>CM032454.1:25437720-25632047 GCA_019049505.1 Pachyrhynchus sulphureomaculatus | reverse complement strand
TGTGGTCGCTAAAAGAAACAAGTCCTGCCAAAGCGTTTAGGCAGAAAGCCTTTGAATAGGTCCATTCGCGAAAACAGAACAAGAACAGCCAAGATAACAAAAAAATAAGGAAAACAAGTTTAGGTCGGGCGGGGCTAACCATTCGCAAATTCTAGGGCTTTAAGGGTCTCACTATTTTGAGAGTGTACCTATGGGTTTTTTATAACCCAGTCCTGCGTTTTGAGTTTATTGGCCGCTTCATTTTTAAAGTTACAGGGTTTATTGAGAAGGTCTATTTTTTTCGAGGTTTACAGGGTTCCCTATGGGAGTTCTAAGGTTTCACAGGGGTTTAGGGTTTAAGAGTATCAGGTTTGAGGATTCCCCAATACTTCGTATACCAAATTTGGTAGGAATCGGTTGGTTTTCAAAATTTTTGTTCCGCCATCTTGGATCCAGCCATTTTGGAATTATTGGTCAAATCCGACCTCTAGATTCAGGGGGATCAGCAACACCAAATAAAAAACCAGTTGTACCAAATTTTAGGTAAGATCTCGCGTTTGTATTTTTAATTTGAATTTAGTTTTTTGCATTCGCAGAAGAGAAGCACTTATATCTGTCTGGATTCTATTGAGGTTAAGAAACGAAACAAACAGAACTGTAATGGCCTTAATCCAAACCGACGAATAGTAGATTAGACGTGTCCGTATACAATAATTAATACATCTTTGGATTCATGAAAATGCTAGAATCAATTTTTCCTAGGAGTATTATTTTTTCCTCTTATTTTTAATTATTTTTGTACCTATTTTTTGAGGTTAGAAAAAAATTGAGATGTGATGGCGGATATCTATGACGTGTCAGAATTCGTTGAATCAGCGGGGGCAAAAAAAATGTACTACGGATATGATATATCGCATCAAAAGTATTTACCCCACTTTTTTTTTTGTTGGGGGTGTTGGGTTAAATTACCTCAGAAGCTGCACGGACTGTGATAGTGAAAACGAAATTAGGCCCCACTTAAGTTAAATTATATTTTTTAATGGTACAATATATGGTACACTCTTGTAAACCCCCCCATTTCATTTAAACTGTATACTATTAGGTACCCAAAAACTGTACTCCAAAAACACTTTTATAATTTTATTTTATTTCGCGCTAAACTGAAATAAAATATCTTAAATCCATCTCTGCAACCATATCATAAACAAAAGTGTCAGAATTTTTATATTGCCCACTTAAAAAGGCCAAAAATCAGGATCTTATATTTTTAGGACAGGGCTATCATTGTGCCCCTGTTAGCACACTAAAGAATACAACTGATGGTTCTCGAAACACATTTTTTTTTTCAAAAATACGGATGACTCCCGCATTCTCTTACTTGACGAGGCGAGAATAACTCGAGTTTCAATTCGCACTTGCGACGGGTTTTATTGCGGTAGTATCTTGAGGTACATACGTCTGTGAATCCAAAAAATAGTAAGTTGCTTTTAAATTTAAATTGCCCGGGCGTTTACCAAATCGGATTATTTTTTTTTTGTTAGCGTTGGTAGGACCTTAACCTGCCATCTGTGGTTTTAACACCATAGTGTCAGTAGTTAATAAGGTATGCTTGCATTCATTTCAACAACAAAATTGCGTTTTTTCGATTTTTTTAAAAACATGAGTGAAAAAATTCAGCAAAGAAGTTGCATTAAATTTTGTTTCAAAAAGGGTTTTTCGGCTTCCCAAACGTTCAAAATGATAAAAAAAAAAAAAGGTCATTTGGTGATGATGCTCTATCCAGAGCAAGTGTTCTTGATTGGTATTAATTGTTTAAAGAAGGCAGAGAACGTGTGGAGGACGATGAATGTCCTGGTCGTCTTTCAACATCTACCCATGAGAACCTTGTTGACATCACCAACTTATCATTTGGGTCAATTCAATCGATTTTAAAGACAACTTAGGCCTCAAACGCGTCTCCTCTCTTTTGGTACCAAAAACACTCGATACTTTCGATAAAGAGCGTCGTGTTATGTCTGTGAAACCATAATTTCTGACTATCAAAACGTCATCAAGCGCATCATTACGGAAATGAGACATGGATTTACGCATACGATCCGGAAACTGGCCGACTGAGGAGATTAAAACTGAATCGAAGGAGGGTTTAAAGACCATTTCAGAAATCGAATTCACAACTGTTTCGAAGACTGGAAAAAACGTTGGCATAAATGCATTGTATTCAAGGGGGATTACTTGGAAGAGGACGAAATAAATTTGGGTAAAAATAAATAACCCATTTGCGTTTTTATTTCAAAAGTCTTACTATTTTTTGATCATAGTAGTACTCGATCTTTTTTATCTATTGTGTTTTTTTTTTACAGTCAATTATAGCTGGCGCGATGGTTTTATATGGAACAATTGATTCTCTGATAGACTTCTTTAGTTTTACTGCATGGATATTCTATGGGGCGCAATGTTATCTCTTATTGTTATGCGTCATACAAAACCTAATTATCCAAGACCCTATAAGGTAAGTAAATTAATGTTTCTGTATAATTTTGCCGTTGAACATCTCAACAATTTACCAGGTGTACAAGTATGAAATGCGGATTTTTCAGACAATAGAGGGTGCACCAATGCAGTCTGTGCTATAAAGATTTGACACTGCGCCATTTTGTTGTGTCATCAACAAGTGTCAGAGCACACGATGTGATAAATTGGAAAAGTGTGTGCATAGTGTTGTGTTGTTTTGTGTTCAATATATCGAAATTTATACCGAACAAAGAGCATTCGCGTACAGCTTTCATTTTTTGTTTTCATTTGAAGAAAACTGCTGTTGAATCATACCGATTACTTCGAGAAGCTTATGATGAACATGCTCCATCGCAAGATACGTGTGAACGATAGTTTCGGCGTTTCAAAAGTGGTGACTTCGATGTTGCAGACAAGGGACGTGGAAAACCGCCAAAAAATTACGAAGATGTGGAATTGCAAGCATATTGGACGAAGATGATTTGCAAACACAAAAATAACTCGCCGAGCAATTGGGCGTCAGTCAACAAGCTGTTTTTCTAATCGGCTACGAGAGATGGGAAAGATTCAGAAGACCGGTAGATGGGTACCACATGAGTTGAACGACAGGCAAATGGAAAAGCGCAAAAACACGTGTTACATTTTGCTCGCTCGGTAAAAAAGGAAGTCGTTTTTTGCATCGTATAGTTACAGGGATGAAAAGTGGATTTATTTTGAGAATCCCAAGCGCAAAAAAACATGATAGACCCAGGCGCACCATCCACATCGACCGCAAGACCGAATCGCTTTGGCAGAAAGACGATGCTCTGTATTTGGTGGGACCAGAGGTACGTGGTCTATTATGAGCTATTAAAAACCTGGGGAAACGGTTAATACTAAACGTTACCAACAACAACTGACCGATTTGAATCGTTCGCTGCTTGAAAAAAGGCCTGAATACCGAAAGAGGCAACACAAAGTTATTTTTCTTCATGACAATGCTTCATCACATACGGCAAAACCAATTCGCGACACGTTGGAAGCCTCAGCTGGGAAGTTCTACGCACTTGCTGAGTAGCGCTTTGGTTCGTACGAAGATGTGAAAAAATGGCTCGATGAATGGTTCGCAGCAAAAGGGGAAGATTTTTACTGGCGCGGTATTCACAAATTGCCCGAAAGATGGAAAAATGTGTAACATACTTTGAATAAAGCACTTTTTATCGTTCTTTCCGAATTTAACATGTTTTTTTTAGAAAAAAAATCCGCATTTCATACTTGTACACCTGGTAAATTATCAAGTATAGGGTGATCATTTTTTAGAGGCCCGGCCCCGATGTATGGAAAATTGATATTTTTTTTTTTGAAATGTGGAATGATATAGTGCATATCAAGGAGTATACTGACGTATTTCTAAACGGCCAATTTCTCCCGACCAGAAGGTTCAAATGACATCCATAGCCTCGGAAATTTTTCGTTTTTAGTGTTCCTTACGGAACACTTATAAGATGACTTCGGTGTTTGTCTGTCTGTCTGTCTGTCACACCCCCGATTTTCTCCGAAACTATTTGTCATAGAAAGTTGAAATTAGGTAATAATATAGGAATCGATGACCTCATCAGAGCCGTGTAGTTTTGAAAGTTAAATTTGACTTAACGGGTTAGTTTTGGGGGGTGAAATTGGAAGTGAAAAAAAAATTTTTTTACTAGTTTATCGAGTGTGGTGTCAAATGAAAGCTTGTCAAAACACGAGTAAAAAATATATATATAATGTAATACTTGCGCACACTTTCTTTGTATTATTTTTAAAAAATCGCGAAAAATCGCTGTCCCCCCCCTTATCTCGAAAAGTACTGATCAAAGAATTTTTGAAAAAATTCTGGAATATTCTCCACGGGGTGTAGTTTGAACGAAAAATATCACGAGTGCTTTACCTTTAATAATCCATCTGTTTAAAAAAAAAAAACAAAAATTTCAAGGTCATCAGTTTTTCGTAAAGATTAAAAACTAACTTTGTTGAAAACTCATGGGGGGTGTGTTTGTGAAGTCACTGATCATTTTATACCTCCGTAACAAAATTTTTTATTTTAAAAGCAATCAACGTACGGAACACTAATTGCGCAAGTTCAACTTGAATCAAAATCTGTCAGAATTTTTAGTTTATCTTTCATAAATTTATGATAAAATTGCAAAAATACGATAAAAAAAAACAAAAACTGGCTCCCATATTTGAGGGTGTTGCCCAAGTTGATGACCCAGTCACCACGTAGTTTCGAAAGTTAGATTTTGACTTTAAAGGGTTAGTTCAGGTTAGTAGAGGGAGAGTAAAAAATTCATCGAGTGGGGTGTCAAATAAAAGCTTGTGAAAAACACGAGTTCAAAAATATATTTGACGTAATACTAACGCAAACTTTAAAAAAAAAATGGCCAAAAATCGCTGTTTATCCACCGTACTTCGAAAAAAATTCTGGAATATTCTCCGTAAAGTGTAGATTGAGCGAAAATTATCGAGTGCCTTCCGTTTTATAATTTACCTGGTATATAAAAACTATGTTACTTACAGTATGGTATAGATTTTGTCGTGGAAAGTTGGGAATTTAACCGGACTAAGAGCGGCGAAATATCAATACGTATTCGGTGCAATCAGTAATATACTCATATACTTTTCAATCAGGTATCGAGACAAAATAATTTTATTTTATTTAATTATAATTAAACAAATATTTAAGAAGTAAATATTTGTTTTAAACTTTTATTAGTAGATTCTAGATTCAGCTAGATTCATTTATTGGCTATTAGGTAGCTAAGAAGCTATAACTATTATACATTATTGACTAAGAAAAAAAACGTGAAAATCTATACTGGATCCTAAGGTATATACATCTCAGGGACGTAATTAATTTAGCCTAGAAAAGGGTTATATTTTATTTTAAAAGCAATTATCGTGCGGAATACTAATTGTGCAAGTCCGACTTGCACTTGACCATTTTTTTTTTTAATCTTTCAATTTTTTCCTGAAAATCACAATTCACTTTTTTTCACTTTCCGTTTATTTTTCCTTTTATTTCAATATTATTGTATTTAGTTCCTTTTATTTCAATATGATATAAATATCATTATTTCGGAGAAGAATTTAGGAGAATATTCACTCGTTTAACGAAAACTATACTTTATTTACACCTATTTAAAACCATTTTTCAGGTGCCAATTATCATTCCGTATCTAGTGTTGGTGATCTCATTCTACCTAATCATAGGCCCAATTGTGGACAAACCTACTATCGAGTACCTGTATGCAGCATTATTTATTTTAGGTGGAATGATATTTTATGTCCCTTTCGTCCATTACAAGTACCGCATACCCTTTATGGGTAAGTATTTATTATGTGTGGTGTTGAGAGAGATCGTTATTATCTTCTTATAAAAGTATCATAACGAGAACTATTTAGTGGGGGCAAATGCCGTAAAATATTCATGATTTTTGGGAATTTTTGAGTACAGCTTGGAAATCGAACAGCGCCAACATAATGTAAACGAGTTTTTCTCAGCTAATTTTGACCGCATGGCCACTTTTCTTTTGTTTTATGGGCCTTCCACACGACAGCGACTTGCCTGCACGGTATAGTTTTGCGCAAATTATACGAAACAGCGTGCCCCTGTCCACACGATGCAGACAAGCATGTGCAAACCTCAGTCCAGTCCCATCCTTCCGGCCTGCACGTACTTTTCTGTAGTGCAGTGACAATGTCGTCCGATGATGAGCATTATTTGTTAACATTTTTTCTTTTTTTGCTTGTTGAAAAAAAAGTAAAAAAAGAAAGATTGTCGTTCCGTTTGGATTAAAAAGTGGGTTGCTGAAAAGAAAGGTTTACTCTCACATAAATCTAATGAATAATTTGCTTCAAGACCGCAATGAATGGAGGAACTATATGAGAATGGATGAGACTACCTACACTGAACTACTGACATTAGTGACACCGCAATTGAACGACAAGATACCGTAATGCGTGACGCTATATCACCTCATGAGAGATTGAGTTGTACGTTCAGATTTTTGGCTACGGGGAGGTCATACAAAGACTTAAGATTTTCGACCGCTATTTCTACTCAAGCTATATCAGTAATTATCTCAGACACATGTAAAGCAATCATTAGTGCTTTGAAAGAAAAATACATGAAGGTAAATTATTTATTTAAACTACTTATTAAGTAATTAAAATATTAAGAAAAAAATAAAATTACTGTTATGTTGGATCAAAGGAATTTAAATAACTTGCTCTGCTGCTTGATCCGGCAGGTTGAAGTGTTGAAGTCCCAGTGTTTGGATAGAGCAAAGTGGGAGGGACATAGACAGCAATTTCTTGATAAGTTTCCTAATTCCGCTTCAAAAGTTACGTCATTTAATCAACTTTTCTAAATAAATTCGCTGATTTTTGGGTAAGTTTCTGAGCTTACTCGCAATACTCCTCCCAAAAATGTCATATTGTCCTTCATTTTTTACCTCACACAATCGTTTCCTAACAGAAGATATCACACTGTCTAGTTCTTTGTTCACTTTATTTTGACTTTTCCGTTTTGGTGCACTAATTTCAGGAGGTGAATACACTTCTTCTGAAGTTGAATAATTAGTTCCAGATGGGGAGGAAAGTGAGTCAATGTTGTCATTGTCAATCTAAAAAAAAAAATTGTGTTTTAGATTCCAAAACCCCCCCGAGGAATGGAAATAAATAGCCGAAAAATTTGGAAAACGATGAAACTTTCCACATTGCCTTGAAGCAGTAGGTGGGAAGTCCGTTCGAATCGTGCCTTCACCCCGGAAGTGGATCGTACTTTTTTAATTATAAAAACTTTCATAGCATTGTATTAATGACTGTTGTCAATGCAAACTATGAGTTCATTATAAGTGAATTTGGTGTTAATGGGAGAATTTCTGGTGGGGGTGTTATTAAAAGTGAGTGCACAACGTTCTACAAAAAGTTATTAAACAAATCTTTAGGTATTCTACACTTAGAAAAGTTAAATAATTCTAATAAAATTCTTAACTATGTTTTTATAGGCGACGATGCTTTTTCTTTATCACTCAATTTTTTGATGGCATTTGCACAAAAAGAGATTACTAAAGAACAAAGAATTCATAATTATCGCTTATCAAGGAATAGACGCGTGGTCGAAAATGTATTCGATATATTGGCATCCAGATTTAGAATTTTCCATACAAGCATAAGCCTGAAGCAAGAAAATATTGATTTGGTTGTTTTGGCTACTTGTTCCCTACATAATTATTTAAGGAAAAAACATTCAAACAGCTACACATCGCCTGGGAGCTTGGATTATGAACATACTTTAGAAGGGTCATTGGAATTAGGTTTACAGACAACTGATTCTGATATATGTAATTTTCAAAACGGGCATTATAAATCCATTTCCAAAAATACTAAAGAGACAAGAGATAAGTTTTTACATGTGTTTTATCGTACTATCAACTAAATATAAGTTAATAGTTAATAAGTAATACAAATTTATTTTAATTTTGTACGTGAATAAAAAGTCTACAGCATACTTATTATTTTTTTACCTGTGACCCTTCGTCAAAGTTTGAAATCATTGAACGAGGAGTGTCTTGGTCAATTACAAATTGAAGCTTATCGTAGTAGCACAGTGCAGGTACATAAACATCTTCAGTGCCGGCCCCTGACCTCTCTGAATCGGCTATTTTCTTTCTTTCTTTGCGATGAGAACTGCGTAGCGAGTTTTTTTTGTCACCATATCTCTGTCTGCTTCTGGCTCTACCTGTGCAATTTATTATTTATTACATTTGAATTAATTATATATAAAAATAAATCAAGTCAAAAGGAAAATTTGGTACCTACCTCTTTTAACTTGTCAATCATTTTATCATAAGCAACAGTTTTTCTTATTGCGGTGGGAATATTTTTTGCTTTTTACCTTCCATAAGGCCGCACAGTGATTCGGCAAGAACATGCTAGCGGGACAATATTCATGACGTAATTTCCAGGAACCACTGATAACGACTTATAAACAACCCCCCCCCCCATTTAACGAATTCCAAGAATTAATTTGTTTATCACCTCATAAAGGTATCTTATCAGGGGTCAAAGTAACCCTTATAAGAGAGGTCATTTTCATTTGCAAATCAGTTGCATTTTATGCACACTTGTGATAACATATTTTAAAATTGGTAGCAAAGTGAAACGAGTTTTTTTGTGATGGAATATTCTGTTGAAGGTATGTACTCTATTATGACTTATATTTTTTATAAAAAATATGTATACTTTTGGTGTAATATCAATTTGTAAATGTATAGATAAATCCAGCAAATTTTACATTAATTGTAAACTTTAAAAGTAGCAACTTTTTTTATCCACATATATCCACCTAGATTTTTTCTATATGTAATACCTACAACATTCAGGCACAGATTCATATATATTATAGACCCCGAAAAGGCCCGGAAGTAAAATTATTTTATTTTTTTCAGAACGAGTCGTGACTATGACGAAAATGGAGTTTTTTAAAGAATGGCTAAAACATGACAAAACTGAACGAAACAGTGGCATTTTTTATTATATAAGTGAAAAATTGAATATGTCTGATGTTTCTCTAAAACGACTCAAAATGAAAATATCAAGCCTTTCAGCAAAATTCAATCAAAAGTGGACTTCTTTAAAGTGTAATAAAGAAATGTTTCTAATCAAACATAAAGATTGGTTAGAGGGATCCGGAATCGAAATAAAGATGTGTGTTAACCAGCCGTGCACTTCAACATCATCAGCGGCTCTTTCCGTAGGGCGACCCAGAAAATCATTTGAAGACTCATCCACGAAAACGAAGAGACGGAGAGTAGAAGATCTTTTGGAATCGCGAAGTGCAAGTGAGCTTATTACAGCAGCTGAGTTAGCTACTCGAAAAGAAGGGCATCGAAGTGTTGCTAAACAGATCCATAACGTCGCGGTCAGTGAAACTAGAGAAAAGAATAAGTGTTCTGAACAAAGTCGGCAGTTAACACCAGACGAAGCTTTAGCTTATTATGTGGACTCGAAATCGACTTCTCACTCATATAAACAAACAAGAAAATGGTCAATGAAAGCGGGACATCAAGTGTATCCATCGTTTTATAGTTTAGGTAAGTCCAAAGCTTCTTGTTGTCCTTCTGACGAATATATTTCTGTGACTGAATGTCGAGCTGAAATTAAACTTCACGCAATTTTGGATAAAACGGCTGAACGATTAGTTAAAGCTCAGGCGGAAGTCATTAGAAGTGTGTTACCTCGTTCATATTATACGTTGGTAAGCAAATGGGGCTGTGATGGGAGTTCGGGGCATAGCACGTATAAGCAAAATTTGAGAACACTAACGCTACAGACGAATTTTTGTTCGTATACGCATTTGTCCCTTTGAGACTGCTTGATGGCGAAACTGTGATCTGGCAAAATCCAAGACCTTCCTCTACTTTATATTGCCGTCCTATTAAGTTTATTTTTGCCAAGGAGACAAAAGAGTTTTACGAAAGACGAAACTTCTAAAATTTTAGATGAAGTAAGTCAGCTTCTTCCAACATTATGTAACGTTACGGGATCTCAAATCTCTGTTAAACACGATTTGTTGTTGACAATGACTGATGGCAAAGTGTACAATGCCTTAACAGACACAAGTTCAACACAAAAGTGTTATATTTTGCGGTGCCACCCCCCCGTCTACTATGAACGAGGAGTCAAAGAAATATCCCAGCAACGAAGAACGCCTTGCATTTGGTTTATCTACTTTACATGCATGGATCCGCACGTTTGAATGTTTGCTTCACATCAGCTATCGTTTAGAAATAAAAAAGTGGCAAGTCAGGGGAGATAACGACAAAGCTATTGTGAAGCAACGCTCACAAGAGATACAAAAAGTGTTTAAAGATCGTACGGGTCTCATTGTAGATAAACCAAAACCTGGGTATGGTAACACAAACGATGGAAACACAGCACGTAGATTTTTTTCCAAAGCTGAATTGAGCAGGGAAATTACAGGATTAGACGTAAACCTTTTTCGTTAGATTTCATGTAATTTTAAGAACTTTGTCATCGGGATATGACATAAATTATATAGAATTCGAAAAGTTTTGTGTTGATACTAGAAAATTATACCTTGATCTGTATTCGTGGTATTCCATGCCCGTTACCGTGCATAAAATACTTGTACACACAGCGCGGAAGTTATAAAGTCTTTTCTTCTTCCCATTGGACAACTCTCCGAAGAAGCCCAGGAGGCAAGAAATAAAGACTGTCGTAGATTCCGTGAACGGCACACCAGGAAGCGGTCACGTATTGCCACAAATACAGATCTTTTGAGAATGCTTTTAATTACGTCTGATCCTGTTATCAACTCGTATAGAGAATTACCGCGAAGAAAATTTACTTCTTTGCCATCGGAGGTTCTGCAGTTGATTATCCCACCTTCATTGCCATCCGAAACACCATCAGTAAGTCATCATCACGAATTAAATGAGGAGGATTATTTACTCTCTGAATATTCTACTGAATGGGAGAGCGGTGATGACGACTCCTCTGATGGTGATTAGTAGGTTTAAGTATTTTTTTTATTGTAATTATTATTCTTATTTTATTGTGTGTTGTAGTTGCTTATAAATCATGCCTTAGTATATAAGTTATTTAATATTATATTTCTTTTACTTATACACCTTGTTATTGTAAATAATTGATATATAGATACTGTTATTGTACTAATTTATTTTAAAAGAAATAATATTTTGTAAATTAATAAATGTGTGGTACTATCATTATGATTTTTATTTTTTTTCCTAGAAATTTCTTTGTAAACAAACATGATTGTGCTTTTCACACATAATGAGTAGGTAGACGTATGTAGCTAATTAAAGAACAATTAGCGACAATAGTGAACAAATGAGACACATTAGTAAACCACTTCCGTCTTGCAGCTACATATTTCGATTAATACACATACAGTACACATTTTTCAACTTTTTTTTTTCTTAAAATAGCTTAAGATACCTGGAATATACATAAACAATTGAAATAAGTGAAGAAATAATATTGTCCCGCTAGCTTGTTCTAGTCGAGACACTGTGGGCCGGTAGGATTTATAAGGTTCAATAAATTCTGTAATAAATTGTTTTGAATAGGACCGTGTATCACGAAAATTATAATGAAGAAAAGAAAACATGCAGACACTAGGCTCCAAGAAGACAGGCATTGACTCAATACTACTCATAAAACCATAGGTACGACTCGAGCCCCCTCTACACGACACAACCAATGCCGTGCAAACCTAATTTGTGTAGTTATTCTTTAACTTTTTCAATAGTCCACAAGCCGCGCTTATAGGACTGCAGGGTATATAGTTTTCTCGTCCACACACACACGGGTTTCGGTATACAAACAAGTTTGTGCAGGCAAGTCTTAAGTAAAGCATGCACGTGTGGATGGCCCATTAGTGTATTTTTGACATTTTAACGCTTCTGGCACACTATTTCTTAAATATCTCAGCTTTTGTTCGTTGTTATGTGACAAAAAAAAATCGTTTTGCTCGTCATAAAATTGCCTAAAAACTGCGTAGATGGCATTAAAAAATATTAAATACATAACCTAAAAAAAAGTATTTTCTACGGCAGACTGAAAAATGGTTTTAAACAGTACTGTTTCAAAGTAGTTAAATCGACTTCCAAGCTGTACCCAAAACTGTCCAAAAATCATGAAAATTTTACGTCATTTGTCTCCACTAATTATGTTAATTTGTTTTCGCCTACTACTTTAAGAATATAAACGGCAACAGTATTCATCAATATAATTTTATTTTTGGGAATCTTAGTGAAATAATATACTGAGGCTAAAGTATAATCCCAGAGTTGACTTTGTTATTAAATAGCATCCGAAAGGAGTCTTATAAGGGCATCAGAACACTGTAAATATAATAACTTTGTGTATACCACAGCTAATTAAGAGTTGGAAAGATGTGCCTCTGAATTCAAAGCTATGTATTTTCAATTCACCGCCATCAAATTGTAGATATGACATTTCAATTTTTTTCTGAAAAATATAGCTTTCAATTTTCATTCAGTCAGTCTGCCTACCTACTAGCACGATAACTCTCGAAAGAAATTAGATTATCTTGGAAATTTGTTCGAATGGTATATGTCTTTTCAAGGTGCTTGGCGTCGAGAAATCAGAAAATTATATTATTTTTCTGTTTTTAATAAAAATAAGATATAAAGAGACATGTCAGTTTATACTTGAAGTTATCTCTCTTCCACTTTTTTTGCAAGTTTTATCTCAGTGTAAAGTGCTTACCACAAAACATCACATTTTAATGTTTATATTAAGTTATTTTAGTGTAAGAAAATTCTTTATTTATTATAAAAGTGCATGTTTACGAGATAAATACTGGGTAAATTACGTTTCCAACTTTTTAACTGTCTAAGATGTGATATGCTAATTATCAGGGCATTGGTAAAAGGGAACTGTTGTCTCCACATTATCAGAATCCCAACCTCACTTTCAAGAACTGGTGCTATGACATTTGCAGATTGGGTGTATGGCAGTGTGCATACCCACTAGCGGCGAAATTCCGAAGCCTGCTCTAATAGCAGTTTTAAAAAGTTTTCTTCATTATGATCTTATCTTCTTTTTTAGTGCCATACGCTTAAGTAACTTGTAGGCGTACATATGCTTAACCTAAAAAAGATGATGTGTGCCTTCCTTCTAAAAAGTGTGGCTGCATCTGAGATGTTGATTACGAAGCCAGGAGTGTTGTTTTTTACCGGGACCCCTCCTGCTCTCTATTTTTCCCATGAGTATGGTTTTCAGCAAGTTATATCTGGGGCCACGCATTATGTGTCCTAAATATGAGACCTTCCGATGCTTGATTACACTTAATACGTAGGATGAAAAGTTTTTGGTCTAGCTACTTAAAACATATTCAAATTTCGACTTTATTTATCAACATATCAAGAACGATACAATCAGTCTAACGCTTTTTTAACATTTCTATACCTTTCTTGTAGGATTTGTCTTTGCCTTCCAAACGCCTCAATTTTCGGCGATAATTTCTTTATTAGAGCCAAATCTCTTTCCTGCGAGCATTTTTTTGAGGTTTACGAATAGATAATAGTCGCTTAATGCCAAATCTGGAGAATACGGTGGATGAGAAAGCAATTCGAACTTCAATTCATGCAATTTTGCCATCGTAACCATTGACTTGTGACATGGTGCATTGTCTTGATGAAAGAGTACTTTTTTCTTGTTCATTTGGGGCCGTTTCTTTGCGATTTCTGCCTTCAAGCGCACCCAATAACTTTACATAATATTCAGTATTGATGGTTTTTCCCTTCTCAGCATAGTCAATGAAAATTATTCCATGCGCATCCCAAAATACAGAGGCTAAAACCTTCCCAGCCGACTGTTGTGTCTTTGGTCGCTTCGGACGGCTGTCCACTCAGCTGACTGCTGATTTGATTCCGGTGTGTAGTGGTGGATCCATGTTTCATCTATTGTCACATATCGCAAGAAAAAATCCTTTTTATGGCTCTTAAACAGGTCCAAACACCACTCAGAATCATCAACACGTTGTTTTTGGTCTACTGTGAGCAAACGCGGTACCTATTTCGAACAGAGTTTTCTCATACCCAAATGTTCATGCAAAATATGACCAACACGTTCTTTTGGTATTTTTTAGGGTGTTAGCTATCTCACACAATTTTACTTTACTGTCATCCAAAACAATTTTGTGGATTTTTTTTATGTTTTCCGGTGTAACCACCTCATTGGGGCGTCCAGAGCCTTCAGCTTCATTTGTGTCTGTACGACCGCGTTTAAATTCAACATACCAGTAAATAATCAATGATTTTCCAGGGGCAGAGTTCTGTAACACTTATCAAAACCATTGCTTTGTTGAATGGTATTTTTTTCCCCATCGAAAAACAGTGTTACCACTGTAACTTGTAAACTAATTGTCGAAATGTCGTGAAATTTTGACACGTATCGTTTGAAGGTTGGTACTTCTATCTGTCAGACCAAAAACTTTTCAGCCTACATGTTATCAGCTGTCTTTGTGTATTCGCTATTTGCAAGACCATCTCGTTGAGTATGTGATCCATCCAAGATATTTTGAGCAATATTCTTAGGATCCACATCTCCAAGGCCTCTATTCTATTAAGCCATTTGATCTTAAGCGACAGGTTTCTGTTCCGTATAGTAGGATTGGCCAGATGTAGCACTTTACTACTCGTAGTCGAAGGTTTAGGGAAACGTCTTGGTGGAGGAGGTACGTACTGAATTTTATGAAAGTTGTTCGAGCGATTGATATTCAAGCTTTAATTTCTTTATCGCAATCCCATTTGCCATTAAGTATGGTACCCAGATATTTATACTTGACCTTTTCGATTTGTTGCCTGTCTATAAGCAGTTCTGCATTATCATGGTTTTGTCGGCTGATGATCGTTAGCTTCGTTTTGTCTATATTTATGTTGAGGTCTTATGTCTTCCACCAGCAGCTGCAAGTCTTGAATGTTTTCCGCTATGATTGCCGTATCCTCCGCATACCGTAAATTGTTGATAGGGGTGCCATTTATTTTTATTCCTTTCGAATCGTCTCCGAAGGCGATTTGGAGTATATTTCTACGTATATGTTAAAAAGTAGAAGTAAGAGTATGCATCCTTGTCTCACTCCCTTAGCTATCGGGACACTATCGGTTTGCACTGCACTTTCATCGATACCCGTTTCTTTTAAAATTGGTAGTAGTTGATAATGTCTTAGTTTGTAGAATGCTTTTTGGTAGTCAACAAAACACACGAATACGTCTTTCCGTTGATCGTAGCACTTCTGTACCAACATCTGCATACAATAGAGAGCTTACCTTGTACCCAACCCGTTTTTAAGATCAAACTGGGTTTCACCTGAGTTTTCTTCGCATTTATGGTATATTCTTTTGTGAATTACTTTTAGGAATGCCTTTAATACGTGACTCATAAGACTAATAAGTTTATGTTTCTCGCATGTTTTTGCGTTAGTTTTTTCGGTATAACTATGAAAGTAGAGGTTAACCATTCTGCGGGTATATTTCCAGATTCATAAAGGTTGTTAAAAAGTCTAAAATCCTTTATGGACAATTTAAACTAAAAATTATTCCATGTTTCAGTAGCAAAAGTCAATTCACCGCCATCAAATTGTAGATATGGCATTTCAAAATTTCAATTTTATGATTCGTAAATCGCATGCAGTTTTTTTTTTTAATTCTAACACATCAAGGTATATTTTCTTTATAATAATTTCAATCTGAATTTTCGAAGCAGTATTCCTCAATTGCCCTCTAATTACTGTAGCTTCTATAATATATATAAAATGCAACGTCTCTCTGTCTGTCTGTTTGTCTGTCCGTTAGTGACCTTATCACTGGAGAACCACTTATCCGATTTACGTACTTTTTTTTTTAAACATACATATGTTCTCTGGCCAGGTTATAGGCTATATTTTATTACGATAGGTAGCATAAGGAATAAGCATTGACGATAATAGTGAATGAAGTCGGAAAAAAGTTTATCGCTAGCGCGTTCCCTTGCAATACACAGTCTAAACCATTAAATATGGAACAATATTATGTAGTAGAAAATATCTAGAATCTATAATATATATAAAATGCAATGTCTCTCTGTCTGTCTGTCTGTCCACTGGTGCGTTTATCACGCGAGAACCACTTATCCCATTTACGTCTTTTTTTAAATTCATACATATATTCTTTGGCCAGGTTATATAATAGTAATAATAATCTATACCTATAATATAAACAAATTGCAACCTCTCTCTGTCTGTCTGTCTGTCCGTTAGTGCGTTTATCCCCTCGAGAACCACTTATCCGATTTACGTGATTGTTTAAATTCGTACATATGTTCTCTGACCAGGTTTTAGATATATATTTTATTACATCTATAATATATATAAAATGCAACGTCTCTCTGTCTGTCTGTCTGTCTGTCTGTCTGTCTATCTGTCCGTTAGTGCGCCTATCACTGAAAAACCACTTATCCGATTTACGTACTTTTTTTTTTAAAACATACATATGTTCTCTGGCCAGGTTATAGGCTATATTTTATTACGATAGGTAGCATTAAGAATGAGCAGTGACGTAAAATAGTGAATGATGTCGCAAGTAAGTTTGCCGTTAGCGCGTGCCTTTGCAATACACAGCTTAAACCATTAAATATGGAACAATATTATGGATCTGTATATGTATAATCTATAATATATATAAAATGCAATGTCTCTCTGTCTGTCTGTCTGTCCATTAGTGCGTTTATCACGCAGGAACCACTTATCAGATTTACCTGTCTTTTTTTAAATTCATGCATATATTCTTTGGCCAGGTTATATAATAATAAAAATAATCTATATCTATAATATATATAAAATGCAATGTTTGTCTGTCTGTCTGTCCGTTAAGGCGCTTATCCCTCGAGAACCACTTATCCGATTTACGTGATTTTTTAAATTCATACATATGTTCTCTGACCAGGTTATAGGTATATATTTTATTACATCTATAATATATATAAAATGCAACGTATTCTGTCTGTCTGTCTGTCCGTTAGAGCGCTTATCACTGAAGAATCACTTATCCGATTTTCGTACTTTTTTTTTTTTAACATACATATCGTCTCCGGCCAGGTTATAGGCTATATTTTATTACGATAGGTAGCATAAGGAATGAGCAGTGACAATAATAGTAAATGAAGTCGGACAAAGTTTGCCGCTAGCGCGTTCTCTTGCAATACACAGTTCAAACTATTAAATATGGAACAATATTATGTAGCAGAGAATATCTATAATATATATAAAATGCAATGTCTCTCTGTCCGTCTGTCTGTCTGTCTGTCCGTCCGTTAGTGTGCTTATCACTGCAGAACTACTTATCCGATTTATACGTCCTTTTTTTTAACCATACGTATGTTCTCTCTGGCCAGGTTATAGGCTACATTTTATTAGGTGACATAAGGAATAAGCAGTGACGATAATAGTGAATTAAGTCGGAGAAAAGTTTGCCGCTAGCGCGTTCTCTTGCAATACACTCCCTAAAGCATTAAATATGGAACAATATCATGTAGCAAAGAATACAATATATAAAAAATGCAACGTCTCTCTGTCTGTCTGTCTGTCCGTTAGTGCGCTTATCACTCGAGAACCACTTATCCGATTTACGTGTTTTTATAAGTTTATACATATGTTCTATATAATTCGATATAAGCCTAGATAATGGGAGATAAGGTGAGATAATTGAAGATAAGGAGAAATAATGGGAGATAAGTCGAGATAAAGCCTCGATAATGGGAGATAAGGTGAGATAATGGGAGATAAGTATAAATAATGGGAGATAAGGAGAGATAATGAGAGATAAGCAGAGATAAGTCTAAATAATGGGAGTTATGGTGAGATAATGGGAGATAAGGAGAAATAATGGGAGATAAGGAGAAATAATGGGAGATAAGTCGAGATAAGCCTAGATAATGGGAAATAAGGTGAGATAATGGGAGATAAGGAGAAATAATGGGAGATAAGGAGAAATAATGGGAGATGAGCAGAGATAAGCCTAGATAATGGAAATTATGTAGAGATAATGGGAAATAAGGAGAAATATTGGGAGATAAGGAGAAATAATGAGAGATATTTTATTACGTTGGGTAACATAAGGAATAAGCAGTGACGATAGTAGTGAATCAAGTCCACGCGAGCGGAGCCGCGGGCCCGGCTAGTATTTAAATAATTTAAAAAAATGTATTTTATTTACATGCTGTTAATATCTAGATTAGTCCAGGTTGATGTAAGTGCATTAATTAACATTCAATCACACACATCATCATCACAATAACAACAATCTTTGGGATATTCCCTGATCGTGGACTGTCGTCCACCAGATAGAAGTAGGACATTTACTATTTAACATCAGTCTTCGCTACCAATTTTAACATCGTTTTAAATATTGATTCCTCTAAATATCGATAATTCCCAGCAAAATAGTGCAACTTGCTACTGAAAGGAAATTTTTTAGTTGCTATGCCATGAACATCAATAATTAGCATGCCTTGTTTTGTTGCTCCACATCAAGAAATTTAATTCTAGTAGCAAACTAGCAGGATGGTCAATCAGACTAAGACAGTACATTTTTGATTTGATACACACGAAAAAAATCTCATAACGTCGTTCCTAATCTTGCGTATCCCATTGCGTATATCGATTCCTAAATCACAGCGAGAGCAAATCACCGATTCATATCATAGTACCTATTTCTGATCACTTTGGTTTAAATAAAACTGTCTATCGATTACAAGATCGAAATGCGGCCAGATATTTTATGATCTTGTAAGATATTCAAGCTTGCTCGGTTCTGTGGAGCTTAGAAATTTACAAACACTTTACATATAGGCCTTAGAGGCATAGAAAATACTGTTAGTTATTATTTTCAGGTCATCTACATAAACCATCGCCACAATAAAAAAAGAAAATAGATGCTTTTAGTAGTATAGGCTTACAAAGGTTATATCAATCCTTTAGAAAGTTTACCTCTAGCACATTTAAAATTTTAACTGACATATAGTTTCAATGCAAGTTACTCATCACAATTTACTTTACATTCTACTGTCAATTTCCAAGGAAAAACACCACCTACTATTCCCATATTGCAGTCAAGGATGCCCGATATTGTTTTCAGACAGCGTATCATTAAACGGATTTTAATGAAGCTAGTCACCAAAAAAGCTTCTGGCGCTGACAGAATATCTGCCACATTTCTCAAAAACTCTGCGAGGGAACTAACACCAGTTTTCTGTAGACTTTTCAACCTATCCTACAGAAAAGGAATATTTCCTTCCTGCTGGAAATGTGCCACAGTTCAACCGATACCTAAAAAAGGCAAGAAGACCTTGCCAAATAATTACTGACCAGTCGCACTGGTTTCAATAATATCGAAAGTCATGGAAAAGGCTATCAATCAGCATCTTCTAAAATATCTTGAAGGATTCAACATTATTAGCGATCACCAATATGGCTTTCGTAAACATAGATCAACAGGAGATCTTCATGTAACACATGTTTGGAACAACGCAATTGAACACTTTGGAGAATCTCGAGCGGTTGCTCTTGACATATAAACAAGGCATTCGACCGTGTTTGGCACGACCGTGTTGGCTAAGCTTCGCTCTTAAGGTATGTCTGAAAAGTTCTGTTTGTGGCTCTCATGTTTCCTCAGAGAGCGTTCTTTACGAGTGGCAAGTTGACGGATTTCTTTCTAACACCTTCACTATCAACGCCGGTGTGCCTCAAGGCTCCATACTATCTCCCACTCTCTTTCTCATTTACATTAACGATCTGCTGGAAAAGACTGGCGCTCCATTCCTCTAACATCGTCACTCAATTTGTTGGGCGTTAATTTGAGAGCAAATATGTCCTGGCATGAATATGTCGCAGGCATAGCAAGAAAAGCTTCTCAAACGTTGCGAATATTGTTTTTAACCAAGCTTTACACTCCACAACAACTGTCAATTCTTTAAAAGATCAAATTCGACCAACTATGGAATACTGCTCCCATATTTGGGGCTCCGCTCCCAAACATACATTGCATTGTTGGATTCTATTCGGAGAAGAGCTGTTGGTCTGATTGGAGATCCGGAATACTGACCAGCGGCTTTAATTCGCTGGAACATCGAAGAACGGTTGGCGACTTGAGCCTATTCTACAAGTATTTTCATGGAAAGTGTTCGAAGGATGTAGCCCGCTTAATTCCTCTCTCAGCTTGTTATTCCTCGTACAACACTTTTCAAGCAGTCTTTCATATGGAGACCATCATCCCTTTGGAATAATTTGTCCAGGACTGTGTTTCCCACAGAGTACAATTTACAGCGATTCAAGAACAACGTGAATCGCTTTTTTCGCACACGTGTCGCTCCTGTAGCGCTTTAGGAACTTCCCTGCAGCACGTGTGCTAAACCCATAAAAAAAATGTAACTTTGTAGAAAAAAATGATAGGATTGTGTGTACAATTATTTGAAGTTATGTAAATTCTCACGATAATTGGGGCGAATAAATCGCCAAAATTCAACAGGCTATCATTACTTCCAAAGATTAAATCACTAGCTTTACCCCAGCTTCCCTAGAATACGGCCACGCCAACCCCACGTCCGGACTTTCCTTTATGTATCTAATTTATCTTTTTATATGTTTCAGATGGCTTAACTGTGTTTCTCCAAATGATGCTAGAAGTTGCTCCCAACCACAAACATGTTTGACTAAGACACATCGAAGTAGTTCTGTCAACGTTTTCGGCAATTTACAAATACAATAACCTTTGCCAGTTTTATTTTAATTACTAAATATCATAAAGAACAATAAAATGTTTCATTATGTGTCCAACTTTTGTTATTACTTTATTACCGACCATTAATTTGTGAAAATACTGTGATGTTCAATATAATTTAAGTCGTCGTAAGTACAAAAATGAAATCTAAAATCATTAGAAAACGATTTTTAGAATTGATTGTAAATATTAAACTTAATTTTAAAAAATAATTTGAGATATTTTTTATTCAAATATTATTTTGCTTAGTGCATATCCAGAATATAGTACTGGGGAAGGCAAATAAGCGGAATTATCCAGTACAAGTTGTGGTCGGGTGGCGGTTTATTTTAAATGGTAAAGTTCTCCATATAGAAGAATTTTAGAAGACGGTGATACTAGGAGCAACAAGCTGAACTTTTTGAACGTGTGTTATATAAGTGCGACATATTCTTAGCTTCCGATACTTCATCATTGGAAAATGTCTAACCAAAGTATCTAATGACCAGAGATCGTTAAAAATATAAAATTCGCGGATACGGATACGAATACGGATCATTGGTGTCTAGATCCGCGAATACGAATACGGACCTCAACTTTCTTATTCAGTCGGTGTCGGTGCGCGTGACTTTGAAACGACAGTTGACGCTTTGCGTTGGTGATAGGACATGTTTCGACTTGCACTGCGCGGATTTTTTGTTTTGTTTATAGTTTAGTGTTGGTTTAGTGTGACACGGGGCAGCATATATTACGTGTGTGTGTTTAGTTAAAAAGACTTAATTATTTAAGTAAAAAAATGTGTACAAAGAAGTTTAGTAGTGTTATATGGAGATACGAGTATTTTACGATAATAAATGATGAATGTGCCAAGTGTAAAATTTGTGACGGAAAGTATTCCCGTAAGGGTAAAGGCACGACTTCTTTGAAAAATCATCTACGGAGAAAGCATTCTCAAGAATATGATTTATTCTTAAAAGAAGACTCCGCTAAGAAGAGTATCGAGATAATTTCACAGCCGGGAACATCTTTACAACGAACGCTAAAAAGAGAATTTTAGACAAAGTTATTTTACAGAATACATACAGTCCCTGGCCAAATTATTAGACGCACTGCAAGATTTCATGTAAAATATTAATTACCGAGTGATATTGTACCGTTTTATTATTTTAAACTGATTTGTTTTTTTATTTTTATATTATCCAATCAATTACCTATTTATTTGACATAAATAAAACAGCATTAATTTAGAAAAGCATAAGTTTATTAAGTTTTAAAGAAAAGTGAAATTAATGTTAGTAAAAGTCAATATTTAGTTGAGCCACCTTTAGCCGCTATCAAAGCTTTAATTCTGCGCGGCATGCTATCAATGGAAGATTGTACTGTCTCCTGCATTTGAGGATGATGATTCCACACATGAATAATCTTTTCTAGGAGCTGGGTTTTGTTGGTAATCACATCTTTAGCCACTTCTCTTTTCATCAGCTCCCACACATTTTCAATGGGGTTCATATCAGGGCTATTACCCGGCCAATCCAACAGAGGGATATTTTTTTCTGCCAAAAAAGCTTTAACAGACCGAGCAGTGTGGCAGGGAGCTCCATCTTGGATGAAAGTGAATGGTTCCCCCATTTGGAAACCATTCTCTGAGCTGCGGAATCAACCGATTTTGTAATACTTCTTTGTACTGATCTTGCCTCATTATTCCTTTGACGACGTACAGACGTCCAGTGCCCTTGCCGCTGATGACTGACCAAATCATCACTTTGGTGGGATGTTTAACCGTCGGGACGACACAATCAGGATAAAAATTTTTGTCCATGACGACGATGCACATACTGAGTTTTATTCTGCAAAATTTCGAATGTGCTTTCGTCACTGAAGCAGACCTGTCAAAAATAGGAAAGATCGCCTTTTCTACCCATAATGAAAATAGTCCAATTACTTTTTTAAAACACTGCATACAAAATAAACTAATAACTGAGTAGTATAAAACTGTTAAACAAACAATCACAGTCCATAAAGCCACAGAAACACGTCCGTACCTGACTCGATTCCGATCGCGACTGATACAGGTTTGTACTTGTTTACGTTCATGTATCACTTTGTCAACACAGTGTTGCCATATGTTAAAAATAAATACAAATATGTAGTCTACAACAATTCTTTTAAATAAAAATCAATAATATTGTAGTTTAAATATACCATTATTGCATAAAAACTCGTAAGAAACATAAAATTACTAAAAAAAAATACAGTGCGTCTAATAATTTGGCCAGGGACTGTAGAGAAAGCGAAAATGTGGAATAATACAAACCTCAAATCAATAAAAAATTGATTATTTAATTGCTGAAATGTTAGCTTTATCTGATTTACCTTTTCAACACGTAGAAGAATTAGGGTTCCGACGATTGATGGACTATGTTGTTCCAAATTATGTTTAAAAGGCAGAAAATATTTTATGGATCTTGTTTGCAGCGAACTTTGCGATAAAGTGTCATCGAAGATAAAGACCATGTTGCAAGATTTTGAGAAAGTTTCCGTACATCAGATATCTGGTCAGATTCTTCATCAGGAGTTTCATTGTTATCCTTAACATGTCATTGTATTACCAAAGATTTTATACGAAAAAATATCGTTTTGAAAGCGGAGGTTCTTGAAGAACGTCATACGGGAGATTATATATCGGAAACATTTCAAAGTATATTAGAAGAATGGGGAATTCCGAAACAAAATGTGCATTGCATGGTAAGAGATGGGGGATCCAATATGAAGCGTGCCTGTACTTTATCTGAAATAAATAATATCGACTGTACAGCACATCAGTTGCATCTGGTGGTCAAAGAAGCTATTAAAAAAAGTTGATACAATCTCCATATTACTTACAAAATGTAGGCAAATTGCAAAGAATTAGAAAAAATACAAGTTCGACTCAATCAAAAAGTTTTAAAAATTTTGCAAGACTCACCGACACGGTGGAATTTCAACTATTATATGTTGAAAAGACTTGATTGCATCAAGAATTCGCTGTCGCTTTATTCTTCTAATAATAAAATAGAACAGCTTGATGCCGAAGAATGGATTTTAGTTCAGGAATTGGTAAGAGTGCTGAAGCTTCTGGAGGATACCACAAAAAAATTGAGCTCCCAAAACGTATGTATATCCGACGTTATTCCTCTAGTACGAGCATTAAACAAAGTATATGACGAGATTCAAATTTCTGCTAATAGTGGGGAAAATCTCAACATCAGTACATCCGCCGTTCCTGATTTTGTGTCTTCTTTGAAGAATGAATTAGATTATCGTTTTTCTGAAATTGACAAAAACGTATTGTTTCAACTAGCTACATTTTTAGACCCACGGTACAAAGGTAAATTCTTCAGTGACTTTCTCATCAAAGAAAGAAAACAGAAATTACTTACAGCTTTAGAAACTGAAGTAAATCTCACAACAACGACAATTAGTACAGAGTCTGTACTATACTGTACTACAGACAAACCAATTCTTGTTAGAAAAGAACATTGCAATAGTTTAGAAGATTATATGGCCAATATGTTAGATAGTGACGATGACAATGAGAAATCTGAAAATGAAACATCAGATACGAAAGCTAATTTGCTCACAGAATATGCCAGAGAAAAAAGATTATCGAGAGACCAAGATCCATTACAGTATTGGCAGATTAACAGTAAAAAGTTTGGAGGTCTCAGTCACATCGCTCGCACATATTTATCGTCACCTGCAACAAGCGTTCCAAGTGAGCAGTTTTTCAGTGTAGCAGGAATTGTTTATGATCCTCATCGTAATAGACTTTTGGGGGACAAAGCTGCCAAATTACTCTTTTTGAAGTACAATTTACCATTACTTGATTTTGATTATGACATATAATATTTTTAAGTTCCTGAAAGTGTGATTGTTTTTTCATCTAATGTTAACACTTAGAAGTACAAATTAATGCTGTTAAGTGTAAGAATAATTATTTTTATTAGTATTTTCGAATATCACGGAGATTTAAATTTTGATCTCATTATAAAGATAATTTAATTAATATGTTATAACTTTCTATATAAATATTTCATTATTTTAATAAGCATATCACAAAGATTTGTGATATCATTGTAAAGACCTTTAAGTACCTTATAAGTACCTTTGAGGAACTATTAGTAACAAAAAATGTTTAAATATTTGATTTTTGCAATATAAATGTGCCAAATATGTGATTTTAAGAAATAAAAAAATATTTTCATTGCTACCTAATCACCTATATTTAGAATTTCGTATATGTAATGAAATTTAATAACATAAAAGATCCGTTCGAGATCCGCCAAAAAGTAACGGATACAGATCTTTCTCCTCCCTCGGATATCCGCAAATACAGATACGGATATCCGGCACATCACTACTAATGACATAAGACTCAGCTTGTTAAGTTTTCTTCGATGTTCCAAAGAATCAAGATTTTCGATGGGTTCCAAGTCCCCAAGTGATCGACATCAGCGTCATTCCATCGTTGGCCGCATTTTAGTTTTCGGTAGCATTAAAAGTTGTTCACCACAAAACTTTCTAGTTCGAAATAATATTCTACATTTTTTAAAAATGTTCCTCCCTATGACTGCAACTTGATTCTGACATGAGATATAGTTGCTCCCAAGTTAACGCCTAATAAGATGAGTGAAGCTGCTAGTGGAATAAAATGTTCCAACATAACTATGTCTGGAAAAAAATAATTACTGACTTCTTACAGCGGTCAACTTTAACTGGCAACTGTCACCCCAAGATATATTTCTTTTACGTTTTTTAAATGTTTGTACTCTATGTGAAGAGTTGCATGAGCTGCTATAGAAGAGTCTAAGCTAATTGAAGAAACAGACGTTGCCATCAGTAAAACAATACAATGCATTTTTTTATTTTTTTCCTAGGAGATTATTAATATCAAGAAAAGAGAGGTGAACGAGTGGACACAAATTAGGGCGAATATACCGACCTAATATGGACGAGTAACGTTTCGGTGAACCTGTTATCAGATTTCTTAAAATACCCAATGGTTCATAGTCATCAATCAATATTGTTAAAATTCTAAATTAATGAGCTAAAAATATCGTCCATAGTTTTAGGTAATAGAGGAGAATTTAAATAAAATTATGTTTACAGCAGATGGCTTAATATTTTGTAAATTTTGTAGCCTGGCACGTTGGAGCGCTATTTTTATAACGTCTCTTTTGCGGCGCTATTTTACCCCTTATATATATCTTAATTTTTGAGAATTAATTGAGTGGATATTGATACTGATAGAGCAAAAACTAGATATAAGCTAGCTCGTTTTTTACTGGTAGAGCACACGGAGATCGAGGTAATTTTTGTACGCCTTTTGAAAATAGTCTCTATAAATTGTTTAAAATTTGGTTGTAATGTCTTTGGGCACCAATCATTCTAGAATAAAAAGATTCTAAGTTCAGCTCTAAAAATGAAAAAATACTGAAGAGTTGATTAGTTGTTGAAATAAAATTGAATTGGGTACAACCGTTGCGTCCTGAAAGAAGAAGCGGGTGGTTTAGTGAAACGCTAAATTTAAATATAGAAGGGTGTATATATATTAACAAAATAAAAATTCCTACTTTATTAGACTCTTAAAATTACTTCTACTAAATAAAAATCCCTTATCTTATGAGAGTGTACACTACTGCGTAGAGTCTTTAAATTAGGATTACTAAGATTTTAATAAAAGTCTTTATTAAACACGATATCAAATGAGTTGACTGATTGGTTCGTTACTTTGTGACAGTACATTTTAACAATAAAACTACTTAATTACTTTGTTAACTGTCACTAAATATATTTGTAAAGATTTTACAATTGCGTTATCGCGAATTCGTAGTACAATTACATTGTCAAACGCTTCACTAAGACTAAAACAGATTTTTGGTATTTTATGTTTTATATGATGGACAGAGGTGGGTCTATTATGTTTTAAAACAGTTGGAACAGAACGGAATTTGCTACATCTAATTGACCATTCAGTAAATTTATATTATGGTCCTTTGAATGTCTGTAAATTTCTATGGATTCTAAGAAATTGAGTTTTGACCCTTTAGGGTTTACAAATACTCCATACGGCACCTACGGCTACGATTATTGTAATATAAAAAATAAAGATCACTTATGAAAAATATAAAAGGTGAAAATTAACTTTTTTTTTTTTTTAATGGCATGGTAAAACTTTTTTCGATAATAAAATTCATGTTGAGAAAAGTAACATGCGATTATTATTCTCGAAAAAACACCCCACTATCTCATTTAGAGGTGTAGATTTCAATTATTCAGCAAGTAGTCGACTACTAGGGCGTAGACATGACTACTGGGCTAGAGTGGTGGACAACTGGTGCTGTTACGTCCGCACATTATTTGTTTATTGATTCGACAGAAAATCAATTATATAATTTTTCAGAATACACTAATGAAAAGTAAAGGGTTGACATTCGATATATTGCCACCCAAAGAGTCCAAATATTATGAAGGATTTCATTAAAGCTACGATTAACGTAACCTCAACGTTATTCGGTCGGCTACTGGTGCACTACCATATTTTTGTAATAATATTTTTAAATATTCTATTTGGTTATAAAACTCATATCTGGGCACCTATACCAAAAAAAAAATAATTTAAAAATATCTGTAGATAGCAAAAAAACATCAATATCAATAATTTTTTTTTTATTTTTATGAAATACAGCAAATGCACATTGAAATACAGCTTTAAAACAACTAATAAATTCTTTAACAACTAAAGGGAAATAAAGAGCCTTATAAAAGTTATAACACAAGGTTCAAATATTACAAACTTACAATAAACTAAAGGTAAGGTCGAAAATTTTTAAGCGATATAAATTATTTAAAGAGAGGCAGTTAAAAAGGAAACGCGTTCTGAAGGACCATCCACCACAGCAGCAGAATACATCAACAAAATTAAGGATTTTGTAATTATTAGTCGCTATCTAAGTAGAACATAGCAGTATGTTAAGCATAAATGACTCCACATCCAAGATATTCACTTCGTACTATTTATATTTCATATTTCAATATTATATTCCTGGGATATGTGAAATTTATTGTTAGTTAGTACCGTAGTCTTTTTTATATTTCAATGATGTATTTTTGTATACTTTTTTGGTTTTAAAATTAGTACAAAGTTAAGCCCAAAAATAAAATATCATTATTATGCTGTGAAGACTGAAAAAACCTTGAGAATGGTCGATCTTTACGCGCTCCGACAAGTTAATTTCAATTTGTTTTTTGATGTAAAAAAATGTGAGTGGTTTAGGGTGACACCAAAAGGCTATATATAGTTTGATTTTATTCTTGTTTTAATTGAGGAACCGGCATATGAGTACATGTCCATTGAATGTGGAATATTTTACAATACGTTTCGCTACATTACATATGATAGGTCTGGCCTTAACGGCTCTCCATACATATAAATATCGTAGCACAAAAATAAATTAATTTCTACTAACTTACTAAAACTTTTAACTAGAAGTATTCTATAAAATTACACTTATGGTACAGTTTTTATTTGGGAGAGAGCTAAGAGAACTGTTAAGACTAAACCGATTAAAACTTTGTATGTCTAAATTCGAGTTACGAGGTCGCTGTTTTTTGACTAGAGGTGAGCGGTGTCTCTTCGCAGTATGAGGCTTTTATCAACAAACTGCGAAACAATTAATTTAATGATGTGAGGAAATATGACAAACAATTAATTTTATTAAATTATATATATATATATATATATATATATATATATATATATATATATATATATATATATATATATATATATATATATATATATATATATATATATATATATATATATATATATATATATATATATATATATATAGGGTGTTATGGAATTCACTGCATATATTGGAACTGGTGGATCCTTGTAACAAGACCGACTGTAGAAAATTCACCTTAAATAGCGGATCTCAATAACAAACGAAAAAATCGACCCTAAAGAAATAATGTCATGAATATTTTATTCGCTCCCCACTGGTAAACTCTGCCATATCGAAATACGTAAATAAAATAGTTTTCTATTCTAGCACCGAAAGGTCTGCGGCTTCTTTGTTTCTACATTCCAAAGAAAATATGCCGGGACGGCGGTTTTTTCTTTTCTTTTCAGTAAATGTTTACCAATCACGGGGGTACGGTGTCGTAAAGGTCAATGTTTTTTTTTTAAAGAGTCTGATATAGTGATTAAGAAATTTGCAGAAAGTGTAGAAAATAGCAGCAAGTGAACAGATTTTGTCATTGGTACAATTGGTTAAGTTATAAATTTGTCACGGACAACTTAAGATATTTTATATGGAGATCCGTTGCACATTCAAGGTTTTATTTCGTATGGATGTACATTTCACACAGCACAATTAAGGTTCAATAAAATTATCTAAATGAATTATACAAAAATATAACCAACCAGTAGATACCGATTTACGGTACAAAAAATCGTTTACCATTTAGGTATTTATCCTGAAAAAATTTAAAGGAAAACCTATTTGAAATTCTGTTTTTATTTTGTCTCCCCACAGCTGCTGTTAAATAAGAAATAGCTGTGGATATCAATAATAAATAAAAAAATCGACCCTAAACCAGTTTAATAAAAAAAGTAATATATAAAAAATTATTATATTTTAAATTAATTACTTATCACTATACAATAAATTATTATAATAAGAAAAAATTTTTAACCAATTCACCAAAATTTTATTTGCTTCCTTGTAAAAAAGATAATAAAATAAACGTTGAGATGGATTTTTCCCCTTTCTTTATTTATAGACTAGAAAGAATTTTTTTGTCAGACGTCGATAAAAAATGGTTACTTTAAAATTACCGAAGATTTTATTTTCGGCGTCTAGTGTCAGGGAGGCTCGTGTATATTATACTATACGTCAGTATTTTTTGTAATATTGAACATAAAGATTTTACAATTTTTTTTTGAGGCTTTAGCGTTAAATCCCGAAATAGTCGGTTCACTATTTAAATGTGGCGTTTTCTTTATAAAATCGATGTGCTTTCATTACTTGAGCTTTAAGCAAATGTGCGAGAAAGACATTTTGGTCCATGAGCGAAATTGCAGCAGCTTGAAATTCGTTCACAATGATGCCAATGATAGCAGCGCTCTGGTAAGCCTTTGCAAATAAACTTGATATTGCATTTCTTGACGACCTGGATTTGTCCCCAATCATTGTTCTGTTGCTTGAATATAATAAGAGCTCATAAGTTTAAAAAAAAAAAACGTTGAGTGGCTGAAGCCGGTGATTAGTAAGGCCTGGTAGTTGTAACATTAGCCTTTGCTATGTTTAACACTTCCAGGTAGTGTATTGTATGTCCATCAAGCAGAAGTAACAATTTATTTTCAGGGGTTGGTTTTACGACTCTTATAAAATAATTCATCCTTTTTACAAATAAGTTTAGGTTAATATAGCCAGTGCCTGGGATGGTGACAACACTCACAGAAGGTGTGCCGGTCCCCAGTTCAAAATTTTGTCTCATTCTTTTGAATAGTTAATAGTTTTAAAGGTGAAAAATCCACTTTCATCAACGTTAAATATTTTTGTAGACGAAAATTTATTTTTATCTGCGATTTTTTTAAAGTGAGGGTCAATTTTGCCCTACTCTCCCTACTTGAAAACAACTGTTAATGGGAAGTAATATATTTCATCTGGCGGCCAAGGCCAAGGTCGGTCTTTCATGGGCGGGCTGATTTTATAAATATTTGGTAAAAAGGAGTTTTGCTCTTTTTTTCATTTTTCAAAAAATTTTCAAATTTGAAAAAAGTATTGAATTTGCTTTTACATGGCCCCACGAGTAACCCATTTCAATATATGCAGTAAATTTCATAACACCCTATATATATATATATATATATATATATATATATATATATATATAATAATATTCCTCGTGCCTAAAACCTCAGAAACACTTCTGCCGGGATTGTGATATTATATAAATATTCTACATAATAAATACCGGTATATTTCCAACTAACAAAATTTTTCTATTTCTCGTACTTAAAATACATAATTTTCAAGAAATGGCCGACAAGCGCGTATAATCTGCATGAGAAGCTGGTTTCTGGGCATCTTCAGTTAACAGACACATAGTGCAATGACATCAGCAAGGTGGACGAAATTTTTGTATATGAAGAATTCCTTCTTCATGCAACCACTTGTGATAATTTTCGTTCAATCTACACCCTGTCGAGAATATTCCAGAATTTTTTCAAATTTTTTTGATCGGTACTTTTCCAGATAAGGGGGGATAGCGATTTTTTTCGCGATTTTTTAAAAATAAAACAAAGAAAAGTGTGCTCTACTATTACAACACATATATTTTTGAACTTGTGTTTTTACAAGCTTTCATTTGACACCCCACTCGATAACCTGGTAATTTTTTTTTCACTCCTGATTTCACCCCCCGAGGCTAACCCCTTAAGTTATAAGTTCAAAAACTACACTGCTCTGATGAGGCCATCAATTCCTATATTAGTGCCAAATTTCAATTTTCTTTGTCAAATAGTTTCGGGAATAATCGGGTATAACAGACGGAGAGACAGACACCTAAGTGATTTTATAAGTGTTTCGTACGGAACACTAAAAATCAGTCAATATATTTTTCCATTATGAAACGACGCAACAACAAATATTCTTATGTTTTCCTTTTGAAATTCTCTATTGATCGGTTATTAATTATTAATAGATTTTTAAATGAGTGGGAATGAAAAATGTATCAATCTTTCTTGAATCCTATCCTAACACACGTGATATTAGTAATTCTCTTTAAAATCTTAGTAACATTTCGTGCTTGGTATATTAATTAGAAATATTGGGTGTAGTTCATGGAATTAAAATACTCACACGGGTGCAAACATGTTTATAATAATTCATATTAAAGTAGTTTTATAGTTTAGAAAAGTCACAAAAATTAGAGATTCATATGTTCTAGTTATTGTTCGGTGTAGCTAATAACACAGGTATACAAAATAAAAAAATTGTGTGTCTTTTAAGGTGGACACGTGTTTTCTTAAGTATTTTTTTATGCTAAATCTAAAAAAATCATAAAAAAATACATTCACCGTGAGATTTTTTCACTTAAAGTGCCAGAAAAGTATTAAATTGAAAAAAATACATTTTAATAAATAATATAAAACTGGATTATTATGGAATAAATAACACAGGCCGACAAAATTTGGCCAAACCTTTTACCCAGAAACCACAATATACTTTTCCGAAGGTTTTCGATGCGCTGAATTCGAATCCGAGGTCAGAATATCTCTGATGGCTCCGGTTTTTGAGATATTCTAACCTAAAAGTGCGAAAATCACGGTTTTTCGACGTATTTGAGGTTATGATATATCGAAAGGTAATTTTTTTATCAAACCATTAATTTTTGGAAAATGAAAGGCATCGAATAAATACATTCCTTCGACGCATTAACTTTTGTAACGATTGTTAATTTATGGTGAAGGATGTTTCAAATTAGACTTATTTTGAGTTTAATAAACAAATAGAAGAGTTAATGCGTCGAAGAACTGTATTTATTCGATGCCTTTCATTTTCCAAAAATCGAAAAATTACTTAAATTCAACATACGATTTCTCAAAGATAAAAAAAGATATCCAGAAAAATCCAAATGCGTTTTGAAGAGAAAGAGTAGTTCTTTCGGACCCTATTCATGGTTTCATAAAAAAAATTACCTTTTGATGTAACATAACCTCAAATACGTCGAAAAACCGTGATTTTCGCACTTTAGGTTAGTTCAGGTTAGAATATCTCGAAAACCGGAGCCATCAGAGAAATTCTGACCTCAGATTCGAATTTAGTGCGTCAAAAATCTTCGGAAAAGTATATTCTGGTTTCTGGGTAAAAAATTCGCCAGCCTCTGTAATCTACGTTTATCATAAAAACTTAAAAATTTTGGTTTTAGTATTCATGTTTAACAAAAAACAGCATACGCCACCTTTAACTAAGCTAGGTAGCAAAATGCTGTTTAAAATAAATATGTACAACCGCTAAATTAAAAAATTGTTTTTAATTTTTATTAATATTGAACAAAGCTATTATTTCTAGTGTTCTAGTTCTTAAACCTGACTTGACATCAAAAAATAAAGTTTTATATTCAGTTTCAACAAAAAACTTGCTTGTAACACTTACAAGGGTGCTATGCGGTTGGTAAAATGCTTTTTTGAGTAAATAAATGCAATCAAATAATAGTTTTGTTCAATATTAATAAAAATTAAAAACAATTTTTTAAAATAGCGGTTGTACATATTTATTTCAAACATTTTGTTACGTAGCTTAGTTAAAGGTGGTGTACGCGTGTTTTTTGTTAGGCATGAACACTAAAACCTAATATTTTAAAGTTTTTATAATACATGTAGATTCCGAACATTTAAATATACGAAATACTAGTTTTACATTACTTATTAAAACGTATTTTTTTTCAAGTTAATAGTTTTTTGGAAACTTTAAGTATGTTTTCTGAAAAAACCTCACAGTGGATGTCTTTTTTATGATTTTTTTGGATTCAGCATAAAAAAAATACTTACGAAAACACGTGTCTCACTTAAAAGACAGGGCTTTTTTTGTATACCTGTGTTATTAATAGATTTTTAAGTGGGTGGAAGTAAAAGTGTGTCAATTTTTCTTCAATTCTAGTAATCCCAACACACTTTATATTAGTAATTCTCTTTAAAATCTTAGTAACATTTCGTGCCTGATATATTAATTAGAATTATTGGGTGTAATTTATGAAGTCAAAATACTCACGCTGCGCTGGTGCAAACATCTTCACAATAATTCATATTAAAATAATTTTTTAGTTTAGCAAAAGTCTCAAAATTAGAGATTCATATATTCTTTGTTACTGTTCAGTGTATCTCCTAATTATTCCAACAAGTTAAGGCGATTTAACTATTTGTAATTTAGATAAAGTCCAAAGCTAAATATATCGAAAACCTTCGATTTAAATTAATACACAAATTCAATGATATTTCTACTAGGGCATAAATTTTCCACCACTTCCCATGGACGGCCCTTCTCATAGAAGTAGAAGCTAATAAGTTACAGCATGTGTTTAACTTGAAAATAATGACATAACATAAAGACATAATTTAGTTGAAATTAGATTTAAAAAAATCCTTCTAGATTTTGTAAATTAATTTGTTTTTTAGATCAAAGATTTGGTATTCCTCTCTAGAGTGAAAGATATTTAGCATTGAACTTTTCAAAAAATTACTGCTTTAAAATAAAATTTAAGACCGCGATGGAATACAACTTGTTAACAATTTAAAAAAAAATCTTATGCGCCATTATATCCTCTATGCAGAAGCTGAAGCAACGGATGCAGAAGCTGAAGCAACGGATGCAGAACCTGAAGCAACGGTTATTAGCTGACACGCGACTATAAGATAAGAGCAAACATTGTTTAAAATAAACAGTATCATAGAATGATCTACAGTAAAAAATCCTGCCGCGCTTAATTTTGTGATTCTCTCGGATGCATGCCTGGCCATAGTATACAATTGTTCATCAATCTCTTTACGTTCTCGGATTACAAAAGTCTGATTTGTAGCTTCATAACAGATATTAGCCGTCTTTTCTGATTCTACTGATAGTTGTTCTCCAACAATTGTTAAGCAGAGTAAATGAAACTAAAACAAAACTTGTATTAAAATCAGACGTCAATATCTAAGTTCACTCAGCTGTGATCCATCTTAGGTCTTCGTAGAGGAACCAGCTGGGAAAAAAACAACTATTTATCATTATTATTTATATCAAAATGTTATCAAAATTGCTCAAACAAAAAAGGGCTAATCCAAGTAGACGAGTATTACATAAGAACACTCCTGTTTTGAGATGATTGGCGGGTACGCCCTAATGAAAAAATAAATTCTTTAAAAAAATGCACTAAATTTTCTTATTACACTCTTTTTAGCATAAAATAAATTTGAGTGTATATATTTTTCCTTGGCAATGACCAACTATTTTCGCCGAAAAATTATTTATGTTAATTATAGTGAGTAATTTTTTTACCATATAAGACAATTTGTATATTAATTATCAAATAATTAATAATAAAATTATAGTTATATATACTCATACGTATACATACATACATGCACATATATATATATATATATATATATATATATATATATATATATATATATATATATATATATATATATATACAGTCCCTGGCCAAATTATTAGACGCACTGCAAGATTTCATGTAAAATATTAATTACCGAGTGATATTGTACCGTTTTATTATTTTAAATTGATTTGTTTTTTATTTTTTATATTATCCAATCAATTACCTATTTATTTGACATAAATAAAACTGCATTAATTTAGAAAAGCATAAGTTTATTAAGTTTTAAAGAAAAGTGAAATTAATGTTAGTAAAAGTCAATATTTAGTTGAGCCACCTTTAGCCGCTATCAAAGCTTTAATTCTGCGCGGCATGCTATCAATGCAAGATTGTACTGTCTCCTGCATTTGAGGATGATGATTCCACACATGAATAATCTTTTCTAGGAGCTGGGTTTTGTTGGTAATCACATCTTTAGCCACTTCTCTTTCATCAGCTCCCACACATTTTCAAAGGGGGCTATTACCCGGCCAATCCAACAGAGGGATATTTTTTTCTGCCAAAAAAGCTTTAACAGACCGAGCAGTGTGGCAGGGAGCTCCATCTTGCATGAAAGTGAATGGTTCCCCATTTGGAAACCATTCTCTGAGCTGCGGAATCAACCGATTTTGTAATACTTCTTTGTACTGATGTTGCCTCATTATTCCTTTGACGACGTACAGACGTCCAGTGCCCTTGCCGCTGATGACTGACCAAATCATCACTTTGGTGGGATGTTTAACCGTCGGGACGACACAATCAGGATGAAACTTTTCTCCATGACGACGACGCACATACTGAGCTTTATTCTGCAAAATTTCGAATGTGCTTTCGTCACTGAAGCAGCCCTGTCAAAAATAGGAAAAATATATAAACTTCCATGTTTATTTACTTTATTTAACTGAAAATGATAATAATGTATCAATTATTGATTAAATTGCTGTATCTTACCGATCTCCAGAAGTCCACATCTTTGTCTTGCCATTGTTTGGCCCACTTCAGGCGCTTTGCTTTCATTGCAGCTGTTAACTTGGGCTTCCTGGCGGGGCGACAGGCCTTAAAATCTAATTCTTTCAATTTTCTTCGAACGGTGCGCTCAGAAGCATTTACGCTAGCATCCTGGAGTTGTGATTTTATTACCTTTGTGGTAGCAAATCTGTTTTCTACACAAATTTTCTTCAAACATCTCTCTGACCGTGGAGTGAAAATTGGTTTTCTACCGCATCTTGTCTTTCTTTTCGGGCCCTTGTGAGCCTTCACTTCAGCTTTTTTACGTGGTGAAAGATCGCCTTTTCTACCCATAATGAAAATAGTCCAATTACTTTTTTAAAACACTGCATACAAAATAAACTAATAACTGAGTTGTATAAAACTGTTAAACAAACAATCACAGTCCATAAGGCCACAGAAACACGTCCGTACCTGACTCGATTCCGATCGCGACTGATACAGTTTTGTACTTGTTTACGTTCATGTATCACTTTGTCAACACAGTGTTACCATATGTTAAAAATAAATACAAATATGTAGTCTACAACAATTCTTTTAAATAAAAATCAATAATATTGTAGTTTAAATATACCATTATTGCATAAAAACTCTTAAGAAACATAAAATTACTAAAAAAAATACAGTGCGTCTAATAATTTGGCCAGGGACTGTATATAATCAAGTGTATCTGAGGTTATTATTGACGACACCATAATTACACCGCTTTAAACATCAAATCGAAATTTATCGCGGTAGCATACTTAAAGTAGCCACCATCTACAATATCCCAGCATACAAAGTAATGAAAATAATTTTGGCAGCTATTTTCATAGTTCATAATAATTAATTGCTCCAAATCCAACCTTTGATTAACTATAACCTTAAAAGGGGTGACTTAAGAAAGACGTCAGTGTCACTATCTTAGAGCAGATTTTTTTTTTTGTCATCTGACTAATTTTAAAGAAATCAACCTAGTGCAGTAAAAAAGCATTTGAAATCACACACTATAGATATAGCAATATTATGATTTTATCCTCTCTGGAATATTGTCCTTATATTTTAAAGTAGATTTAAGCAAAATATAAGTGTGCTATATTTTTATAATAGTAATATAAAGCTCTATTCAGAAAAAATATACAGGGTATCCCATTTAAAAAAATATATTTTTGCGTTAATAACTATTAAATTTAATTTGCCCAGGACTGTGTTTCCCACTGAGCACAATTTACAGCGATTCAAGAACAACGTGAATCTTTTTTTTCTCACAAGTGTTGCTCCTGTAGCGCTTTAGGGACCTCCCTGCAGCACGTGTGCTAGACCCATAAAAAAAAAATATATTAGTTGTAAAAAAATGTAACTTACATTATTGAAATCCACGTGAAAAAGTGCTTTGAGAATGTTTTAAAGAAATCAAAAATTTTCAATAGGAAAAGAATTTCAAACATTTTTCCAAAATGCAGAGTTTTGAAAAAGACCCTATATATCTACTACTAGATATCGATATGCGGTTTTCACCATTGTGTTTATCATAAAAATTGAGGCTCAGACACCGACATCGGTTTTCGTCTATCTCCTTTAGATAAAAGGGTTTACCTTTAAAAGTGTCCAGTTTAGATCCCTGTACAATAAAATGGAAAAAAAAAAAGCAGTATTTTGCTGGTTTTTTCAATTTTGTAGATTATGTATGCTCTTGAGCGACTTACGAAAAGTTTTTTTAAGCCCAAAAAAACACGTTTTGTTGTTTATAAACAAAATAGTACAAGTTTTTCGAGGTCCAAAACTCAGGACAATACTTCTGGTGATAAAATCATAATATTGCTGTATCTAAACTACGCCCATCTCAACAATATTTTGATCTTTTTTTACTGGACTATTACTGAATTATAGTATTTTGTAAACAAAAAACATTATTATCCTCAATTTTAAATTTGTTTATATAGTTGTAGAACTGTAGAAAAATGTGTTAAACCATACAGGGATCCAAAACAGGTGGTAGAAACGACAATCAAAAGATGATCATATCAGCAACATCTAGTCAGAGGTGTCAAACTCAATTTTGCAGAGGGCCATATATTAAATTTAGAATGTGTAGGCGGGCCAGATTCAAATAAAAAAAAATATACTGAATTATTATAACATTTTATTTATTTAATTATATAGTATATAATATACGGTTGTTAAAAATTATGATTCTTCATTGCGATCGCGGGCCTTATTGATACGTCCCGGGGTCGGATGCGGCCCGCGGGCCGTATCTTTGACATCCCTGATCTAGATCCTTAGCTCACAACGTCTGGCCAAAAACATGCTAGAAACGTAATTGGCGACCCCTCAAAGAAACTAACAACTGACGTCTTTTTTTAATAAGGGCTTAAACTAAACTAGTGGTGGGACTGATCACCAGCCGCTGTTTTTATGTGAAAACATTTACAGAAAATGGATATTCACAACGGACCACGACATGTAGACTATGTGGTGAAGAGAAAGAAACCTCTATACATATCTTATATGAATGTGTGGCGGAAGAGATTAAATTACCACATGAAGAGTTTGGAAGGAAGCCAATAAACCTTCTAGCTCATGTAATCAAGCGAGAGAGGACCACAGTAAGCCAAAAGGCTATATTGTACAAACAAGAACAATCGTCTACCCGGCCTACAACCAACCAGCCCGCCAGAAAAATGTCATTTCAACATATGGAATTATACCGGCCGACACAAAAAAAATATGCAAGTCTATATTTAAATGACTATTTTCTGGCTCTCTATATTCAAAAATAACCGGTCAAATACAAGTTGGACTTGCGCAATTAGTGTTCTGTACATTGATTGCTTTTTAAAACAAAAATTTTCGTTACGGAAGTATAAAATGATCAGTGATTTCACAAAACATATCCTAAATGAGTTTTCAACAAGGTTTTTTCCGATCTTTAGTGAAAACTGATGACCTTAAAATTCTACACCCTGTAGAGAATATTCCAAAATTTTTTGATCAGTACTTTTCGAGATAAGGTGGGGGGACAGCGACTTTTTGCACTTTTTAAAAAATAATACAAAGAGAATTGAGCGCAAGTATTACATTATATATATTTTTGAACTCACCTTTTTACAAGCTTTCATTTGATATCCCACTCGATAACCTGGTAAAAAAAAATTCACTTTCGATTTCGCCCCCCAAAACTAACCCCTTAAGTCAAAATTTAACTTTCAAAACTACACGACTCTGATGAGGCCATCAATTCCTATATTAGTGCCAAATTTCAACTTTTTATGTCAAATAGTTTCGGAGACCACCCACAAGATGGACCAATGATATCAAAAGGGAAATTGGATGGCAGCTGCACAGGACAGAGGAAGGTGGCAAGATCTTGAGGAGGCCTATGTCCGACAATGGACAGATCGGGGCTGATTGATGATGATTGATGAGTTTCGGAGAAAATCGGGTATGACAGACGGACGTACGTCTGTATAATGATAAATAAATATCAAAATTTTTCAATGGCCATACAAAGAATGGCGAGTTTTAATAGGTAAAAGACGGGTCTAGCGGGGGGGAAAGCACGTGGTTTCATAGAGTCAGTGTGCGCATGCACGTTACAGCGATACAACGTATTTTTTAGTGGCCTGTACAGAACATGAAGTGGCATTGTACTCACGTGGTTTCATAGAGTCAGTGTGCGCATGCACGTTACAGCGACACAACATATTTTTAGTGTCCCGTACAGAACACTTATAAGGTCACTTTGGTGTCCGTCTGTCTGTCTGTCACACCTAATTTTCTCCGAAACCATTTGACATATAAACTTGAAATTTGGCAATAATATAGGAATTGATGGCCTCATCCGGGCCGTGTAGTTTTAAAAGTTAAGTTTTGTTAAGGGGTTAGTTTTGGGGGGTGAAATTGGAAGAGAAAGTTTTTTTTTACCAGGTCATCGAGTGGGATGTCAAATGAAAGCTCGTAAAAAGGCGAGTTCCAGAATATATATATATGTAATACTTACGCACAATTCTCTTTGCATTATTTTTAAAAAAGTGCGAAAAATCGCTGTCTCCCCATCGTATCTCCAAAAGTACTGATCAAAAAATTTTGAAAAAGTTCTGGAATATTCTCTACAGGGGTAGATTGAACGAAAATTATCACCTTTAATAATTTATCTGGTAAATTAAAAAAAAACAAAAATTTCAAGGACATCAGTTTTCATTGAAGATCGGAAAAAAAAGCTTTGTTCAAAACTCGTTTGGAATGTGTTTTATGAAGTCACTGATCATTTTATATTTACGTAACGAAAAATTTTATTTTAAAAGTAATCAACGTAAGGAACACTAATTGCACTTGGCCTGTTACTTTATTTTTGTGATGCTAGGTCTTAAAATTACTTAGAGAACTTTTAAATACGAAATAGTCTCACTTGTTACATTTGAGGCGAATATATCGAAAGAAAAAGAGATAAAAAATTGCCCTAAATACAAATCTAAAGCTGATGTCTGAACACCTTCACAGAAAGCTACGAGGCTGGTTTGAAAAGTCCATGCAAAGTCCGAGAGATGGCACCACCGGCGCGTATCGAGGTCATGTTTAGTTAGTAGCATCTCTTGAATGAACGCACACCAAGTTTCAGCCATATTGGTCTATTTCTTTGTGTTTGGCATTCGTGTCAATCAAGGAAGTCGAGTGATTTTCAAGAAATGAACGAAAAAGAATTTCGTGTGGTGATTAAACATTACTTTATGAAAGGCAAAACGCCTCAGGAGACTAAAGAGAAGCTTGATAAACATTATGGTGACTCTGCACCTTCGATTAGAACAGTTTATAAGTGGTTTCAAAATTTTCGGACTGGCCATATGGGCACAAGTGACGCTGAACGTTCTGGACGGCCTGTGGAGGTTACGACTCCAGAAATCATTGATCATATCCATGATATGGTGATGGATGACAGAAGAGTTAAGGTGCGTGAGATTGCTAGTGCTGTGGGCATCTCGACTGAACGGGTACATAATATTTTGCATAAACATTTGGACATGAGAAAGCTATCCGCAAGATGGGTGCCGCGATTGCTCACGCTTGACCAAAAAAGCGGAATCGTGTGAAGTGTTGCAAGGATGGTTTGCAGCTGTTCCAGAAGAATCCAGAGGACTTTAAGCGTCGTTTCGTCACTGTGGATAAAACATGGATACATTACTATACTCCTGAGACCAAACAACAATCTAAACAATGGGTTACCAAGGGGGAATCTGCCCCAAAAAAGGCGAAGACCGTTCCTTCGACCGGAAAGGTTATGACGACTGTCTTTTGGGATTCGCAAGGGATAATCCTCATCGACTATCTGGAAAAGGGTAAAAACTATTACAGGTGAATATTATTCATCGTTATTGGACCGTTTGAAAACCGAGCTGCAAGAAAAACCGCCCGCGATTGCCCCACAAGAAAGTCCTGTTCCATCACGACAACGCACCAGCACACATCTCAGCAGTTGTGGTCGCAAAATTAATGGAAATAGGATTCCAACTCGTTTCACATCCCCCCTATTCTCCAGACTCCCTCGGACTACTATTTGTTCCCCAATTTGAAGAAATGGCTGGCGGGACAAAGATTTTATTCAAACGAGGAGGTGATTGCAGACACTAATGGATATTTTGCAGACTTGGACAAATCCTATTATTCGGAAGGGATCAACAAACTAGAACATCGTTGGACGAAGTGTATAAGCCTAAAAGGAGACTATGTCGAAAAATAAAAAAAGGTTTACCCCAAACACATAAGTAGTTTTTATTTTTGCACGGACTTTTCAAACCAGCCTCGTATTTTGAATTGTTAGTAAGAATAATCACGCAATTCAGTAAGAATTTCAAAGACCTTTTAAATCAATTTAATAGCGGATATTAAACATGTAATAATCAGTTTCCATTATTGATTGATAATAATCATATTCCAAATCCTAATTATTAGGAAGTTTACGTTGTAATTTTGATCGATTCTTTGGCCTACAGAAACCAAAGGACGAAGTAGGAACATTTTTAATATTTAGCCAAAACTAATATAATTTGTTTCTTGTTAGTATATCTTATATGATTCATAATAGAAATTTTGACCTGTCGACTAACCGTCTGCCTAGTTATTTATTTTATGCTTTTTCCAAACAAAAAAAACCTGGCCGTTTCTGGACTTTTTGAATAAATAAGACCGTAGGTCCCAAGTATTGCGTACTACGCGTCTGCCCAAGTTATTTTTGGAAAATTTAGGCCTTAATTAAGAAAACGTCATGAGGGCAGATGCCTCGCTTGTACCCGAACCAGCCAAGGCATTTCCAAAGAACCAAAAAAAACGAAATTCCGATAGTATAGACGCTATTCAACCTATCCTACAGAAAGGGAATATTTGCGTCCTGCTGGAAATGTGCCACGGTTCAGCCGATACCTCAAAAACGCAAGAAGACCTTGCCAAATAACTACCGACCTGTAGCGTTGCTTTCAATAATATCGAAAGTCATGGAAAAGGTTATCAATCAGCATCTTCTAAAATATCTTGAACGATTCAATATTATTAGCGATCACCAATATGGCTTTCGTAAACATAGATCAACAGGAGATCTTCTGACTTATGTAACACATGTTTTGAACAACGCAATTGAACACTTTGGAGAATCTCCAGCGGTTGCTCTTGACATATCCAAGGCATTCGAACGTGTTTGGCACGATGGACTGTTGGCTAAGCTACGCTCTTGTGGGATATCTGAAAAATTCTGTTCGTGGCTCTCATGTTTCTTCAGAGGGCGTTCTTTACGAGTGGCGGTCGACGGATTTCTCTCTAACATCTTCGCTATCAACGCCGGTGTGCCCTAAGGCGCCATACTGTCTCGGAAAAGACCGGAAATCCAATCTACAGGTTTGCAGACGACAGTACGTTATCTCTGAGTGGAAGGGAGGGAGGGAGAGAGACAGAGAGAGACGCTATTATCGGTTCTACATAAAATTCGCACCGGATAACTGAAGTTTATTATTATTTTTTTTTATGTTTTTTGACCGTAGAATCCAAATTTGCTATTCTCGAGACCCCATAGTGTTCGGGCCAAGCATTAATTTATTTGACTTTTTGAATTTATATTAGAATTTAAAAGTATTTTATTTGAAATTTTTAGTAAACACTTCAAAAATCTAGCAAATACTTAGTTTTAAGCAAATACTTTAAAATTCATCTAAAGTTTTTTTAACAGTATAGCCTAATAATAATAATAATTTCAATCATCCGGTACGAATTTTATATAGAACCTATAATAGCGTCTACACCAGGGGTCGGCAACCTATGGCACGCGTGCCATCTCTGGCACGCCAAGCAATTTTGAATGGCTCGCGTACCTATTCAAAGTTTACACATTAATTCTGTAATCTGTGACATGTTTCGAAATTAAGTAAATAATCGAAGACAGTATTACTTTAACGATACAAACAAAAAACGATATATTATATAGGTCACTAGGTATTATTACCAAAAACTACAAAATATATATTTTGTAATTTATAATTTTACTGAATGCATTGGTTTGGCTTTAATTTCGGCAAGTATTAAAGTCGGCAAGTCTCAAAATATAAGTCTAGGCAAAAACACAAATAAACTTCCTCAATTCAGATCAAAAGAGCCGCTATAAGGCGGTTTTTGTTTGACTTGACTTCAATCGTTCCGACGCGCGCCGTAACTCTTTTTATATTGCCGAACTTTAGTTTTTGTTAGATTTAACTTCTAGGCGGCCCTTTGATTGCAATGGGCGCGTTTGTTCTAAGAAATTTAATAAACGTAATTATTGGAATTTTCTGGAAACATTATTTTTCTATATATAGCAAGCGGCTACACGATTGGATTATTTAGTATAGAAGTAACATCCGTTCCAGTCAATAGTCGTCGAAAAGTTTAAAAATTAAAATTACGTTGCGTTATGGCCGCGAAGAAACAGAAGGTAGGACGTTCGATCATTTCAAACTTCATGGACAACAGATTACGGTTTTGTACGGCAAAACGATCGGGCCATTTGTGTCCTATGTCGCAAAAGTGTAATTTTCCGGACATCTAGTGTTCAACGACATTTCCAGATAAAACATGAATCGTCATTTAAAGGTAACGCTGATAAAAGGGAGGCAATACAAAGAGCAAGTAAACAATACGAGAAACAGTCAACATTCTTTAGCAAAGTTTTCCAAGGAAAAAATCAGGTAACTGAATGCAGTTTCAAAATTGCACAATCGTTGGCACAAAAGGGTAGGCCGTTCACTGACGGAGAATTTATGAAGCAAACGTTTTTGAGTACTGGCGAGATTTTATTCGACGACTTGCCCAATAGGGATACAATATTGGCCAGGATTAGGGATATACCGGCATCAGCGCGGACCATCGAGAGACGAATTACCGAAATGACACAAAATGTCCAAAAACAGCAGAGAGACACTATGAAACGGAGTTTTTTATTTAGTGTAGCATTGGATGAAAGTGTCGATATTAATGACATTGCCCGTCTGGCAATCGCTGCGCGATACTTCGATGATGGCAGTGCGTATGAAGAGCTGATTTGTCTGCTCCCATTGCAGGGAACTACAAGAGGAGAGGATATATTTGTTAAACATTTTGAAAAGCGGAACATTGATTTAAATAAAAAATTGTCGTAACGACAGATGGCGCTCCTGCTATGATTGGGAGACATAACGGATTTGTTTCCCTTCTTATTGAACGCATGGGTCGACCAGTTTTGAATTTTTATTGCATAATTCACCAAGAGAGTTTGTGCGCTAAAATCTCCGCTGGAAGTTTAAAATCCGTGATGGATAGGGTGGTTAAAATAGTTAACTACATTGTCGGTCGTTCTTCACTGATCCATAGACAATTTAAGGCGTTTCTGCAGGAATTAGAAAGTGCATATTCAGATATACTATTGCACAATAAGGTGCGCTGGCTCAGCCGTGGTAAAGTGCTCTCTCAATGTCTGGGCGAAATTAAATCGTTCTTGTTGGAAAAAAATCAAGTGGATGCTTATCCTGAACTAGAAGATAAGAACTGGATCTGTATGTTAATGTTTCTTACTGATATTAAAAATCATCTCAGTGAACTCAACTTAAAGTTACAAGGTTCAGGCAAAACAGTTCTAGATTTATACGAATCCTGGAAATCATTCAGATTAAAAATAGATTTATTTATCAGCGATATTACTACAAACACATATAAATATTTTCCAAATATAAAAACTTATATATCCAGTGTCAACGATGGTGCACTAATAGACGAAATTCTTAAATATATGACTAATTTAAAAGAGGAGTTTATCGAGAGGGGTCAGGATTTTGATAAACATGGTCCTATGTTTGCTTTTTTAATCAAACCAGATTTAACGGACTTTTCCAGCAGTTGCTTTGACATATCTCTTTTCTCATGGATGGACATTAATGATTTTGATCTTCAATTGAATTTAAAAGCTCCGAGTTATGGAACACGAAATTTGTAGAATTAAGAAGGGTATTAGAAGGTGACTGCCAGAACCATTCAAACGAGATACTCAGTTGTTGGATGAGTTTACCAGAGAAATTTATTTGTCTTAAGAAAGTAGTGTTTGCCATGCTTACAGCTTTCGGATCATCCTATATCTGTGAATAACTTTTTTCCCATATGAGAGTGATTTTACACCCGTACCGAAGCAGGCTGACAACAGACAACTCGGAAGCATGTGTGACACTGAAAATAACCAGACATGAACCGGATATAAGAAAAACTCTCTAAAGAACTTCAAGCACAGGGTTCACACTAGGTCCTAGGACTAGTATAATAAAATTATTTGTTAAATGTTAAAATTTTTTTGTAATTAAACCTACTAAAAGCAATATTTTAAGTTAATTTAAGTTAATTTTTGTTAATTTTAGTTGTAGTAAGTACCTATGTGGGCACGCAAAATGTCGTATGGATGAAAACTGGCACCCTTAGTTAAAAGGTTGCCGACCCCTGGTCTACACTATCAGAAATTTGATTTTTTTTTTTTTGAACTTTGAAAATGCCTTGGTTTGTTCGGGTACAAGCGAGGCGTCTGCCCTGCCTGGGTCCAGCTTCGTCCTCCGGTATTGGTGGCGTCTGCCTTTTGCAGGTTTCCTCTTATTTTATCAAGAACAAACCAAACGTATTGATTTTACATGGTTAAATGACAGTCCATTTTTGGATCGACGTTTTTTGGGCCCTAAAGCTGGGTCCGGTCTCGGCGGTGTCTGTCCTTTGGGGCGCTCGACTTTTTTAGTTATTTTTTTATTTATTTATACATTCAATTCCAACAAGCCAGGGCCCAATTACAGGCATAACGTTTATACTAATGAGCTATATATAAAAGAAGAACATGATTCAATTAAAATGTTTTAACAATCTCCAAATTTAAAAAAAAAAACCGGTCAAGTGCAAGTTGAACTTGCACAATTAGTGTTCCGTACGTAGATTGTTTTTAAAATAAAAATTTTTGTTAGGGTGGTATAAAATGATCAGTGACTTCACAAAACACACCCAAAATTAGTTTTCAACAAAGTTTTTTTCCAATCTTTACTGAAAACTGGTGACTTTGAAATTTTGTTTTTTTTTTAAATACCAAATAAATTGTTAAAGGTAATGCACTCGTGATAATTTTCGTTCAATCTATACCCGTGGAGAGAATATTCCAGAATTTTTTCAAAATTTTTTGATCAGTACTTTTCGAGATAAGGTAGGGGACAGCGATTTTTTAAAAGTAATACGAAGAAAAGTGTGCGCAAGTATTACATTATATATATATTTTTTTTACTCGTGTTTTCACAAGCTTTCATTTGACACCACACTTGATGTCCTAGTAAAAAAAAATTTTTTTCACTTCCGATTTCACCCCTCAAAACGAACCCCTTGCCAAATTTATGTTGCGGTGGTATAAAAATGATCAGTGACTTCACAAAACACACCCTAAATGAGTTTTCAACAAAGTTTGTTTCTAATCTTTACTGAAATGTGATGACCTTGAAATTTTTGTTTTTTTTATGTACCATATAAATTATTAAAGGTAATGCACTCGTGATAATTTTCGTTCAATCTACACCCCGTGGAGAATATTCCAGAATTTTTTCGAAATTTTTTGATAAGTACTTTTCGAGATAAGGCCCGGGACAGCGATTTTTCGCGAATTTTTAAAAATAATACAAATAAAAGTGCGCGCAAGTATAATATTATATATATATTTTTTACTCGTGTTTTCACAAGCTTTCATTTGACACCACACTCGATGACCTAGTAAAAAAAATTTTTTTTCATTTCCGACTTCACCCCCCAAAACTAATCCCTTGAGTCAAAATTTAATTCTCAAAACTACATGACTCTGATGAGGCCATCAATTCCTATATTATTACCAAACTTCACCTTTCTATGTCAAATAGTTTCGGAGAAAATCGGGTGTGACAGACAGACAGACAGACAGACAGACAGACAGACAGACACCGAAGTGATCTTATAAGTGTTCCGTACGGAACACTAAAAATAGTAATAATAAAAAACTACAAATTTGAGCAACCTCTAAACACTGAGCAGAGAACCAATAAGTACCGACAGCCTACTGCAATGGAAATCACCGGAATTTCCAATGACATTGCCATTCTTGCACATTATATAAATAGGACTGTGGAATAATATATTTGACCTAGCCCGGCGAGGCTAAAAATAGGTGAGCGCCTTGCCCCAAGGCGTGGTACATGGAAAGATACATTGCTTAATAGGAAAGGGCAATCAATATGATGATTTAACAGCTTATATAAGAATTTGATGGAGTGAATGTCCTTTCTCTTTGCAAGAGGCAACTCATTAAACCTTGACAAGATTAGTCCGTGATCAACACCGCGGTCCGGATAGACACCATCCCTCTTGAAAATAAGATATTTAATGAAGCGCCTCTGTATCGATTCGATTGAGTTGTTATGGCAATTGTGTATTGGATACCAAACAATAGGAGCATAGTCAAACTTAGACCTAACGAAGGAATAATAGAGAAGCTTGATTGCAGATATGTTAGTAAAGTCTCTACAATTTCTAATCAGGAAACCCAGCATCCTTGATGCACCAGCAACCATTTGTTCAATATGGTCAGCAAAAGAGAATTTCTCGTCAAAGATGATACCCATATCTCTAACAGAACGAAGATTCTGTAGAACAGTATCACCTACGGAATAATTGAAATATATAGGGTTGTTACGATAGGAATATCGGACGACATTGCATTTGGAAGCGTTTAAGGTGAGCCTATTAGTAGAGCACCAGTTGGTGGGAGCATTAATGCTGCTCTGTAATTCGTGGCAATCAGAAACCGAGTCTATGCGTTTAAAAATCTTAAGGTCATCGGCATAAGCAAGCTTCCGGCAACATATCTCACTCAGCAAGTCGTCAACAAACATATTGAAAAGAAGAGGTCCCAGATTGGAACCCTGGGGAATACCTGAAGTGGGAATATGGAGAGGCAATCTAAACCCATTGATTTCTACAAAAAACGATCCAGGAGGTATGAATTTAAAAGATCAATCAGGTTATTTGAGGGCCCGAAACGACATCCGACCTTATCCAACAGGAAGTAGTGATCAAGTCGATCAAAGGCTTTGTGAAAATCCGTATAGATCACGTCAATCTGGCTCCCATCATTGATACCGTCGCACACAAACTGCGAGAATGAGGCAAGATTTGTGGTGGTGGATCTGCCAGGCATAAAACCGTGTTGGTCAGTAGAAAGCGTATTTCTCACTTTTGAGAAAATAAACTTATGCAAGATAATTTCAAGAATTTTAGAGAAAATTACATAAAATAGCTATGGGTCGATAATTATCAACCATACCTGGATCCCTAGACTTCAAGATAGGTCGGACCTTGGCCACCTTCAAAGTGACAGGAAACGTATAAGTCGTCAACACTAGATTAAAGATATAGAGTAAAGGACCGGATAGAGCGGACACGCAATCCTTGACAACAAAACTGGGAACGCCGTCGGAACGGAGGTCAGTTTATTCTTGAGAGACCTAGCCGCAGTTACAATATCCCTCTCGGAAATTTCGGGACCGTCAACAAAGAAAGGGGGAGCTCCCCAATAAATATGCTCTTCAGGCCTAGCCGACTTAATAAATACGCTGTGAAAGCAATCACCAAAGGCAGTGACTATGCTAGGTGGGTCGTTATAGACATGATCATTATTTCTCATGCCAGATTGAGAGCGTTTACTTTGAATAAACACCCAGAAGCTGGAGGGATCGTTAGAGATGTTATTCTCAGTACTGCGGATATATTTTCTATAGGCAACACTAGATTGCTGCTTGATTAACCTACGAAGAGAAGTGAATTTCTGTGGTTAAACGACAGTCCATTTTTGGATGTAGCATGTTGGGCAATTCGGGGCACGGGGGCCGCAAAATCAACGTTAAAGGCTTTTATTTAACTCGCCCGATAGAATGAACAACTAAGTAGACACGGTTAGTCGACAGGTCAAAATTTTGGTCGCCCTCTTGGTCTGAGTAGTATAATTGTAATATCTACCGTTCTGTTGACACTTGACACCCCACAGAGTACACCAGTACTAGAAGAAATGTTAAAGTTTTTTCTTCGATATTGAAAGTTACAATAATCTACCGTTCACGTGAAAACCGACTATTATGCTGGGCCACAAAATGGTTAATACCAGTCTGGTATAGATAGTTTTACTTTAATTTGACAATTGTGTTATATTACTTAATTTAACAATTATGTAATATTACTTACTATAAAGGTAAGGAGATGAACTAGCCTTTTATATATTGAGATAGTTCTTCCACCACAAACTGAAAACATTGAACATATACTGGCATCTAAAATATTGGCAATGGAAAGAATAACTGATACTGCAATTATCATACCAAAGACATCGTTAAGGCTTTTGACATAGGAGTGTAACCTATCCTGTTCTTCTTTATATTTTATAACCTCTCCCAGACTCTTTAGTTCTTTTAACTCCTTGTGGATATTTTTTATGTTTGTTTTAATTTCCCATGTTGTTAGGCATACAAATAAAAGGACAGCTTCAACACGAATCGTAAAATATTCAAGGCTCAATAATATAAATGTATAGAAAATTGGCATATCTGGCTCCGTAGCAAAATAGATACATTTAGTAGTGCATAAGGTGCACCAAGCAAATATTATAATTTTCATGTATACCTTGCCTTTTTTACCAATATTTTCTTTACTAATTAATAATTTCAACATATTTATGAATTCGGATATTGTTTTCTTACTGGAAAAGAGCCTGAGTGATAGTACAATATTCATACTGATACTGCAAGAAAGTTGGATGAACAATACTATTTTTACCGCCAGTGATAATTCGTTGCTATTCATTAGGGAGAAACAACCACCAGCTAGTCCAGTGCCAACACCCGTAACTATTAGAATAAGCGAACCGACAAGTATTTTTAATGGTTTTAAATTACAGCATTCTAGGGGACACAGATTCAGTATTACACTTAGAAAAAATATCAAATTATTAAAAATTGAAGCCATTTTTATTCAGTTATGCAGAGAACTAATGTATCTAGTTATACATGTATGATTATTCTAAAAGAGACTGATTATTCTGATATATTTTACATTAATTAATTGAAAAATATTTTCCTATATTATATTTTACAATACTTATTCCAGTGGTTAAGAACTGTAAAAAAATACGATGTTATAACTTAAAAAAAGTTATAGCCTACCTGTGGTAGTTATTTCTTTCAATCCAATTGTATGTATATATATATATATATATATATATATATATATATATATATATATATAACAAGGATTTTCTACAGCTGACGCTGTCTTTCTTCTCTCAGCCTTTGATTCCATCCGTTTCTATCTACCCAGTCTCCATCTGTTAGACCCCTGTTTTCCACAGCCTCGTCCACATCGTCTCTCCACGTTCGTCTGGGTCTTCCTCTTTTTCTTCTCCCTATAGGGCTCCACTCCGTTATTTTCTTTATCCACCTATTATCTTCGCTTCGTCTTATGTGTCCATACCATTTTAATCGTTTTTCTTCAATGGTGTTTATTGCGTTCTCTTTGATGTTCATTCTGCTTCTTATTTCTTCATTTGTTATTCTCTCCATACGTGTCACTCTACAGCATCTTCTCCAATACTCCATCTCTACCGAGTTAATTTTAGATTTATTTCTTTTGTTGATCGTCCATGTTTCTGACCCGTATGTCATTATGCCTTGTATTATTGATTTGTATATGCATGTTTTGTTTCTCTTTGTAATGTGCTTGTCCCACAGGATCGAATTTTAATTGTCTTATGCATGTTCGCGTTTGTCCTAATCTAGCTTTAATCTCTTCTTCTGATGTTGCGTTTTTTGAAATGATGGTTCCTAGATATTTAAATCTATCGGTTCCTTTGATTATTGTTTCGTTATCTACTTCTAGATTCTCCACGTTTCCCTCCTTTGTTGTTATTGTTATTTCGTTTTATCAAAGTTTATTGCTAATCCTGCTTTAGTGTATTCTTCTTTCAGTTTTCTTACCATATAACTGAGGTCTTCCTCATCTTGCGCTATGATTACTTGGTCGTCTGCGAAACTTAGAGTATATAAGTAATCTTCTCGTATTGGGACTCCCATTCCACTCCATTTTTGCTTCCATTTTTTTAATGTTTATTCGAAGTATATTTTGAATAGTGTTGGGGATGTAGAGCATCCTTGTAATAGGCCTTTTGATGTTTGGAGTCTCTTCCCTATTTTATGTCCTATTTTTATGTTCACTGTGTTGTTTTCGTAGAGAGCTTTTACTGCGTATATTAGTTTTTTGTCAATGCCTATTTCTTTCATTGCGTTCCATAATCTTGTCTTGGTACTGAGTCATAGGCCTTTCTTATGTCTATGAAGGCTAGATGAACTTCTCTATTCTTTGCCAGTTTTTTTCCATTGTTTGTTTTATAGTGTATATGTGGACTATACATGATTTTCCGGCCGTAAAGCCTGCTTGGTCTTCTCCAAATTTTTCCTTTTATATTTTGCTCCATGATATTTTTAATAATTTTTCCATACAAACGTCCCATACTCGATATTATGCTTAGGCCTCTATAGTTTGTGCATTTTCTGCGGTCTCCCTTTTTAAATATAGATACTATATAAGCTTTTGACCATTCCTCTGGTATTTTTTTCTCCATTTATCGCTCTGTGGAACATGTTTCTCAGCATTCGATGTAATTTATTAGACCCGTACTTAATCATTTCATTTACCACACCCCCAGGCCCTGCAGATTTATTATTTTTGAGGGTTTTTATTGCCGTCTTTACTTCTTCATAGCTTAGTTCTAGCTCTTTTATTTCCTTATTCTGTTCTTCTTCAGGGTTCTCTTCTTGGAATTCTTGTCTATCTTCTGTTAGCAGCTTCTTATAATATTCTTCCCACTCGCTTTCTGGGATGTACTCTATATACGTCTTCTCTCTATTGTTAGTCCTTAATTATTCTCCATGACTCTGTACTTCCAGTTCCTCCTACATGTTCGCACGATTTTTCCCATCTCTCGTTCTTTTCTTTGTTTATCATCCTCCTCGTTTCTGCATTTTTCTCTTTATATTTCTGTAGATCTTCTTCTGATTTTGTATTCAGCCATTTTTCGTATAATCTTTTTTTCTCCTTTATAGATTCTTTGGTTTTTTCACAGATTCTAATTTTATGTTTCTCATTCTCGTTGTCTGCTTTACCTAATGCTTCTAGGGACGTCTGTGGAGGTTGTCGTAGTTAAATATATTTAATTTTTGATCTAATCGTCATCTATATAGGTCTCTTATCATTTTGTCTTGCAGTAAGTGTATTTTGTATTTTATTTCTTTGTCTGCTTTTTCTGTTATCTGATTAGTATTTCTGTTTTCTTTATCTATTGTTTCTTTTTGCTTTATTGTCTTGTACCACGGTACTTTTATATTTGCTATTAATAGTCTATGGTCTGTTCCACGTACTGCCCCTCTCTTTACTCTTACGTCTTTTATTTTGATAGTGGTATCGTTTTTAATTATACAATAATTATAATGTAGTCTATTATTGATTTTAAGTTTCGTGTTTCTTGCATCCACGTATATTTGTGGATGTCCTTGTGTTTGTAGAATCCGTTTGTTATTTTGAGGCCGTTTAGTTCACACAGCTCTATTAGTCTCTCTCCGTTGTCGTTAGTAATGCCTTCTCCGAATGGTCCTACGAAATTATCCTTTGTTTTCCTTCCTGTTCTCCCATTCAGATCTTCCATTACTATTAATTCTTGGTTTTTCTTTACTTTTTGTGTTTCTTTTCTAGTGTTTCCACGAAATTATCTTTTTCTCTTATAGTGCTGTCTTCTGTTGGGCCGTATACTCCTAATATTACCATGTCTTTTCCTAGCATTGTTATATTTAGTTTTATGATTCTTTCATTGATGGATTCCCAAGATGTTATTTTCTTTTTCCACTTCTTTTTTACTTATATTCCAATTCCGGCCTTTGCTCTTTCTTCCTTCTTTACTCCACTCCAACAATGCATCACTTCATCTATTTCTTCTATTCCACTTCCCTTTTTCTTCGTCTCGCTTATTACTAAAATGTCTATGTTCATCTTCTTAAACACTTGTATAACTTCGATGTTCTTTGTCCTCCATCCCTGTATATTCCAGGTGCCGAGAGCAGCTATTCTGTTTCGGGATTTTTTCGTTTGGCTGAGTTTTAAGCTTGGGTTAACTATTTGATTGGATGTAGAATTGCCCACCCCCCATATCCGATGGGGCTCCCTTCTTCGAAGGTGTGGATTGCCACCCGGGGATTTTTGCTTATCTCATGATTTTTCATCCTACTTTTCAAAAACAACTAGCATTTCCCAGTTTAGGTTTTCCGTGTGGTAGGGTGCTAACTCCTAACGCCACAACCCTCCTCCTTTATCCGGGCTTGGGACCGGCAACAGTGTTGATGAACTACTCAATCCATCCATCAACACTGCAGGCGTGTAAGATTAATTAAAAATTGGTTTTAGATCCTCCTCAGTGTTAAGACTCTGGCGTGGTTTATTTATTTTAAGTGTATGCTTTATAGCCAAACGCGCAACTGACTTTTTTCTTAATCTTGATGTCTTACTCTCGGATAAAACCAAGAAATCTACTACTTGAAATTCTTATCGAAATGAGAGATAAGTTTCTTTCTATCCTGTTCATTATGGAGTACTTGTTTTAACCTCTTTCCTTTAAAAGAAATATTTCATTGTAAGTTTTTAATAATATGTCTAGATCAGCGTTTCTCAACCCCCAACGCCCCACTAGGGCGGTATGATGACACTATTGGGGGGGCGCGAGCGTATCGAAAAGAAATTGCTATTAAAAACATTCATTAAAAACATTTAATATAATTTATTGAAAGGAAAGCAAAACAAAATACATTCTGACATAATACAAAATAAAATACACATTTACACTGATATAATACACCTATTAGTACTGCACAATGTATTTACCTGATAATTGACAAATCAATACTAAATTAAAAAAAACCGGTCAAGTCCAAGTTGAACTTGCACAATTAGTGTTCCGTACGTTGATTGTTTTTAAAATAAAAAATTGTGTTAGGGTGGTATAAAATGATCAGTGACTTTACAAAACACACCCCAAATGAGTTTTTTAACAAAGTTTGTTTCCAATCTTTACTGAAAACTGGTGACCTTGAAATTTTGGGTTTTTTCTATACCATATAAATTATTAAAGGTAATGATAATTTTCGTTCAATCTATACCTCGTGGAGAATATTCCAGGATTTTTTTCAAAATTTTTTGATCAGTACTTTTCGAGATAAGGTAGGGGACAGCGATTTTTTCACGATTTTTTAAAAGTAATACGAAGAAAAGTGTGCGCAAGTATTACATTATATATATATATATATATATATATATATATATATATATATATATATATATATATATATTTTACTCGTATTTTCAGAAGCTTTCATTTGACACCACACTCGATAACCTAGTAAAAAAAATTTTTTTTCACTTCCGATTTCATCCCTTAAAACGAATGAATCCCTTAAGTCAAAATTTATGCTACGGTGATATAAAATGATCAGACACTTCACAAAACACACCCCAAATAAGTTTTCAATAAAGTTTATTTCCAATCTTTACTGAAAATTGATGACCTTGAAATTTCTGTTTTTTTTATATACCAGATAAATTATTACAGGTAATGCACTCGTGATAATTTTCGTTCAATCTACACCCCGTGGAGATTATTCCAGAATTTTTGCAAAATTTACTTTCCGAGATAAGGCGGGTGGACAGCGATTTTTCGCGATTTTTTAAAAATAATACAAAGAAAAGTGCGCGCAAGTATTACATTAATATATATATATATATTTTTTTTACTCGTGTTTTCACAAGCGTTCATTTGACACCACACTCGATTACCTGGTAAAAAAATTTTTTTTTCACTTCCTATTTCACCCCCCCAAAACTAACCCCTTAAGTCAAAATTTAACTTTCAAAACTACATGCCTCTGATGAGGCCATCAATTCCTATATTACTACCAAATTTCAACTTTCTACGACAAATAGTTTCGGAGAAAATCGGGCGTGACAGACGGACAGACAGACGGATAGACAGACGGACAGACAGACGGACAGACAGACGGACAGACACCAAAGTGATCTTATAAGTGTTCCGTACGGAACACTAACAAGTTTAATAATTATTAGTGACTCCCTTGCGCCTGTTTTGCAGAGCAAAGATTTTCGAAGGATGGTTTACTATTAGAAAAGGACAGAGTTCGTTTTCTATATTTAATTGAGGTCTATATTTTGTTTTCAAAGCAGCCACCGCAGAAAATCCGATTTCGCAAAGGTAGGATGTTGAAAATGGTAATAATATACGAAATGCTCTTGTTGTCAGTGCAGAAAACTCATCATTCACCCCTGCCCAAAATTCAAAGAGTGATTTATTATTAAGTTGTTTTTTGATTTCGCCAGTTGCCGTGAAGTCTATGAAGCTTTCTTCTTCGGAAGTTGCGAGCCCTTCGGGAGTATTTTGAACTTGATCCCTAACCCGTAACTTGCTACCAAGTTGTCGTCAGTAAAAAAATACTTTTTAAAATTCTTTGTCAACATGGCTAGATGATTTTCAATGGTTACTAAAACAACTTTCAAATGTTGTTCTTCAGCCTTGTGTTTTAACACATTCACCCACAGTTGCAAACATCTCTAGGTTTTTTTGCTTTACATTTCTGCTCCACAATTCTAATTTTTTAGAAAAAGTAATAATTTTATCACTTGTATAGAATATATGTGTATTTGTTCCTTAGAGTTGAAGATTTAAGGTATTTAGTTTCTCGACTAAGTAGCTCAATTTCATCACAAATAAACTATCTCGAAACTTCTCGGCTTCCGGTCGGTTTTCCTCTTTTAGAAAAATGGCGATTTCATTTCTTAATTTATAAACACGTTGCAAACATTTCCCACGTGATAACCATCTTGCTTCGCAAATAAAATAGTAACGCTGAATGTTCGGCACCCATGTCTTTACAAAGTGCAGAAAAAATTCTAGATTTTAGGGGTCTCATTTTTAATATAATTTACTACTATTACAACTGTAGTGAGCACAATATTCAGAGCAGGACTCATTTATTTGGAAGCTAGTGGAGATTTTTGTGTCACAAGTGTTTGTACACTTCTTCCAGACATTGAATGAGCACCATCGGTACATACGAGTATTCCAACGCAATTTTTCCACTCCATATTTGCCTCATTTATAAAATCATTTAGGGTAAGTCCGGGATATACGCACCAGCAGGATAGACGCCTCATTACATTTGTGTGAAATGTAAGACGCGTAAACAAAAGAATGCCTTATAATACGAACGTGCCTCTCCCTCACTTCAATCTGCCACAAAGCGTTGGTGCGTGCGGTTGTGCATAGGAGCGCTAATGACAGTGACGAGCCAAACAGTCGAAATTTTACTTTGTGGATGATTTTCAGCCCCTTATAATTTTGGAGTTAACATGCAAGTTTATTTTATTTTTACTTCTGAATAAGGAGTAGGGTATGTAGATTATTATTAATTACATTTTTAGGATAAAATAAACGTATTTACCATTTTTTTTTCGAAGGTATCTATTCCTGTGAAAAGGGATATATGCCCCGATATGTTTTGGGATAGTCGCCCCTAAGAGCGTCTATCCCTACTTCACCTTAATGCATGCTGGCTTTAAGGGCATCTATCCCTTGCCGTACTTAAGTGTATGTTATATGATTCAGATTGGAAATGCCCCGTAAATACAAGCGTAAAGCCGGCGTCCAACCGCGTGTCATTACTTGGACCGAGGACACATTGGCTGCAGCAATAGCAGAAATGCAAGATAAACGACTTAGCGTCAATGATATAGCAAAAAGACACGGAATACCATCTAGGACGTTACGTCGGCGGTTTGCTACACAAAATAAGAAAATGATACCATTAGGTAGGTACCTACTTTTATGATTGCACGTGTGCATTTATAATAATATTGCTTCGGATTGAGGATACTTACCTACCTCGTATAATTATGGGCAGGTAGTAATTTTTTTTTATTTTGCCTAACTAATACCTACAATTTTTTTAGGAAAACATCCAACTCTTGGATTCGAAAATGAACGTCGGCTGGTCACACATATTCATAAGCTAGAACAAGGCATACCAGTGAAAAGCAAAAAAGATCAGTAAAAAGTTAAAGAAAAAGTTGATTTGAAAAGAACTAAAGCTAAGAAGCAAAAAAGAAATAATTCAAGTGATTATAAGTCAAGCGATACAGATATTACTGAGGATAGTATTGAAAGTGATAAAAATGAAAAAGAAAACAACAAAAAGAATAGCATTGAAAAACAAAGAAAAGATAAAGAGAAAATAAAAGAAAACTGAGGAAGCGAACAGCTATGAAATTTTTTACAGTTCTAGTGAAGACGATAATAAAGAGAATGAGAACAGTAGTTTTGAAGTTGAAGAAATAAAAAAAACAAAAGACAAAGAAACAAAAACACGACAAAACTTGTTCCAAAACCAAAGAAACATTCAAAAAGGCAAAGCCTGCTTTAATATATAGTTCTAATGATGAAAATGATGGAGTAGATGATAAGAATCTAGATGAGGATCATTGCGTGGAATGTCTTGACTATTATAGTAACACCAAATCCAAAGTAGATTGGATCCGTTGTGTTATGTGCCACAAGTGGCTCCACGAAACATGCACATTATATCGTAATTATTGCAACAAATGTGGGCGAATGCAGATTATTGCCACCAAAATGGCTAAATAGTTTTGCAGTTTTTAAGACGATTATATTTTTGTACCTAAGATGATTGATCTCTATACCTAGTGTTTTTAATTAATATGTTTATTTTTGTCCATGTTTAGTAAACTAGTAACATCATCTTAAATAATTGAAAAAAATAGCTAAAAAGAATATATATATATATATATATATATATATATATATATATATATATATATATATATATATATATATATATACATATATGTATATATTTAATAAATAATAATGTTGATTCAAACATATATTCAAAATGTTTGTTTTCTTGCAAAGGGCATCTATCCCCTCCAAAAAATTAAGTCTGGGGCATATATACCGCATACGAGGCATCAATCCCGTTATGCAGTTTTATTTTAAACTCAAAATATACGGTTTATTTATTGACTAGTCTACAAAAAGTAGTACGAGGTGATTAAATGAAGTACCAAAATTAGTGCACATATGAAAATCATGTGCGTATTATTTGTATGTTAAGAGGTATGAGTAAAATAAAAAAAGTTGGGCACATATCCCGGATTTACCCTAAGATAGCAAATAATGCGAGCGATGTTACTTTGAGTTCTATTGATTTGCAGAGAAATAGTTCTTCTACTACTGACATACCATCACAAAATCGAACATAGGCAATGAAATGAGCATCTTTATTGCTATCGGTTGCTTCATCAAGCTGAATGAAAACAATTTGTCACGCAACTTCCCGAAAAGCAGATCCTGTACATCTTCAGCTATATCATCAATTCGACGGGCAACAGTATCATTTAATATAGATAGCAACTGTTTGCTATTATCTCCAAACATAGTTTCTACAATCTCAATTGCTGCTGGCAAAACAAGCTCTTCACCAATGATGTGAGGCTTTTTACATATGGCTATCTTATATGAAACTTTGCAAGAGGCAAGTAAAGCTTTTTCATTCACAGACAAAGTTTTTTTTAAAAATTTTAATTTTAATTCGAAGAATTCTCGGGGTTTGTTAAGGTACTCACTATGAAGCGTTTCCAAATGTCGTTTAAGTTTTTAAGTAAGACAATGGATGAAAATTTTTAAGTAAGACAATGGATGAAACATGGATTCACCACTACACACCGGCAGTCGGCTGGGAAGGTTTTAGCCTATGTATTTTGAGATGCGCATGGCATAATTTTCATCGACTATACTGAGAAGGAAAAACCATCAATAGCGAATATTATATAAAGTTATTGGTGCATTTTTAAAGCAGAGTCTTGGCTCCACTTAAGAAAATATCGCTGAAACTGAGCCTTATTTTGAAGACAAAGACAAATCTTTCTACAAGAAAGGTGTAGAAATGTTAGAAAAGCGCTGGACTGATTGTATCGCTCTTGAAGGAGACTATATTAATGAATAAAGTTGAATTTTGCAAAAAAAAGTGTTTTAAGTAGCTAGACCAAAAACTTTTCAGCCTACGTGTTAGAATAACTCCGGTTATATCAGTCGAATCGAGACAAACAAAAAACTAAACTCTTCATAATGAAATTACCAACAAATCCTCGTTAGTATTAAATCGCTCAAATGTGTACATAACCTACAAAATTGAAAAAACAGACAAAATCGTTTTTTCATTTTATTGTACAGATCGACTAAGTGAACCAATCGGCTTGAAACTTTATTCCTTTTGTTATAGCAAAAATACCCTGAAATGTTGGTAAAAAAATATTGAACCCAGTGGACACAATTCAATTTTTTATTTAAAATTTGAATTGCCCGCCATTTTATGCGATTTATTCCAAATTGGATCTTTTTTTTCAAAATCTAGGTCTCGACGTCAGCTTTCCGATGCTATTAAAAAAAATTTTTTTTTTAGATTAATTTAATCGTTTTTTTTTTTTACCTCTGATTATTATTCAAATAACAACAGTTGACATTTTGAAAAAAAAAATTGACTTAAAACTAACGAGAATTTGTTGGAAATTTCATTACGAAAAGTTTAGTTTTTTTTGTGTCTAGATCCGATATATATTCGGCATTCTATAGAATACTTAACGTACAGCCGGCAATATCTATAATATATATAAAATACAACGTCTCTCTGTCTGTCTGTCTGTCCGTTAGTGCGCTTATCACTGGAGAACTCTTATCCGATTTACGTACTTTTTTTCTTTAAAAGATACATATGTTCTCTGGCCAGGGTATAGTCTATATTTTATTACGATAGGTAGCATAAGGAATGAGCAGTGACGATAATAGTGAATGAAGTCGGAAAAAAGTTTGCCGCTAGCGCGTTCCCTTGCAATACACAGCCTAAATCATTAAATATGGAACAATATTATGTGGCAGAGAATATCTATAATCTACAATATATATAAAATGCAATATCTCTCTGTCTGTCTGTTTGTCCATTAGTGTGTTTATCACGCGAGAAACACTTACCCGATTTACGTGTCTTTTTAAATTCATACATATATTCTTTGACCAGGTGATATAATAATAATAATAATCTATATCTATAATATATATATATATATATATATATATATATATATATATATATATATATATATATATATATATATATGTATATATATATATATATATATATATATATATATATATATATATATAATGCAACGTCTGTCTGTCTATCCGTTAGTGCGCTTATCCCTCGAGAATCATTTATCCGATTTACGTGATTTTTTAAATTCATACATATGTTCGCTGATCACGTTATATATATATATATATATATATATATTTTTTATTACATCTATAATATATATATAAAATGGAACGTCTCTCTGTCTGTCTGTTTGTCCGTTTGTGTGCTTATCACTGGAGAACCACTTATCCAATTTACGTGCTTTTTTTAAACATGCTAAACCATTAAAGATGGAACAATATCATGTAGCAAAGAATATCTATAATATATATAAAATGCAACGTCTCTCTGTCTGTCTGTCTGTCTGTCCGTTAATGCGCTTATCACTCGAGAACCATTTATCCGATTTACGTGTTTTTTTTTTTAATTCATACATTTGTTCTCTGGCCAGGTTATCTATAATCTTCTTTCTATAATATGTATATAAAATGCAACGACTCTCTATCTGTCGGTCTGCTTGTCTTTATGTCTGTCCGTTAGTGCGCTTATACTGGAGAACCACTTATCCGATTTACGTGCTTTTTTTTTAAAGCATACATATGTTCTCTGGCCAGGTTATCTATCTATAATATATATAAAATGGAACGTCTCTCTGTTTGTTTGTCTGTTTGTCTGTCCGTTAGTGCGCTTATCACTTGAGAACCACTTACCCGATTTAGATGTTTTTATAAATTTATACATATGTTCTATATAATTCGATATAAGCCTAGATAGTGGCAGATAAGTATAAATAATGGGAGATAAAGAGGAATAATGGGAGATAAGCAGAGATAAGTGTAGATAATGGGAGTTATGATGAGATAATGGGAGATAAGGAGAAATAATGGGAGATAAGGAGAAATATTGCGAGATAAGTCGAGATAAGCCTATATAATGGGGGAAAAGGTGAGATAATGGGAGATAAGGAGAAATAATGGGAGATGAGCAGAGATAAGCCTAGATAATGGAAATTATGTAGAGATAATGGGAGATAAGGAGAAATAATGGGAGATAAGGGGAAATAATGGCAGATATTTTATTACGTTAGGTAACATAAGAAATAAGCAGTGACGATAGTAGTGAATCAAATCCACGCGAGCGGAGCCGCGGGCACGGCTAGTGTATAATAAATATTAAATCAATACGATATGACATTAACTAACTGAACTAACCTGAACTAATCTTTGTTAAAGTTAAAAAGGAACAATAGGAATTTCTCTTGCAAATAAAACCTTCATTTGATTTTTCAAAGATTACCTACGCATTCTTTTTATAGACAGTTGATGATATTAATATTGTTAATTTTGAATAAACAGAAGATATGATCATAGTAATTTGTTTTTCATATTCCACTTATTTTTTGCATGATGAACTGTCGTGATACTTGAAAGTACACAGAACCTTCTTTTTAAGACATAAGCTCCTATTAGTTCGGTTAGTTCAGGTTAGTTCAGGTGAATTCAAGTTATAACGTATTGACTTCATACCCACTGCGCTCCCCCCGCCACCCGCAACACAGTTAATGCAATTGTTTTCAATATCTATTATACATATTGCAGGCTCTACGTTTAGTATTATGGAAATTTGTCTTTCAGTTTATAGTTTACCTAATCTCTTATCGGCATTTTATAGAATTCCTAAGCATTCTGTAGATTACCTAGGCAGAGTATATAATAGTTAAAAAATATTTCATATATTGCCTGTATGTATTTAAACATAGAGAGATATCCTGCCAACACAGACAAACATATACTATATATATATATATATATATATATATATATATATATATATATATATAATATATATATATATATATATATATATATATTATATACATATATATATATATATATATATATATATATATATATATATATATATATATATATATATATATATAGTATATGTTATTATATTATACATAACTATAAAATAACCGACCAAGTGCAAGTCGGACTTGCGCAATTAGTGTTCTCTACGTTGATTTTTGGTTATGGAGGTAAAAAATTATCAGTGACTTCACAAAACACACCCCAAATGAGTTTTCAACAAAGTTTGTTTCCGATCTTTGTTGAAAACTGATGACTTTGGAATTTTTGTTTTTTATATATACCAGATAAATTATTAAAGGTAATGCATTCGTGATAATTGTTGTTCAACCTACATCCTATGGAGAATATTCCAGAGTTTTTTGCAATTTTTTAAAAATAATACAGAGAAGTGTGCGCAAGTATTACATTATATATTTTTTTGAACTCGGGTTTTTACAAGCTTTCATTTGACACCCTACTCAATGACCTAGTAAAAAAATTTTTTTCATGCCCCAAAACTAACCCCCTAAGTCAACTTTCAAAACTACACGGCTCTGATGAGGCCATCAATTCCTATACTAGTGCCAAATTTTAACTTCTATGTCAAATAGTTTCGAAGAAAATCGGGTGTGGCAAACAGCGAATCAAGAACGACCTGAATCGCTTTTTCCGCACACGTGCCGCTCCTGGAGCGCTTTAGGGACTTTCCTGCAGCACGTGTGCTAGTCCCATAAAAAAAAAAGACCGGCAGACAGACACCGAATTGATCTTATAAGTACGGAACACAAAAGAAATGTAAATGAAAAAGGCAATAAACTAACGTGCTATATGAATAAGACAAAAAAAATCAACTTTATGTAATTTTTTTTTATGGGTCTAGCACACGTGCTACAGGGAAGTTCCTAAAGCTCTCCAGGAGCGGCATGGGTGCGGAAAAAGCGATTCACGTTGTTTTTGAATCGCTGTAAATTGTACTCGGTGGGAAACACAGCCCTGGGCAAATTATTCCAAAGGGATGATGTTCTCCATTTAGTACCATTATAAATGATTTTTGAAGATCTTTAACAAACGAAAAGAGTTTAAGTGTTTTTTACGTCATTTTCTACCACTGGGCAAGAATATCAATATAGCAATTTGTTATTTATTTCTATATGCAATACATTATTGTCATCGATGACATGCGTTTTTCTCATATAATAAAATATAATTTGAATAATGAGGATTTTTGTTTCCTTTATGAACAAAGGCTACTTAGGCACGTTGAAAGGGACAAGGTTATTTAATATAAATGAACTATATCCTAAACTCTTTTGTTGTTGATTAAAAATCAATTAATAAATATAATTCCAGAATAACAAATAGATTAAAGTATTAATTGGAATATTTCGGTAATATCTGACCAAATCTTCGGTATAAATTAAATAATTTTCGGAATCTCTGCAACTAAAAAGATAGTTTCTCTCATTTCGATTGCATTTTTAGCGGATCATTTCATTCATTCTCTACTCCAAATTTTACTTTCCTGTTTAAATGGTAGCGCTAGTTTCCAAACCGCAATTACAAAATTGATTTTTTTATTAAAACTGAGAGCTGATACTGTTAGAAAGAAAATAAAATCTGAATGCAAGTTATATTACTTGTTCCAAGATTAGATACTAGTAACGTTCAACGTATAAAAATGTTACTATTAGGATGTCAATACTTCTGAAGTTGTGTAATTAAGTATCTTCTTCTCTTAGTTCCTATCAGTTCCGGATGTTGGCAACCATATTAGCTATCATTACTTTATTGACTGCAGCTCTAAACAGCTGCGTTGTGGTCACTGAAAACCAAGTGCGAAGATTTTTGAGCCATGAAATTCTCCTTCTTCCAACACTCCTCCTTCCACACACCTTGCCCTGAAGTATATTTTGTAATAGACAAAATCTGTCCTCATTCCTCATAATGTGGCCCGAGATATTGTAGTTTACGTTGCTTGATGGTAACTAGAACTGCTTTTTCTTTATTCATTCTTTGAAGAATTCTTTCGTTTGTGACCCGATCCGTCCATGACACTCCCAACATCCTTCGATACAGCCACATTTCAAAGGCTTCCAGCCTTTTACTTACTGCCTCTGTCAGAGTCCATGCCTCCACTCCATAAAATAAAATGGAGAACACATAGCAGCGTAGAAACCTTACTTTTGTTTCCATTGTCAAGTTATGATTTCTAAATATAGAGCTCATTTTGGTGAATACTGCCCTAGCCTTTTCGATACGACTTCTTATTTCTTGCGAGTGGTCTCACTGGTCATTGATGTTGGTGCCCAAGTATGTGTACTTATTTACTCTTTCAATGTTTATTTGATTGACTTTTAGTTGGCAATTAGGTAACTTGTTCTTACTAATCACCATTAGTTTTGTTTTACTTATGTTAATATCAAGACCGTATCTCTGACTGCAGTTCGTTACTCTGTTCATTAGTAAATTTAGGTCGTCTAGGTTATCGGTGAATATGACAGTGTCATCAGCGTATCGAATATTATTCATTCTCTCACCATTCAGTAGAATTCCGACATCAAGATCTGCCAGAGCCTCTTCAAATATCTGTTGGGAATAAATATTAAATAATAGTGGAGATAATATGTTCAAATATCTGTTGGGAATAAATATTAAATAATAGTGGAGATAATATGCATCCTTGTCTGACACCTCGACGGATTTTTATATCATCCGTACGGTCTTCTCCTATTCTCACATACGCCGATTGATTCCAATACAGGTTTTCAATGATTCTTATATCTTTATCATATAGTCCTATGTTCTTCAGGATGATTATCATCTTGTGGTGTTGTACTCTGTCAAACGCCTTTTGGTAATCCACAAAGCATGCATAGATGTCAACGTTCACGTCTCTACAGCGTTGAAAATAATACTTGTACACTAAATAAAGCTTCACGTGTACCAATAGCGTTCCTAAAACCGAACTGTGTAGGAGATATCGGATCTTCACATAGTTTATATATTCTTCTATGAATTACTTTAAGGAACACTTTCAAAAGGTGGCTCATCAAACTAATTGTCCTATACTCTCCACATGCTTTAGCCCCAGGTTTTTTTGGTAGAGTTCGGCCTTTATCCATTGAGAGGGAATGATTCCAGAATTGTAGACACGGTTGAACACTGATGTCAGCCATTTCACGTTCTCGTCATTTAAAAGCTTATCTGGGCCTGGTGTCTTGCCCTCTTTCACTGTTCTTATTGCACTCTTGACCTCTTCTTCGATAATGATCGGACCCGTATTCCCATCTATCATGCTAGGTTCTGGTCGATTGTCATAGAACAGTTGCTCAATGTATCTTTTCCACGCGTTCATAATTTCGTCCCTATCCACTATGACCGATCCTTCCTCATCTACCAGCTTATTTGTTCTATTAGCTTTATTTTGTCTTGTTACTTCTCTCACTTTACGATAAACATTCAGATGGTCGTGTTTTCTCTGAAGAGTTTCTATTTCAAACGCACTGTTCTTTTAGTTTGTTCTCCTTTGCAATTCTGATCTTCCTGACGATTTCTTTGTTAATCCTCCCATATTCTCCTGGATTACTTTTATAAAGCCGTCTTTTTTCCATCAGTTGGAGAATTTCATCTGTCATCCACGAGTTTTTCTTTATTGTTTCAGGTTTTAATAGCTCATCCTTGATGTCTTGAACTGTTATATTTAATTTTTCGATCTGCTCTTCCACAGTGGAGGAGTCCGTCATTCTAGTTAATTCGTTATTGATACTCTGTTCTACTTGTTCTCTTATCGTTGATATTTTTAACTTCCCCAGGTCATATCTCTTTTTTGATTGCTTTCTGATTCTCTTTAGTTTTACTCTAAATGAGCCCACTAAGGGAACATGATCCGACTGCAAGTCAGCTCCTGGATATGTTTTTATGGCCGAACAGCTATTCCTGTATCTTTTATTTATAAGGATATAGTCAATTTGATTCCTTACTATGTTATCAACAGAATCCATAGGCGACTTCCATGTATACAGCCTACGTGGAGGAAGAGTGAAGAATGTGTTCAGCACTACCAATCCTTGCTCGTTTGCAAAGGTGCTGAGTTGTTCACCTCTATCGTTTCTTTCGCCTAGTCCACAGGGACCGACAAAGTCATCTTCTCGTCCCCTTCCTATTTTCGCTTTGAAATCCCCCATTACTATTGTTACGTCCTTTTTTGGTAGTTGTTTCTTTACTTCAATTACCTGGGCGTAGAATTCTTTAATTACGTTGTCATCATAATCCGTTGTTGGGGCGTAAATCTGTATGATGTTCAATCGAGCAGGACTAACATTAATCTGAAGAAGTAGAATTCTCTCTGAAACTGGTATGAAGTTGATAACTGATACCTGCGACAGATCTACACAGTATAATCCCCACACCATGCTTATGTTCGTTATTTGATGTTCCAGAGTAGTATACACGATGTTCATTGATATCTACATAATTCGCTCCTGGCCAACGCATTTCGCTTATTCCCATAATCTTGATATTCAGACGTTTCATCTCTTGGATAAAATTAAATATCTTTCCAGTCTGTGACATTGTTTTTGCATTCCATGTGCAAATCTTAATCTGAGATCTCATATCATTCTTTGTTTTCCTGGCGACATTCACAACTGTCCCCCCCGGAGATCCGATCGAGGGACTTACTCCGGAATTTTGTTTAGCAATGAAACATAGCCATGATTGTACTAGAGCGCATCCATATGGATCTTTAATGCGGTGGTTGCTCTCAGCCTTCCACATCCTTATGCCGTTGACAATTGCTTGTTCATTCACCTTCGGGGCCAGTTTCTTGACCTCAGGACAAAAGAGTGCCCCTTTACTCTAACTAGCTCATCCACCCGTAGCTGTTGGCTAATTAGAGGTACACCGCTTATTCCGACGGATATTCGGTCCCTACCATGACTATTAAGCAGCCGCCCACTCTGGGTCAGACGCTACCTTGATCTGGAGGATTGACTCCCTCTCGTGTCAGCTCGGTTTCGTGTTTCCGCCACCGGGATTGGATACCCGATCTTGGTTACACTACATCGATTACCAGGGTTCACCATCGTGGAGGTACGAGTAGGGATTGATAGGAGAGGCTATTTGAGACGCATCACTACCCTTTAAACCCCCCATTAAGTATACGATATATTAAATAAAATGTGTTTAGCATCGATCGTAGGACCAGCTTACCCCAAAACAAACTCTTGTGTCGGCACCGACTTTTTTAAAACCAGTAATAATGGGTGGGAAGTGACTTTTTTATAACTAAAAATGCTGTGCTTACATGCGAAAAAAATCGAGAAAACCCGAAATAATTCTCATGACATACATACAAGTTATGTTCTTGCCTCCAATTTGATACCTGATATATTTTAAATTCTCATCGGTCAAATTCAAATGAATTGCGAAGAAGCTAGTTTTGGTGAGATGGGACTATATTTTCTTTTTCTAAATAATAATAAAAAAAAATAGCTGGATCAGAGTTTCAAGGGGAGCATTGAGAGACGTAACAAACCCACGAAATCACAAAACCAATCTGTCAACAGAATAACTTAATTTATATTCAAGATAATATTTACAACAATCGACGAAGCTTTTCAAATAATTTCAAAAATGTACTTACTTAGAAAATTTTCGTCAATTTAGCTTTTTGATGCACACTATATAGCAGGGGTCGGCAACCTTTTAACTAAGGGGTGCCAGTTTTCATCCATACAACATTTTGTGTGCCGACATAGGTACTTACTACAACTAAAATTAACAAAAATTAACTTAAAATATTGCTTTTAGAAGGTTTAATTACAAAAAAATTTTAACATTTAACAAATAATTTTATTATACTAGTCCTAGGACCTAATGTGAACCCTGTGTTTGAAGTTCTTTAGAGAGCTTTCTTATAACCAGTTCATGTCTGGTTATTTTTAGTGTCACACATGCTTCCGAGTTGTCTGTTGTCAGCCTGCTTCGGTACGGGTTTAAAATCACTCTCATATGGGAAAAAAGTTGTTCACAGATATAGGATGATCCGAAAGCTGTAAGCATGGCAAACGCTACTTGCTTAAGGACAAATAAATTTCTCTGGTAAACTCATCCAACAAATGAGTATCTCGTTTGAATGGTTCTGGCAGTCACCTTCTAATACCCTCCTTAATTCTACAAATTTCGTGTTTCATAACTCGGAACTTTTAAATTCAATGTATTGAAGATCAAAATCATTAATGTCCATCCATGAGAAAAGAGATATGTCAAAGTAACTGCTGGAAAAATCCATTAAATCTGGTTTGATTAAAAAAGCGAACATAGGACCATGTTTATCAAAATCCTGACCCCTCTCGATAAACTCCTCTTTTAAATTAGTCATATATTTAAGAATTTCGTCTATTAGTGCACCATCGTTAACACTGGATATATAAGTTTTTAAATTTGAAAAAATATTTATATGTGTTTGTAGTAATATCATTGATAAATAAATCTATTTTTAATTTGAATGATTTCCAGGATTCGTATAAATCCAGAACTGTTTTGCCTGAACCTTGTTAACTTTATGTTGAGTTCACTGAGATGGTTTGTAATATCAGTAAGAAACATTAACATACAGATCCAGTTCTTATCTTCTAGTTCAGGATAAGCATCCACTTGATTTTTTTCCAACAAGAACGATTTAATTTCGCCGAGACACTGCACAAATCTAGAGAGCACTTTACCACGGCTGAGCCAGCGAAGAACGACCGACAATGTAGTTAACTATTTTAACCTCCCTATCCATCACGGATTTTAAACTTCCAGCGGAGATTTTAGCGCACAAACTCTCTTGGTGAATTATGCAATGAAAATTCAAAACTGATCGACCCATGCGTTCAATAAGAAGGGAAACAAATCCTTTATGTCTCCCAATCATAGCAGGAGCGCCATCTGTCGTTACGCAAAAAATTTTATTTAAATCAATGTTCCACTTTTCAAAATGTTTAACAAATTCTGAAAATATATCCTCTCCTCTTGTAGTTCCCTACAATGGGCGCAGACAAATCAGCTCTTCATACACACTGCCATCATCGAAGTATCGCGCAACGATTGCCAGACGGGCAATGTCATTAATATCAACACTTTCATCCAATGCTACACTAAATACAAAACTCCGTTTGATAGCGTCTGTTTTTGGACATTTTGTGTCATTTCGGTAATTCGTCTCTCGATGGTCCGCGCTGATGCCGGTATATCCCTAATCCTGGCAAATATTGTATCCTTATTGGGGAAGTCGTCGAATAAAATCTCGCCAGTAGTCAAAAACGTTTGCTTCATAAATTCTCCGTCAGTGAACGGCCTACCCTTTTGTACCAACGATTGTGCAATTTTGAAACTGCATTCAGTTACCTGATTTTTTCCTTGGAAAACTTTGCTAAAGAATGTTGACTGTTTTGCTGTACAAAACCGTAATCTGTTGTCCATGAAGTTTGAAACCTTCTGTTTCTTCGCGGCCATAACGCAACATAATTTTAATTTTTAAACTTTTCGACGACTATTGACTGGAACGGATGTTACTTCTATACTAAATGATCAAAATGTGTAGCCGCCTGCTATATATAGAAAAAATAATGTTTCCAGAAAATTCCAATAATTACGTTTATTAAATTTCCTAGAACAAAAATTATTATCTACAACGCGCCCATTGCAATCAAAGGGCCGCATAGAAGTTAAATCTAACAAAAACTAAAGTTCGGCAATATAAAAAGAGTTGCGGCTCGCGTTGGAACGATTGAAGTCAACTCAAACAAAAACCGCCTTATAGCGGCTCTTTTGATCTGAATTGAGGACGTTTTTTCACAAGCTTTCATTTGACACCCACACTCGATTACCTAGTAAAAAAATTTTTTTTTTCACTTCCGATTTCACCCCCCAAAACTAACCCCTTAAGTCAAAATTTAACTTTCAAAACTACATGACTTTGATGAGGCCATCAATTCCTATATTACTACCAAATTTCAACTTTCTACGACAAATAGTTTCGGAGACAATCGGGTGTGACAGACGGACAGACGAACAGACAGACGGACAGACAGACGGACAGACACCGAAGTGATCTTATAGTAAGTGTTTCGTACGGAACACTAAAAATGGACTAATAGAGATGACTATAGAGTAGGACTGGTAATTGTGACTAACATGGGAGTAAATAACACAGCCCCACAAAAAAAGTGGGGTATACTTTTGATGCGATATATCAGATCCGTAGTATTTTTGCCCGCTGATCACGAATCTGACGTCAGAATATCGCCATCACATCTCAATTTTTTTCTAACCTCAAAAAATAGGTAAAAATTAGTAAAAATTAAGAAAAATATACTCCTAAAAAATTGATTCAAGCTTTTTCATGAATCCAAAGATGTATTAATATGTATTCGGACACGCTAAACTAATATTCATCGGTTGGATTGAGCCATACAGTTCTGTTTTCTTTCTAACCTCAATAAATCAGACAGATATAGTACTTCTCGAATGCAAAAACGAATTCAAATTAAAATTCAACCGATCCTTACCAAATTTGGTACACGGGGATTTTTTGGGTCGCTGATCACGAATCTGAGGTTGGATTTGCAAAAAAAAATTCAAGATGGCAGATGTTTTTCGCGCCATTTTGAACGCCGAGAAAATTCATCGGTCGATTTTTATTCTTCTACCTGCATCCAGGGCACCTCCACGTGGTGACGGTGGGCAACGGTGTTACTCCACTAGCCGGCAGAGTCCCTGGATAACGGCTTAGATGCCGTCATGGCAGGTAGAAGAAAGAGAATTACGATGCAGGGACTCGGAAAACCCAGTATCGGCGGTTGGTCAGGGTGGGAAAGCGGGCCCGCAGCCGTCGTCATCCAGCGACCGTAGCTCTTCATGTGTGGGTGACTTGGCTCATGTAGAGTATAATGCTACAAGAAAACGGTCTCACGGTACAAGGACTTTTCATAAGAGCGATAAAAACAGTGATTTATTTTGTTATATTTGCTGTCAACACGTATTGGGTAAAATGGAGTCACCGATAACGGATAAGATTAAAACCTTATATAAGGATTGTTTTAAACATTGAAATACAGCACCAGGATACAGATTGGGTTCCCCACATCATTTGCAGTTCTTGCAAAATAATGTTGTACATCAATAAGAAGGCGATTAAATATTCCAGACCAGCAATATGGAATAGACCATACAGTGAAAATGATTGCTACTTTTGTATGAATGTTGTATCTAGGCATAACCGAAAAAATAAAAGCACTATTACTTATAACGATGTTTCGACAGTAACAAGACCAACTAAACTAATTCCGCCTCCTAAACCACTTGATGCTGATGTTATGGAAACAAATGATTTCACCTTATCAGTTCATGCCGAAAACATTGAGACTTACGAAAAAGATTCAAACACTGTTACTAATGAATGTTCTAGTGACAACCTATCATATACTAGTGACACAGATAAAGAATTTCTACCATACAACCGTAAACCAGAACCAATACTCGTATCACAGTCAGAACTTAGTGATCTAGTCAGAGATATAGGCTTATCCAAAGATGGTTCAGAGCATCTTGCTTCCTTTTTAAAGGAAAGACATTTACTTAAGCCAGAAGCTAAGATTTCTTATTATAGAAACAGAGATGAAGAATTTCGAAAATATTTCACAATGGACGAGGAATTGTCACTTTCATATTGTACCGATGTAAAAGGTCTAATGGATGAATTTCAAAATAACTCATACGATCCTGAAGAATGGAGACTGTTCATTGATTCTTCTAAACGGAGCATTAAGGCAGTTTTGCTGCATAATACCAACGTTTACGCTCCCATTCCGATTGCTCATTCCACAGTTATGGTAGAGCAATATGAAAAAATGAAGCAGTTTTTGATAAAAATAAAATATGCTGATTATAACTGGAAAATTTGTGGAGATCTGAAAATTGTAACAATATTGCTTGGCCAACAGTCAGGGTTTACACTTTATCTCTGTTATAAATGTCTGTGGAATAGCAGAGACAGGGAACGTCATTATAAGAAAAAAATTTGGCCAACAAGAGAATCGTTCACTCCTGGTGAAAATAATGTATTGTTTCCACCATTGGTAGATCCAGGAAAAAGTTCTTATTTCCCCGCTTCACATTAAGTTTGGACTTATGAAGCAATTCACGAGAGCATTAGATACAAACGGCCCATGTTTCAAATATTTGCATAAAAAATTTCCGAAATTTTCTGAAGCTAAAATTAAGGCAGGCGTATTTGACGGGCAACAAATAAGAAAATTGTTTCAAGATTCATTATTTGTTACTAAAATGAGTAAAGTTGAAAAAGCTGCTTGGCTTAGTTTTAAAGAAGTCGCAACAAACTTTTTGGGAAATAATAAAAGTCCTAAGTACAAAGAAATAGTCGAGAAAATGGTAAAAAATTTTCAAACATTAGGTTGCTTAATGAATCTAAAATTACATTTCCTGGACTCCCACATCGATGATTTCCCAGATAATCTTGGTGACTACAGTGAGGAGCAAGGGGAACGTTTTCACCAAGATCTGAAAATCATAGAAAATCGGTATCAAGGACGATGGGATGACCATATGCCAGCGGACTATTGCTGGTCGCTAAAAAGAGAAACAAGTCCTCAAAAGCGTTTGGGCAGAAAGCCTTTGAATAGGTCATTCGCGGAAAAAAGAACAAGATACAGCCAAAAAAAGGAAAGTTAGGCGCGGGTCTAACCTTCGCAATTCTAGGGCTTAAGGGTCTACTATTTGAGAGTATATGGTTTAAAAGTCCTGATTTTGAGTTTATTGGGTCTCATTTTTAAAGTTACGGGGTTATTGAGGTCTATTTTTTGAGGTTACAGGGTGTGGGAGTCTAAGGTTTCAGGGTTTAGGGTTTAAGAGTATCAGGTTTGAGGATTCCCCAACTGAATACCAAATTTGGTAGGAATCGGTTGGTTTTCAAAAATTTTGTTCGCCATCCGCAAATCCGACCTCAGATTCATGATCAGCAACCCAAAAAACCCCCGTGTACCAAATTTGGTAAGAATCGGTTGAATTTTAATTTGAATTCGTTTTTGCATTCGAGAAGCACTATATCTGTCTGATTTATTGAGGTTAGAAAGAAAACAGAACTGTATGGCTCAATCCAACCGATGAATATTAGCTTAGCGGGTCCGAATACATATTAATACATCTTTGGCTTGAATCAATTTGTTAGGAGTATATTTTTCTTAATTTTTACTAATTTTTACCTATTTTTTGAGGTTAGAAAAATGAAAAGATGTGATGGCGATATTCTGACGTCAGATTCGTGATCAGCGGGCAAAAATACTACGGATCTGATATATCGCATCAAAAATATACCCCACTTTTTTTTTGTGGGGCTGTGTAACTATAGAGTGAGAGGCGTGAAGTTTATGAAACTGTAATTAGACGTAAAAAATTTTTTAAAAATGATTTTGTCAACGCTCACTCTGTAAGGAAGTTTATGCCTGACAAAAAAACGGACAGACGGATTCGTAAAAAATATAATAAATAGTAAAAGTTATGTTTCAAAATAAATTAAATTTTTACGTCTCGACTACCTGGTGAGGTGATCAGATTGAATTTTTTTTTTTTATGTGCATAGCACATGTGCTGCAGGGAAATTCCGAAAGCGCTACAAGAGCGACCCGTTTACGGAAAAAGTGATTCGCGTTGGCCTTGAATATCTGTAAATTGTACTCCGTCCTAAACACAGGCCGACCTAGGCAATTTTTGATTAATTTAAGTTTCGAAAAACTCCTTTCACAAAACGCCACCGACACACAAATTGTTAAAAAGTACCGTATGATAAGTGATATGGTTGGGAGTAATTCACTGAAGTCCCATTTAATAATAAATTACAGAATTTCTTGTGCTGTCCATGTAAGAGCTAATTCTGTACTTTGTTGGGAATGTGGAATCTTTGGCACAATGACATTACTCAGTATATATCACCACTACACCAAATACTTTATTTTTGCACTCGACGCGCGTTTCGCTAACCTTGTTAGCTTCATCAGGAGCGATGATTGACTAAAGCTAAATTACAAATCTACCCTATTTATACTTAGCCTAACACCTGAATTACTCAGGCAAAACTAATGGCATAGCCGAGGCCATCAGGTCCGGTCAAGTAACTAGTAGAGGAACAGGCCCTCTGTCTTTATTTAAACTACTTTTATATTTTATAATTTCCATACTTTCGTATGCGTTCAACAATCTCTTATTAGATACATTTTTAATTAACCTTAGATTATGTTACAGTATGATCGCCTTCAAGGACATGTTCGGCATTTTTCTGTTCTACTGTATTTTAAATGTGCTAAATGTTCTTTAAATCGTGTTTTGATTAACCTTTTTGTTTGCCCAACATACTTTTTGTCGCAATCATTAAAACTAATCTCATAAATTCCACTTTTCCCACAATCGAATCTTATCTTTGGGATTTCCTTTGATATTCCTCAGATTGTCTGATGACTTATAGACTAACGTGAGGCCTACCTTATTAAATACCTTTTGAGTCCCCTGCTATATTTCGGATTATACGGTATGGAGACATACTTGATTTTATTTTCTTCGTATGTAAAAAAGTGGAATTCTGAATATTTAACCTGAGCTTATGACTATTTATTACCTTGTTTACTAAGCTATATTTCTAATATTATCCCTTTCATTATTGAAGTTTACTCTATTCAGAGGAAAAGGGACCAAATGGTGAACTAAAAAATGTATTGCGGCTAATTTGTGTTGTTTGTAATGAAATGAATCATTACGAATATATATATATCTATTACTGTGTCTTTTCTATAGATATCAAAGTCTAATCTATTATTATTTTTAATAATTGAAATAACTAGGAAAGGCAGTCGTCCTTTGTTCTCAGTTTCGTAAGTGAATTTAATGGAATCATATCGGCTGTTTGGATAAATCGGAAGGCACTCACTTCGATCCATCAAGTTTCAAACAGTGTTCCTTTCAATAATGGATCATATTTTCTCATCAACTGCACCCATTCCAAAAAATTTTCTCTGTTTTCTGACGTAATATTTTTTCTGTGGCCACGAAATGCAAGATTTTGCTGAGCTTAAAATACGATATAAAATATTCCGTCGTTTTTTTGCTTCTAGGTTTATAATATTTTCATTTTCCTTATCACTGGTTTTATTCAATTTTAAACCAACGTCTAGAGTTTTCTATTTTTCTAAATTTACTAAGTGATCAGAAGAAAAACTCGTGCTGCAAAATCATATATATATATATATATATATATATATATTTATATATATATATATATATATATATTTGGGTTCAACTGTATACATACACAAGTAATACGAGGCTGGTTTGAAAAGTCCGTGCAATGTCCGAGAGATGGCACCACCGGCGCGTATCGAGGTCATGTTTAGTTAGTAGCATCCCTTAAATGAACGCACACCAAGTTTCAGCCATATTGGTCTATTTCTTTGTGTTTGGCATTCGTGTGAATCAAGGAAAAGTCCAGTGATTTTCAAGAAATGGACGAAAAAGAATTTCGTGTGGTGATTAAACATTACTTTATGAAAGGCAAAACGCCTCAGGAGACTAAAGAGAAGCTTGATAAACATTATGGTGACTCTGCACCTTCGATTATTAGAACAGTTTATAAGTGGCTTCAAAATTTTCGGACTGGCCATATGGGCACAAGTGACGCTGCACGTTCTGGACGGCCTGTAGAGGTTACGACTCCAGAAATCATTGATCAAATCCATGATATGGTGATGGATGACAGAAGAGTTAAGGTGCGTGAGATTGCTAGTGCTGTGGGCATCTCGACTGAACGGGTACATAATATTTTGCATAAACATTTGGACATGAGAAAGCTATCCGCAAGATGGGTGCCGCGATTGCTCACGCTTGACCAAAAACGGAATCGTGTGAAGTGTTGCAAGGATGGTTTGCAGCTGTTCCAGAAGAATCCGGAGGACTTTAAAGCGTCGTTTCGTCACTGTGGATGAAACATGGATACATTACTATACTCCTGAGACCAAACAACAATCTAAACAATGGGTTACCAAGGGGGAATCTGCACCAAAAAAGGCGAAGACCGTTCCTTCGGCCGGAAAGGTTATGGCGACTGTCTTTTGGGATTCGCAAGGGATAATACTCATCGACTATCTGGAAAAGGGTAAAAAAAAAATCGAAGGAGGGGTCCCACCTCCCACTACCACCGCCGGTTCCTGAAGGGTACTCCGGCGGTGCCCCTTCTCGCGTAAAAAGAAGCTTGAAAATATTCAAGCAAGTGCTTACGGTACAAAGTCCTCATTCGATTTCACATTTTACCAGCACATTCCATATTCGATGGATTTGTATGTTACGTGTGAGGTGCCCTCACTAAGTTTTGGGCCGTAGCCCAGGGGTACCTACAACCCCCTTATGGTGCTTAATTGATTGTTAATGAAAGAAAAGATATAGTAATATGATGAATGGATTATTTAAAAAGAAAAGAAAGAGCTTCGCGCCTCCCTCGAATATCTAATGTGCCTTTGACTATTTACAATTTTTACAAAAGTTTACAAAAAAATAAAAGATAAATTATTCTTCTTCTTAGTCTAGCAGTCCTCGTTTGTCACCGGCTCAACTTAGTTTTTCTTCCTGGTAGTAATAATGATACGTCGCTTGCTATAGCCGCCGCATCGTTGTCGGTACAAATTCTTCCAAGATATTGGTTTTCTTCTTTTCGTCAATTCTTTCGAGTAAAGTGCTTGGCGGTATTTCGTTTATATCTTCGGTTTCTAGAATTTCACATAGCCTTTGTCTTGCCTCTGTGAATAGTGTGCAATAATAGATTCTGTGTAGTGGGTCGTCGTTGTCATCCACGTTAGTGTAGATGGTTCCGAAGCAATCTCTGCATGATAGGTCCATTGTTTTTCCGATCCTTCCGTAGTGAGTTGCGAACTGGCCGTGGCCGGTTAAGATTTGTGCCAATTTAGTGTTGAAAGTTAACTTGAGTTCTTGCCTTGTTATTATTTCTGGAATGAAACTATGTGTGACTCTGTCTTTGTCGCTCGATTCCCATACTTTTTGCCACTTAAATAACGTTCTGTTTCTTAGCCATTCTTTTAGTGCTCTCTTGCTTAGTTTAGGTATGTGTGGAAGCGTAAATTCAGTTCCATCGTCTATTTCAATGTCCGTGTCTAATTCGTGGTTTATTGTTATTCCACGCATGTGTTTTCTAAAGTCCAGTCGTTCTTTTATTAGTTCTTCGATAGGTGGTATGTTCGCCAGTGGAAAAGGGTAAAACTATTACAGGTGAATATTATTCATCGTTATTGGACCGTTTGAAAACCGAGCTTCTGACTTATGTAACACATGTTTGGAACAACGCAATTGAACACTTTGGAGAATCTCGAGCGGTTGCTCTTGACATATCCAAGGCATTCGACCGTGTTTGGCACGATGGACTGTTGGCTAAGTTGCGCTCTTATGGTATGTCTGAAAGGTTCTGTTTGTGGCTCTTATGTTTCCTCAGAGAGCGTTCTTTACGAGTGGCGGTCGACGGATTTCTTTCTAACACCCTCACTATCAACGCCGGTGTGCCCCAGGGCTCCATACTGTCTCCTACTCTCTTTCTCATTTACATTAACGATCTGCTGGAAAAGACCGGGAATCCAATCTATAGCTTTGCAGATGACAGTACGCTTGTCTCTTCATTCACCTTGAACGCTCGGACATCGGCTGCTCAGGCGAATATCCGCAGACAGCAGGAGGTCGTTCAACTTAACAAAGACCTGGAAGAAATTCTATCTTGGGGTGACAGTAACCAAGTGGAATTTAACGCTACAAAAACCCAAGCGGCAGTTTTTTTTTAAAAGAGTTAACGTTGCTGAACCCGGCATAGTTATGTCGGGGCACTCCATTCCCCTAGCATCGTCGCTCAATTTGTTGGGCGTTAGTTTGGGAGCAAATATGTCTTGGCATGAACATGTTGCAGGCATAGCAAGGAGAGCTTCTCAAAAGTTGGGAATATTATTTAGAACCAGAAAGCTTTACACCCCACAGCAACTGTTAATTCTTTACAAAGCCCAAATTCGACCAACTATGGAATACTGCTCCCACGTTTGGGGCTCCGCTCCCAAACATACACTGCATTTGTTGGATTCTGTTCAGAGAAGAGCGGTCCGTCTGATTGGGGACCCGGAATTGACCGGCGGCCTTGATTCGCTGGAACATCGAAGAACGGTTGGCGACTTGAGTCTGTTCTACAAGTATTTTCATGGAAAGTGTTCGAAGGATGTAGCCCGGTTAATTCCTCCCAAAGCGGTGCATGTTAGAAATACACGTCGCGCTGGTGTTTCGCATCCGTATGAGGTTCAGCTTGTTACTCCGCGTACAACGCTTTTATATGGAGAACGTCATCCCTTTGGAATAATTTGCCCAGCGCTGTGTTTCCCACCGAGTACAATTTACAGCGATTCAAGAACAACGTGAATCGCTTTTTCCGCACTCGTGCCGCTCCTGGAGCGCTTTAGGGACTTCCCTGCAGCACGTGTGCTAGACCAATAAAAAAAAAAAAAAAAAAAAAAAAAAAAAAAAAAAAAAGAGCTGCAAGAAAAACGCCCGCGCTTGGCCCACAAGAAAGTCCTTTTCCATCACGACAACGCACCAGCACATACCTCAGCAGTTGTGGTCGCAAAATTAATGGAAATAGGATTCCAACTCGTTTCACATCCCCCCTATTCTTCAGACTTGGCTCCCTCGGACTACTATTTGTTCCCCAATTTGAAGAAATGGCTGGCCGGACAAAGATTTTATTCAAACGAGGAGGTGATTGCAGACACTAATGGATATTTTGCAGACTTGGACAAATCCTATTATTCCGAAGGGATCAACAAACTAGAACATCGTTGGACGAAGTGTATAAGCCTAAAAGGAGACTATGTCGAAAAATAAAAAAGGTTTACCCCAAACACATAAGTAGTTTTTATTTTTGCACGGACTTTTCAAACCAGCCTCGTATATAACAATTATACAACTAAGTGTTGTGTTCCCATTCGCCGTCTCCAAACCTCTCTATCGTCCGCCATCTCTTCGTCCATTCCTCGTGACCTCATGGCTTGTCTCATATCTTCATTCCAGGATCTACGTGGTTGTCCTTTTTTATTTCTTCCCGGTGGTTTCCATGTCCAGAGTCTTTTGGGCCATCTTGTATCGTTCATTCTGAGTAGGTGTCCAAACCATTTTAATCCTCTATTTTATATTCTTTGTATAATTTTTTCTGTTGCTGCTATTCTATTGCGTATTTCTTGGTTTGTTATGTGTTGGAACTTGGACACTCCTGCGTTTCTTCTCAGGTAATCCATCTCTATTGTCGTTATTTTTCTTTTATCCTCTTCTTTCATTACCCACAGTTCACTACCATAACTTAAAACCGATTCTACCATTGTTCTTCCAATTCTCTTTTTGTTTTGTGTAGTTGTGTTTTGATCCCACCATATGAGTTAAGAGCTCCTATGATCCTCCTGGCTTTTTGCATTTTATTTTGTATTTCCTTTTTACCTATACCATTTTTGTTGTCAATCAGTACTCCTAGATATTTAAATTCCTTGACTTGTTTGACATGTATATCGTTGCTAATTAAGACATCAAATTCTATTTCCGAGTTCATAACCATATACTCCGTCTTTTCAAGGTTCACCTCTAGTCCCCATTCCTTGTAGTCTATGTATAATCCCTTCAATACATATTCCATATCGAATGCATCTTATGTTGGTCGTCTGCAAAGTTTAACGATAATAGGTGTTTATCACTACTGGGGATGCCCATGCTTTGGCAAGTGCGGTTCCATTTCTTTAGATCTTTGGATTTAATTTCCACCACTGATGAAATCCAGAAGCAAATTATTTATTCCTATCTACCTCTAACGCAAATAGTCGGCAACAAAGCTTATTTTCTGATGGTGAATAAATTATCCACTTTCGAAGCTATTTAGTCTCATCTGACAAAGTTGAGTAAAACCATGAATTTGTGAAGTAACGGTGCAATCCTTTAGCATATTCACCCGGTCTTTTTATGAAAAAAAAAAGGTTCCTCTTTGTGTTGAAATGTCTCAATACCCTGAATAATGATTTCAAGTCGCATATGTTCTGGTACGAACATAGGACAATTAGCAGCATCGTTAGAATATACGAGGCCGGTTTGAAAAGTCCGTGCAAAAATAAAAACTACTTATATGTTTGGGGTAAACCTTTTTTATTTTTCGACATAGTCTCCTTCTAGGCTTATACACTTCGTCCAACGATGTTCTAGTTTGTTGATCCCTTCCGAATAATAGGATTTGTCCAAGTCTGCAAAATATCCATTAGTGTCTGCAATCACCTCCTTATTTGAATAAAATCTTTGTCCCGCCAGCCATTTCTTCAAATTGGGGAACAAATAGTTGTCCGAGGGAGCCAAGTCTGGAGAATAGGGGGGATGTGAAACGAGTTGGAATCCTATTTCCATTAATTTTGCGACCACAACTGCTGAGGTGTATGCTGGTGCGTTGTCGTGATGGAAAAGGACTTTCTTGTGGGCCAACCGCGGGCGTTTTTCTTGCAGCTCGGTTTTCAAACGGTCCAATAACGATGAATAATATTCACCTGTAATAGTTTTACCCTTTTCCAGATAGTCGATGAGGATTATCCTTTGCGAATCCCAAAAGACAGTCGCCATAACCTTTCCGGCCGAAGGAACGGTCTTCGCCTTTTTTGGTGCAGATTCCCCCTTGGTAACCCATTGTTTAGATTGTTGTTTGGTCTCAGGAGTATAGTAATGTATCCATGTTTCATCCACAGTGACGAAACGACGCTTAAAGTCCTCCGGATTCTTCTGGAACAACTGCAAACCATCCTTGCAACACTTCACACCATTCCGTTTTTGGTCAAGCGTGAGCAATCGCGGCACCCATCTTGCGGATAGCTTTCTCATGTCCAAATGTTTTTGCAAAATATTATGTACCCGTTCAGTCGAGATGCCCACAGCATTAGCAATCTCATGCACCTTAACTTTTCTGTCATCCATCACCATATCATGGATTTGATCAATGATTTCTGGAGTCGTAACCTCCACAGGCCAGTCCGAAAATTTTGAAACCACTTATAAACTGTTCTAATCGAAGGTGCAGAGTCACCATAATGTTTATCAAGCTTCTTTTTAGTCTCCTGAGGCGTTTTGCCTTTCATAAAGTAATGTTTAATCACCACACGAAATTCTTTTTCGTCCATTTCTTGAAAATCACTCGACTTCCTTGATTCACACGAATGCCAAACACAAAGAAATAGACCAATATGGCTGAAACTTGGTGTGCGTTCATTCAAGAGATGCTACTAACTAAACATGACCTCGATACGCGCCGGTGGTGCCATCTCTCGGACTTTGCACGGACTTTTCAAACCAGCCTCGTATTGAGACGTACTCAGTAATTGCTTTTTAACATGTATTTACATTTTTATGTCCGTCCTCAATAGTATCTAAATTTTCATTAATTATTCCCTTCCCTTTTTACAACTTCTTCATAGTCCTTGTCTACATCCAGTGTTTAATCTTCATTTACTTTTTTTGCTCCGAAGGTTGAATTGTTTACTTGCTCTCGGCCACATTCGCCAGCTTCAATGAGAAATTTCGATAAAGATCCAGCTAATAATTTTGCCTCTTCATTTTTTTTTAAACTACCTTTTTTGAAAACCACTTGGACTTCAATGAAATAAAAAAATGTGGTAATTGTGATAGGATTTCTACTGCGAATTTTATAAAAATACTGTCTAGATTGGCTTCAGGGAACTATTGAAATAATATGAAAGATTTTGCTATGTATTTAATTTGCTAACGGCTTGTCTACTGTCGCCTACAATTTTCGACTGATTCGCTCACTCACTTCAACTTTTCTCCGCAATTCATATAGGCAGTACAGTGCCGGCAAAAAAAATCTTTACAAAGTCAATAAAAACACAAAATCCTAACATTCAACTGTTTAGTGTAGATTTGGTTACAATTAGTATTTTATCATGTCATGTCTTGAACCTTGTTCTTCATGAAACTCCAGGCAGTTTCTATAGGATTAAGGTTACGGAAATTACCTGGCCACTCTAAAATATTAATCTTATAGTCATTGAGAAACTTTGTCACGATCTTGGCTTTGTGAGCAGCATCATGCATAAAATAGTCACACCGAATGACCCAATAATTAAGCAACATCATTTTTTTATAGTTTACCTCAAAATATGAGCTTAAAATGATAGGAATCCCGCTCAATCCCATATTATCAGAAAAAAATTGTTATTCATTCACTTTATACATTTAAATTTAATTAACCTTACTTCTTCAAGTGCCCTGTCCGGTCCCCCGAACGTTGGCGATCATCCTGGAGAGCGCGTCCCTGTTGTCTGCCATTCTAAAAAGATCACCTGCCTTCTGAATGCCGGTCCATGACCTGATGTTGTTAAGCCATGACATCTGTTTTCGGCCGACACCGCGTCTTCCTTCAATTTTGCCCTTCATGATTAACTGGAGTAAGCGATACTTATCTCCCCGCAAGATGTAACCCAGATAAGCTATCTTGTGGCATTTTATTGTTGTAAGTAGCTCTCTTCCTGTTCTTGCACGCCTAAGAACGTCTTCGTTTGTTACCAAGTCAGTCCAAGGAATACGCAGCATTCTTCGATGAGTCCACATTTCAAAGCTCTCTAAACGATTAATCGTTCTTACTTTGAGAGTCCAGCTTTCTGCAACGTACAAAACAACCGACCAGATGTAACATTTGACCATGCGTTGACGTAGCTTGAGATTTATGTTGTCATTACAAAATAGTGTTCTCATATTCAAGAAGTGATTCCTGGCTGTCTCGATGCGACATTTTATCTCTATGTCGGGGTCTAATTGTTCCGTTAGGATGCTACCCAAATACCTGAACCTCTCAACCCGTTCGATTTGAGAATTGTTCGGAAACAAATGAGTGTCTCTATGTGGATCTCGGCTGAATATCATGAGTTTCGTCTTACTGATATTAATGTTAAGGCCAAGATCTGTTCCAACTGTGCTGATTTTATTGAACAGTTCTTGAAGACCCTCTATCTTATCATATATGATGACAGTGTCGTCTGCATATCTAAGTGTGTTGAGTAGTATGCCATTTACCCTAATTCCATGGTCCACATTCTCGAGGGCCTTCTTGAAAATTCGGTCCGAATAAAGGTTGAAAAGTAGAGGCGAGAGGATACAACCCTGTCGGACTCCTCGCTGTATTTGGATGCTATATGTTATCATCCCTTCTATACGTACTTCCGCTGTTTGTCCCCAGTACAGATTTTCAATTATACGTATATCTCGACTGTCTAGTTGTACTTCGCGTAACATTGATATCAATTTAGAGTGCAGAACCCTGTCGAATGCCTTTTCGTAATCTATGAAACAGGCGAATACCTCTTTACGCTGATCTCGGCACTTTTGGAGAAGGACATTAATACCAAACAAAGCCTCACGGGTTCCGAAAGCAATCCTAAAACCCATCTGAGCGTCATCGAGATCAAATTCACACTTTCTGCGAATTCTGGCATGTATGATGCGCAAGAATGTTTTTAAAAGATGACTCATCAAACTTATCAAGCGATAGTCACTATATTTTTTAGGTCTGGGTTTTTTTGGAATAGTCACAAAGGTCGACCTGAGTCAGTCATCTGGGATCACCCGAGTGTTATATATCAAGTTAAATAATTTTGTGATTTGTGATATGTTACCCTCGCTTACAAGTTTCAATATCTCTGTCGGAATCTGATCCGGACCCGGAGACTTTCCATTGGGTGATATATGGATGGCGTGAAGCACTTCTTCGTTAAGAATTTCTGGACTTTCCTCCATATTTTCTTCATTATTCTATAAGGGTGGTCTATCGTCATGAAATAGTTCATTTATATATTTTTCCCATGTGCCTCTGATTTCCCGTTCATCCATTATAGGTGTATTTGTTGAATCAAGCAGGCTAGCTGGTTGTGGTTTTTTGTAGATACCAGCAATCTCCTTAAGTTTCTTGTGGCTACGAAAGTTATCGTGTTTCTTTTCCAACTCTTCCATTTCCCGGCACATTTCTCTCATCCAGCCTTCCTTGGCTCTCTTGATTTCTGACTTAATGATCTTCTGTAGCCTTTTATATTCTTCCTTGTTGTTCTTGACCTGTCTTCTTCTCTCCATCAATATCAAGATATCGCCAGTCATCCACCTTTTTTTCTTGGTTTCTCCTGATGTTTGTAGGTACCTATTACGCGTCCTGTTCAGCATATTTTTCAGCTTATCCCATAGTACCCCGACTTCTGTCAAATCACTTTCATTCACTTTGCCAACTTCATCGTTGAGTTCTCGTTGCACCATTTCTCTTACTTCTTGTTGGTCTAGTTTTGCCAGGTTTAGTGATTTATATGGTCGCTTTTTGCAGACCAATTTAAGCTTTAGTTTTATATCGGCAACCAAGGGTACGTGATCCGAGCCAATATCTGCTCCAGGGTAGGTTGTTACACGTTTTATACTGTTCCTGAAGCGTTTGTTAACCAGAATGTAGTCTATCTGGTTTCTAATGGGTTCTTGGTCGTTGACTTCAGCAGGCGACATCCATGTATAAAGACGTCTTTTGGGGAGTTTAAACCATGTGTTCGTGATAACCATGTCATTTTCCTGGCAAAATTCAAACAGTCTGTCACCTCGGTGATTGCTCGAACCCAATCCAAAGTCTCCGACCAAATCAGATCGTCGGCCTTGTCCAATCTTAGCATTATAATCCCCGAGTATAAGTGTTAGGTCGTCACTGCTGAGTTTTCCCAGGACTTTATTAAGTAGCTCGTGCATGTTATCGACCTCCTGGTCATAACGTTTATCGGATGTTGGGGCATAAATTTGTATTATATTGATCTTGAATGGCTGTCCTTGCATCTGAATTAATATGATTCGGTCAGTTATAGGGCTGTAACTTACAACATTCTTGTTGTAAGGAAAGGAAACAAATACACCCACACCGTTACGGTGTTGCGGGTCATTAGGGTCGCTACCGGAATAGTATAGTGCGCCATGTTCATTTTGGCATGTTCCTGAATCCGGCCAGCGGAGTTCACTGATTCCCATTACTCCAACTCTCAGTCTTGATGCTTCTTTGATGACATTGTCGAACTTTCCTGCAGCATACAGACTTCTAACATTCCACGTGGCAATTCGAAACTTTGATTTTGCTATGTTGAGCCGGGAGATTCTTCGCACCCCTTGCTCATTAAAGAGCTGCCCGGGACTAGGGGCCGTGGTATGTGGTTTTCTCTCCATAGCAATATCCTGGGAAATTTATACACTGGGGGTGGTTTCCCGTTGCCTTCCCCTGACTTAAGTCAGCCGCCCCTAACATGGAGACAGACGCTGTTCGCAGCCGCCCACTCTGGGTCAGACGCTGCTCTTCCCTTATTTAACTATAAGAGATAAGTGCCACTTCCGCCAGTTTTGCCGTTCTGAAAATCTTTTTTCTCCGCCTCGCTGCCGTTGCGGGCTTCATCCCTGGACAAGGGACCCTTTCAGGTAATAGGTTTCCGGGTCAGAAACCTCCCGGAATCTGCGGTGGGCAGGGTCGATTCACTTCCCTGAATAGGACTGTCCTAATGGAGTTCCTACCCGCTACCCTAATTAACCTTAGGGCACATGTAAATTAAATAATTTTGTAATTTAGCCTCTCTATGAATGTGAAAGTGTGCAAAAGTTATTTTAATTTGAAAAAAGTCATAATGAATAGTTTTAATGAACTGAATCAAACTTCGCACTTTTCTATGGGATTTTGAAGGCCCATAGATTCTTTACGAGATATTTTTCTTAAATAAAAATAACTTTCGCACACTCAAGTGGCTGTCAACATTCAAACTACTTTCAGAAAATTTTAATACTTTCCCTTATTCTTACTCTATTCACTTCAAAAAATGTCCCCTTTTAAACCGACAGTTGGTACAATAAAAAAAAACATACTCAAATCCAATGGACTATAGTAGCCTCAATGGCCTTAAAATATTTATTTTAGTTTAGGTTTGTTATGATTCATCAGAGGTGGCACATTACCAAAATCTTATATGCAAGCATGAACCTAACAATAAATTATACCTACAGCAAACAGTTGAATCTGATTCTTTTTTTGACTTCCAAATTAAAAAACCGGTCAAGTGCAAGTTGAACTTGCACAATTAGTGTTCCGTACGTTGATTGTTTTTAAAATAAAAATTTTTGTTAGGGTGGCATAAAATGATCAGCGACTTCACAAACCACACCCCAAATGAATTTTCAACAAAGTTTGTTTCCAATCTTTACTGAAAACTGGTGACCTTGAAATTTTGTTTTTTTTTATATACCAAATAAATTATTACTAGTAATACATTATATATATATATATATATATATATATATATATATATATATATATATATACGAGGCATTTTACGAGGGTTTTTTAAGTAAGTACCGATTTGCGATTCCGCCGCCGCAGCGATACGGTCGGCGTTCCGCGCATGCGCGCTGGTAACCTACATCTCATGTCTACGCACTGACGCCATTACAGTCTGATTCTTCATTGTATACGTTGTTTACTGAGTGTTTAAGATGCCTCCGACAATCGTGAGTCCCGCCGATTGTGAAGTACGGGCTGTTATACGATTTCTTAGTGCTAAAGGCGTAAAACCGATCGATATTCATCGTGAGATCTGTGAAGTTTACGGACAAAACATTATGAGTGATGGAATGGTAAGGAAATGGGTGAAAGCATTTAAAGATGGCCGCACAAATGTGCATGATGAAGAACGGAGTGGGCGTCCTTCGGTCGTTAATGAAGATTTGGTGCAGAAAGTGGACGAAAAGGTGAGAGAAAACAGACGCTTTACAATTTCATCATTGTGCGACTGCTTTCCTCAATATTCTCGTAGTGTTTTGTATCGCATTGTGACCGAGAACTTTTTTCTCAGGCGGCAGAATTTTTATGAGGAGGGTATTCAAAAACTGGTGCCACGTTATGACAAGTGCCTCAATATTCACGGAAATTATGTAGAAAAGTAGATTAAGGTACAGGCTTTCATGTAAAAATAAAATTATAGCGATATCTTTGCACGTCTTTTTTTAATTCCAAAACGGTACTTACTTAAAAAAAACATGCCTCGTATATATATATATATATATATATATATATATATATATATATATATATATATATATATATATATATATATATATATATATATATATATATATATATATATATATATATATATATATATATATATATATTTTACTCGTGTTTTCACAAGCTTTCATTTGACACCACACTCGATGACCTAGTAAAAAATATTTTTTTTCACTTCCGATTTCACCCCTCAAAACGAACCTCTTAAGTCAAAATTTATGTTACGGTGGTATAAAATGATCAGTGACTTCATAAAACACACCCCAAATGAGTTTTCAACAAAGTTTGTTTCCAATCTTTACTGAAATCTGATGACCTTGAAATTTTTGTTTTGTTTGTATACCATATAAATTATTAAAGGTAATTCACTCGTGATAATTTTCATTCAATCTACACCCCGTGGAGAATATTCCAGAATTTTTTCGAAATTTTTTGATAAGTACTTTTCGAGATAAGGCCCGGGACAGCGATTTTTCGCGAATTTTTAAAAATAATACAAAGAAAAGTGCGCGCAAGTATAATATTATATATATATATTTTTTACTCGTGTTTTCACAAGCTTTCATTTGACACCACACTCGATGACGTAGTAAAAAAATTTTTTTTTCACTTCCGACATCACCCCCCAAAACTAACCCCTTAAGTCAAAATTTAGTTCTCAAAACTACATGGCTCTGATGAGGCCATCAATTCCTATATTATTACCAAATTTCACCTTTCTATGTCAAATAGTTTCCGAGAAAATCGGGTGTGACAGACAGACAGACAGACAGACAGACAGACAGACAGACAGACAGACAGACAGACAGACAGACAGACAGACAGACAGACAGACACCGAAGTGATCTTATAAGTGTTCCGTACGGAACACTAAAAATAACTGGCCAAATACAAGTCAGACTTGCGCAATTAATGTTTGGTACGTTGATTGCTTTTAAAATAAAGTTTTTTTCCGACCTTCACTGAAGACTGATGACTAAGGAAACCCAAATATGCAAGTGAAAAACTTTAAAATATGCTCATAAATATGCAAATAATTTTCTCAAAATATGCACATACATGTTGTAAATATGCAGTAAAAAAAATAGAAATAGACTTGAAAAATGTAAATTTATTGTTTCACATTACATGATACGAGTACTATACAAATGTAGCAATAAAAAAAACCCATTTTAAAACTTTCAACATACAGGGCGAATGAACTAAATCTAAATATAATATTATACAAAGCAAAAAATAAATATAAATAATAATGTATTTTATTACTTTACTTAAAGATGAACATATAATAATAATAATAATGTAGGTACATATTATAAAAATTTATATACGTAGTAAACACACATTTTAAATTTGATACATACAGGGCGATGCAACTAAGTAAGCGGAAATATGCAAAGATTGCAAAAGACAGGGTCGCCGTTAGTTATAAAAACAATAAACTACTAAATGCTTCTCAAAATTCTCCATTAAAAAATTTTGTCTTCTATCGTTGTATAAAAATTTATAAATTGACAAACTCCTTTCCACATCGATTGATGTAATAGGGGCGTTTTAAAAATTATTTAATAGCATAGGATCTAAATCAATGGAATCAGTAAATTCCCCCTTAAAACATTAGCTACTTGGCTGACAAATTGAAACCCACTATTTTTTTCCATAACATTCCGAAATTTTTGAAAAATTTTGCTCCCAATTTTACCTGCGACATTTTCAAAAGCGACCTCACATTGTTTTATTAGTTGAACACTTCGGGTTAATGGCAAATTCGATTCCTCTATTTGAGTTATGGTTTTAGAAACAAAGCTATAATTTGTTTTAAGAAAGGAAGGTTGTTGTTTTATCTCCTTGTTTTTGAATAATCGTTTAAAGGGATTGGGAAGATTCGTCTGAAAATGCTGCAATTAGACCATCTAGTTGACAGAAGTTGTCGCAATAAAAAAATATTGCTTCCAACCAAGTGTCCCATCTTGTAATAACAGGCTGAGGTGGAAGAGGAGTGTTTGGTAGTTTTTCTTTGTAGAACTGAATCCTTAAAGGCGCTTTAAGGAAGATTTTCTTCATGTTAGAAATTAAGCTATTCACAAGCGGAAAATGATTCCTAATTTCCTCAGCAACCCTATTTACAGCATGAGCGAGACATGTTACATGTATTAAGTTTGGATGCCCGGCCTTTATCATGTACGGTGCTGCATCTGACAAAATAAGCAAAAAATTATCTCCTGGAACAGGCGTAGGAAGAAAAAACTTCGATAGTTCCTCTTGAACAAATCTGGCCACTGTCAATGTATTTGTTTTTTCTAACTGTTTGGAAGCAATCAGATAAGATTTTGGAAAAATATCGTCGCTAAGAACTCCAATCAATAAATGCGCAATATACCGTCCTCTTGAATCGGTGGTTTCATCAATACATATGTAAAAATGGTCCTTGCGAATTTTACCTTTAATTTCCTCAATTACCTGTGAATACAGGTGCTTACGTCGTTTCTCCGTATTGTTGTTTCACCTGGGATATTAAATTTGCAATACTTCTGGAGGAAGGAAGTAAAGTTTTGATTACGTAGCTTCGATAACGGAATGTTTGATGTCATCATTGCACGGCATAAATCTCGGTTAAAGATGTCTTGTTCATTTAGCTCTTTATTTTTGTACGTTGGTTGGAAATATTGCATTAATGTGTGTTGTGGCCTATCTCCACGTTTAGTCTTACTCAATTTGGCAATATGGCAAGCAGTTTTCACGTGTTGCTCTATTTGAAATTTTTTATAGTGTGGTATCTGCAATAAAAAAAAGAAAATTTAATTAAAATCTCAAGGAAAAAATTCGTTAAATAGAAATTTCGTTAAATAAAAAACTAGGTGCTTAGGGCCGGCATTTTGTTGGGGTTTACTGTCTGGTTTTTACTGACCATAAAATAATGAAATTTATTTGGGGGGGGTAAAACCACCGGCGCGGCGGCGGCGGCCTAAACATTGACCCTTATTCCGAAAAATGAATGAAAACGCCTGCCAAAGACCTACATTATTATAAATTCCTTGAAATATGCACATATATGCTATTTTTAAAGCATTTATGAAAATATTTCGAAAAATGCATATAATATGCAAAATATGCAATATATGCGCTTTGCATATTTGGGTGTCCTTACTGATGACCTTGAATTTTTTTTATATATACCAGATAAATTATTGAAGGTAATGTACTTTTGATAATTTTCATTCGATCTGGAGAATATTTCAGAATTTTTTCAAAATTTTTTGATCAGTACTTTTCGAGGGGGGAGCAACGATTTTTTGCAATTTTTAAAAAATAATACAAAGAGAAATGTGCGCAAGTATTACATTATATACATATATATATATATATATATATATATATATATATATATATATATATATATATATTTGAACTCCTGTTTTTACAAGCTTTCATTTGACACCCCACTCAATGACCTGGTAATTTTTTTTTCACTTCCAATTTCAACCCTCAAAACCAACCCCAAAATTTAACTTTCAAAACTACACGGCTCTGATGAGGCCATCAATTCCTATATTAATGCCAAATTTTAACTTTCTATGTCAAATAGTTTCGAAAAAAAGCGGGTGTGACTGACAAACGGACAGATGGGCAGACGGACAGACAGATGGACAGACACCGAAGTGTTCCGTACGGAATACTAATAAATAACTAAAAATAAATTAAATGTTAATTTTAACCAACCACGCCCTAAATCTTTTAGGCAAACCCCGATAGCTTTGAAAATTTTGAATATCATGACATATTTGAAACATGTTAGTGCTAAAAAGTTTAAAATTTATATAGAACACATGTACAATAAAAAAATTAATATCTGTTGAACCGGGTTGTTTTTTCTAAAAGCCCATCGAATTATATTTTTTAAAATTTTTATCTTGCATATGAACAAAAAATAGAATCCAAAGAAATATCGTGTTTATTTGAAATAACAAAAAAAAACTGAAAGTAAATAAAATTATTGATAATATGATAAACGTTAGAAAAATCTCTAATTATGGAAGCGTCGCGGCGCTGTTATAGACGCATGCGTTTCCTATTGATGCAATCAATAGGGGTGGATGTTAGGAACGATAGCATATTAGGGGTGCTGTTATAAGATAGTGTATTATACAAGTGCAAAACGAGAAATGTAAGTTTTTGCTATTACATACACACTTGTTTTTGTTTTTTTTTTGTTGAATTTACTTATAAATTTCTTATATTTGTTAATGGTAAGAAATATTAATTGCCATTAATTAACTATGTTTAATAATTTCTCAAAATTTATACTATAGTTCTAAATAAATATACGCAAATATTCTTGTTTTTAAATTTCGTGTGGTTGTAGCTTCTATTTGATGCAAATTCATTATAAATATATAATAAAAGACTGTTTTTAGTCAATTTCCACTGGTTTATTTAAATTGTGATGACGCGTTTCGTTGTCGGTGCAGCTTCTTCAGATCTACATTTTACACTGTCACAGAAGCTGCATCCACACCGAAACGAGTCATCACAATTTAAATAAACCAGTGGAAATTGACTAAAAACAGTCCTGTTTTTATTCCACCACACCAAATAAAAAAATTTAAAATCTTGTATTTGCTCCTGTTAATGCTACTGTAAAAACATATATAAATATCTCTTGCAGTGAATACTGAAACTTCACACTTCGTGCGACAGTAAATATATTTTAAAGTCCAGTTTATCAATATAAACACTAACTCAAAAGTTAAAAGCCGTAGCAACATGTATTATTATTTTGAAATAATTGACTGTCTGATTTAAAGTTAGTTTATACTCTAAGCAGCTTGCTTTAAACGACACTATTAAGGTTTTGTGCATAGTTGCCATGTATTACGATGAAAGTATTTTTATTTCACCTGCTTTGTATACCGCCCTCACTTGCACCTGCAATCGTATTGGATCTATTCTTACCTATATATTTACTACCTGGCAACCCGGTTTGGAGCCCTTTAAGTATTTGATAATATAGGCCTAATGACCACAGGTCCCCATTAAGATTCGAAAGATACTTTATATTATTTTTAGTTGTGCTTACAACTTACAACGTAACGGTTCTATTTTAATTATGTGGGGTCCGTGGGAAAATTGCAATAGTGACTATCGCAAGAGAAAACATTTATCACTTGGCGCTAAACAAATAGTGAAAAATGTTTACAACAGTTTGGTAAAAGGAAATTTGAATAAACAAAGTGCTTTGCAAGAAACCAGTAAATTAACAAAAACCCCAATTTCTACGATTAAGGATATTGTAGGAAAACTATCACTCAGGAACAGGAAAAAACGGAAAGATTTTCAAATGCATCGTGCAGACGATTATGAAAAAGATGTTATCAGGAGAAAACTATATTCTATATATGAAGAGCAGTTGATGCCGACACTAGACAAAATAAAATTAAGACTGTTGCAGGCCGGGACCAATATACATTGTGGCCGATCAATCCTTCACAGAATTCTCTTAAGAATGGGATTCACGCTCCGAAAAATCAACAAAAGGCAAGTAGTGATGGAGTCACAAAGATTACGAATCTTGCGACATACTTATTTACAAGAAATTAAAAACTATCGATCAGAGAATTGGCCAATAATTTACTTTGACGAAACGTGGTTCGATACCCATGACACTGTGCAAAAAGGGTGGGTTGACAGCAGTACAAAATATCAGATTAACGCACCTTCAAATAAAGGTAAACGAATAACCATTTTGCATGCTGGATCTGAAAAGGGCTGGGTTTTCAAATTGTCTACTATTATCTGCAAAAAATATAAAACATTCTAGTTTGGACTATTACGAAGACACGACCGCAGAACTTTTTGAAAATTGGTTTCAAAATTCCCTTTTGCCAAATGTTCCCGAACAGAGTATTATAGTTATGGACAATGCAAGTTACTACAGTCGCCTACTAAATAAGATGCCTAATGCAGCCAACACGAAATCGGAAATACAGGAATATATGTTAGAAAATGACATTTATTTTGACTTTAGTTATAAAAAAAGTGATCTTTTGGAAGTTTTGAAAGACTATAAATTGAAAAAGAAATATGTTTGTGATAGTATGACTGAGAAAATGGGACACACTGTTTTGCGGCTTCCTCCGTATTATTGTATGTTTAATCCAATTGAACATATTTGGCATCAAGTTAAATCAAAAATAAGGGCACAAAACGTTTATCCTACTTTAAGCGTGTCAGTGGTTGAATTCCATTCAGCACGTTGTTAAAGTTGAAGATTCATATATTTATGTAAATAATATATAACCACTGATAATTACCTCAGCTGATGACAGTGATAGTGAAACCGAATTGGGCTTAGGTTAAAATATATTTTTATTTATACAATATGTCCCCTCTTGTAAACCCCATGCATTCAAACTGTATATTTGTGCTTCTTATCCATTTGTTTTTACATGCATCTATAAATAAACATCTTCAAAAACACTTATAATTTTATTTATTTGCATTAATGAATAAAATTCCCAAGTCCATCTGTGTAACCTACTATAAACAAAAGATCAGAATTTTTATATTGCCCACTTAAACGGCAAAAATCAGAATCTTATATTTTGGGACAGGCTATACTTTGATTTGAATATTCTTTAATGCGATTTAATTTTGTTTGAAATCCAAAGTCTATTTAATATGTTATTAAAAATTAAAATTTAAGCCATTTGGTGACTCTTCTATTACTTTCTGCTTCATTTCATCGGATTTCAACAGATTGAATAAACAAACGGAAATAAGTAAACATTTTTTACTTGCGAAATTTTTTTAACCTATAGGGCTAAATTAACGGAATATATTTAATCTTTTCCATGCTGAGTTTAAATATGTTCTCAGATTTTATCCATCAGGCAGGGTTTTTTTTGTGGCATGTGTTTAAAGTTTTAAAATAATTAGTACTTACAAAACACTGAATAATAAATACACGGCTAATTTTGTCTAACCTAAAAAGTTTTATATGATGATTTTCGGTCATATTTTGCCTTCTCTTTTCATGGTCCAGCAATAGTCGGCCAACAAACTGGAACTCCATTTGCCTTGGTACCTCTTTTCCATAGTAGAAATCTGCTGATGAAAACGCTCACCATGCTCATCAGAGACAATGTCCGAAGCCTTTTCCATCAGAAGCTGCAAATGTATGCCCGTTAGGGCAAAAGTGATAGTTAAAAGTGTTTATTTAAAGTTGGTGGAGTGAGGCTACGAAAAGTACTTTTCATTGATGGGGAGATCAGCTTTAGCAAGCATCCCTGAAAGTACAGTTTGGAAAATTGTAAATAATTCGATAGCGCCTAAAAAAACACGAAAAGACAAAGGTGTATCGAAATGTACTGATTTCTGTCAAGAAGACTTAATCCGCCGCAAAATTTATGAAATGTATGCAGAAAAAAAAGTGCCTACGTTATTGTCACTTTTACGGCGACTGTCCGAGTAGAGTTGTGACATAAAATGTTCCACTACAACTTTATGGCGTATTCTACGTCGTTTGGGGTTTTTTGTTCAAAAAAATATAGAAAAGGCAAGTTATAATGGAATCGCGGCGCTTACAGCAACTCAGAATGGAATATCTTGAAAAAATAAATACAGCTAGATCGGAAAATCGAACGATAATCTACCTAGATGAGACTTGGTATGACACCCACAACATATCTAGTAAAGGATAGATTGATAAATTCAAAAAATGCCACACCAAAACTCCATCAAATAAAGGTAAAAGAATAACTACTTTACACGCGCGATCAGAAGAAGGCTGAATACCAGAATGTCTATTTCTAGCAGCCAAGAATATTTCAGATTCTAGGATTATCATTGTGATACAACCGCTGGAGTTTTTGAAGATTGGTTTCAAAACAAATTAATGCCGAATATACCACCGAATAGCTGTATTGTGAAGGATAACGCATGCTATCATAGTCGCCAAATGAATAAGGTACCAAGTTCCACCAGTAGAAAAAGGGAAATACAAGCCTTTTTGTGCGAACGTGACATATAGTTCCATGAAAGTTATACAGTTAAACATTTGTTAGAAGTTTTAAAAAGTTACAATTTTTCAAATGAATATGTTTGTGATAAAATTGCAAAGAAAGCAGGGCACGAAATAATTCGACTTCAACCATATTATTGTATCTTTAATGCGATCAAGTTGATATGGCGTAAAATAAAGTCTAATATACCTGCTCATAATAATACACCCACAGACAGAAATCAAAAATGTAAACCTTGAAAACTGGAGAAACTGTATTCACCACGTCAAAAAAAATTGAAAAATCATATAGATGTATGTACATAAATATAAATAGTTTAGAACCTGTAAAAAAACTTATTATTGATTTGCAAGATAGTAGCCATAGCGAAATTGAACTAGATATTAATTAATAACTAAAATTGTAACAAATGTACGCGAGGACACTGTACACTGTGTTAATATATTTGTGTAATTACTATATTGTGTATTATTCAGTACATAAAAAATTAAAATTCAACTGTCTTATCACAATAAAAATTTAAATCCAACAATTATACAATCAGGTATAGTGCGGCCCTGCACGATACCTTGTCGTTAAACAGCCACCAATTAATCACTTTCGAATCTTGTTGAATTTGGAATGGGTATAGGTAGCTAAGTCATTTTCTTAGATCGTGAAAAATACTATACTACATATATTAGATTACATTCCTAGAGTTCAAAATTTTTTATCAAGAATTGAAATTTGTCATTAGATGTCTTTATTAAATTAAAGATATTTTTAGTGTTCCGTACGGAACACTTATAAGGTGACTTCGGTGTCTGTCTGTCACACCCGATTTTCTCCGAAACTATTTGCCATAGAACGTTGAAATTTGGTAATAATATAGGAATTGATGGCCTCGTTAGAGCCGTGTAGTTTTGAAAGTTAAATTTTGACTTAAGGGGTTAGTTTTGGGGGGTGAAATCGGAAGTGAAAAAAAAATTTTTTTACTAGGTCATCGAGTGTGGTATCAAATGAAAGCTTGTGAAAACACGAGTAAAATATATATATAATGTAATACTCATGTAAAACTCATTTGGGGTGTGTTTTGTGAAGTCACTGACCATTTTATACCACCGTAACAAAATGTTTTATTTTAAAAGCAATCAACGTACGGAACACTAATTGTGCAAATTCAACTTGCACTTGACCGGTTATCTATTTTTTATCACCCTAGTTTCTTATCTTTACTGGAATTAGAAAAACTTTGATCGTCAAAATATATGATTCGGTCAGTATTTTTACTACATATTAAAAAATAATTTTTAAATGCTTTTTTTTTAGTTCTATGTCTTGTCTTGGCGAGTGCCTTGAGATGGGCCCACCACCAGACACCATCCTTTTTATGCCTCCACCGCCAGCCCCCAGCTTCATGATTCCAGATCTAACAAACACAACTCATTGTTTTACACCACAGATGTGTAATACAGCTGCTTGGACGTCAACTGGAAAAATTTCCGTCGACCGGGTGGAATTTATTGATATGTCAAGAAAAGGTATGATCAAGATAACATATTTATCTACTTATATTTCAGTGTTAGAAAAAAAGACCCTTATACTTCAAATATGTATATATATATATATATATATATATATATATATATATATATATATATATATATATATATAGCAGGGGTCGGCAACCTAAGGCACGCGTGGCATCTCTGGCACGCCAAGCAATTTTGAATGGCTCGCGTACCTATTCAAAGTTTACACATTAATTCTGTAATCTGTGACATGTTTCGAAATTAAGTACATAATCGAAGCCAGTATTACTTTAACGATACAAACAAAAACGATATATTATATAGGTCACTAGGTATTATTACCAAAAACTACAAAATATATATATTTTGTAATTTATAATTTTACTGAATGCATTGGTTTGGCTTTAATTTCGGCAAGCATTAAAGACGGCAAGCCTCAAAATATAAGCCTAGGCAAAAACACAAATAAACGTCCTCAATTCAGATCAAAAGAGCCGCTATAAGGCGGTTTTTGTTTGACTTGACTTCAATCGTTCCGACGCGAGCCGCAACCCTTTTTATATTGCCGAATTTTAGTTTTTGTTAGATTTAACTTCTAGGCGGCCCTTTGATTGCAATGGGCGCGTTGTAGATAATAATTTTTGTTCTAAGAAATTTAATAAACGTAATTATTGGAATTTTCTGGAAACATTATTTTTCTATATATAGTAAGCAGCTACACGTTTGGATCATTTAGTATAGAAGTAACATCCGTTCCAGTCAATAGTCGTCGAAAAGTTTAAAAATTAAAATTACGTTGCGTTATGGACGCGAAGAAACAGAAGGTAGACGTTCGATCATTTCAAACTGCATGGACAACAGATTACGGTTTTGTACAGCAAAACGATCGGGCCATTTGTGTCCTATGTCGGGACAGCGTAGTTTTCCGGACATTTAGTGTTCAATGATATTTCCAGATAAAACATGAATCGTCATTTAAAGATAAAGCTGATAAAAGGGAGGCAATTCAAAGAGCAAGTAAACAATACAAGAAACAGTCAACATTCTTTAGCAAAGTTTTCCAAGGAAAAAATCAGGTAACTGAATGCAGTTTCAAAATTGCACAATCGTTGGCACAAAAGGGTAGGCCGTTCACTGATGGAGAATTTTTGAAGCAAACGTCTTTGAGTACTGGCGAGATTTTATTCGACGACTTGCCCAATAAGGATACAATATTGGCCAGGATTAGGGATATACTGGCATCAGCGCGGACCATCGAGAGGCGAATTACCGAAATGACACAAAATGTCCAAAAACAGCAGAGAGACGCTATCAAACGGAGTTTTGTATTTAGTGTAGCATTGGATGAAAGTATCGATATTAATGACATTGCCCGTCTGGCAATCGTTGCGCGATACTTCGATGATGGCAGTGTGTATGAAGAGCTGATTTGTCTGCTCCCATTTCAGGGAACTACAAGAAGAGAGGATATATTTTCAGAATTTGTTAAATATTTTGAAAAGCGGAACATTGATCTAAATAAAATTTTTTGCGTAACGACAGATGGCGCTCCTGCTATGATTGGGAGACATAAAGGATTTGTTTCCCTTCTTATTGAACGCATGGGTCGATCAGTTTTGAATTTTCATTGCATAATTCACAAAGAGAATTTGTGCGCTAAAATCTCCGCTGGAAGTTTAAAATCCGTGATGGGTAGGGTGGTTAAAATAGTTAACTACATTATCGGTCGTTCTTCACTGATCCATAGACAATTTAAGGCGTTTCTGCAGAAATTAGAAAGTGCATATTCAGATATATCATTGCACAATAATGTGCGCTGGCTCAGCTGTGGTGAAGTGCTCTCTAGATTTGTGCAATGTCTGGGCGAAATTAAATCGTTCTTGTTGGAAAAAAAATCAAGTGGATGCTTATCCTGAACTAAAATATAAGAACTGAATCTGTATCTTAATGTTTTTTACTGATATTACAAATCATCTCAGTGAACTCAACTTAAAGTTACAAGGTTCAGGCAAAACAGTTCTGGATTTATACGAATCGTGGAAATCATTCAAATTAAAAATAGATTTATTTATCAGCGATATTACTACAAACACACATAAATATTTTCCAAATTTAAAAACTTATATATCTAGTGTCGACGATGGTGCACTAATAGACGAAATTCTTAAATATATGACTAATTTAAAAGAGGAGTTTATCGAGAGGGCACAGGATTTTGATAAACATGGTCCTATGTTCGCTTTTTTAATCAAACCAGATTTAATGGAATTTTCCAGCAGTTGCTTTGACATATCTCTTTTCTCATGGATGGACATTAATGATTTTGATCTTCATTACATTGAATTTAAAAGCTCCGAGTTATAGAACACGAAATTTGTAGAATTAAGAAGGGTATTAGAAGGTGACTGCCAGAAGCATTCAAATGAGATACTCAGTTGTTGGATGAGTTTACCAGAGAAATTTATTTGTCTTAAGAAAGTAGCGTTTGCCATGCTTACAACTTTCGGATCATCCTATATCTGTGAACAACTTTTTTCCCATATGAAAGTGATTTTAAACCCGTACCGAAGCAAGCTGACAACAGACAACTCGGAAGCATGTGTGACACTGAAAATAACCAGACATGAACCGGATATAAGAAAACTCTCTAAAGAACTTCAAGCACAGGGTTCACACTAGGTCCTAGGACTAGTATAATAAAATTATATGTTAAATGTTAAAATTTTTTTGTAATTAAACCTTCTAAAAGCAATATTTTAAGTTAATTTAAGTTAATTTTAGTTGTAGTAAGTACCTATGTCGGCACGCAAAATGTTGTATGGATGAAAACTGGCACCCCTTAGTTAAAAGGTTGCCGACCCCTGATATATAGACTAATAATTTTGTTATCCGTCAGCTCTTGTCATTCTACTCAGTATATATCACCACTACACCAAACACTTTATTTTTGCACTCGACGCGCGTTTCGCTAACCATGTTAGCTTCATCAGGAGCGATGATTGACTAAAGCTAAACTACCAAATCTACCCTGTTTATACTTAGCCTAACCCTTGAATTACTCAAGCGGAACTAATGACATAGGCAAGGCTATCAGTTCCGGTCAAGTAACCAGTAGAGGGGACTATAAGGAATAGGCCCTCTGTCTTTGTTTAAACTACTTTTACATTTTATGATTTCCATACTTTCGTATGCGTTCAACAATCTCCTATCAGATACATTTTTTATTAATCTTAGATTATCTAATGTTACAGTATGATCAGCTTCAAGAGCATGTTCGGCAATGCTAGACTTTTCTGTTCTGTTGTATTTTAAGTGTGCTAAATGTTCTTTAAATCGTGTTCTAATTGACCTTTTAGTTTGCCCAACATACTTTTTGTCACAATCATTACAACTAATTTCATAAATTCCACTTTTCTCACAATTAGGAATCTTATCTTTGGGATTTCCTAAGATATTCCTCAGATTGTCTGATGACTTATAGACTAAGGTGAGGCCTACCTTATTAAATACCTTATTGAGTCCCTTGCTATATTTCGGATTATATGGTATGGAGACATACTTGGTGTTATTTTCTTCGCGTGTAAAAAAGGTGGAATTCTGAATATTAAACCTAAACTTATGCCTATTTATTAGCTTATTTACTAAGTCATCGTCATAACCATTAACTCTAGTTATATTTCTAATACGATTCCTTTCTTTATTAAAGTTTACTCTATTCAGAGGGAAAGTGACCAAACGATGAACTAAAAAATGTAATGAGGCTAATTTATGTTGTTTGCAATGAAATGAATCATTAGGAATATATCTATCTGTTACTGTGTCCTTCCTATAGATATCAAATTCTAATCTATTATTATTTTTAATAATTAAAATATCTAGAAACACGCGAAGAAAATAACACCAAGTATGTCTCCATACCATATAATCCGAAATATAGCAAGGGACTCAATAAGGTATTTAATAAGGTAGGCTTCACCTTAGTCTATAAGTCATCAGACAATCTGAGGAATATCTTAGGAAATCCCAAAGATAAGATTCCTAATTGTGAGAAAAGTGGAATTTATGAAATTAGTTGTAATGATTGTGACAAAAAGTATGTTGGGCAAACTAAAAGGTCAATTAGAACACGATTTAAAGAACATTTAGCACACTTAAAATACAACAGAACAGAAAAGTCTAGCATTGCCGAACATGCTCTTGAAGCTGATCATACTGTAACATTAGATAATCTAAGATTAATAAAAAATGTATCTGATAGGAGATTGTTGAACGCATACGAAAGTATGGAAATCATAAAATGTAAAAGTAGTTTAAACAAAGACAGAGGGCCTATTCCTTATAGTCCCCTCTACTGGTTACTTGACCGGAACTGATAGCCTTGCCTATGTCATTAGTTCCGCTTGAGTAATTCAAGGGTTAGGCTAAGTATAAATAGGGTAGATTTGGTAGTTTAGCTTTAGTCAATCATCGCTCCTGATGAAGCTAACATGGTTAGCGAAACGCGCGTCGAGTGCAAAAATAAAGTGTTTGGTGTAGTGGTGATATATACTGAGTAGTATCATTGTGCCAAAGATTCCACATTCCCAACTTAATCTTGTCATTCTGTTGAAGTTTTCGTACGGACGGCATAATTTAAGAGTAACAGGGTCGTAATTGATATATATATATATATATATATATATATATATATATATATATATATATATATATATATATATATATATATATATACCACCCTTTAACATTTTATTGGCTAATTCGTGTTTATAAACATAAAGAATATTCTTTATTTTATCTGCAGTATTATACTGAAATAGTGTGTATTATAAAGTTTAATAGTGTCTTAAAATGTCCGAAGCCCTTTCCATCAGAAGCTGCAAATGTTTGCCCGTTGAGGCAAAAGTGATAGTTAAAAGTGTTTATCCGCCGCAAAATTTATGAAATATATGCAGAATAAAAAGTGCCTACGTTATTGTCACTTTCACGGCTGCTGTCCGAGGATAGTTGTGACATAAAATGTTCCGTTTTTGTACGGATGGCATAATTTAAGAGTTTTAATAAATAATTAACAAGTTAGAATATCTAGCATTTTCTCTTAAGAAAACAGTCCTGTAAAAAAATCTCCAATTTATAAATATTTAACGGTCGTTTTTTGAGTTTTTGTGTAAATAAGACCATAAGTCCCAAATTTGGGGTCCTACGCGTCTGCCCAAGTTTTTTTGGAAAATTTAGACCTTAATTAATAGAATGTTACCATGGCAGACATCTCACTTGTACCCGAACAAGCCAAGGCATTTTCAAAGTCCAAAAAAAAAATCGAAATTCTTATAGTATACACGCTATTATAGGTTCAACATAAAATTCGTACCGGATGACTGAAATTACACTGTTAAAAAAATATTAGATGAGTTTTAAAGTAACACGTAGGCTGAAAAGCTTTTGGTCTGAGACTTTTAAAAAAATCCATATGATTTTTAGGAAACACCAATCTTCAAACGATATGTGTCAAAATTTCATAACATTTCGACGATTAGTTTACAAGTTACAGTGGTTTTAGTGACGCTACTTTTGATATTTTTAAAATAATGAAAAAAATCGAATTTCGTGTGTTGATTAAACACTGTTTTTCGATGGGAAAAAATACCGTTCAAGTAAAGCAATGGCTTGATAAGTGTTACGGGGACTCTGCTCATGGAAAATCACTCATCATTTACTGATATACTGAATTTAAACGCGGTCGTACAGATACAAATAATGCTGAACGCTCTGGACGTTCAAATGAGGTGGTTACACCGGAAATAAAAAAAATTCACAAAATTGTTTTGGAAGACCATAAAGTGAAATTGTGTGAGATAGCTGATACCCTAAAGATATCAAAAGAACATTTGGGCATGAGAAAGCTTTGTTCGAAATGGGTACCGCGTTTGCTCACAGTGGACCAAAAACAACAACGTGTTGATGATTCTGATCACTGTTTGGACCTGTTTAAGCGCAATAAAAAGGATTTTTTCATACGATATACGACAATGGATGAAATATGAATCCATCACTACACACTGAAATCAAATCGGCAATCAGCTGAGTCTACAGCATCCGGTGAAAGCCGCCCGAACCGACCAAAGACACAACAGTCGGCTGGGAAGGTTTTGGCCTCTGTATTTTCGGATGAGCATGGAATAATTTTCATCGACTATGCTGAGAAAGGAAAGACCATCAACAGTGAATATTATATAAAATTATTGGTGGGTTTGAAGGCAGAAATTGGAAAGAAACGGCCCCAAATGAACAAGAAAAAAGTGCTCTTTCATCAAGACAATGCATCGTGTCGCAAGTCAATGGTTACGATGGTAAAACTGCATGAATTGAAGTTCGAATTGCTTTCTCATTCACTGTATTCTCCAGATTTTGCCCTCAGCGACAATTATCTATCGCATGCCTCAAAAAAATTCTCGCGGAAAAGAGATTTGGCTCCAATGAAGAACTTATCGCAGAAATTGAGGCCTATTTTGAAGACAAAGACAAATCCTTCTACAAGAAAGATATAGAAATGTTAGAAAAGCGTTGGTCTGATTGTATTGCTCTTGAAGTAGACTATATTGATGAATAAAGTCGAATTTTGCAAAAAAAGAATATGTTTTAAGTAGCTAGACCAAAAACTTTTCAGCCTACCTGCTATTTACTTAAAATTAAGTATTTGCTAGAATTTTGAAGCGTTTACTAGAAATTTCAATTAAGATGCTTTTAATTCTAGTATAAATTAAAAAAAAAAAAAAGTAAATTAATGCTTGAAAAATCAAGTAAATATTTGAAATTTCGACTGAACGCTTGAAACATTTAGAAAATACCTAATTTTAAGTAAATACCTTAAAATTTTATGTAGACCTAATAATAGCAGCTATACTATCAGAATTTCGATTCTTTTTTTTGAACTTTGAAAATGCCTTGGCTTGTTCAGGTACAAGCGAGGCGCCTGCCATCGTGACGTTTTATGAATTAAGGCCTAAATTTTCCAAAAATAACTTGGGCAGACACGTAGGACTCAAAACTTGGGACTTACGGTCTTATTTATTAAAAAACTCGAAAAGCGACCGTTTTTTGTTGGAAAAAGCGGGTTCAGCTTCGTCCTCCGGTATTAGCGGCGTCTGCCTTTAGCAGTTTCCTCTTATTTTATCAAGAACAAACTAAATTTATTGATTTTATATGGTTAAATGACAGTCCATTCTTGGATCGACGTTTTTGGGCCCTAAAGCTGAGTGCGGTCTCGACGGCGTCTGCTGTTTGGGACGCCCGATTTTTGTAGTGTCAACAAATGTTATGGTATTTTAATCCAAGTGGTTAAAGGACAGTCCATTTTTGGATATAGCATTTTGGGCCGTATCTGGACATTCCAGAGCACGGGGGGCGCAAAATCTACGTTAAAGGCCCGATAAAATAAACAACTAGGCAGACGGTTAGTCGACAGGTCAAAATTTCTGGTCGCTCTCTTGGTCTATAACAGTTATAATCTGTACTCTATGTATACGATTATTTTCTCGAAAAAGTAACTGGCAGATATTACATAAAGTACGAGGCCGGTTTGAAAAGTCCGTGCAAAAATAAAAACTACTTATGTGTTTGGGGTAAACCTTTTTTATTTTTCGACGTAGTCTCCTTTTAGGCTTATACACTTCGTCCAACGATGTTCTAGTTTGTTGATCCCTTCCGAATAATAGGATTTGTCCAAGTCTGCAAAATATCCAATAGTGTCTGCAATCACCTCCTCGTTTGAATAAAATCTTTGTCCCGCCAGCCATTTCTTCAAATTGGGGAACAAATAGTAGTCCGAGGGAGCCAAGTCTGGAGAATAGGGGGGATGTGAAACGAGTTGGAATCCTATTTCCATTAATTTTGCGACCACAACTGCTGAGGTGTGTGCTGGTGCGTTGTCGTGATGGAAAAGGACTTTCTTGTGGGCCAATCGCGGGCGTTTTTCTTGCAGCTCGGTTTTCAAACGGTCCAATAACGATGAATAATATTCAACTGTAATAGTTTAACCCTTTTCCAGATAGTCGATGAGGATTATCCCTTGCGAATCCCAAAGACAGTCGCCATAACATTTCCGGCCGAAGGAACGGTCTTCGCCTTTTTTGGTGCAGATTCCCCCTTGGTAACCCATTGTTTAGATTGTTGTTTGGTCTCAGGAGTATAGTAATGTATCCATGTTTCATCCACAGTGACGAATCGACACTTAAAGTCCTCCGGATTCTTCTGGAACAGCTGCAAACCATCCTTGCAACACTTCACACGATTCCGTTTTTAGTCAAGCGTGAGCAATCGCGGCACCCATCTTGCGGATAGCTTTCACATGTCCAAATGTTTATGCAAAATATTATGTACCCATTCAGTCGAGATGCCCACAGCACTAGCAATCTCACGCACCTTAACTCTTCTGTCATCCATCACCATATCATGGATTTGATCAATGATTTCTGGAGTCGTAACCTCCACAGCCCGTCCAGAACGTTCAGCGTCACTTGTGCCCATATGGCCAGTCCGAAAATTTTGAAACCACTTATAAACTGTTCTACGAAGGTGCAGAGTCACCATAATGTTTATCAAGCTTCTCTTTAGTCTCCTGAGGCGTTTTGCCTTTCATAAAGTAATGTTTAATCACCACACGAAATTCTTTTTCGTCCATTTCTTGAAAATCACTCGACTTCCTTGATTCACACGAATGCCAAACACAAAGAAATAGACCAATATGGCTGAAACTTGGTGTGCGTTCATTCAAGAGATGCTAGTAACTAAACATGACCTCGATACGCGCCGGTGGTGCCATCTCTCGGACTTTGCACGGACTTTCCAAACCAGCCTCGTATATCCAGGCTAAAACAACCATTTGTGAACTCTTCTTTGGTTTAACGAATCTTGTCATACATAAAGATAACTTATTGAAGACCTGGAGGAAATTCTATTTTGTTCTAAATGCATACGATATACTATATGTAAAATTTTAAAAAATTTTAAAACCGACACTGACAATCAAAATTTAATTAAAAAAAAAAAACAGAACCAAATATTAAAACAAGTATAGGTCAATACCTTATATATTAAAATCACTTATGTAAGCTAGAACATAATTTAAAATCATAAAAAATTGTATAGAAGAAGGTGATACCAACTTACTGTATAGAAATGGCCGGATTTATTTGTTTAAATTGTTCTAATAGAATGTAGCGAAATAATTTTAAGCGGTCAACAAAAAATTAGTTATAAAATCAACTATATTTTCAGCATTATGTATTTCAATTATATTTCATTCTTCTTTAAAAGGTTGTTAAGTGGAATTCAGTTCCACGATCAAACTATCATTTACATCGATTTTGATAAATAATATAACTTTGATGGTTAAACTGAAACAGCATTGCATCCTCTTTACAAGCCTGCCAAAATTTAAAATTAGATGTTAGATGCACAAATTTTTATTTAAACAAATAAATATTGTATTAGTAATCTACGATTTCAAGAACACCCACAGTAAATAAGAAAATCCCCACACTGGATCAGCCATTATTACTTTATACAAACGAATCATATATAGGTTATATTCAAAATTCTCAATACTAACTTTTGTCAAAATAAGATTCAATAGGAATTTATAGTTTTAATTTTCAAATGTATATTATATGTTTGTAAATCTCAGACTACAAATTTATTGAACATTTAGTCTGCCATATTTGATCAACCTTTTTAAGTTTATAATGAGTTAAATAATTTTAAACAGCGACCTTAACCGTCCATTATTATTTTTAATCAGAATTATAGAGAACTGCAAATTATTGGTTTAATTAGAATTAATAATATACCTCAAAAACACCTAAATACCGATTATGATTCAAAGTGAAAATTAATTCGCCATGTTGTGTCCGGCATTAAAATTTATAACATTTTATACTCCAAAACCATTCTTGTCAGTCCTTTTAAAATACAGCGTCAAAATATGTATGTACATTCAATAGTGCTAAGAAAAATAGCAACTATATCGAGGTCGAGATAAATGTAGTCGGTAAAGTCAACTTTTGACGCTGAGCGGACATAGACTAGTGTATCAATATATTATTTAAATAATAATATGACCATTTATGACCCTGATACTTCTCAAGTGGCCGCGATAAAGATTGATTTTATGGTTCAGTATTAAGATAATAGATAGGAGGATGTGGAGTCAGTAAAAATACTTTGCCTCTAGCAGGTAGTACAGGTACTAATATCTTGTACGCGTAGAGCATTATAAGGTTATAATGGTAAAATTTAGCTCAGAATTTAAACATTTACAGGCGTTCCTCTTAATAAATACCGAGGTATATGAATCTATAATTTATATTTTAATATGTGCATGTATAAGCGATAGATGTATAACCTATTTAACCATTCCACTATCATATTATTATTGTAAATACGTATATGCGAAACCCTCTGGAACAAAGTAGTAGATCATGAAAGTTTTGGAACTTTCTTTGTGTGACTAATAACAGTGCCTACTTACCTGTTCATTAATAAATAGTATGTGGTAATATAAACCATATTCATTTTTATTTTTGGAACTTTTAGATATTGAAGCACACTGGAATATTTCGGGAATTGATGACACATGGCTGTTAGTATTGGTCGCCTCAACTATCGGAGTTCTTTTGCTAGGGGCTCTACTTGCTATGTTTTTACTGAAATGTAGGGAGTAAGTATAAAATGTATTTATTTGTTTATTTTGGCATTTTAAATTAAAATAAAAAATATATTTTCGAACAACCGATACACAATTGCAGCTGGTATTACCAGCAATTCGGCCGTTAAATAATTCTGATATTGCCCGCACTAGTTTCATTCTAGAAAATTTTACGTTAGGGCTTTTTTCATTTAAAAGAGGGGTGGGTACGTGAAACGGTAAACTGATAGTTTACCGACTAAATATTTGATGCAGGATTTGGCAGTATACGGAACAAACTAACATGGTTAGCGAAACGCGCGTCGAGCGCAAAAATAAAGTGTTTGGTGTAGTAGTAATATATACACAGTACCCAGAAATAATTTATTTAAATGATTCGGATAGAGTTACGCACAATAGTAAAACATTAACGATGACTTATTTCACGTCAAATAGACCTAAAAAAGACGAAAATCAACAATCAGATTTTCTATTTCTATACAATATGTGGTGAAAATATTATACATTGGATGGCTTTTTATCTCTCAAAACGATTACTTTTCAAGTTAAATGTTCTAATTTCCTATTAAATAGACTAAAACTTTTAATATACGTAGTTGGTAATAGTCAGTGGTTATCACTGGGACAACTGTCTGCTAATACTAGTTTTTACGATGCAGTTTTTCAAAAATTAAATTTTCTCCTATAATTGTTACCAGGGCAGAGTGAAGGAAAAATGTTATTAAGATAATTTCAACACTAATAACACTGGTCAAGACAAGTCTTGTTTCCTTTATTTTTTCTTCTGTTATTGGGTATTCCTATGGCCCTGACTATGAAAAAAATACTGGGAGATTGCTAACAGCTTTACGTTTTGAAATATACAGTTTTATTATATTGCCAAAAAAATACAAAAAAAATAATACATTATGTTAACAAAATTTCTATTGAACACTAGCAAATGATCTTTTTATAAGATTTCCTTGAATGAACGACTTTAGGTAGATCTCGTTGCAAACTCCAGCAGTAGTCTGCCATCATATGTGAGTCCCACCGCCCCTGATAACGCTCTTCCATTGTCCGAAGATCCTGATGAAATCTTTCACCCTGCTCCTCACTAAGATCACCCAGATTTTGTGGAAATTGGTCTAAATGCGAGTGCAGGAAGTGGATTTTTATGCTCATGTTGCACCCTAGCTCTTGCAAGTTCGATAGCATGCACTCAACAAGCTCGACATGGTCGTCAGATTTATTTTTGCCTAGGAAGCTACTCATAAACGAAAACAAATGAATTCCAAGCTTTGGATTCGACTTCAGTGATTGATTTGACAAAATTAGGATATTTCACGAGTTGCCTAATCTGTGGCCCATCAAAAATACCAGCTTTCGATTTTTCTGAACTTAATCCTGGAAACTTGCGTAAAAGAAAATTAAAACATTCGCCACTTTTGTCAAGCGCCTTCACAAACTGTTTCATTATGCCGAGTTTAATATGAAGTGGTGGAAGTATGATGCGGTCTCGGCTAACTAAAGGCACGTGTATAACATTTTTTGTACCAACTTTTAGCACTGACCAAACTTTTTGTGACCAATGGTGTTGTTTGTCACGACTATCCCAGAGACACATGAAACAAGGGAACTTTGTGTACCCCCCTTGTTGACCTAAAAGAAAGTTAACCATTTTCAGATCAACACAAATGACCCATTTGTGGTCTTGATACTTAATTTTTTCCATAACCTTAGAAACATTTACGTAATTCTTCTTTTAAAGTCGTCGAATGTGCAATAGGTATAGATCCGTACTTGTTACCGTTATGAAGCCAAACATACTTTAAACTTCTTTTGCTGCTGTCTATGAAAAGACGCCAATCACTAGGTTGGTACTGTTTTAATCCTATCTGCTACAAAATACCACCAACATCGTTACAAAAAACTAAATCCTTCTCTTGAGAAAAATACGGTAACAGATTTTTTTCTCGGGTACGATAAAATGTAATGTTGGTTTCCGGAGTAAACAAATTTTTTTCTTTTTAAACGAGATGCTAAAATTTCAGAAGCTACTTTTGGTAAGTTCAGATCTCTTACTAAGTCATTTAGTTCTTTCTGTTTAATTGGTGAGGTTTTGAAAGGCTACATTTGTAGTCTGAATCAGAGTCTTCACTTGATGTATTTCGTTCGGGTTCACAGAGATTTGGATCATCAGAACATGTGCTGGGTTGTACCTCTTGTAATTTTAATTGAGGTCGTTGAGCAGAAGATAAGTTAGGATATGACCACTTACTTTGATTTCCAGGGTTAATTCCGTTTATTTTCACAACGCAGAAGTAGCAATCGTCATGATGGTTTCGAGGTTCTCGCCAAATCATGGGTGTTACGAACATTATTGCACCTCTTTTTCCACTGGACCATAACCGTAGACATACCACACATTTCTGGCATACAATATGAGGAACCCATGGCTTGTCCTGATTACACAATTTTATTTTTAAAGTATTGATGATACGCAGTTTTCACAAAGTCCGATGTAGGTTTTCGATATTTTGCAAATATATATTCACCACAAATATAGCAAAAACAATCGGGATTAAGCACACAACATCTTCTTGACGAAGCCATGTCTAAAACAACAACAAAAATATATTTTAGTGTCCAATAAAAAACGAAAATCTAAGTAAAAATAGTAAATGAGGGTAGTTAGCTATAACTCAAAAACAAAAGCTGTTAGAGAAAAATTGTTGCCATATTTAAAAAATACGCGTCAATTTGAGATCGAAACAAAAAAAAAATCACAGGAAACAAGCAATTTTCTTTTTTTGGTTGACCAGTGTAATCAATGCAGTAAAGTTCTAGTTAGTTGTATTATTACCTCGAAAACATACAAAGCTAAAAAATATTCTACAAATTAAAAACTTGGGACGTGCTTCAATCATTTAAGATCTGATCTGAATATTTATAAAAAAAATATTTAGTTACATACATAAAAATGTTAAAAATTTCGAAAAGGTTTTTTGATGCTGAAAGTTTGTACCTGTTGCTAATTTGAAATAAAATATACAAATGTAAATTTAATAAATTCACCTTCCAAATGTTGACACCACAGACATTTTAAATACACCTGTAAAATAATTTACAATAAAACCATGTGTTCAACATGTTTTGCTAATTAAATAAGCTATTTAGAGGGCTGGTCCATTTCCAGTGAATAATTTTGTATAAGCAAAAAGTGTTGTATATCTATCTGTAGAATAGTCAAGGGTGGACAAGGATTGGTCAGGGGTCCTGCCTCCCTTGCCCCTATGGATGTAGAAAAATTAACAGAGTTTATTTTATTGGAGATTATTTAATGTGAACAATCTTTACTCCTGATCATCGATTTTTAAATTTATGTAAGTTCCACTGAAAAAAGAGCCTCTTTTTGTCAAAAATCTCCTCACTCTGGCCATCGATTTTTAAATTAGATATAAGTTGTTAGGGTTTCACTGTATGAACAGCCCCTTTGGATACAGAATATACTCCTCTTAGAAACGGGGCTTATTTTTCATTGTAGCTTGTATTTTTGTGAAAAATTTCCCCTCATCTGTTCATTCATTTTTAAATTGGATGTGAGTTTTTGGAATTCCACCGTAGGTAGAGTTTTTCCTTATGAAAATCTCCCCGCCTTGTCATCAATGTTTAAGTTCTGCTATAGAAAAGGTCTCTTTGGTGAAGGACTTCCCACTTCTCCTCTTTTTGACGCCAAAAATATTCATATAACAAACTTTTTTCAATGAACATTTCGAGTATATATGTTAGTCTTGCAAATCTATTTATTTCTGATATATTATGATCATTATTAAAAGAATAAAACTTATAACACAAATAAAAATTACCAGGACAAGTAATAAAATCTAAAAATGACTTCACAAAACACACCTCTAACGAGTCTTCAACAAAGTTTTCCAATCTTTACTGAAAACTGATGACCTTGAATTTTTTTTTTTTGTATACCAAATATGTTATTAAAGGTAATGCACTCATGATAATTTTCGTTCAATCTACACCCTGTGGAAAATATTCCAAAATTTTTTCATAATTTTTTGATCAGTACTTTTCGAGATAAGGGAGGGCAGCGATTTTTTAAAAGAAAGGTGTGCTCAAATATTGCATTATATATATTTTTGAACTCGTGCTTTTACTAGCTTTAATTTGATACCTCACTGACAAAAATTTTTAATTTCACTTTTGATTTTACCCCCTCCCCTAAAACTAACCCCTTAAGTCAAAATTTAACTTTCAAAGCTATACGGCTCTGATGAGGCCATCAGTTCCTATATTAGTACCAAATTTCAACTTTATATGTCAAGAAGTGTCGGAGAAAATCGGGTGTGACAGACAGATAGACGGACGGACAGACGGGCGTACACTAAAAATGCCTGTTTATCAAAAAGTTTAATTTAACGTCAGTAAAAAAAACTTTCATACAACTTTCCAATATATATTGTAGTACTTGTAATATGTTAAAATTTATTTGCTTACCGAAAGCATTACAGGTATATAACGTAACATTTCACATTGAAGTGGGCAATATTTAATATTTCATATAGGATTCCGTCACTTAAGTTTTATTGATTTAAATTTTCGAATTAATTAATCAAGTTTCTCTGGGTATCGAAACGAAATATTGGATATTGACATACATACAGGGCTCTAGTTGCTAAGTTGAATCTTAATTTTTATATGATTTGTAGAGTTAAACAATAGATGCTTTGTTTACAAATATGAATTTTCATGGAAAAAATAGCTATATATAGATATATATATATATATATATAATATATAATATATATATAATATATATATATATATATATATATATATATATGTATATATATATATATATATATATATATATATATATATATATATATATATAATATATATATACATATATATATATATATATATATATATATATATATATATATATATATATATATGTATATATACATATATATATATAATATATATATATATATATATATATATATATATATATATTATATATATATGTATTATATACATATATATATATATATATATATATATATATATATATATATATGTATATATACATATATATATATATATATATATATATATATATATATATATATATATATATATATACATATATATATATATATATATATATATATAGATATATATATATATATTATATATATGTATATATATGGTAATTATTTTTAGTTTATTTCCGAGATAAGAGATTTATTTTACAAAAATGGCCAAGCCGACTTTATTGGCCTTTTAAGAATATAAGAATAAGTTCTATAAAACTGACTATAACACGTGGGCTGTTTTTTTTGCAAAATTCGACTTTATTCGTCAATATAGTCTCTTTCAAGAGCGATACAATCAGTCCAACACTTTTCTAACATTTCTATACCTTTGTTGTAGAAGGATTTGTCTTTGCCGTCAAAATAGGCCTCAGTTTTGCCGATAACTTCTTCATTGGAGCCAAATTTCTCTCCCGCGAGAATTTTTTTGAGCTCTGCGGATAGATAATAGTCGCTGGGGGCCAAATCTGGAGAATACGGTGGATGAGGAAGCAATTCGAACTTCAATTCGTGCATCGTAAGCATTGCCTTGTGACACGGTGCATTGTCTTAATGAAAGAGCACTTTTTTCTTGTTCATTTGGGGCCGTTTCTTTGCGATATCTGTCTTCAAACGCACCAATAACTTTATATAATATTCGCTATTGATGGTTTTTCCCTTCTCAGCATAGTCGATGAAAATTATTTCATGCGCATCTTAAAATACAGAGGCCAAAACCTTCCCAGCCGACTGTGTTTTTGGTCGCTTCGGGCGGCTTTCACCAGCTGCTGTCACTCAGCTGACTGCCGATTTGATTCCGGCGTGTAGTAGTGGATCTATGTTACATCCATTGTCACATATCGCATAAAAAATCCTTTTTATTGCGCTTAAAAAGGTTCAAACAGCACTCAGAATCATCAACACGTTGTTGTTTTTGGTCCACTGTGAGCAAACGCGGTACCCATTTTAAACAGAGCTTTCTCGTGCCTAAATGTTCATACAAAGTATGACCAACACGTTCTTTTGATATCTTTAGGGTGTCAGCTATCTCACGCAATTACACTTTACGGTCATTCAAAACAATTTTGTGTATTTTTTTATGTTTTCCGGTGTAGCCACCTCATTTGGGCGTCCAGAGCGTTCAGCATTATTTGTATGTGTACGACTGCGTTTAAATTCAGCATACGAGTAAATGATGAATGATTTTTCCAGGGACAGAATCCCCGTAACACTTATCAAACCAGGGCTTTGCTTGAACGATATTTTTTCACATCAAAAAACTGTTTAATCAAAACACGAAATTCGATTTTTTTTCCATTATTTTAAAGATATCAAAAGTAGCGTCACTAAAACCACTGTAACTTATAAACTAATAGTCGAAATGTCATGAAATTTTGACACGTATTGTTTGAAGGTTGGTACTTCCTAAAAATCATTTGAATTTTTTGAAAAGGGCGATATCTATGTGTCAGACCAAAAACTTTTCAGCATACGTGTTATATATATATATAAATATATATATATATAGATATATATATATATATATATATATATATATATATATATATATATATATATATATATATATATATATATATATATATATATATATATATATATATATATATATATATATATATATACACATACATATATATATATATATATATATATATATATATATATATATATATATATATATATATATATATATATATATATATAAACAGGTTCTATTAAATAAATAATTTTTTTTTAAACCATCGTTCTTGATTTCTCTATCGATCTGTCTGAGCGGTTTTTGATTATTTACTATTATTTTTAATAATTTATCAATAGACATTGCTTTGTTGTCCAAAAAATACCTTTTTTTGTAGGCAATAAAATGAGCCTCAGTCAGGCAATTTTCAAGAAATTTCAATAATTTTTTTTTATAATCCTTATTTTTGATTTCTCTATCGATCTGTCTGGGTAGATTTTTTATTTTTTACCATGATTTTTATTATTTTTTCAATATATATATATTGCTTTTTTTTCCAAAAAACACCTTTTTAGGCAATAAAATGTGCCTCAGTCACGCAATTTTCAAGAAATTTCAATAATTTTTTTTTTATAATCTTCATTTTTGATTTCTCTATCGATCTATCTGGGTGGATTTTTGATTATTTACCATGATTTTTATTATTTTATTAATAAAAATTCCTTTTTTTTAAAAAAAAAAAACCCTTTTTAGACAATAAAATGATCCTCAGCAAACGCAATTTTCAACGAATCTCAATAATTTTTTTTATAATCTTCATTTCTGATTTCTCTTTCGATCTGTCTGGGTAGATTTTTGATTATTTACCATGATTTTTTGTTATTTTTTCAATATATATTGCTTTTTAGACAATAAAATGAGCCTCAGTCACGCAATTTTTTAAGGAATCTGAATAATTTTTGTTATAATCTTTGTTTTTTTGATTCTCTATCGATCTGTCTGAGTGAATTTTTGATTATTTACCATGATTTTTATTAATTTATCAATATAAATTGCTTTTTTTTTCAAAAAACATATTTTTAGGCAATAAAATGAGCCTCAGCCACGCAATTTTTTAAGGAATCTCAATATTTTTTTTTTTTTATAATCTTTGTTTTTGATTTCTTTATCGATCTGTCTAGGTGGATTTTTTGATTATTTACCATAATTTTTATTAATTTATCAATGCTTTTTTTTTTAAAAAAAAAACCTGTTTAGGCAATAAAATTAGCCTCAATTACGCAATTTTCAAGAAATCCCAATAATTTTTTTTATAATCTTTATTTCTGATTTCTCTGTCGATCTGTCTGAGTAGTTTTTTGATTATTTACCATAGTTTTTATTATTTTTTCAATATAAATTGTTTTTCTTTACAAAAAACACTTTTTTAGGCATTAAAATGAGCCTCAGTCACGTAATTTTCAAGGAATCTCAATAATTTTTTTATAATCTCTATCGGTCTGTCTGGGTGGATTTTTGATTATTTACCAAGATTTTTATTAAGTTATCAATATATATTGTTTTAAAAAAAAAAAAAATACCTGTTTAGGCAATAAAATTAGGCTTAATCACGCAATTTCCAAGGAATATCAATATTTTTTTTTATAATCGTTTTTTTATTTCTCTATCGATCTGTGTGGGCGGATTTTCAATTATTTACCATGATTTTTATTAATTTATCAATATATATATATATATATATATATATATATATATATATATATATATAATATATATATATATATGTATATATATATATATATATATATATATATATATATATATATATATATGTATATATATATATATATATATATATATATATATATATATATATATATATATAAAATATATATATAATATAGCTTTTTTTTTAATTTTCCAAAAATACCTTTTTAGGCTCATTTTATTGCCTAAAAAGGTGTTTTTTGGACAACAAAGTAATATATATTGTTAAATTAGTAGAAATGATGGTAAATAATCAAAAATCCGGTCAGACAGAACCATAGAGAAATTACGAACGAAGATATTAAAAAAAAAATTACTGAGATTGCTTGAAAATTTCGGCCAGAAAATTAACCTCCCGCCTCAGTAGAGATTTTACCCTTTTTCCATATCCCAAGGATATCGGCGAGGATGTCGTAATACCCGTCAACGTTGTTCAAGTGCCGAAACATACATTTATGTATTTCACGGCACCTTTTAAACAACGCGGTAGTGTTGCCACGGACATTATTTGCATTTCTGCAAACAACTACTACCTATGTACGTGGCCAGGCCATATATGCTTAAATAAATTAATAAATAAGCATACCGACCTGCGGGATTGAATCCTCGACCTTTTGCATAGTAGTATATACACATTTCTATGACACCCATCATAAACAAGAACTTTTTCCGTGTAGGAATTAAGACAACTAAAATATGTTAGAAATTTAATAATTGAAAACAATCTAAATTACACTGTGTGTAATTTTTTAGGTTATGGAAAAATAACCATATACGGACACCACTACGTGATAGTAGACCAAAAAAAAAAAGACCCGTGTCTCCCAGTTTTTCCGAAAGTCATGCACTTTTTTTTTATGGGCCCCCAAAGATTTGAGGCCTGGGTGTAATTTTTGCAAAAAACTCATCATATTCTGAGGCTCATATCTTGCAAATCGTTCGGAATTTTAATTTACTTTCTGTGGCAAAGTTGTAGCCCTTGTCATAAGGAACAAAAATTGTGAACATTTAAAGTAAAAAAAAAACTTCATCTTCAAGATCAAAATAGCTAAAAACTGTAAAAAATTCGATTTTTTTTTACCTTTTTTTCCCTGTTTAGGCCCATAGCTAGCAAACCGCTCAAAATTCAAGGAAACAATCAACTACAAAATTGTAGCTAAGATCTTAGTAAACAACTTTCTAGAATATATGAACTTCCTAGGAATGATTCTTAACACTGTTTAGGTAGCCGCAAAAGTTAAAATTTTCCCGAAAAATCTACTTTTTTAAAGTTTTTTGAGATTTTGATCTGGAAGATGAAATTTTTTGGATTTTATATGTTCACAATTTTTGTTCTTTATGACAAGAGCTACAACTTTGCTTCAGAAAGTAAATCAAATTCCGAACGGTTTGCAAGATATGAGCCTGAGAATATGATCAGTTTTTTGCAAAAATGACACCGAGGCCCCAAATCCTTGGAGCCTCATAAAAAAAAGTACATGAATTGGGCCAAAACTGGGAGCCTCGGGTAAAAAAAGACCCGTGTCTCCCAGTTTTGCCCCAAGTAATGCATTTTTTTTTTATGAGGCCCCAAAGATTTGGGGCCTCGGTGTCATTTTTGCAAAAAACTGATCATTTTCTCAGGCTCATATCTTGCAAACCGTTCGGAATTTTGATTTACTTTCTGAGACAAAGTTGTAGCTCTTATCATAAAGAACAAAAATTGTGAACATATAAAATCCAAAAAATTTCATCTTCCAGATCAAAATCGCAAAAAACTTTAAAAAAGTAGATTTTTCGGGAAAATTTTCACTTTTGCGGCTACCTAAACAGTGTTAAGAATCATCCCTAGGACGTTCATATATTCTAGAAAGTTGTTTACTAAGATCTTAGCTACATTTTTGTAGTTGATTGTTTCCTTGAATTTTGAAGGGTTTGCTAGCTATGGGCCTAAACAGGGAAAAAAAGGTAAAAAAAATCGAATTTTTTACAGTTTTTTGCTATTTTGATCTTGAAGATGAAGTTTTTTTTACTTTAAATGTTCACAATTTTTGTTCCTTATGATAAAGGCTACAACTTTGCCACAGAAAGTAAATTAAAATTCCGAACGGTTTGCAAGATATGAGCCTCAGAATATGATGAGTTTTTTGCAAAAATTACACCCAGGCCTCAAATCTTTGGGGGCCCATAAAAAAAAAAGTACATGACTTTCGGAAAAACTGGGAGACACGGGTCTTTTTTTTTTGGTCTATTATCACGTGGTGGTGTCCGTATATGGTTATTTTTTTTCGTGTTGCACTGTGATTTCTCAATAGAACATTTTGATAAATTAATGTTTTACTTGCTTTACCTTACGAGCTTCTATTGAAAAGTCATAATAAAAAAACCGGTCAAGTGCAAGTTGAACTTGCACAATTAGTGTTCCTTATGTTGATTGTTTTTAAAATAAAAAATTTTGTTAGGGTGGTATAAAATGATCAGTGACTTCACAAAACACACCCAAAATGAGTTTTCAACAAATTTTGTTTCCAATCTTGAAATTTTGTTTTTTTTCTATACCAGATAAATTATTAAAGGTAATGATAATTTTCTTTCAATCTATACCCCGTGGAGAATATTCCAGGATTTTTTCAAAATTTTTTGATCAGTACTTTTCGAGATAAGGTAGGGGACAGCGATTTTTCACGATTTTTTAAAAGTAATACGAAGAAAAGTGTGCGTAAGTATTACATTATATATATATATATATATATATATATATATATATATATATATATATATATATATATATATATATATATATATATATATATATATATATATATATATATATATATATATATATATATATATATATATATATGTATATATATATATATATATATATATATATATATATATATATATATATATTTTACTCGTGTTTTCACAAGCTTTCATTTGACACCACACTCGATGACCTAGTAAAAAAATTTTTTTTTTCACTTCCGATTTCACCCCTCAAAACGAATCCCTTAAGTCAAAATTTATGTTACGGTAATATAAAATGATCAGTGACTTCACAAAACACACCCCAAATAAGTTTTCAACAAAGTTTATTTCCAATCTTTACTGAAAATTGATGACCTTGAAATTTCTGTTTTTTTTTTATATACCAGCTAAATTATTACAGGTAATGCACTCGTGATAATTTTCGTTCAATCTACACCCCGTGGAGAATATTCTAGAATTTTTTCAAAATTTTTCGATAAGTACTTTCCGAGATAAGGCGGGTGGACAGCGATTTTTTTAAAAATAATACAAAGAAAAAGTGCGCGCAAGTAATACATTATATATATATATATATATATATATATATATATATATATATATATATATATATATATATATATATATATATATTTTTCTACTCGTGTTTTCACAAGCTTTCATTTGACACCACACTCGATTACCTAGTAAAAAAATTATTTTTTCACTTCCGATTTCACCCCCCAAAAACTAACCCCTTAAGTCAAAATTTAACTTTCAAAACTACATGGCTCTGATGAGGCCATCAATTCCTATATTACTAACAAATTTCAACTTTCTATGGCAAATAGTTTCGGAGAAAATCGGGTGTGACAGACGGACAGACGGACAGACGGGTAGACAGACGGACAGACAGACGGACAGACATCGAAGTTATCTTATAAGTGTTCCGTACGGAACACTAAAAATTATTACCTTTATGGTACAGAATTTTCCGACGACGAAATCTAGTTAATACATAAAAATATTAAAAAAAATACTTGTTATGTTATCGCATCCATCAACATGATACAATGCTGTACTCAAAATTTGAGTTATTTATTTTATTCATATTTAATAGTGAATTTTCCAGTACTCGAACATTTTTAAACACATACTTACTAGGAATGCACAGATTTCTTGAATATTAGTATAGATTTTTTTGAACTGTTAAATTGCCATTTTTCTGTTAGAATTAAATTAATTTTGTTTTCTTTTTCTATTTCAGAATGAACATACTAGGTGCTCCCTCTCATTGTTCATTGCATACTCGCGATCATCGACCAATAAAAACCTTAGATTCAAGGGACTGCAATACCTTAACGAACGGAAATGGCAAGTTGGTTCATCCAGTGGATGTCAGCTTTTACAATACTACACCGAACATGCAAGATAATCGCATGGTTTGGGCGGCAATAACACCCCGAGGAACACAGCATTTTATTTCAGAAAATTATCCTAGGTAAGATACTGCATTATTGTTAAGTTTTTTTTAATTATGTATTTCTAATAAATGATTTTATTATCTAATTAGTAAGTAAGTAATATGCGTGTGTGTGTGTATATATATATATATATATATATATATATATATATATATATATATATATATATATATACATACATATAACGTGAAAATGGAACGACATCCTCAACAGATTTTACTTTATCGGCCTGCTGCTTTTCCTTTTAATTACATCGACGGGTGCTAAGCTTAACTGCATATATATATATATATATATATATATATATATATATATATATATATATATGTATATATGTATATATATATATATATATATATGTATATATATATATATATATATATATATATATATATATATATATATATATATATATATATATATATATATATATATATATATATATACAGGGTTACAGGGAAAGTCGTCCTAGATAATTAAGGACGTTACAGTTTCTGACCGATTTGACTCTATGACATGATGTCCTAAACTTAACCGTTTTCGAGATATTGAAGTTTAAAGATTTTCTAAAAAAAAACATGTTTTTTTTTTTGCTTTTATATCGATTTTTTTTTATTAGAGGTTCTCGAGTGCGATTTTTTTTTGGTTATTTTTAGTTAGTCTGTATGTCAAGTTTCAAAAATCATCAAAAAAATTTGAGCTAGTTACTAACAGTTTCAAATGGCGGCTTGTTAAAGTTTCTAAATTACGAATTTTTACCAAGTGTTTCCTACTTTAAATCAATAAAGAGAAAAAGAATGTGTGGAAGTTATTCTGCAAATTATTTTAAAAACTTTTACGTCTTTTTAGCTATCAGAAAAGGTATAATACTAGGAGTTTAATAGAAAAGCTGTACACAGAATGACACCTAAAGCGGGCTCGGGTAGCAAAAGGTAAATTTTTAGTTCTAGGTGAAAATACGAAAAATACACAAATAAAACAAAAAACCTTGCAATTTAATATTTTTTATTAATTATAATTCATTTTCTATATGGTCGCCCCTATTTCTAACACAAATTCTTATTCTTTTTCTTAAATTACTTTTCACCACGCTGGTTGTGAGGTGCCGCCTCATTTCGTGAGCCGCATCAATTATTTTTTGTCTTAGGACATCCACGTTTTCGATAGGAGTCATCTGGTCGTATACGAGACTTTTCATGTGACCCCACACATAAAAATCCATCGGTGTTAGGTCTGGGCTTCTCGCCGGCCAAGGTATGGGTCCGCCTCTTCCAATCCATTTGTTGGGATAATTGTCATTGAGCCATGCACGAACACTTCCTCTGTAGTGAGCTGGGCAGCCATCGTGTTGAAAGTACACGTTTTGTCTCAAACCAATAGGTAGGTCTTCCATCAAATTAGGTAAATCGTTTCCGCAAAAAATTGTCGTATTCCTCGCCATTCAAATTATCTGGCAGGAACAATGGCCCAACCAAATAATTTGAAATTATACCCATCCACACATTTAAGCTGAATCTTGTTTGTGATCCTTTCGTTCTTTTTTTGTTTGGGTTGCCTTCCTCTTTAGAAGCCCAATAGTGGGCATTGTGGTAGTTTGTAAGACCGTCTTTGTCGAATTTCGACTCGTCAGTCCATAGTATTTTCTTAAAAAAAGATGCATCTTCGACATCGGTATTGAGCATAAATCTGCAGAATTCTAATCGTGGCAACTGATCCCCTTCTTCAATGACTTGCACGGGCGTATAGTGGTAAGGGTGTTGCCCAAAAGTATGCATTACAAACCATACCTTCCACTGCGAAATACCAAGCTGTTGTGCAACAACATTTGTAGATGTGGTTGGGTCCCCCTCAAAGAGACGTATTTCGTTTTCTTCGTCTTCGTCAAAGATACGTGGTCGTCCCATGTCAGTCCGCCGTCGTTGTACGGAACCAGTTTCTCGTAGTCTTCGATAAGTTCCATCAAATACGCTAACATCAGGTACACGACGAGTAGGATATCGCAGTATGTATTCATCACGTGCACGCGACGACACTCCTTCGCAAAATCCGTAACACATTAGGATGTCAGCATATTCCTCGTTGGTATACGTTGCCATATTCACAAGCAGAGATCAAAATCCAGTTACGAGCCAATTCACACAGTCAGAAGATGAAACACAGATATTTTTGAAAAGCACGGTATAACACATCTACCACGGACGAATCGCATGAGCAGACTAAAAATCATTCAATAATGTTTAGTGAACAGAAAATGTCACTCGCAAGAGAGTACCCCGACCGGAAAAAATGCTTACCCAACCCTTTTTATTGTTTAAAGGTGCAGGTAGTAAACCGGTAATTGGTAGTATCTAAATTCTATTATTATGTTACTCTACATTTGGGCCTATTGAAATCTCATTTTCTTAGAATTTTCAATAGATCCAGTAGATATTATACCGTTTTAGATAGCTAAAAAGACGTAAAAGTTTTTAAAATAATTTGCAGAATAACTTCCATACATTTTTTTTCTCTTTATTGATTTTCAAGTAGGAAACACACTTGGTAAAAATTCGTAATTTAGAAACATTAACAAGCCGCCATTTGAAACTGTTAGTAACTAATTCAAATTTTTTTGATGATTTTTGATACTTGACATACAGACTAACTAAAAATAACCAAAAAATCGCACTCGAGAACCTCTAATAAAAAAAATCAATATAAAAGTAAAAAAAAACATGTTTTTTTTAGAAAATCTTTAAACTTCAATATCTCGAAAACGGTTAAGATTAGGACATCATGTCATTGTCTGTCCGTACCTGTAAAGCAAACAATTATATCGTCTACGTATCGATACCAGTATAGACAATTATTGCTATTATTATGGTTATTAAATATCATTGTTTCAATACTGTCCATGAAAATTTCGGCAAGTAATAGGCTTAATGGATTCCCCATAATTAATCCTTCCTTACTATTGTGGAATTTATTGTTAAATGAAAAATAATTTTGTCTTAGGCAAGTTTTTAATAAATTAATTATATCCATTTTTATAACTTCATTTACTTTGTTTTTTTTTCGTTAATAGGTTCTCTATTAAAATTATTGTTTCGTCTGGGGGAACCCCTGGAAATAAGTGTTTGACATCGAAAGAAACTAATTTAGAATTATCTGGTATTGTTATATTCTTAACTTCATCCACAAGTTCGTAAGAGTTTTTGATACTGTATTTAGGTTCAAATTTGCTATGACATTTGATTAAATCAATTAAAAAGGATGACGTCTTATATGCTGAATCAGACATATAGGAAACAACTGGTCTGATTGGGTGGTCAAGTTTGTGTAGTTTTATGAGTGAATAAAGTTATGGAATTTGGGAATTCATGTTTATCAATTTAAATTTATCTTTATCGTGAATGATACCTTTGGCCTGTTCATATACATATATGTATATATATATATATATATATATATATATATATATATATATATATATATATATATATATGTATATATATATATATATATATATATGTATATATATACAGTAATACCCCGCTTAGCGCGACCCCGTTACGCGCGGTTTCACTATAACGCGAATTTCAAATACCCCGCTTAGCGCGACCCCGTTACGCGCGGTTTCACTATAACGCGAATTTCAAATTTCGCGCTCATGTAGTCATTAACTTCTCTATGGTCGCGGGGGGATCCCCGCTTTCTCTGAATATTCTCTTTGAAGAATTGGGAATTCCTGTCCTTCGACTTTGTTCTATGGGGATTTCCTCGTTCGTTTCGTGTGTTCATTTGTTCCGTAATGTTAGTTCGGTCGGCTGGCAGTTTTGTTTTAATATTTATTGGAGATACATACATACATAATTTAACCCTACGTTAAAAATGCCGCCTGTAAAGAAAAAAGAGCGTAAAAGCGTCACTTTGGAATTGAAGATGAAAGTGTTAAGAAGAATGGAAAATGGAGGCAAAGCAACAATTGTTGGGAGAGATTTTGGACTCTCAGAATCGACTGTGAGAACGATTTATAAAAATCGGGAAAAAAATTAAAATCTCCAGCGAAGGTTCAACACCTATAAGTGCAACAAAACTTTCTCGTTCGAGATCATCTATCTTAGAAAGAATGGAGAAATTACTGTCAGTCTGGATCGAAGATTTGAATAAGAAGAACACACCACTAAGTCAAGATCTCATATGCACAAAAGCAAAATCTTTGTATGAGATGCTGAAAACAAAAGAAGGAGAAGGGAGTGCCACTCCGACTTTTGCTGCCAGCAGAGGCTGGTTCCATCGGTTCAAGCAGCGTTCTAATCTTCACAATATCCACATAACAGGCGAGGCGGCCAGCGCGGACATTCAAGCTGCAGCTGAGTTTCCAGACAAGTTTCAAGACTTCGTTAGACGAGAGAAAATTCCTGCTTGTCTCATCTTCAATGTTGATGAGACCGCACTTTACTGGAAAAAAATGCCATCTCGAACATTCATTTCTAAGGAAGAACGTCAAGCCAGTGGTTTCAAAGCTGCGAAAGATCGACTAACACTTCTGCTGGGTGGTAATGCCACTGGTGATTTCAAACTGAAACCTTTACTAGTGTACCATTCAGAAACACCCCGTGCAATGCGAGGCACAGACAAGACAAGTCTACCAGTTGTGTGGCGATCAAACAGAAAGGCGTGGGTTACACGGGAAATTTTTCAAGAATGGTATTCTAATAGTTTTTGCCCATCAGTCAAATCATACTGTGACAGAAATGGGCTTGAACCTAAAGTTATATTACTCTTAGACAATGCCCCAGGACATCCAACCTCACTTGATACGCCCAGAGACTTAAAAGTGTACGTAAAGTTCCTTCCACCAAACACTACGTCAATATTACAACCTATGGACCAGGGAGCAATAGCAAACTTCAAAGCTTATTACCATCGCCGCACTTTTAGCCAACTAATTCATGAAACTGACGGGGAAGGAAGACAGTCTATGCGAGAGTGGTGGAAGTCATACAACATTATGAAGTCTATTCACAACATAGAAGAGGCTTGGAAGGAAGTTAAAATGAGTTGTATGAATGGGGTGTGGCGTAATCTTTGGCCAGATGTAGTGGAAGCACCTAGAAGAATTGTCCAGATGCAGAGACAAGTGCTTGAAGACATTGCTGCAATGATTGAGGGGTCTGAACTTGAAGATGTCACGGTAGAAGATCTCGTAGAACTTGTAGCAACGCACGACGATCCTATTAGCAATGAAGATCTGATCGAGTTACAGAATAATCCTATCTACGATGAGGAAGAACAAGTAGAAGAGAAAGTTTTATCTTCAGGGGAAATACAAAATGCACTTTCAAAAATTTATTCAGGTTTGGACATATTGCAGAGTATAGACAATAATGATGACCGTGTCTTGACCGTGTGTCAAACAATTAAAAACAGTGTTGGGTGTTATGAACGTATTTTACAAGAACGTAAACAAAACGTTACCCAAAAGACAATAGATGTATTTTTCCGTAAAAAATAAGAGTATGTATTGCATAAAGTGTTCTTAGAATTAAAGTGATTGATTAAAATGATTTGTATTTTTTTGTATTAAATTTTGACTATGTTTAATCATAAACCTCGATATACGCGAATTTCAGTTAACGCGATTTTTTTTCGGAACGTATCCCTCGCGTAAAGCGGGGTATTACTGTATATATATATATATATATATATATATATATATATATATATATATATATATATATATATATATATATATATATATATATATATATATATATATATATATATATATATATATATATATATATACATTACTTTTGATTCCACAGTGAATAGAGTTGCCAGTTATTTTTGTTATTATGCAAAATTATTTAACGTCTCAAAAATATGTATAACTACTTAAAAAATAAAAAGAAAAGGTTAAATTAAACTTTAAATTTGTTTAATAGATTTAACTGTATTATTTTTGGTAACCGTGACAAACTTATCACACATATGCAACCGAAAATGCCATAAAAAATATATGAAGACAAAATGTACACTATTATGCTGAAAACTAAACGAAGCTGTAACATGATGAATCGTCATTTCTGGAACGTCATATCTTGATGGCGGTGTGATAGACATTGGTACTAGAAAGGCCATTAAGAACAACATAACACACAACCTTTTTTTGTCCCACTTAAATAATATTCCTAATATGAATCTAGAACATTATGCCCAACGTCTAAGTTGTATGGCATGTAATCTCAATAAATGTTCATTTTAAAGTTTAAAAAATCTTAAAAAAAGTACTCCCCAACTGTCCAATATTTCAGATAATGCACTGGAAAAATATATAAACTTAATTTTTAAAGTTCTGATTTGTTCTTATTGTATGCTGATTACTTTCAATTATATGGCTTGAAGAAGCTCTCATAAAAAATATTGCCGTTTTACTCTAAAAAAAACGGCCAAGTGCAAGTTGAACATGCACAATTTGTGTTTCGTACGTTTATTGCTTTTAAAATAAAAAATTTTGTTATGGTGGTATAAAATAATCAGTGACTTCACAAAACACACCCCAAATGAGTTTTCAACAAAGTTTGCTTCCAATCTTTACTGAACCGTGAAATTTTTGTTTTTTTCATATACCAGATAAATTATTAAAGGTAATACACTCGTGATAATTTTCGTTCAATCTACACCCCGTGGAGAATATTCCAGAATTTTTTTTCAAAATTTTTTGATCAGTACTTTTCGAGATAAGGTGAGGGGACAGCGATTTTTCGCTACTTTTTAAAAATAATACAAAGAGAAGTGTGCGCAAGTATTACATTATATACATATATATATATATATATATATATATATATATATATATATATATTTTACTCGAGTTTTACTTTCATTTCACACCACACTCGATGACCTAGTAAAAAAAAAAATTTTTCCCTTCCAATTTCACCCCCCAAAACTAACCCCTTAAGTCAAAATTTAACTTTCAAAACTACAATTTAACTTTCAAAACTACACGGCTCTGATGAGGCCATCAATTCCTATATTATTACCAAATTTCAACTTTCTATGACAAATAGTTTCGGAGAAAATCGGGTGTGACAGACAGACAGGCGGACAGACAGACAGACACCGAAGTCACCTTATAAGTGTTCCGTACGGAACACTAATAACTGAAATAGAAGAAAAGATAGTTTTGAAGTCAGCTTACTTATTAGATCATCTCAGATTTTAGCTTATTTTAGCTGATTTGAAGACACGTAGGAACTCAACTATCTTTATGGTATAAGTACCTTCTTACAAGATTATACCTTTTTGGAATTCAATTACTAATCTGAATTTGAATATATTTTAAATCTAAAACTTCGTGATTGCAAGGTTATTAAAATTTTTATTTTAAACACAGTTTTATAAGTAAAAAATAAGCACCCATTTTGATAACTTCCATCGTTTATTACAGAGACCTGATAAACTATGAAGAACCAGAGGATCATTACGAAACAATAGACAATCTCAACAACCGACCAGCACACCCCCAGGCCAACCACGTTGCCTATTATGGCTATCAAAAAGGTTTGCAACTAGTAGTAGATAAAGAAAACACAAGTTTTGATAATTATGCCTTCGTAGATTACGACTACGAGGATCCGACTCCATTAATTGAAAGCTACCAGATGAATAACATGGAAACCCCGGATGACCATCAATACCAGATTATTGGTAATATTTTTCATTTTTTATCATATTATGTAAAGTAAAAAACTACTATGTATGGATGAATAAAAATGGACAGTAAAAAGTTTGTTTATAGCTTATGCTACATAAAAATACAAAATTTGTAGAACGAAATTTAAATATGCCTAATAAAATTTTTTAATTCACTGCAAATCAACTTTAAATTTCTATACTTCTTATAATTCAACTTTTAACGTATTTCAAGGAAATATAAAAAATTTTAGCCCAAAATTTTATAAAATTATATGTCACACTAAATAATAAGATTATACACCTAACAATTATTAAATTCTCAAGTGTCTTAAATACTAAAAAAAGTACCGGTCAAGTGCAAGTTGAACTTGCACAATTAGTGTTCCGTACGTTGATTGCTTTTAAATTAAAAAAAATTGTTACCCTGGTATAAAATAATCAGTGACTTCACAAAACACACCCCAAAGGAGTTTTCAGCAAAGTTTGTTTCCAATCTTTACTGAATACTGATGACCTTGAAATTTTTGTTTTTATTATATACCAAATAAATTATTAAAAGTAATGCACTCGTGATAATTTTCGTTCAATCTGCACCCCGTAGAGAATATTCCAGAATTTTTTCAAAATTTTTTGATCAGTACTTTTCGAGATAAGGTGGGCAGCGATTTTTCGCGACTTTTAAAAATAATACAAAGAAAAGTGAGCCCAAGTATTTCATTATGTGTATATATATATATATATATATATATATATATATATATATATATATATATATATGCATATATATATATATATATATATATATATATATATATATATATATATATATTTTTCACAAGCTTTCATTTGACACCACACTCGATGACCTAGTAAAAAAATTTTTTTTTCCTTCCTATTTCACCACCCAAAACTAACCCCTTAAGTCAAAATTTAACTTTCAAAACTACACGGCTCTGATGAGGCCATCAATTCCTATATTATTACCAAATTTCAACTTTCTACGACAAACAGTTTCGGAGAAAATCGGGTGTGACAGACAGACAGACCGATAGACAGACACCGAAGTCATCTTATAAGTGTTCCGTACGGAACACTAAAAAAGAACATATAAAAATGTATTCAGTCAGAAAAAGTTTAGTTATGTAAGTAATATAGGACAGTATATGCAATATAACTAGAATTTATGTAAGAAACTTATATACAAAATACTAAACAATTTTGATGAATTTCCTTTACCAAAAAAGCTTGTTCTTATTTTACCTACTTTCAAGGAAACATGTCAAATAGGCAACAATAAACGCTAATGGTACAATTTCAAGTTGTTTCCTTCTCCTAGAAAGTAAATTATACAATATTATACCTCAGTACCAGAGTTACTTGAAAATATCTTCTTAAGATTATAACGAATTGACAGTTCAATTTTTGACTAACTTCATAATTATTATGAATGGATCCAGACTCCAACCAAATAGCGATCAGATATTTTTTAAATCAAAGCAGATGACGTTAAATTAAGTATACACACATCCTAAAACAAAACCAAGATTCAGGATTTTCAAAAGCTTTAATAACTTAATACTTTTTTACCTAAAATAACCGGTCAAGTGCAAGTTGAACTTGCTCAACTAGTGTTCCGTACGTTGATTACTTAATTTTGTTACAGAGGTATAAAATGGTCAGTGACTTCATAAAACACACCCCAAATGAGTTTTCAACAAAGTTGAAATCTGATGACCTTGAAATTTTTGTTTTTTTTATAGACCAGATAAAGTGTTAAAGGTAATGCACCCGTGATAATTTTCGTTCAATCTACACACCGTGGAAAATATTCCAGAATTTTTTCAAAATTTTTTGATAAGTACTTTTCGAGATAAGGCGAGGGACAGCGATTTTTCGCGATTTTTTAAAAATAATACAAAGAAAAGTGCTCGCAAGTATTACATTATATATACATTTTTTACTCGTGTTTTCATAAGCTTTCATTTGACACCACACTCAATGACCTTGTAAAAAATTTTTTTTTTACTTCCGTTTTCACTCCCCAAAACGAACCCCTTAAGTCAAAATTTAACTCTCAAAACTACATGGCTCTGATGAGGCCATCAATTATTGCCAAATTTCAACTTTCTATGTCAAATATTTTCGGAGAAAATCGGGTGTGACAGACAGACAGACAGACACCGAAGTGATCTTATAAATGTTTCGTACGGAACACTAAAAATAAGCCATTAAGCTCCTCAGGGTACTATTAACCTTTCAAAAATATTCATAATAAAAACGAAATTATTTCTTTAAAATATTTCTCGAAAATATGCTGCTCAATTTATTTTCAAGATGACTCAAGATACAACAAAATTTTGTACAAGTCATACAAAAAAAAATGGTAAAATGTGGAACTTATTTATTAAATGTTTCCTTACATAAACACTAAGCTACAGTTCGAAACAGATTTCAGTGAACTTTTTTAATAAATTATCGAGGATATTTAACAATTTGTTGTTACATCTGATTGAATTATTTGAAATATTTCCTTAATTTTAAAAATAGAACTAAATATTAATTTGGTTCTTGAAAAACTCCAAAATGTGAGTTATTAATCAAAAGTATCATTTTGTAATTTTGCTGTGATTATGATTTAAAGTACAATCCCATAGACCATTAAAAAAAGGCAGTAATGGTATTAATAAATAATTTATATGTATGTACATATACGAGGCTGGTTAAAAACTACTTATGTGTTTGGGGTAAACCTTTTTTATTTTTCGACATAGTCTCCTTTCAGGCTTATACACTTCGTCCAACGATGTTCTAGTTTGTTGATCCCTTCCGAATAATAGGATTTGTCCAAGTCTGCAAAATATCCATTAGTGTCTGCAATCACCTCCTCGTTTGAATAAAATCTTTGTCCCGCCAGCCATTTCTTCAAATTGGGGAACAAATAGTAGTCCGAGGGAGCCAAGTCTGGAGAATAGGGGGGATGTGAAACGAGTTGGAATCCTATTTCCATTAATTTTGCGACCACAACTGCTGAGGTGTGTGCTGGTGTGTTGTCGAGATGGAAAAGGACTTTCTTGTGGGCCAATCACGGGCGTTTTTCTTGCAGCTCGATTTTCAAACGATCCAATAACGATAAATAATATTCACCTGTAATAGTTTTACCCTTTTCCAGATAGTCGATGAGGATTATCCCTTGCGAATCCCAAAAGACAGTCGCCATAACCTTTCCGGCCGAAGGAACGGTCTTCGCCTTTTTTGGTGCAGATTCCCCCTTGGTAACCCATTGTTTAGATTGTTGTTTGGTCTCAGGAGTATAGTAATGTATCCATGTTTCATCCACAGTGACGAAACGACGCTTAAAGTCCTCCGGATTCTTCTAGAACAGCTGCAAACCATCCTTGCAACACTTCACACGATTCCGTTTCTGATCAAGCGTGAACAATCGCGGCACCCATCTTGCGGATAGCTTTCTCATGTCCAAATGTTTATGCAAAATATTATGTACTCGTTCAGTCGAGATGCCCACAGCACTAGCAATCTCACGCACCTTAACTCTTCTGTCATCCATCAGCATATCATGGATTTGATCAATGATTTCTGGAGTCGTAACCTCCACAGGCCGTCCAGAACGTTCAGCGTCACTTGTGCCCATATGGCCAGTCCGAAAATTTTGAAACCACTTATAAACTTCTAATCGAAGGTGCAGAGTCACCATAATGTTTATCAAGCTTCTCTTTAGTCTCCTGAGGCGTTTTGCCTTTCATAAAGTAATGTTTAATCACCACACGAAATTCTTTTTCGTCTATTTCTTGAAAATCACTCGACTTCCTTAATTCACACGAATGCCAAACACAAAGAAATAGACCAATATGGCTGAAACTTGGTGTGCGTTCATTCAAGAGATGCTACTAACTAAACATGACCTCGATACGCGTCGGTGGTGCCATCTCTCGGACTTTACACGGACTTTTCAAACCAGCCTCGTATATATATATATATATATATATATATATATATATATATATATATATATATATATATATATATATATATATATATATTATGTCATATATCATACAGTATTAACGATTACTATTTACATTTTTGAAATAAAATACAGTATAACTGTTTCACTCTGACACGTGTTTCGGCCTCGCGACCATTTTCGAAGAGGTTTACAATAAGACTAAACTTAAGTTCTAAAAGATATTACATTTGGATGGTTAATTGGTACTAAATTTAAATTAATAGGTAATAAAATTGGGTTAATTACAGGTAGTATATCTTAACACGGCGTCTAATATTTCCAAATTCTATTTGGGTCTTCGTTATTTTTTTACTATTTTTAATTGTTTTTTTATGCTAAGGATTTCTAAATAATCTATATGTTTTCCTTTTTGAGCACTATATAGCAACTTTACTCTCTCGTTATTAAAACGGTGATTATTGTCTATGCAGTGTTCAGCAAAGCCTGTTAATTTTTGTTTATTTAAAATAGAATGCCTGTGTTCTTTTAATTTTTGTTGTAGGCTTCGTCCCGTTTGTCCTACATAGGCATTGTCACAGTCAACACAATTAAGTTCACATTTACCCGATTTTCCATATTTGTTAGATATTTCTTTGTTATTAACTAGATATCGGGCTATATTGTTTTATTAACACTTATACAGGTTATTTCTAACTTATTAAGGCGATTGTTGATTTTGATACTAATACCACCGACATAGTTGATAACAAACCATGTTCTGCTTTCGTGTTTTACCCCTGGTGCATAAAATTGTTTAAGTATATTTTTACGTTTTTTTGTTTTTTTTTCCAATTTATCTGTAATAATTGGATTATATCCGTTGTTTTTGGCTATTCTTTTGATTTTGTTAAGTTCTTTTAGATAACTGTCAGTACTTAGTGGAAAGTTAGTTAATCTGTATATGACACTGTGGAGGGTTGACCTTTTGATCTGCCAGGATTGACCGAGACACGTGTCAGAGTGATCTAAATAAATTCAGTGAAACAGTTATACTCAACTCCATAAATTTTATTAACGATTACTGTTAGTTTATAATTCCCAATGAAAAAAAAACTGAATTATAATAAGTAAAACAGTAATTTTTCGTCAATAAAGTTAAGCTCTTTTTATTCAAATAGTTCTTCTATTACAGTCTAAGTATTTGTTAAAAAGAAAAAGAGGTAATCAATCATTTCTGTTTAAAATAGCCAAAACAATGCTAATAGTTATAGTAGTAGTAGTAGCAGTAGGTACTAACTAGCTTTGATTTGTTCATCATCGGCCCTTCCTAATTATGACCTGATAAAAAGTTGTCTTGTTTATCTAATACTATACAATAAATAAAAAAAATATGTTTACTTCAATTAGCATCTTGGTATGTATCCAAATAATATTATTCATTCGATAAACAAGAAATTATCTCATCATGTAAAATAAAACAAATATACCCTTAAAAAATGTAATAAAATAGGAAACTCCCTTCAAACCTGTGAAAATTTCTTAAGGGGTTACGCTACCTTGAAATTTTCAAAAAATCTATTTTTTTTTGTTAGATTTATTATTTATACTTTTAAAAATATTTCAAGTCTTATAAAATTGAATCGCAGAATGAAGGTAATATAAAAAAAATATTGACTTTTAAGACACGAACGCGGTACTTTTTTGTTCTCGAAACTACTTTTTTCAAACTCGTGGACAAAATATCTCGAGATCTACTACACCGATTTTGATGAAATTTATACCTCATATTCTTTATAATATTACTTCGACATACGGTTTTTTCGATTGGATGCACCGTTCATTTTTTATTGATTTTTAAAGCTCACAATTTTTGTGACAAATTCGAGTTTATTTTCGAACGGCTGTCACTTCTACAAAAAAAAAATTGAAATTTTTTCCATATGTGGCCACTTAGCTATGACCATTCTTAACACTAAAAAATGATTTATTTAGTTTTAAGACAATTCCTGACTGAGAAAAAAAATTCCACCCGTGGCAAAATTTTCAGAAGAGGGTTCTACGAGATGGTTCATATCTCCGCTATTTTTAATTTTTTTATAATATATTTTTTTTAAATTTGTTGTTGAAACTATAATGTATTTGTGAAAAATAAAAATTATTATATATATATATATATATATATATATATATATATATATATATATATATATATATATATAATAGTTGCGTCAAGAAAAAAAAATATTTTATGCCTGTAAGGTTCTTCATTTTCTTCTATCTCCTTTTCTACCTACCTTATGTAATAAATACCCGTAAAAAACTAATTTAATCCTGATTCTACAGACGACATTTTTAAAAAAGGTACTTTATGGTACGATATAAAAAATAAAATGTAGGGCATAGGAATATTTTCAGAGATATTTACATCTGAAACTATCTATTTCCCTTTAGTTATTATTTCTGTTAAAATTGAAAATAATTAAAAAATACCACAATCTTCATACATTTTCTCCAACCCTGAAAAGATATGACAAGATATATATATAGCAGTCCCTCTAACCTCGCTCCATCACCTCATTAACTTCTATGTATTTGACCAACGAGTTACCGTGCAAGCAAACCGATAAACCGAGATAAGTGGGAAATAATATTTTTCATGAACTAGGAACCCTAAAACTTGAAGCAGTATGAGTATCTAAATCAAAGACTAAATCTAAAGCTTTATTTTTAGTACCTACTTTACTAGTAGTATCACAGCCTGTAAACGCATGTAAAGCAGGCAAAACTTGACAAACTTGACTAGTTAAATATTCAGCAGCTACATTACAAGACAATAATCTTGGCTTCTGACCAACTACTTTAAAATACAATCCTGTACAACCAATTAATTTGAAAAAGCTCCAATAATGAATTGCTAATATAAAAACGTCGGTATCAACGGAATGAATTATTATTTCAGAATTATAAGGTAACATATATCGAGCATGACAAAATATCCTTGTATCAGCCTCTAAGTGATTGTTTTCTAACTCAATAATTTCATGTATATTATTTCCCTGTATACAATAGCACTTTTCAATGTTATAGAATCCACTTGATATTATTAATTGTTGAGTGTGACTTAATGCAACGTAATTTACAGCATTATTAGATAAATATTGAACCAATTGAAACTTATTATTTGTATTCATCATTAAAGTTTTAATATTTTTTGGAATTTTTGTATCACAGTTTTGAATAAATATATTCGCGCCTACGTACGGGCGTTGCGTATATATCTATGTACAGTAATACCCCGCTTAGCGCGACCCCGTTACGCGCGGTTTCACTATAACGCGAATTTCAAATTTCGCGCTCATGTAGTCATTAACTTCTCTATGGTCGCGGGGGGATCCCCGCTTTCTCTGAATATTCTCTTTGAAGAATTGGGAATTCCCTGTCCTTCGACTTTGTTCTATGGGGATTTCCTCGTTCGTTTCGTGTGTTCATTTGTTCCGTAATGTTAGTTCGGTCCGGCTGGCAGTTTTGTTTTAATATTTATTGGAGATACATACATACATAATTTAACCCTACGTTAAAAATGCCGCCTGTAAAGAAAAAAGAGCGTAAAAAGCGTCACTTTGGAATTGAAGATGAAAGTGTTAAGAAGAATGGAAAATGGAGGCAAAGCAACAATTGTTGGGAGAGATTTTGGACTCTCAGAATCGACTGTGAGAACGATTTATAAAAATCGGGAAAAAATTAAAATCTCCAGCGAAGGTTCAACACCTATAAGTGCAACAAAACTTTCTCGTTCGAGATCATCTATCTTAGAAAGAATGGAGAAATTACTGTCAGTCTGGATCGAAGATTTGAATAAGAAGAACACACCACTAAGTCAAGATCTCATATGCACAAAAGCAAAATCTTTGTATGAGATGCTGAAAACAAAAGAAGGAGAAGGGAGTGCCACTCCGACTTTTGCTGCCAGCAGAGGCTGGTTCCATCGGTTCAAGCAGCGTTCTAATCTTCACAATATCCACATAACAGGCGAGGCGGCCAGCGCGGACATTCAAGCTGCAGCTGAGTTTCCAGACAAGTTTCAAGACTTCGTTAGACGAGAGAAAATTCCTGCTTGTCTCATCTTCAATGTTGATGAGACCGCACTTTACTGGAAAAAAAATGCCATCTCGAACATTCATTTCTAAGGAAGAACGTCAAGCCAGTGGTTTCAAAGCTGCGAAAGATCGACTAACACTTCTGCTGGGTGGTAATGCCACTGGTGATTTCAAACTGAAACCTTTACTAGTGTACCATTCAGAAACACCCCGTGCAATGCGAGGCACAGACAAGACAAGTCTACCAGTTGTGTGGCGATCAAACAGAAAGGCGTGGGTTACACGGGAAATTTTTCAAGAATGGTATTCTAATAGTTTTTGCCCATCAGTCAAATCATACTGTGACAGAAATGGGCTTGAACTTGAACTAAAGTTATATTACTCTTAGACAATGCCCCAGGACATCCAACCTCACTTGATACGCCCAGAGACTTAAAAGTGTACGTAAAGTTCCTTCCACCAAACACTACGTCAATATTACAACCTATGGACCAGGGAGCAATAGCAAACTTCAAAGCTTATTACCATCGCCGCACTTTTAGCCAACTAATTCATGAAACTGACGGGGAAGGAAGACAGTCTATGCGAGAGTGGTGGAAGTCATACAACATTATGAAGTCTATTCACAACATAGAAGAGGCTTGGAAGGAAGTTAAAATGAGTTGTATGAATGGGGTGTGGCGTAATCTTTGGCCAGATGTAGTGGAAGCACCTAGAAGAATTGTCCAGATGCAGAGACAAGTGCTTGAAGACATTGCTGCAATGATTGAGGGGTCTGAACTTGAAGATGTCACGGTAGAAGATCTCGTAGAACTTGTAGCAACGCACGACGATCCTATTAGCAATGAAGATCTGATGGAGTTACAGAATAATCCTATCTACGATGAGGAAGAACAAGTAGAAGAGAAAGTTTTATCTTCAGGGGAAATACAAAATGCACTTTCAAAAATTTATTCAGGTTTGGACATATTGCAGAGTATAGACAATAATGATGACCGTGTCTTGACCGTGTGTCAAACAATTAAAAACAGTGTTGGGTGTTATGAACGTATTTTACAAGAACGTAAACAAAACGTTACCCAAAAGACAATAGATGTATTTTTCCGTAAAAAATAAGAGTATGTATTGCATAAAGTGTTCTTAGAATTAAAGTGATTGATTAAAATGATTTGTATTTTTTTGTATTAAATTTTGACTATGTTTAATCATAAACCTCGATATACGCGAATTTCAGTTAACGCGATTTTTTTCGGAACGTATCCCTCGCGTAAAGCGGGGTATTACTGTATACAGTTTCGATGCGGCCGCGGGCGCTCGAACGCAATTTGTTAACTGTTAAAAAACAATGTTTAAAAATAAAGATATTGCAATATTTCCTACGGTAATTTGTAGAAGAGATCTCAAACTTTAATTTGGACACTTGGCAACATTGAAAATTTTAATTTTTGACCCCAATATTGGGAGGTGAAAGTGGCCATTTTCGCGTTTTCTCGCACCTAAAATCGCCGATATCTCGAAAACGGCGCATTTTAGAGAAAATTCACAAGAGACATTTTTTGTTCAAAATGGTCCAATTTACCTAAAAAAACTTGTTCCGGGGCAAAAATTTCAATTTTTGGACTTTGTTTAAAAAAAATTTGTTTTAAACAAATTCGGACCAGGTTACCGCCCGGCAACATGTTGATCCTCTTTCAGGGACATCTCCTGGAGAAGGTTATGAAAAAAAATTCAATTAGAAAATTTTTTCCAACGATGGCGCCGATTTCGCCTTGTCTATTTAGCAAGGAGAGCATAACCAAATTTGCAATTCAATATTACGGACAGAAAATAAGTTATTCAATTTTTGCTTTTCTGGAAAGGTGGAAACCAAAATAGTTCTATCTTGCATTATTAACTAATTATTAAGTCTATGATTATATCTAACGTAAACAAATAGAAACCGATTTTTGGGTAGTATTTGTTCTATTCCTTTAAGATTACCTTTTATTCAGTAAACTTGCACTTCGCCCTTTATTAAATTTATGCTTTTTTTTACTTTTTTAAATCTTAAGGTTTTTTATATATTTTTTTTCTTTGCAATTGCCCCTTTTTACATTTACTTTAGTATGTTATTTTTCAATATCCAGGTAACTTGGATTTTTTCAAAATTTAGAATGAAATAAATTACGGCTTAGACTTCAAGTAATTGTTTTTTTTTAATATTTAGTTATGTTAAAAGTACTGAAACTTTTTCACTCTATTGTGGACTATCAAATACAATAGAGTCAAAATTGTATTACTTATATTTATAATAATATCACGGTAATTATTTTTATACATACATAAATAGAATGCTTTATAAAATATGTTATGTTTAGACTTTTAGGTCATAGTATTTGTAAATGATATTTTGTTTAGGCAAATTACACACGTATATAAAAAAAATCTTTGTCTTTTAAGTGAGACACGTGTTTTCTTAAATATTGTTTTATGCTGAATCAAAAAAAAAACATAAAAAAAGACATCCACCTTGAGGCTTTTTCAGCAAACACACTTAAAGTTGCCAGAAAACTATTAAATTCAAAAAATACATTTTAATAAATAATGTAAAACTGTATATCATTAAAATTATGGAATAAAACTATTATTTCGGCCATCTTTAAATATTGTGGACCTACCTTGATTATAAAAACTTAAAAATATTAGGTTTTAATGTTCAGGTTTAACAAGAAACATGCATACACCACCTTTAACTAAGCTACGTAGCAGAATGCTGTTTAAAATAAATATGTCCAATCAAGTTTTATTTTCAGTTTCAACACTTAAACGGATGCTTTGTGGTTTTTTAAAATGCTTTTTTAAGTAAATAAATGCAACAGCTAAACAAGAATTTTTTTTTCGAACAGAACTATCATTTCCAGTAGTTTTTTAAGTTTCAAATTCGAATTTGATATCAAAACATGAGGAATTGTGTTTAGTGTTGAAAAAAATATCCGTTTACTATTTAGGAACAAAAGGTTGCAAAATACAGTCTAATGTATATCCCTTGAGAGTTTTAGAAGTCAATTTTGTGGATAGATTGATTGATTGAGTGAATATGGGGGAATGTGAGTGGGTGAGTCAGTGAGTGAGTGAGCGAGTGAGTGAGTGAATGTAGGAGTGAGTGAGCGAGCAAGTGATTGAGTGAGTTAGTATGAGTATTACATTTCTAAAACATTTTTTTACTAAGCATCGCGATCTGCATCCCCGAGGATGGTACACATCTTGTCGTGTTTTTTGTTAAACATGAACAATAAAACCTAATATTGTTAAGTTTTTACGATAAATATAGATTCAGAACATTTAAATATGTCCAAAATTTTAATGATTATACAGTTTTATATTATTTATTAAAATTTTTTTTTTTTCAATTTAATAGTTTTCTGGCAACTTTAAATGTGTTTTCCGTAAAAACCTCACGGTGCGGTGGATGTCTTTGTTTATGATTTTTTGGATTCAGCATAAAAAATATTTAAGAAAACACGTGTCTTACTTAAGAATTTTTTTTGTATATATGTGTTATTCATTTGATGTGATTAATTAAAGTGAGAAAATTTACACATTCCTCTGTTATTATATTATACGAGGCATGTTTTTTAAGTAAGTACCGTTTTGCGATTCCGCCGCCGCAGCGATACGGTCGGCGTTCCGCGCATGCGCGCTGGTAACCTACATCTCATGTCTACGCACTGACGCCATTACAGTCTGATTCTTCATTGTATACGTTGTTTACTGAGTGTTTAAGATGCCTCCGACAATCGTGAGTCCCGCCGATTGTGAAGTACGGGCTGTTATACGATTTCTTAGTGCTAAAGGCGTAAAACCGATCGATATTCATCGTAAGATCTGTGAAGTTTACGGACAAAACATTATGAGTGATGGAATGGTAAGGAAATGGGTGAGAGCATTTAAAGATGGCCGCACAAATGTGCATGATGAAGAACGGAGTGGGCGTCCTTCGGTCGTTAATGAAGATTTGGTGCAGAAAGTGGACGAAAAGGTGAGAGAAAACAGACGCTTTACAATTTCATCATTGTGCGACTGCTTTCCTCAATATTCTCGTAGTGTTTTGTATCGCATTGTGACCGAGAACTTGAATTACCGGAAATTGTGTTCACGTTGGGTTCCAAAAATGTTGACGGATTTGCACAAAACCCAACGTTTAGGCAGTGCATTGACTTTCCTTGAGCGGTACCACAATGAAGGTGAACATTTTTTAGACCAAATTGTTACTGGTGACGAAACATGGGTGGCCTACGTCACACCAGAATCGAAACAACAATCCATGGAATGGCGACATTCATCATCACCCAAAAAAGTGAAGTTTAAGCAAACAATTTCTGCCCGCAAAATCATGTGCACAGTTTTTTGGGACAGAAAAGGAGTATTGCTAGTGGAGTTTCTGCCTCGTAATGAGACAATCAATGCAGCGTCTTATTGTGAGACATTGAACAATCTGCGTCGTGCAATCCAGAACAAAAGACGTGGCAAGTTGAGTAAGGGTATCGTTTTGCTGCATGACAATGCCCGTCCACATGTGGCTAATCGGACCAAAGATCTCATCAAATCTTTTAAATGGGATACTCTAGATCATCCTCCATACAGCCCTGATCTGGCGCCCAGCGACTACCATTTGTTCCTGCACTTGAAGAAGCACCTGGGTGGTCAGCGTCTTCAAGACGATAACGAAGTCAAAACATTTGTGATACAGTGGTTAACAAGTCAGGCGGCAGAATTTTATGAGGAGGGTATTCAAAAACTGGTGCCACGTTATGACAAGTGCCTCAATATTCACGGAAATTATGTAGAAAAGTAGATTAAGGTACAGGCTTTCATGTAAAAATAAAATTATAGCGATATCTTTGCACGTCTTTTTTTATTCCAAAACGGTACTTACTTAAAAAAACATGCCTCGTATTAATTATCCATGAAAAATTGTTTCTAAAAATTACACCCTGTATAATCTACAGTGATATTTAGCCTGCTTCCTTTTTTTCTCAGTAATAATTTTCTCTTATATTGTGTTTTACGCTAAACTTATTTATCGTTTGTTTTTCAGGAAACACTGATATGCGATGTGGAAGTTTAGGATTTGGAACACTTAGGAAATCATTTCCTATTAATCGACCTAGAGTTTCATCGCCAACAAGGATTGAACACCCTAATCTTCCTCCACTTAATCTCTACCCACACCGAAGTAGTACTTTAAAAAATAATTCTTTAAATTATCGGAATGTCGATGAAGTCAGTGTTCCTAAATACGCAATTTAAGGAAAGTCTGGAAACACAATCAAAAAACTGTTTTATTTTATTGGTTTAATTTTTACCATATTTCACTCGTAGTATAATTTCAAAATAAGAGTAGTAGTTATAATCTTTACATGTGTATCAATACCTTTCTAAATGAATAAAAACTAAATACATTTGCGTGGAATACTAACATCGAACCCACTCAAATGCCATTTTCTGTTTTCGTTATTAGATTTAGAATTTAATTAGTCATTTAAAATGTTGACATTTGACATGCCTTTCAGCAAATCGCATGGAATGCAATATGATCCCAAAAAAATACTTGATCGACCGTGGGACCCAAAACTAATTTATTACCTATTTCCATTCAGTAATAGAATTTAGGGACTTCCTTGCATCACGTGTGGTAAACCTATATATATATATATATATATATATATATATATATATATATATATATATATATATATATATATATATACTCAATGAAAACATAGTACATGACGCACTTTTAGGTATTTTGTTTTCATTTTTGTTGGTTATCTATTGTGTTGATCTAACTTTGAAATACGTATGATCGTAATGTTGTAATATTATGGGCTGAATAAATAAAAATATCTTCCGATAAAAATGCAAGTTTAATTATCAATAACCGGCCAAGTGCAAGTCGGACTTGCGCAATTAGTGTTCCGTACGTTGACAAAATAAACAAAACACGCTTTTAAAATAAAAAATAATAAATACGGAAGTATAAAATAATTAATGACACATTCCAATGAGCTTTTTTCCAATCTTTACTGAAAACTGATCACCTTGAAATTTTCGTTTTTTTTATATACCAGATAAATTATTAAAGGTAATGTATTCGTGATAATTTTCGTTCTGTGGAGAATATTCCAGAATTTTTTCAAAATTTCTTGATCAATATTTTTCGAGATAAGGGGATGACAGCGATTTCTCGTAATTTTTTAAAAATAATACAAAGAACTCGTGTTTTTACTATCTTTCATTTGATACCCCAGTCGACGCCCTGGCAAAATTTTTTTTTCACTTAAGTCAAAATTTAACTTTCAAAACTACACGGCTCTAATGAGGCCATCAATTCCTATATTAGTGCAAAATTTTAACTTTCTATGTCAAATAGTTTCGGAGAAAATTGGATGTAACAGACAGTCGGATAGACACCGAAGTGTTTTGTACGGAACACTAAAAAATGTATGAATGCCGTTTATCATACCCGTAAACTAACTTTATAAAAAAGGTGTATATATATATATATATATATATATATATATATATATATATATATATATATATATATATATATGTATATATGTATATATGTATATATGTATATATATATATATATATATATATATATATATATATATATATATATATATATATATATATATACATACAGTAAAGTCCGTTTATAACGAACTCCAAAAAATCACTATCGTTATATCCGAAGTTCATTTTAAACAGTAAAAAAAATCTAATATCATTTTGCACTACTTTTTTATTTAGATTAGGCGCTAATGCTTAGAAAAATGAATAATAATAATTATTTATTTAAAAAGAAACTTTCAGGGGAAAATAAAATAACACTAAAATTATTATTATGTATGTTGGTACATATACGTATAAACGAAAACATTAAAATACATAGTTTATACAATAAAATCATAATTTTCAGTCATTTTCTTGGTAATTTCAAAAATGGATGGAACATAAATATTATCTCCTTCTCCAAGCTCGTCTTCGTCGTCATTATCGCTTAAAAATCTTTCCATAAGTCACTGATATCACAATTTGATCATCAGTTAATATTTCTCTCGTCATTAGTTCATTATCAGCACATACATATTCTTCAAAATTAAAATAATTAAACATCTTTTTAATCTCGATTTTCACTGTACTTTGATGAATGTCAGCATCGTAAACAAATTCTAGACAATCAGTAGGATCTTCTCGATGTTTTTCAATCCACTGAGTCAACGGTAGCTCATCATTTGAGTCATATCTACATTCCTTTCTTAAAAATCCGCCATGCTTAAAACAGTTTTCAATGGTTTCTCTACTGACTCTTTGCTAAACGTCCAAGCGAGTTACAGAAAAAATGTTACCTTTATCGATCATCTCTAACATTTTCATAAGTAAAATCTTTCTATAATGACATTTTAAAGAATGTATCGCACCTTGATCCATAGGCTGGAGCTTTGCACTTGTGTTTGGAGGCATAAAAACCAATTTTAGTTGCTGTAGATCAACTTCAGGGTGCGCTGGACAGTTGTCAATCAAAAGTAATATTTTTATGTTTGTGAATTTTAATTCTTTGTCCCATTCGATCAGTTCGTTTTCAAAAATTTTTGATGTCATCCAGGCTTTACTGTTTGATTTGTACTTTATTCGTAAATGTTTGTTTTTAAAATACCTGGGATTACCGGACTTTCCTATCACCAACAATTTTCTTTTCTCTGTTCCAGACATATTTGCAGTTACCAAGACAGTAATCCTTACTTTTGATAATTTTCCATCAGCACAATTCTCTCCGACAAACGTTTCATCCGCATTAAAAATGGCCACATATTCATAACTTTCTCGAATTTCCGGCCATTCATTGGCCAACCATTGCTCAACAACAGTCATATCCTGTAGTTTCTCCTACTATCTTATCCCCACTAATATGTCGCTTTTTAAATCGTTCAATCCAACTTCTCGAACAGTTAAACTCGGTGTTCTCTATTTTCCTTCCCAATTCACTAGCTTTCTCTTGTAAAGTATAGCCGGTAATAGAAATATGTTCATGTCCTTTATCGACTTGGTCATGTGTAGAGTTTCTTTTTATTTACAACTAAAGTTTCTTTTATCATAGATTGATAAGATTTCTTGCCTCTTCTTCCATTTGGTAGAAACCGTAGATTTAGTTAATTTCAACTGTTTGCAAACATCACTTTGTATAACTCCATTTTCTATTTTCCTTATAATATCGTGTTATAATAAAAACTTAAACATTCACTTTGCTACAAATAGGCATTAGAACCGCATAACACAAAAAGTGAATTGAAAATAATACTGCTCGAACTAGTGACGCGGCGGAAACAAGTAAAATAGGGATTCCCACCGAGTTTCGTTGAATTCCCTAGACCAAGTCGCACAATATCGAGCACAGGGAATGGCAAGTTAGTTATAAACGGACACAAGAGATCTAAATTTGGTTCGCTCTATCCGGAAGTTCGTTATAATCGGGTTCGTTATAACCGATAAAAATTTGCACTGGTCTTATGGAAGTTTTTTCGTGCATTATAAAATAGTTCGTTCTAACCGGAAATTCGCTATAAACGGATTCGTTATAAGCAGACTTCACTATATATACATACATATACATACATATATATATATATATATATATACAGTAATACCCCGCTTAGCGCGACCCCGTTACGCGCGGTTTCACTATAACGCGAATTTCAAATTTCGCGCTCATGTAGTCATTAACTTCTCTATGGTCGCGGGGGGATCCCCGCTTTCTCTGAATATGATGTATTTTTCCGTAAAAAATAAGAGTATGTATTGCATAAAGTGTTCTTAGAATTAAAGTGATTGATTAAAATGATTTGTATTTTTTTGTATTAAATTTTGACTATGTTTAATCATAAACCTCGATATACGCGAATTTCAGTTAACGCGATTTTTTTCGGAACGTATCCCTCGCGTAAAGCGGGGTATTACTGTATATATATATATATATATATATATATATATAACATATATGTTTAAATAGAGGTTTTCACGGATGGTGGAATGTAATTCTGGATTTCAATCCGTTCGTCTACCAATGCTTAGCTTCGTGCGGCAGTAGCAGCAAGATCACAGTATCGAGTACCAGCAGCAGCAAGAGCACTTGAAAATTCCATATGAGATTTTGGCGAAACATGTTGTTAGACGAATGGATTGAGACTTTTTTTGTTTTTTATATATATAAATATAAATATATATATATAAATATATATATATACATATATATGTCCCATTATTCCGTGGTCATAGAACTACCACGTGTTTTTGGAATGAAAATAAGTCGATTGGACATAATTTACCTCTATACAAAAGTGCTTCGTTTGTCCGTTAGAGGGCATCAAAGTAAAAAAAATAAACACATTTTTTTTTTAAGATATTTTAAGAACCGATATCCCGATTTGAATGAGATTTAGGGTGCCCATGTTTTGCTAGGCGCTCTAATATTTGACTGTCACAAAAAACTCGAAAGGGTTCGAGAAGGGTGAAAACTACCCTCACCCCTACATAAATTCTAGTAGAAATGTTTTGCAACTTTAACGACGACTCTGAATTTTTTTTCATAAAAAGTTCCTTCTATTTACTTCATTTTTTGTCTCTTGTACAAAATTATTCTGGCTAATGATTTACTCAAAAATAAAAAGACTAACAAGCATTTTACTTATAATTAAAATTAGCTGGTGAAATTAAACAAGTAAGTATGATATTAATTATTATTACGAGTTTTATTTAACACAGGCAATAGTATTTTTTACAAAAGTTGTTCAATATGACCACCACCTTCGTTCCTGCACATAACAATACGGCGCAAAAAATTGAAACTAACTCTCTCTAAAATATCATTATTATTTAAAATATTCGCAGCATTTTGAATCCTATCCCATAGTTGATCGGCGTTGTATATCAGGACCTCGTATACCTTTGTTTTCAACGCTCCCCATATGAAAAAAATCGAAAGGATTAAGGTCCGGGCAACGAGGTGGCCATTGAATTGGAGCTTCTTGACCTCTACCAATCCATGTAGCACAAAATTTCTCGTTCAGATAATTTCTTACAGCACGCGCAAAGTGGGATGGAGCTCCATCGTGCATAAAAAACATGTCTCTTCTTACATTCAAAGGCAGTTCTTCTAATAATTCAGGTAAAGAATACTGTAGAAAATGTAGATAGCTATCTCCGTTTAGGTTATCAGGCAACCTATATGGGCCAACTAAAAAGTTACCAACAATCCCCATCCAAACGTTAATTTTAAATTCTCGTTGAAAATGTCTTTCTGTAACTGCATGCGGATTTTCTTCGGTGTAAACATGTGTATTATGCAAATTTATCATACCACGACGAGTAAAACATGACTCATCCGTAAACAAAATTTTTTTGTGAAATAGCCTATTAATTGCTCTGCATTCTAAAACATTTCGTACAAATCTCAGACGTGGGCAACAATTTTTGGACGGGCTGAACGTGAAATGAACGAATGAGTTGTTCATTTAAAATCCGGTTAACAGTGCTTTTTGTAACTCTTTGTTCAAGTTCTAACCTGCGAGTACTGATATCTGGACTTGCTTCGACTACTTCAAGAACAGCTTCTTCCACTAGAAGTGTTCGGGCTTGCCGCGGTTTTCCAGCATTGACTCTCAAGGGTTGGAATCGTCCCATTTCTCGAAGTCGACGTTCTATGCTGGCAAAAGTCTGGCGATTTGGAATTTGTCGATTCAGATATCTCTCTTGATACACTGGAACACTTTTCCTACAATTACCTTCGCAAAAACCAAGTACTAGCAACATATCAGTCTATTCATCAAAAGAATATTTATTCCATATTCACAGGGAAAACAAGCAACAACAACAACAAATTATCAATCAAAAATAAACCCAAACGTTAATTAATTTAAAATTTATGAAGCTTATTGTCAAAAATCATTTGTGACACTGACATAACATTCCATATTTTCACCAACTAGATTATTATCGCCTACTAGATTTTAACGGTTGATGTGACAAGAAAATTGTTTTGTAGGTCAGCATCGGAAAAACATTTTTTTTCGCGAGGTGGCGTTTTTTTTACATGAGACAAAAATGAAGTAAATAAAAGGACCATTTTATGAAAAAAAATTCTGAGTCGTCGTTAAAGTTGCAAAACATTTCTACTAGAATTTATGTAGGGGTGAGGGTAGTTTTCACCCTTCTCGAACCCTTTCGGTTTTTTGTGAAAGTCAAATATTAGAGCGCCTAGCAAAACATGGGCACCCTAAATCTCATTCAAATCGGAATATCGGTTCTTAAAAAATGTGTTTATTTTTTTTTACTTTGATGCCCTCTAACGGACAAATGAAGCACTTTTGTATAGAGGTAAATTGTGTCCAATCGACTTATTTTCATTCCAAAAATACGTGGTAGTTCTATGACCACGGAATAATGGGACACCCGGTATATATATATATATATATATATATATATATATATATATATATTATATATTATATATTTATATATATATATATATATATATATATATATATATATATATATATATATATATATATTATATATATATATATATATATATATATATATATATATATATATATATATATATATATATACATATATATATATATATATATATATATATATATATATATATATATATATATATATATATGTTGATCGGTGTTAGTTGGTTGGTGAGGTTGGGGTAGTGCACTGCAGCCTTTTGGCTTATTGTGTTCCCCCCCCCCCTTTGGTTACAGGCATGCCATTCTCTTAAGAAGGTTTGTTAGCTTCCTTCCAAGTCCTTCATGTGGTAATTTATCGCCACGATGTAGATCTCTGAACGGTTTACGTCTATTGCAAGTTATGTATATTGGATGTGCATAGATTTTTCTTTCTCTCCCCTACATAATGTGCATGATGTCGCACTTTTGTGGGTACCCATTTTAAGTAAATATTTCCTCAGACGATATTGGCTGGTGGTGAGTCTCACCACTAGTTTGGTCTGGGCCTTCGTTAAATGAAGGAAATATGTTGTTGGTTTCTTTAAAGTGACGCCAACTATGTCCCTGAAATGTATTTGGACAAACATGCTTGTCTTTTTTTAAATCAACTTATGTTAAGTCTCGTCATAGTCCACAGTCAGTGGATACATCATTTCTCAAGGACAAGACTATGGAAAGATAAAAGATCTCCTTCCGATAATTAGCCAACTGAGAAATTGTCCAATAAACAAATAAATACAGTTATTAATTTAAACCCATGTTGTAGTTGCCTTAAAAGTTAGTGAAAACTAATTACATATTAATAAATATCCAAATACACACAGAATCCTTTTATCGCTAGTGTTGCACCATAAATTTGGATAAAATTCTCTGTGTAGTTTGTTTGTTTTAAAACATAGACTTGATAACAATTTGATTATCAATTTTAATAATAGCAGACTCTCAGTTGAAGGACGAGCAAAATTTCTTGGCATTTCGCTAGGTTTCAAAATAAAATTTGCTTCGCTTGTAGAGGGAAGAACTATATAAATAATGCAGAAAATATTTTCTATTTTTACTCTTGTAAAACAAAATTTTAATCAACAGCATCTACTTAATTTTTACGCATTTACTTCCAACTTAGTCAGAATATTCTAGTTTGGGGACGGGCAGCGGATGTAAAAACACGATTATCATTATTCAGGAAAGATTTATTAGATTGATTTTTTGTTTATCATATAGAGAATCGTGTCGTCATACTTTTCAATCAAAACATTTTTTTTACTCGTACGTGTATTTATTTATCCAAACTATTATTATATTTTCATGTGGTTAAAGTTTCATGTGAAAAAGAATAAAATATTAAACAGGACTATCGAAAATCATAATGATATCCATTTGAGATCTTTCAAATATGTGCAAAATTTAAATAAACAGAAATTCAATAATTTTTGAGTAAGCCGCCTTTATATAGTTTGGAGGAGTATACTCAATATACTGAACTTTTTTTGATGTATACCAATATCATATTTTATTTTTTTTAAACTTATATGTATGTAATTTTACCTAATTTGTCTTAAATCTAAATGTATAGTACCAAGGTACCAAATAAAAAGTAAAGTAAATATTCACTAAAATCTTCGTCCGAAACTTAGTAAGGCTTAGTTTGTAACCTATAATTTCAAAAGTGAAGATTCTTGTTTTTTTTTTAAATATAATTTGTCGTAAGCAAACGTGCCAGCCTAAATAATTTATTAGTCTTTTTGCAAAATACAGCATCGTTTTAAATAATAATGATGTAATCTGAACCAACTCATCGAAGTAAATTTTTAGGTTATCCACAGTAGAGTATTGAATGTTTCTAAAAATATTAAATGTTGTGTAAACCAGGGTGGCCAGTAATGTCTGCAATTTTATTTTATATATATAATATAATATATATATATATATATATATATATATATATATATATATATATATATATATATATATATATATATATATATATATATATATATATATATATATATATATATATATATATATATATATATATATATATACAGTAATACCCCGCTTAGCGCGACCCCGTCACGCGCGGTTTCACTATAACGCGAATTTCAAATTTCGCGCTCATGTAGTCATTAACTTCTCTATGGTCGCGGGGGATCCCCGCTTTCTCTGAATATTCTCTTTGAAGAATTGGGAATTCCCTGTCCTTCGACTTTGTTCTATGGGGATTTCCTCGTTCGTTTCGTGTGTTCATTTGTTCCGTAATGTTAGTTCGGTCGGCTGGCAGTTTTGTTTTAATATTTATTGGAGATACATACATACATAATTTAACCCTACGTTAAAAATGCCGCCTGTAAAGAAAAAAGAGCGTAAAAGCGTCACTTTGGAATTGAAGATGAAAGTGTTAAGAAGAATGGAAAATGGAGGCAAAGCAACAATTGTTGGGAGAGATTTTGGACTCTCAGAATCGACTGTGAGAACGATTTATAAAAATCGGGAAAAAATTAAAATCTCCAGCGAAGGTTCAACACCTATAAGTGCAACAAAACTTTCTCGTTCGAGATCATCTATCTTAGAAAGAATGGAGAAATTACTGTCAGTCTGGATCGAAGATTTGAATAAGAAGAACACACCACTAAGTCAAGATCTCATATGCACAAAAGCAAAATCTTTGTATGAGATGCTGAAAACAAAAGAAGGAGAAGGGAGTGCCACTCCGACTTTTGCTGCCAGCAGAGGCTGGTTCCATCGGTTCAAGCAGCGTTCTAATCTTCACAATATCCACATAACAGGCGAGGCGGCCAGCGCGGACATTCAAGCTGCAGCTGAGTTTCCAGACAAGTTTCAAGACTTCGTTAGACGAGAGAAAATTCCTGCTTGTCTCATCTTCATTGTTGATGAGACCGCACTTTACTGGAAAAAAATGCCATCTCGAACATTCATTTCTAAGGAAGAACGTCAAGCCAGTGGTTTCAAAGCTGCGAAAGATCGACTAACACTTCTGCTGGGTGGTAATGCCACTGGTGATTTCAAACTGAAACCTTTACTAGTGTACCATTCAGAAACACCCCGTGCAATGCGAGGCACAGACAAGACAAGTCTACCAGTTGTGTGGCGATCAAACAGAAAGGCGTGGGTTACACGGGAAATTTTTCAAGAATGGTATTCTAATAGTTTTTGCCCATCAGTCAAATCATACTGTGACAGAAATGGGCTTGAACCTAAAGTTATATTACTCTTAGACAATGCCCCAGGACATCCAACCTCACTTGATACGCCCAGAGACTTAAAAGTGTACGTAAAGTTCCTTCCACCAAACACTACGTCAATATTACAACCTATGGACCAGGAAGCAATAGCAAACTTCAAAGCTTATTACCATCGCCGCACTTTTAGCCAACTAATTCATGAAACTGACGGGGAAGGAAGACAGTCTATGCGAGAGTGGTGGAAGTCATACAACATTATGAAGTCTATTCACAACATAGAAGAGGCTTGGAAGGAAGTTAAAATGAGTTGTATGAATGGGGTGTGGCGTAATCTTTGGCCAGATGTAGTGGAAGCACCTAGAAGAATTGTCCAGATGCAGAGACAAGTGCTTGAAGACATTGCTGCAATGATTGAGGGGTCTGAACTTGAAGATGTCACGGTAGAAGATCTCGTAGAACTTGTAGCAACGCACGACGATCCTATTAGCAATGAAGATCTGATCGAGTTACAGAATAATCCTATCTACGATGAGGAAGAACAAGTAGAAGAGAAAGTTTTATCTTCAGGGGAAATACAAAATGCACTTTCAAAAATTTATTCAGGTTTGGACATATTGCAGAGTATAGACAATAATGATGACCATGTCTTGACCGTGTGTCAAACAATTAAAAACAGTGTTGGGTGTTATGAACGTATTTTACAAGAACGTAAACAAAACGTTACCCAAAAGACAATAGATGTATTTTTCCGTAAAAAATAAGAGTATGTATTGCATAAAGTGTTCTTAGAATTAAAGTGATTGATTAAAATGATTTGTATTTTTTTGTATTAAATTTTGACTATGTTTAATCATAAACCTCGATATACGCGAATTTCAGTTAACGCGATTTTTTTCGGAACGTATCCCTCGCGTAAAGCGGGGTATTACTGTATATATATATATATGAGAACGAGAGATGGGAAAAATCGTGCGAACATGTAGAACAGTATATAGGAGGAACTAGAAATACAGAGTCATGGAGAATAATTAAAGCATTAAGGACTAACAATAGAGAGAAGACGTATCTAGAGTACATCCCACAAAGCGAATGGGAAGAATATTATAAGAAGCTGCTAACAGAAGATAGATAAGAATTCCAAGAAGAGAACCCTGAAGAAGAACAGAAAAAGGAAATACAAGAGATAGAACTAAGCTATGAAGAAGTAAAGAAGACAATAAAAACACTCGAAAATGATAAGTCTGCAGGGCCTGGGGGTGTCGTAAATGAAATGATTAAGTACGGATCTAATAAATTACATCGAATGCTGAGAAACATGTTCCACAGAGCGATAAATGGAGAAAAAATACCAGAGGAATGGTCAAAAGCTTATATAGTATCTATATTTAAAAAGGAAGACCGTAGAAAATGCACAAACTATAGAGGCCTAAGCATAATATCGAGTATGGGAAGTTTGTATGGAAAAATTATTAAAAATATACTTGAGGAAAATATAAAAGGAAAAACTGGAGAAGACCAAGCAGGCTTTACGGAAAAAAAAAAAACTGGCAAAGAATAGAGAAGTTCATCTAGCCTTCATAGACATAAGAAAGGCCTATGACGCAATGAAAGAAATAGGCACTGACAAAGAACTAATATACGCAGTAAAAGCTCTCTACGAAAACAACACACTGAACATAAAAATAGGACATAAAATAGAGAAGAGACTCCAAACATCAAAAGGCCTATTACAAGGATGCTCTACATCCCCAACACTATTCAAAATATACCTCGAACAAACATTAAAAAAGTGGAAGCAAAAATGTAGTGGAATGGGAGTCCCAATACGAGAAGATTACTTATATACTCTAAGTTTCGCAGACGACCAAGTAATCACAGCGCAAGATGAGGAAGACCTCAGTTATATGGTAAGAAAACTGAAAGAAGAATACACTAAAGCAGGATTAGCAATAAACTTTGATAAAACGGAATATCTAACAACAAAGGAGGGAAACGTGGAGAATCTAGAAGTAGATAACGAAACAATAATCAAAGGAACCGATAGATTTAAATATCTAGGAACCATCATTTCAAAAAACGTAACATCAGAAGAAGAGATTAAAGCTAGATTAGGACAAACGCGAACATGCATAAGACAATTAAATTCGATCCTGTGGGACAAGCACATTACAAAGAGAAACAAAACATGCATATACAAATCAATAATACAAGGCATAATGACATACGGGTCAGAAATATGGACGATCAACAAAAGAAATCAATCTAAAATTAACGCGGTAGAGATGGAGTATTGGAGAAGATGTTGTAGAGTGGCACGTATGGAGAGAATAACAAATGAAGAAATAAGAAGCAGAATGAACATCAAAGAGAACGCAATAAACACCACTGAAGAAAAACGATTAAAATGGTATGGACACATAAGTCTGATCTAAGTCTCTAAATACATCTGATTTCATAAAATCGGTTTGGCCTCATTAGAGTAGGGGGTATATTGACTAATTTGGGGGATCAAAAGTTACAGTAATGATATACTAAATGTTTTAGCTGAGCTAGTCAGCTAAAAATTATAACGGGAAGTCTGGAGATGCACACCAATTTTATCATCTTTGATAAATCTGGCTACTTAATAGAACACCATTTAAGTATGTCGACCAATTTTCAATTTTTAGGCCACAATTTCCTAGCAATAATGAGATAAACAGAGATACTGACTATCAGAATATAACGTTGTCGGTCTTAAACAGTAGTTAAAATTTTACATTTCTTAAAGGCGTATAAATACCATAAATCCCCTGATGGGGGCTGGTTTGGAGGTATCAACATGAGGAGATGGAACAGTAGAATTTTGCAATATAGGAGGTTTAAACTGAAAGCTAAACTCAGTGCACCAACACCTGCAATCAAACGAATTAGAAACAAACTTCTCGCTTGTCCCAACAATTCCAGGTCCTTTTGGTCAGTCGCTAAAGCAGTTAATCAAAATTTTACCAAATCCACCATACCACTACTCACACAGCCAGATAATTCTATTGCAATGACACCTGCTGAGAAAGCGAACTTGTTGGCTGAACTCTTTGCCTCACATTCTACTGTCGATTTCCAAGGAAAAACACCACCTACTATTCCCATAGTGCAGTCAAGGATGTCCGATATTGTCCTCAGACAGCATATCATAAAACGTATTTTAGTGACGCTAGACACCAAAAAAGCTTCTGGCGCTGACGGAATACCTGCCATAGTTCTCAAAAACTGTGCGAGGGAACTAACACCAGTTTTCTGTAGACTTTTCAACCTATCCTACAGAAAGAGAATATTTCCTTCCTGCTGGAAATGTGCCACAGTTCAGCCGATACCTAAAAAAGGCAAGAAGAACTTGCCAAATAACTACCGACCAGTCGCACTGATTCAATAATATCGAAAGTCATGGAAAACGCTATCAATCAGAATCTTCTAAAATACCTTCAAGGATTCAACATTATTAGAGATCACCAATATGGCTTTCGTAAACATAGATCAACAGGAGATCTTCTGACTTATGTAACACATGTTTGGAACACATTGGAGAATCTCGAGCGGTTGCTCTTGACATATCCAAGACACTCGACCGTGTTTGGCACGATGGATTATTGGCTAAGTTACGCTTTTATGGTATGTCTGAAAAGCTCTGTTTGTGGTTCTCATGTTTCCTCAGAGAGCGTTCTTTACGAGTGGCAGTCGACGGATTTCTTTCTAACACCTTCACTATCAACGCCGGTGTGCTCCAGGGCTCCATACTGTCTCCTACTATCTTTCTCATTTACATTAACGACCTGCTGGAAAAGATCAGGAATTCAATTTACAGCTTTGCAGATGACAGTACGCTTATCTCTTCATTCTCTTTGAATGCTCGGACATCGGTTACTTAGACGAATATCCGCAAACAGCAGGAAGTCATTCAACTTGACAAAGACCTGGAAGAGGTTCTATCTCAGGGTGACAGTAACCAAGTGGAATTTAACACTAAAAAAACCCAGGCGGCAGTTTTTTCTAAAAAAGTTAACGCTGTTGAAACCAACGTAGTTATGGCGGGGCACTCCATTCCTCTAACATCGTCACTTAATTTGTTAGGAGTTAATTTCGAAGCAAATATGTCCTGGCATGAACATGTTGCAGGCATAGCAATTCGATTCCAACTTTGAAGCAAGGATGATTGCAAAGGAAAAGGAGGCTTGGATATCATTTAAAGAAGTTGTGTGTAAGTTTTTGGGTAATGCGAAAGACTCTAACTATGAACTTATCGTAGCTAATATGACAGACAAGTTCAAAAATCTGGGTTGTCTGATGAGCCTTAAAGTCCACTTCTTGCACAACCATCTTGACTTTTTTCCTAAAAACTTAGGCGATGTGAGTGAAGAGCAGAGAGAAACGGTTCCATCAGGACCTAATGGAGATGTAGAAATGGTACTAGAGACGGTGAAATATCAACATGATGGGTGATTACTGTTGGTCACTTCATAGAGAACAACACATCGGAGAAAAAGCTATACAAGAAACTTCACATAGAAAAGGGAAAGGAAATATAAAAAATAAGCATCTAAAACAGGGCTGTCAAGGCCATACACAGTTCGAGCCAATTTCGGAGGTAACGCCACCCGCTGCCCCCACCACTGCTAGACGTTAAGCGGCCGAGCCGCCGATCGCGGCTCGGCCGCTTACCAAACACAATGCGCTCCTCCTATGTCTCTCATAGCCGCTCCTGAGACTGCGCGAACGGAGGCAGCAGCACTGGTGGGGGCAGCGGGAGGCGTTACCTCCGAAATTGCATGACCTTGATAGCCCTGACCTAAAATATTCGCATTGAAGAGAAATATGTTATTGTGAGTAAAAATCGTAGCCTAATCAAATAAAAGTACGGTTTAAGTTTTTATTTTTTATGTATCAAATTTTCCCTGTTTTGAAATTTAATCTATGTCATATTGTGAGAGAACTGTGGGTGATACAAAAAAAACATACCAAATACGGTTTCCGTACCCAAAAATACATAATACTTAGATGTATTGGTTTAAAAAGTTTCTACAAATATTTTTTTTGTTGGCCTGTGTAATTTAAATATATGCAAAACGTGCAAGTTGTAAACTTTCTATGTTTTATGAAATTTACTTTTTTCTGTTATCACTTTTATAGTGGCACTGCAGAAATTATAAACTTATAAAAAGTAAATGATGTTATCATTATATTACCTGAAAATCCTCTTGCAAGGATATATGTATGATATTATTATTATTAATTACATTTTAGTTTGCTTTACGGAAGTTAAACATTTTTTGATTAGGTATATTCATATATATATATATATATATATATATATATATATATATATATATATATATATATATATATATATATATATATATATATATGTTATATATATATATATATATATATATATATATATATATATATATATATATATATATATATATATATATATATATATATATATATATATATATATATATATTTAAGGCTCTGTTACAGCTGACGCTGTCTCCCTTCTCTCAACCTGGCGTTCCACTCTCTTCGATCTTCCCAGCCTCCTTCCTGTAACCCTCTGTTTTCCATTGCCTCATCACGTCACCCCGCCTAGGTCTTCCCCTCTTTCTTCTTCTAATTGGAGTCCATTCTGTGATTTTCTTAATCCACCTTCTGTCGTCGCTTCTCCTTACGTGACCATACCATTTCAATCATTTTTCTTCTATGGCATGTACTGCGTCTTTTGTTAGTTCCTCGTTCCTATTCCTATCAGTCCGGGTAACCCTACAACACCTTCTCCAACATTCCATCTCTACCGCGTTTATTTTTGATTTATATTTCTTGTTAATGGTCCATGTTTCTGACCCGTATGTCATGATACTTTTAACTGTATGATGCAGGTTCTCGTTTGTCCCAGTCTCGATTTTATTTCTTCTTCGGATGTTGCTTCTCTTGTTATTATGGTGCCCAGGTATTTAAATTTTCCAGTTCCTTTAATTGTTATGTTCTCTTCAATTTCTAAATCTTGTATTTCTCCTGTTTTAATTGTTAGGTATTCCGTCTGATTAAAGTTTATGAGCTTTGTCATACTCTTCCTTCAGTTTCCTCACCGTATGGCTGAGATCTTCTTCATCCTGTGCTATGACGACTTTGTCATCTGCGAAACTCAAGCTGTATAAGTAGTCGTCTCTTACTGAGACTCCCATACCTTAACATTTATTTTTCCAGTTTTCTAAAGTCTGTTCCAGATAGATTTTAATTTTGGCCCCTAACTTATTACCAATTTTTACTCTGTTACTATTATTTCTATTTATCGCTGTTACTGCTTTTATTAATACTTTGTGGATTTCTATGTTTGACATTGCTTTCCAGAGGTGACTTCTAGCAACTGAATCGTAAGCTTTTCTTATATCGATGAAAGCTAGGTGGTTTCTCTGTTTTTGGTTAGTTCCATCAGTTGCTTGACTGTATATATGTGATCAATACAGGACTTCCCAGCCGTAAATCCTGCTTGGTCTTCCCCTATTTGTCTTCTATCTTATTCTTAATTACTTTCCCATACAGTCGTCCGATGCTTGAAATGATGCTGATGCCTTTATAGTTTTGACATTTCCTTCGGTCACCTTTTTTAAAAATTGAGACTATGTGTCATAAAAATTATCCACTCTTTCGAATTCAATACGTGGATGGTGATCTTCTAGCACCATTGGAGAAATACATTAAGTTAGAAAAACAGTCAAGGGAGCACATTAGACTCTAATATTTTACCTGATTAGTTTGTCACATAGTTGAGCCGAACCAGCACGCAGAAAGAAAATGCATTCAACAGGCTGAGATTTTTTGATCCGTACACGTAGTAGTTAAATAATCATTTATATACCCAGTATGTAGCTCACCTACTACACATTTCATCTTAGAGACTAAACACAATAGAGAAGGATAACGTTTCTTGGACTTTTTTTTTACCATTTCTTGTAGGTACATGATGAACAGAATCGACCTTATGATCACTAATTTTGTAACGAATCAAACGACTTACATTCTGAGCCACTTTGACAAGTTGTTTATTAGGCATTTCAGGTACACTTTTCAGTTAATTTCATACTGTCCGACAACTCCTTTAACGTTAGTTCAAAATCTGAGATCTTTGCGCTTCAAAACTATCAGAGTTGCAGACATCAGTATTAAAATCAGGAGTTACTGGAATTAATGAGATGCGACGATGCATGGACGAATCACTTCACTCGAGATGAGCGATGGAGCGGCACGAATCATATATTTACTTGACATCAGGCGAGGACCGTAATACTTTTACTTGGTTCCGACTCAATTCCCTACACACGTCATTGGAGTGAAAAAAAACCCTCCAAAAAAACCACTACACAGTACACCTGGGTGATTTCAATTGATATTATCACATTTGTTGCACTTTGTCATCGTTATTTAACGGCTGTAGAAACGCATTTTACCAATAAAATTATGTAAAAGAATTTTTACTTTCTTGGACAATTCTGTTATAGAACAATCTGGAAAAAATACGAGAAATAACAGAGTATAAACAGATTTGTATGCCGGAGTAAACTTCGCACCTGCTGAACAGTTGACGATCCGAACAGAGAAAACATATACTTAATTACTTTTAAAATCCGTTTATTCTCTGAGATAGAATCTTATTCTTTTCAATCTCTTCTGGATTAAAAGAGGATTACGATTAGATACGTTTCGCTTATTTCTACGACGCCTACAGAAATTAATCATGGCAGCTGTCAAACGTCACCAGATAGTGACGTTACCTTTCTTACCTTTACTACAGCCTATATCAGGGGTGCTCAAACTGTCGATCGCGATCGACAAGTCGATCGCGAGTGCTTTTTGAGTTGATCACGAGAAAAAAATTCCGATATAGAACTATTCACAGATTTTGTTTTAGGTAACTAAAACAAAATGTAATGAATAAACTACTAAAATTTATTCGATCCACAATTAGGCCAGAATAACGCCCTCATCACTTTCTTTTATCGTCATAACCCCCTGCTAGCGGCAAAAGGCAGCTTTATCAAAGAAACGCGCGGTACTTGTCAAAGAAAAGCCGCGTTTTTGATTCCCGCCGATTTTTCTAGAAACTTCGGGCGGCGTGTTTGACAGGAACATTCGAGACTTCGTTCGCGCCGATATAAATGTTGCGCCTGCAGGAATAGGAGTCAGTCTGAGTTGTAACTTGAAGGCGATACATCGAAACAAAGTTTATTAATAAATAGAACAAAGTGAGTGAGGCGAAGAAAAGTAAAACTTATCATTTTAATAACGATTAGGAGGAAGAATTTTTCTTTTGTTTGGTAAAGGATAAGTGCATTTGTCTCATTTGCCGTGCGTCAGTTGCAATACCTAAGCGTGGGAACTTAGAGAGGCATCATAAAACGGTTCATAAAAACTATGAAAAGGATTTTCTGTCACAGAGTGAATTAAGAAAACGAAAAGTACGTGATTTGATAACTTTGATTTGAAAAAAGAACAAACCATGTTCATAAGACCAGCCAAACAATCAAAAGCTGCAACGATCGCGTCATTTAAAATATCTCATATATATTGGCGAAACACAAGAAACCATTTGATGATGGATTGGTTGTGAGGGAAGCATTTATTGAAGCGGGTGAGACTTTATTTGGAGATTTTAAAAATAAAACAGAGATTATGTCTGCTATTAGAGAATTTCAGTTATCTCGTCCGACTGTCACAACGCGTGTTAAAGTCATGAGTCAGGACATGGCAGATAAACTAAAACATGATATCATGGAATGTACATACTTTTCTTTACAGTTCGACGAATCCACCGATATGACAGACACTGCCCAGCTGTGTATTTTTATTCGAATGGTATTCAATGACATGTCGGCTAAGGAAGAGTTTTTGACAATGATTCCTCTGAAAGGAAAGGCCCGTGGCGAAGATATATATGACGTTTTCTTCAATTTTGTAACAAACTACAAGCTACCAATATATAAAACTAGTGTGCATTACAACCGATGGTGCACCAGCAATGACTGGAAACGAAAACGGTTTTGTGGCATTGTGTCGAGCTAATGATGATTTCCCTTCATTTTTCTCCTTCCATTGCATTATACATCAACAAGTTTTGTGTTCAAAAGTTCTAAACATGGAGGAGATTATGGGCATTGCAATAAAAATTGTGAATTCTATCCGTGCACGTAGCTTGCAACGACGGCTCTTTAAATTGCAGTTGGAAGATAGTGAGTCAGCTGAACACACTGATTTAGTTCTTCACACGGACGTCAGGTGGTTGAGTCGGGGAAAATTCCTAGAAAGGTTTCAAGAATTATTGCCCGAAATAACAGCTTTTCTGGGCGAAAGAGGTGATGACACTCAGATGGCTGACTGATTTGGCATTTTTGACAGACATCACAATGCATTTAGACACCATTAATTTGGAGCTTCAAGGTAAAGGAAAAAAACTATTATTGAGATGATTAACGCAATAAACGCATTCAAAAGTAAATTGCAACTTATGATAGATCAACTGAAAAGAAAGGAACTGAAAAATTTTCCGTCTTTGAAAACAAGGATTCCTCAGTTGAATTATGATATTTATGAGGCAGAATTATCAAATATTTTGGGCCAATTCGAAATACGTTTTTATGATTTCAGTTAATTTGCAAATATCGCATCATTTATGAGTTATCCTTTTTCGTGTAAAAACATTGTGGAATTAGCTACTGAAATAGCAAGTCAGTTTAACATGGACTCATGTTCTGTTGAAAATGAGTTAGTGCAGATTATATCAGATATACATCTCAAAGCCACAACATCTGATACAAAATTCTGGTGTTTTATATCTGAAGATAAATATCCGAATCTAAGGCAAATCGCCCTTCAACTGACGGCAATGTTTGGGTCAACTTACTTGTGCGAGTCTACATTTTCTGAAATGAAGATAATTAAGTCAAAATATCGCAATCGACTAACTGACGAACCTATGTCATCATGCTTGCGATTAGCACTCGGTAATTACGTACCATCTTATGAAAAGTATGGTGAGGACATGCAGTGCCGCGCTTCAACATTCAAAGTCACTCTTTAGTTAAGTTTAGACACTAGAACTCGTTTGTTTTGTAAGAACCAATAAACTCGCAATTTTGAATAATTATGAGTTTTTTCATTGACATTTTAGAGCAGACCTACACTTACCTTGACTAAAAAAATGCATATTGTGCGGAAAACTAATATCTATGCCACGATACACCCTACCTAGACGACAATCCTGCCTCACACTTACTTGCAGCCTCTCAGAGTCGATCGATCGTAGTCTAACAATACTGAGGTACATCGCCAGCAGTTCAAGTTTGAGCACCCCTGGCCTATATAATAGCTAAGTAATGGTGAGCAAATGTAGCTTTTGGAAGTTATTAGGTAATTTAAGTGCCGCCGTGTAACTGGATAAAAGATTTATTCCCAAAACCTTGTATTTTTACCTAAGTATAGCCTGTCCCAAAACATAAGATGCTCATGTTTGCCGTGTTAAGTGGGTAATATAAAAATTCTGACCTTTTGTTTATGATAGGTTGCAGAGATGGACTTAAGAATTTTATGCATTAATGCAAATAAATAAAATTATAAGTGTTTTTGGAGATGTTTATTTATAGATGTATGTAAAAACAAATGGATAAGAAGTACAAATATACAGTTTGAATGAATGGGGTTTACAAGAGGGCACATATTCTATAAATAAAAATATATTTTAACTTAAGCCTAGTTTGGTTTCACTATCACCGTCATCAGCTGAGGTAATTATCAGTGGTTTTATATTATTTATATTATATATGAATCGTCAACTTTAACAGCGTGCTGAATGGAATTCTTCCAGCTTTCACAAGGTATATTATTTATAACTTTTTTTTACTAATTCAACCACTGACACGCTTAAAGTAGGAGAAACATTTTGTGACCTTATTTTTGATTTAACGTGATTCCAAATATGTTCAATTGGATTAAAACACACAATAATACGAAGGAAGCCGCAAAACAGTGTGTCCCATTTTCTCAGCCATACTATCACAAACATATTTCTTTTTCAATTTATAGTCTTTCAAAACTTCCAAAAGATACCACTTTTTTTATAACTAAAGTCAAAATAAATGTCATTTTCTAACATATATTCCTGTATTTCCGATTTGGTGTTGGCTGTATTAGGAACCTTATTTAGTAGGCTACTATGGTAACTTGCATTGTCCATAACTATAATACTCTGTTCGGGAACATTTGGCAAAAGGGAATTTTGAAACCAATTTTCAAAAAGTTCTGCGGTCGTGTCTTCGTGATAGTCTAAACTAGAATCTTTTATGTTTTTTGCACATAACAGTAGACATTTTTTTCAGATCCAGCATGCAAAATGGTTATTCGTTTACCTTTATTTGAAGGTGCGTTAGTCTGACATTTTGTACTGCTGTCAACCCACCCTTTTTGCACAGTGTCATAGGTATCGAACCATGTTTCGTCAAGGTAAATTATTGGCCAATTCTCTGATCGATACTTTTTATTTTTTTTGTAAATAAGTATGTCGCAAGACTCGTAATCTTTGTGACTTCATCACTACTTGCCTTTTGTTGATTTTTCGGAACGTGAATCCCATTCTTAAGAGAATTCTGTGAAGGGTTGATCGGCCACAATGTATATTGGTCCCGTCCTGCACCACTCTTAATTTTATTTTGTCTAGTGTCGGCACCAACTGCTCTTCATACATAAAATATATTTTTCTTCTGATAACTTCTTTTTCACAATCGTCTACATGATGCATTTGAAAATCTTTCCGTTTTTTCCTGTTCGTGAGTGGATGGTTTTCCTACAATACCCTTAATCGTAGAAATTGTGTTAGTTCACTGGTTTCTTGCAAAGCACTTTGTTTATTCAAATTTCTTTTTACCAAACTGTCGTAAACATTTTTCACTATTTGTTTAGCGTCTAGTGATAATGTATGTATATATGTATGTTTAGGTGAAGCGCATCGATAGCTATGATCATTTAGCGCCAGTTCCTATTGCAGTTATAGTTTAGAGCAGAGGTTCCCAAACTTTTTTTTCTCGTAGACCACTTTCAAAATTTTACTGGCTTCGGTGGAACTCCTGCTGCTACATTTCTACCATATTCCCAAAACTCGTCAAAAAATGTGAAGATTAGATCTAACGATGGAAATTTGCGTCGTGACTGAGTTCCAACCCTCGGAGTGGTAAAAATAAAAAGAAAAATAATATATTTTCTTGTGTTCTATTTATTAAAATAATTTGATTACAGACTTAATAGAATTAAAATTAAACATTAATAACGTACCGTAACTTCAACAATGCAAATCAATAATTAAACAAAAATAGTCATAATTTTAATGGGAGGGATGTACTTGATGGATTGACAGCAAATTATCAATATTTGGCTTCAGTTTTGTAAGAAATAACCACAAATCTCCCCGTTCTGTGATGTTCAATCTGCTCCTTTTTTTTGTTAATAGGTTTGTAACGACACTAAAACTTTTTTCGACAAGGTACGATGAGGGAAACGCTATCAAAAGTTTTCTCGCAATTTCCCACAGCCCAGGATATTTTTTCGGGTATTTCTACCTGCAGCCAAAATGTTTGATAGATAGCCTTTTTTAAATTTCACCTTCAGCTCCTCATTGGTGCTAAGCTCGAGTAGCTCCTCTTGTAATACCACATTCGCCACTTCCGTTTCATCAAATGGATTTATGATCCATGGTGGTATTTCCATCGTCAGAATATCTTCAAATCTATTTTTGAAGTCATCATGCAGGGCATTTAAATGTTGAACGTATGTCTGAATATCCTCATTAAGACATTCTGCCTGTTTGGAAACTGGGAGAATTCGCGCCGACTAATATTTTGCTTCATAAATTTCAATTTTCCAAGAAAAGCCGAAATTACACCCTTTGTTTTTATTAAATTTAGGCTGTCCCCTTGTAACTGCTAGTTAATGTTATTACATTTTTTGAACAAATCTGTCAAATACGCGATGTCTGTTTTCAATTTGATCAGGTTTTCTTTTAAATCTGGATCTTTACTTTCCAGAAACTCTAAAACTGATTCAAAAAGTGAGTAAAATCTTGTTAAACATGCACCTTTCGACAATCAGCGTACTTCAGTATGTAAGAGCAATCGTTGGAAGTCTTCATCATTTTTGTCGCACAATTGCACAAACAAACGGGTATTCAACGCATTGCTTCTTATTTTGTTAACTGCTTTAATCACAAATTGAAGAGATTGGTGCAATCTATAACTCAAATTTTTCGCTACCAGGTGTTGTCGGTGGATGACACAGTGAATTGCAGTTACTTCTCGTATAATTCTTTTAAGATGGCTCATAAACCCACGATATCGCCCGAAGATGGCAGGAGCTCCATCCACTTTGAGACGTTGAAGCGAACATACTGTGCACGGTGGGTCTCTTTTCATATTTTTCCTTCAATGTTTGAAAATATTTTAAATCTTTACCTATTTTATCAGGATGACACCTTCTTAGATGATCTTCGAGCTTCGATTGTTTCATAGAGTCATTGCTCAAAACTTTGTTGCATAAAAGGCATATGGGCAATCGTTTGTCTGCCTTTGATGGAAGAAAACCAAATTTCAAATAATCAACACTGTACTGTTGACATTTCTTCTTAGATTCAGACATGTTTCGTATCAGTTACCTACCTGTAAAGAAAAAAATGTTTGTTTTAGTAATCATAAGGCGATTTTAACAGGATATGGCTATTTTAACAGAATAAAATAGGATTAATTAATTATTGCAATGAAAAAACCAAAATGCCGGCGGCAAAACTTATTTTAATTATTAAAAGCAATAAACTGCTAAGACCCATATAAAGATTTTCAGAAAACTATTTTAATGTAATATAAAATATTTTTTGATTAATTATATTTTGATATCTTTCTGTAAATTCGAGAGAAAATACTTTTAAAGAATATTTTGACATCAAAACTCCGCGATTTTAATGATTTATTTATTACTTTGATGTACGTTACGAGTGGTACATAAAGACAGGTACAATTTATGAAAATATTTTTACTCATTTAGCATTAGCAACTACGAGGGCACTGAAATATGTACAAACATGCAGGTCAATCATATATCTCTCCTTTAGTAAATCACCACAGTCGGGTAAATAAATAATTTTATAATAAAATGTACTAAAAGTTCAATCGTTCTCGGCTTTCTGTTCTTTTATAGAAGTATCGAATAATGGCCCTGTTCAGTATTTAATTTTTATTACGTACCTACTACACGCAAACGTAACAAATATAATATTATTACAATATAAAATAAAAGTATGAATAACAAATAGGCAGGTACTTACTTTTTCCCGCACTGGCAAACACTGACATCGATTCACTCACACTTTTCTTTTCAAAATTCCGGAAACAAATGAGTAACGTTTGTCCTTGGCATTCGTATTTATATTGGTGAAGAATCGAACAAGTTCATGCAAGATTGCAAGCACAGCACAAGTCGTATTTCGTCCCTCTTTGCACGTCTGAACGGGTTGCCTTGCGGGCGGGCGGGCGGCGCTTTGCAAGTCTCGACGCGCGTTGTACTGAATATCGAATATGCAAGTTTTTACAAGAAACAGTCGCTGACCTTCTTAAAATACACTACTCAAAAAAATTAAGGGAGGTTTTTAAAACAAGGAAATTAATGCTAAATGAACAGGCTATCTGATCCATATGCCGGCCTAACTGAAAAATTTTTTTTCAAGCCCATGGACCAAAAAAAAAGCAAAATATTTGCAATATTATTTTTTCGCGCGCTATCTGTTAGGATTGCATGAGAACCGTAGCTCCTAAAAAATTTTAGCCAAAAAATCTGAAAATTAGAATCTTAAAGCTTCAAAACGCTTTTTTTTTAAAGTCTCAATACGACCATTTTTCACCGAAATACAGCCTGTCAAAAATCACCGAAAAATTTGGAATTTCTTTGAGTAGTGTATTATCTGCCTACATTGATAGGTAAAGCCAAGCCAACATTTTTGTTCTTTACTATCGAAACCAGATAAATTTTCGTGGACCCCCACTTACAATTTGTGAACCCCCATTTTTTTTTCACGCCAACGTAGACCCCGTCGAGTCTCCCGTGGACCCCTGGGGGTCCATCTGAACCACTTTGGAAATCACTGATTTATTATAATGCTTTGAATATATGCTTTTTTCTCCCTTCTTAATGCCCTGTTAGTAAAATTTCTGTAGTTTCTGTAGATATTAAAGTCCTCTGGCTTTTTTTTGTTCTTCTATATTTACATTTGGCCTTATCTGTTAGTCTAATAAGGTATTTAATATTGTCGGTAATCCAGGGGCAGTATGGTTTCCTTAAAACTATCGCCTTTAGCGGTGTGTTACTTTTTTATCAATGTTATCCAAATGATAAATGTTTCTCCATGGAATAGAGTTTAGGTGGTCAGTCAAACCTTTGAATTAATATTTTTAAAAATTTCTACTACTTTAGTCAAATAAAATTCGTGTTTGAGTAATTTCTACTGCTACTAATATATTTTTTTTTTATGGGTCTAGCACACGTGCTGCAGGGAAGTCCCTAAAGCACTCCAGGAGCGACATGAGTGCGGAAAAAAAGCGATTCACGTTGTTCTTGAATCGCTATAAATTGTACTCGGTGGGAAACACAGCGCTGGGCAAATTATTCCAAAGGGATGACGTTCTCCATATAAAAGATTGCTTGAAAAAGCGTTGTACCGCGGAGTAACAAGCTGGACCTCATACGGATGTGAAGCACCAGCGCGACGTGTATTTCTAACATGCACCGCTTTGGGAGGAATTAAGCGGGCTACACCCTTCGAACACTTTCCATGAAAATACTTGTAGAACAGACTCAAGTCGCCAACCGTTCTTCGATGTTCCAGCGAATCAAGGTCAATTCCGGGTCCCCAATCAGACGGACCGCTCTTCTCTGAACAGAATCCAACAAATGCAGTGTATGTTTGGGAGCGGAGCCCCAAACGTGGGAGCAGTATTCCATAGTTGGTCAAATTTGGGCTTTGTAAAGAATTAACAGTTGTCGTGGGGTGTAAAACTTTCTGGTTCTAAATAATATTCCCAACTTTTGAGAAGCTCTCCTTGCTATGCCTGCGACATGTTCATGCCAGGACATATTTGCTCCCGAACTAACGCCCAACAAAGTGTGCGACGATGCTAGGGGAATGGAGTGCCCCGACATAACTATGTCGGGTTCAGCAACGTTCACTTTTTTAGAAAAAACTGCCGCCTAGGATTTGTAGCGTTAAATTCCACTTGGTTACTGTCACCCAAGATAGAATTTCTTCCAGGTCTTTATTAAGTTGAACGACCTCCTGCTGTCTGCGGATATTAGCCTGAGCAGCCGATGTCCGAGCGTTCATGGTGAATGAAGAGATCGTTAATGTAAATGACAAAGAGAGTAGGTGACAGTATGGAGCCCTAGGGCACACCGGCGTTGATAGTGAGGGTGTTAGAAAGAAATCCGTCGACCGCCACTCGTAAAGAACGCTCTCTGAGGAAACATGAGAGCCACAAACAGAACCTTTCAGACATACCATAAGAGCGTAACTTAGCCAACAGTCCTCCGTGCCAAACACGGTCGAATGCCTTGGATATGTCAAGAGCAACCGCTCGAGATTCTCCAAAGTGTTCAATTGCATTGTTCCAAACATGTGTTACATAAGTCAGAAGATCTCCTGTTGATCTATGTTTACGAAAACCATATTGGTGATCGCTAATAATATTGAATCGTTCAAGATATTTTGGAAGATGCTCATTGATAACCTTTTCCATGACTTTCGATATTATTGAAAGCAGTGCAACTGGTCGGTAGTTATTTGGCAAGGTCTTCTTGCCTTTTTTAGGTATCGGCTGAACCGTGGCACATTTTCAGCAGGACAGAAATACTCCCTTTCTGTAGGATAGGTTAAAAAGTCTACAGAAAACTGGTGTTAGTTCCCTTGCACAGTTTTTGAGAATTATGGCAGGTATTCCGTCAGCGCCAGAAGCCTTCTTGGTGTCTAGCTTCATTAAAATACGCTTTATGATGCGCTGTCTGAAGACAACATCGGGCATCCTTGACTGCAATATGGGAATAGTAGGTGGTGTTTTTCCTTGGAAATCGACAGTAGAATATGAAGCAAAGAGTTCAGCCAACAAGTTCACTCTCTCAACAGATGTGGTTGCAATGGAATTATCTGGCCGTGTGAGTGGTGGTATGGTGGATTTGGTAAAATTTTGACTTACTGCCTTAGCGACTGACCAAAAGGACCTGGAATTGTTGGGACAAGCGAGAAGTTTGTTTCTAATTCGTTGATTGTGTGCCTCCTTGGTTTCGTCGATAATTCCCTTGCATCTGTTCCGGGCACGAACAAATATGTTACGATTTCCGGTGTTAGGATTTTCACGCCATTGTTGGTAGGCAATATGTTTAGAAGCAACAGCTTCTTTGCATTTTCGGTCGAACCAAGGCTTGCCGTTGGGGGGGAGCATTTCTTCGAAAAAGGGATATAAGCTTCTATACCAGCCAAAATAACATCGGAGACCTAGCTGGCGCAGTCAGATGGGTTATCGGATCGAAAACAAACGTCCATCCAAGGAAAAGTTCGAAAGTATTCCATGAGATCTTCCCATTTAGCAGATTTGTAGTGCCAAACCTTGCGCGGCCTAGGCGCCTCTCAGTCACTGATTGGCAGGATACTCTATATCGAAAGCAGTTTATGGTCGGAAGAACCCAACGGCGGATTCACGGTGACCGTGTAAATCTCCGGAATGGTGGTTAAAAACAGATCAAGAAGACTGGCGAACTCCCCGTCTCGATCAGGGATCCGCGTTGGTTCGTCAATAAGCTGAGTTAAGCCATAACTGATTGAGAATATTACCAATACCACTATTACTAGAGTCAGTTATTAGAGTAAATTATCCATGGTAAATAGATTATAACTGCTTGGATTTCTGATTTTTAGTTTAGCGAGATTTTTCTCTAATTTTAGTCTTTGGTTAAATTATTGTGTTTTTTGACTTTTCAACATCAAGTACGTAATTGATTTCTTTTTTGTTACTCAAACACAAATTTTCTTGGAATAAAGTACTTCTATGCTGAGACTGATGGGTTTTTTTCTCTTTAAGAAAAGTGCTTTGACAGATTTCACATTTTTAGCGCTTCCAGCGTATATGATTCGCTATACCAAGAAAATTAAAAAAAATATTATCGCCACTGGATTAGATTTGCGGAGGAGCTCAAATTTTTTCCATTTTTTTCCCACTGTGGGGCGGATACAGGGGGCATATAATTTCCTCAGCTCTATGACTTTAGAAAAAGGCGCCCCTGTCCCATAGGCTTCTTCGCCTTGAGTGTTATACAGTGACTCGCAGCTTAAATGATGCAGTCGCTATAAGAAAACACTAACTGGTCTCAGTGCCTCTTTATTTTATTTGGAAAAAAACAACTTACTGAAATTAAATTAGTAAAGAGTCTTCTAAAAAAGTATGAATTACTTTTTGCCTTAAATATGCCTTACTTAATTAACAATAAATAATTAATCAAATCATATGCAATTTTAACGTCACAGCTTAAATGATGCAAAATAACAACAGGGGTCAGAACTTATCGCATTTTGAAATTTACGAAGGCGGCGTTGCTGTGATTTCTTAGTGCAATTGTTTTTTGTTTAGTTGGACATTTTTTCATTCAATAAAACGAAAGTATTTAAGAATGGGTCGTCGAACTACAATTTCTGAGAGAAATTTATTTATTACTCATTACAGGAATGGATACAGCCAAAGAGACATAACCAAAATGGTAAATAAATGTCCGTCAACTGTTCAGCATATCATTACCGGAATGAAAATAGAGTTGAGAATAAGTCAACGTTGGCTACAAAATAAGATCTTCAATGAACGTGAAGAAAGATGGATTTTAAGAGAGGTATCAAATAATCCAAAAAAAGTGCGCCAAAGTTGTGCGCCGAGGTGGAAAGACAGTTTGTAAAAAAGGTGTAACCCCGAAACAGTTCGACGGATCTTGCGAAATAATAATTTACGTGGTCGAACTGCTAGAAATAAGCCTTTCATTAGCCAAAGAAATAGACGCGTGAGATGGAATTTTCCAGAGAGCATATCAAGAAAGACTTGAACTTCTGAAATTCAGTAATATTTGCTGATGAGACCAAAATAAACTAATTTGGGTCCGATGGAAAAAAATCAGTGTGGAGAAAGCCTAACGAAGAATTAAAATTGAAAAATATGAAAGCTACGGTAAAGCACGGTGGAGGTGGAGTGATGTTATGGGGCTGTATGTCATCTGCAGGAGTAGGTAACATGCATTTCGTCGAAGGGAATATGAACCAATATGTGTACTTGGATATACTAAGGCAGCATCTCGTCGCTAGTGCCCAAAAATTAGATATTGAAAACAATTATCGGTTCTATCACGACAATGATCCAAAGCACACGTCATTTCGAGTCCGCAGTTGGTTGCTTTATAACTGTCCAAATGTTATGAAAACACCAGCCCAGTCACCAGACTTAAATGTAATTGAAAATTTGTGGCTGACATTAAAAAATAAAGTAAATAGTGCCCCAATATCAAATAAAACTGAATTAAAAGTAAAAATTACTGAAGCATGGAACACTATTTCCCCGGAGTATACTAGAAATTAGTTGAATCAATGTCCAGAAGATTACAAGCCGTTATTGATAATGAGGGAGGCCCGACCAAATATTAGCAGGCTTATTTCGAATTCTACAGTTTGTTTTCTCTAATAATTTTGGTATATTGAATTTTGCATCATTTAAGCTGTGACCTTAAAATCGCATATAATTTAATTAATTATTTATTGTTAATTAAGTAAGGCATATTTAAGACAAAAAGTAATTCATACTTTTTTTAGAAGACTCTTTACTAATTTAATTTCAATAAGTTGTTTTTTCCAAATAAATAAAGAGGCACTGAGACCAGTTAGTCTTTTCTTATAGCGACTGCATCATTTAAGCTGTGAGTCACTGTATATCCTTAAGTATAAACCATTCCTGTATATTTCATTAAAAATCAATCAAAAGTTTGCCTGTTGGATTTGAATCAGAATAAGATTTTGGATTATTCTTTAACTGGTAAATTTACAAAACTGCGTTACTGCAACAAAAATTGTTTATTGCAGCTTCTCGTTCGCTTACTTCGAAAATAAACCAACTCCCGGTAACTTAATTAGGTAGCATACACAAAATTAAATAAGTGATGCTTATAGTCAAGTCGGTAAAATCTAATTCTCGATGCGCAATCGTTTAGTTTACAAATCTTACTATCTGTCGTAGTTGGCCTACTCCACTGTAAATGAATTAATATTCCGGCATCGAGCGCGCTAAAGTAAAGTATCATAACCACGTTTCGGTGCCATAAACAGCTGATATCCACGTGGGATTTAGTGATTTTATATTTAAACACTTTTATTTTAGTAATGTGTTATCCTTAGACTAACCGATTAAAATTATGACGAGAACTAAAGAATTGGAGCACACTGACAACGATCAAAAAACGAAATTCGTTAATATTGATACTCAAAATGGATCCATTTTATCAACTAATCAGAATACACAAGAAAATCAACCCCCTCTAGATGGTGGTGCGCGAGCATGGATGATAATGATCGGATCTTTTTTTTGCAATGGTATTTTATTTGGTTGTAATTAATTCTTACGGAATATTATACGAAGAATTTTATCAAAATTTGAAAAAAGAAGGCGTATCCAATGCCTCTGGAAATGCAGGTAAGTCTAATGAAATACTAACCTAATCTCTTGAAACTAATTAAGAATTAAACATAGAAAAATTGGAGTTAATACAATGTATTGTCTTTAAAGTAGAACTCGCGTAGAGAAAAAATAAGGCAATTTAATCGAAAAGTTAGTTATAAAATAATAATAATCAAAATGGGTTAACGGAAATATAAATTATATTTTCAACTGTTAACTAATTCTTGTCTATGGCTACATCTGTAAATTTAAAACTAAAAATAGACTAAGTTCCAAATTTCAACTGACACCCTATATAAGGACGTTTATTCGTGCGAATACAATATAGTCGAACCGATCCAGGGAGATAGACTGCTTGAACTTCAACATGAGATTTTTCAGTCGAATTCACGACTCGTAGTTAATCGTCCATTTAATTAAAACTGCAGCAGAAGCTGTAAAAGTAAAGTTTTTAACTAGTAAAAGAGACAGAGTTGACAGGTAACAAAGTGAACCTTATACCCTGACTTAGATGTAAATGAAATCTGTATAACATATTTGTAACTAATACTGTTCATTCTTATTTTCAACTATTAACTATGTTAATTCTTGTCTACGGTCTATCTGTGTAAATTTAGAAACTAAAAATAGTTCCAAATTTTCAACTGGTATCCTATATGAGGGCGTTTAATCGTGCAAATACAATGTAATCGAACCGATCCAAGCAGATAGACTGCTTGCACTTCAATAGTCCAGTCACATTAGGGGTTTCGCCTCGGAATGAGAGATAATAAGCTGTATACTTGTATAAACCTTTATATTGGCATTCTAAAAGTTGTCTCAAAAGTCTCATAAAATCTCGTGTCCGCGTCTTAAGATATTCAAGGTCAAAGGTTACAATTATCGGTTTTTCGCAAATATCTCGCTTCCTATGGTTTCAATAATATTTGCATCTATTATGAAAATTGTAGAGCATAAAATTCTCTACAAATTTTGTTCTAAACATTTTTTTATACGCTTAACCGTTTTTGAGATAGAGCGCGGAGCGGGGTCAAATGCATTCTCTTCATCGAGATCGGTTTGATACGATGAAGCATTGAGGTAAGCTTACCCATTACACCCACAAGCTAAAGAATATTGCAACCCCGATTTCCTGCATCTGCAGCGTGAACCACAACCATTCTTGCAGTTGCAAAATATTGTGTTCAGTAGTTCATCTAGAGCTGGTGGTAGTATTGTCGTTATCGGTTCGTTTTTTTGATGACATTGTCTTTGAATTCAAGACTTTACTAATCGTGCGTCTGTACTTCTCTTTTTTTTTCAGCTTCTTCTAGGCGTCGTTTCGATGCTGCAATAGATTTTTTACTGACGTAAACTTTTCGACACTCGATATACACATTCACAGAGGTTAAGGTATTTAAATAGTTTATGTGACCGTCATTTCTTTTAATACTTGCAGTTTTTAAAGTTTGTAAGCCGCGCACTACATTAACAGAATCACCTTCTGAAAGTGACTTATCTATCACATATAAAACACAAATCAGCCATAACTCTTAAAATTGTACGTCCGTCGTTGCGAAGATACAATTTAAAACTAACGAATAAACTTGGTTTAGTAGAAAGTGGTCCCTTGAAAAACAAATCGGTCTTAACTATGGTATACAATGGAACATCTGTCCCTACTGACTATAAATAGAAAAGGTCGTATTATATGGGTTCGTATTCCCAGATATAATCTTAATAGTAATATAAGTATTTAAGAGTTTACACATTTTAAAGAAAAACTACTTAATTCTTATTCTACTTAAAATGCGATTAAGATATATTAGAATATAATTAAAATACACTTAAAGTATTTCACTTAACAATTTTTTAATTACACGAAGTAGGTAAGTATTATTGAACGAATATATTTGATAAAAGAAAAATATTATTAAATATAATGTATTAATTAGTAAATAATGCAAATTATTCATAATTATGGATTTTTTAGTGATTAATTAACTTTATACGACGTATTATTTACCAGGGGACTCACGGTTGACCTTGCATTATGCTATGTATGGCTGAGCGCTGCGCGCTATCCACGCTCTATCTCAAAAAACGGTTTAAGCGTATAAAAAAATGTTTTGAACAAAATTTGTAGAGAATTTTATGCTCTACAATTTTCATAATAAATGCAAATATCATTAAAACCATAGGAAGCGAGATATTTGCGAAAAAAACCGATTTTTGTGACTTTTGTCCTTGAATATTTTAAGACGCGGACACGAGACTTTTGAGACAACTTTTAGAATGCCAAAATAAAAGGTTTATACAAGTTTACAGCTTATTATCTCTCATTCCGAGGTTGGCCCTCTTTTTTGGCTTAAGTGACTGTACTAAAAAATGAGATTTTTGAATCGAATGCACGATTCGGAGTTAATCCTCTATTTGATTAAGGGGTTACATACACCTGGACGCTGCAAAAAGTATGTATATTTAAAAAAAAAATATTTGAATAATACAAAAGAATGACGATTATATATTTTTTTATTGTAGTTTAAATTATAAGAATTCTTTTTTAAATATGTTTTAATATTTGTTTTTTATCAGGTTAAATGGACCACTGATGAAAACTATGACGCCTACTTGCCTGTAAGATAATTTCACAAAAATTAATCTTGTAAAATAATGTAGTAGTTACAAATTGTCGAAGGGTTTTTTTTTCTTTTTTCAAAAAGAAAATTTACGGTGTTTCAAACTTTAGTATGCAATTTTCGACCAAAAAATTTATGTTTAATTACTTGTAAAAAATTGTCTATTAGAAAAATTAAAAAAAAACCCTTCGACATTTTGTAGAAAAAGTAATTATTAAAATTTTTTTAAAAAAAGTTAAAAAATATTAAAAACTGATTGAATAATATTGCAGACAATGTCTGAAAACAGGTAGCGGTCCCAATCCGACGCCAAGTCACATTTAATGCTATAACTTTGTAATGGAATGGAATTTTCTTGAAATTTCTTAGAAATACAGAGAATAAAAATCCGTAAAAAAAACAAATTTTTGAATTGAGGTGTATGTAACCCCTTAAGTCTGCAGCAGTAGATGTAAATTAAGGTTTTTAACTAGTAAACGAGGTAACAAAGTGAACCTACTCAAAATGACCTGACATTTTAAATTGCGAGCCATTTTTTTTGTGGCGAACAACGGGTATTAATCTTTAACAGCTGGCATCAGGAAGTATTGAGGTTTAGCGATGGAGAATTACACGATCTAGCCACGCATAGAAATTGTGAAAATTCACTACAAAAATAGTGAAAATTTTGCAGAGACAGACGTCTTTTGGTCATCATAATGCCCATCTCGCAACACTGTGGTGCAGTTAATCAAAAAGTGAGGTTAGTAGTTCAATTCAGAGAGCGTTCTTTACGAGTGGCGGTCGATGGATTTCTTTCTAACATCTTCACTATCAACGCCGGTGTGCCCCAAGGCATACTGTCTCCTACTCTCTTTCTCCTTTACATTAACGATCTGCTGAAAAAGACCGGGAATCCAATGTAGATGACAGATAACAGTACGCTTATCTCTTCATTCCCTTTGTACGCTCGGACATCGGCTACTACGGCGAATATCCGCAGACAGCAGGAGGTCGTTCAACTTAACAAAGACCTGGAAGAAATTCTATCTTGAGGTGACAGTAACCAAGTGGAATTTAACGCTACAAAAACCCAGGCGGCAGTTTTTTTCTAAAAAAGTTAACGTTGCTGAACCCAACATAGTCATGTGTCGGGACACTCTATTCCAGTAGCATCGTCACTCAATTTGTTGGGTGTTAATTTGGAAGCAAATATGTCCTGGCATGAACATGTTGCAGGCATAGCAAGGAGAGCTTCTGAAAAGTTGGGAATATTATTTCGAACCAGAAAGCTTTACACTCCACAACAACTGTTAATTCTTTACAAAACTCAAATTAGACCAACTATGGAATACTGCTCCCATGTTTGGAGCTCCGCTCCCAAAAACACACTACATTTGTTGGATTCTGTTCAGAGAAGAGCTGTTCGTCTGATTGGAGTCCCGGAACTGACCGGCGACCTTGATTCGCTGGAACATCGAAGAACGGTTGGCGACTTGAGTCTGAGTATTTTCATGGAAAGTGTTCGAAGGATGTAGCCTGCTTAATTCCTCCTCGAACTGTGCATGTTAGAAATAGACGTCGCGCTAATACTTTTCATCCATATGAGGTTCAGCTTGTTACTCCGCGTACAACGCTTTTATATGGAGAACATCATCCCTTTGGAATAATTTGCACAGGGCTGTCTTTCCCACCGAGTATAATTTGCAGCGATTCAAGAACAACGTGAATCGCTTTTTCCGCACATATGCCGCTCCTGGAGCGCTTTAGGGACTTCCCTGTAGCACGTGTGCTAGACCCATAAAAAAAAATCTGACCACGAAAAGTAGTGGCCGTCCTTCCACCTGGATTCGCCATTGTGCTCAGCAATTGAACATTTGAAGATGCTCTGTGCAGCGAATTTTGACGAAAAATCTGCATTTGCATGCTTATAAGATCCAATTGACACAAGCGCAGCGCCGTACATTCGCCAACTGGATATTGGAACATCAACAAATCGATGGTGATTTTTCGAAGAAAATCATCTTCAGCGATGAGGCGCATTTTCAATTTAGTAGCTACAAAAACAAACAAAACTGTCGAATTTAGCGGACCGAAAATTCAGAAGTGATCCAACAGCTTCCCATGCATTCACAACGAGTCACTGTTTGGTCCGGATTTTGGGTTGGAGAAGTGATTGGGTTGTACTTTTTCGAGAATGCTGCTGGAAATGCGGTTACCGTCAATGATGTTCGTTATCGTGACATAATAACCAACTTTCTATGGAATGAATTGAACGGCATGGACTTGGAAGACATATTCGTTCAACAATATGGCGCAACCTGCCACACTGCGGGCGAAACAATGCAGTTATTGCAGACGAAGTTCCATGGTCGTGTTATCTCGCGCCGCGGCGATGTGAATTGGTCACCAAGATCGTGCGATTTGATATATACCAATGATCCACAGACCATTCCGGAGATCAAGGAAGAAATTAGACGCACCATTAATGTAATTAGTCCGCAATTATGCTAAAATGTTATTGAAAATTTCGTCAAAAGAGTGAACTTTTGCAAACAGGGTCGAGGCGGCCATTTATCGGACATTGTGTTCCATACATAACCTATATATTTGTACCTTATATTAAAATAAAAACATTCGTATTTTTCAAGTAAATAATATGTTTTATTAAAAAATTAAAATATCAGGTCATTTTGAAACACCCTTTATATGAATGAAATGCGTATTACTTACTTATTTGTAAGTAATAGTGTTCATTTGACTTTGAACTATTGAAATTTAATAAAAGGTCGGAAAACCGAAAATAGAAAATTCTTATTATTTTTAGATATCAGGCGTAATTTTATATTCTAAAAAGAATTGATCGATTAGATTGAAAATTCGCTATAAAAACGGATTAGACTTGATTTTCCTCTGGTCTGCTCGCATTGAATTTTCACGATATAAGCATACTCTATGGATTCTGCTATTTCATTGAAAGATGTCATTCCAAATATAGTGGCACACCACTTGTCAAATTTTGACATGTCCAGCCATTCATATATTTTTTTTTTTTTCGTTTTTAAAGCTGTTCTAAATGAAAACGACAAAGTTTTAATCTAATTGGCTACCCTAACATGGAAAATTGGAATAAACAATAGAAAATTTAAATATTTTTATACACAGTTTTACAGTAAACGCTGGCCTTAAAGGCACGCGAGGATAACGACTGAAGAATATTTAAGAAATATTCTGATTTCATTTGATGTTCCTTGAAAAAATCCTACAGTGAGATTATAAACTTCTTTTGCTATAACATGCCAGATATTATCGATGATCAAATAGAAATTAAGATTGTTCTTAAGAATTCTTGCTCTTTTATTTTCCCCGAAAAATAGCGTCCAACCTTAACTCTCATCGATTATACAAGATGAAATTAAATTCGTTAAAATGACATATCGGGTTAATAGCAGGCCATGGATACATAAAAATTTTAACTTGCTAAACAATATCTAATCAAATTGTTTTAGTTACATGCATGTTATTATAGATATTTTATTTACTATCTTTTTTCAATAAAACCAATTTCTCACTTTTTCAAATGGAATCCTTGTTTTCTTTAAATAACATATAATCCATTCTATAATATATTCATGTGACTTCTTTCGAGTTAATTGGTTCCTTATCCATAATGAGTGAAAGAGAACATTATTAGAGTGTTTGTCTCTTTGTTTTTCTATATATAATATCAAGTTTTTTAATTTCATCCTTGGCAGTGTAATTCTAGAGTTCTTGGTGGAACAACTGAAGAATTATAATAATAATAATCATAATAATAATTTTATTGCCTCCTTTCTGCAAAACAACATTAATATTACACTTTACGTTATACATTTCAATATTTCTGCTACAAAAAGAAGAAAAAGGAGCTGAAAACAATTTAAACTGTTTAAAGTTCAACTCCATGTAAACTACATCATCTAGCATAAATGATCATGAATTAAAGAAAATAATAAACTAAACGAGATAGAGAGAGAAGGAGAGAAACAGAGAGAAATGCGACAGAAATTAACCTAATTAACTAATTGGTTACTATATTATAAAGTTTATAGATATTGTGGGAAAAGCTTCTTTTAAAAAGAGCCATTCGGTGAGGTGGTGGAAATATAAGTCCACCAAATCTCAAATTCAACATATGAACGTCTGTTCTATAAATAGTTTTATTTGTTAAATATGGTGGGCAGTTATTAACAACAAAAACATGAAACATTACCGAAGAATGTAGTCTACGTCTATCCTGCATATTCAACCACTTAGCATGCTCAAATTTGTGAGACACGGACTGAAATTTTCTTATACCATAAATGAAACGTAAACAGCTCCTTTGCACTTTTTCAATTCTATTTAAATTTACTTTATCTAAACACGGTCCATACATAATATCACAATAATTAAAGTGACTTAAAACAAGGGAATCTGCCAATTTTACCTTTTTTTTTTTTTTTTTTTATGGGTCTAGCTCACGTGCTGCAGGGAAGTCCCTAAAGCGCTCCAGGAGCGGCACGATTGCGGAAAAAGTGATTCACGTTGTTTTTGAATCGCTGTAAATTGTACTCGGTGGGAAACACAGCGCTGGGCAAATTATTCCAAAGGGATGACGTTCTCCATATAAAAGATTGCTTGAAAAGCGTTGTACGCGGAGTAACAAGCTGAACCTCATACGGATGCGAAGCACCAGCGCGACGTGTATTTCTAACATGCACCGCTTTGGGAGGAATTTAAGCGGACTACATCCTTCGAACACTTTCCATGAAAATACTTGTAGAACAGACTCAAGTCGCCAACCGTTCTTCGATGTTCCAGCGAATCAAGGCCGCCGGCCAATTCCGGGTCCCCAATCAGACGGACCGCTCTTCTCTGAACAGAATCCAACAAATGCAGTGTATGTTTGGGAGCGGAGCCCCAAACGTGGGAGCAGTATTCCATAGTTGGTCGAATTTGGGCTTTGTATAGAATTAACAGTTGCTGTGGGGTGTAAAGCTTTCTGGTTTTAAATAATATTCCCAACTTTTGAGAAGCTCTCCTTGCTATGCCTGCAACATGTTCATGCCAAGACATATTTGCTCCCAAACTAACGCCCAACAAATTGAGCGACGATGCTAGGGGAATGGAGTGCCCCGACATAACTATGTCGGGTTCAGCAACGTTAACTTTTTTAGAAAAAACTGCCGCTTGGGTTTTTGTAGGGTTAAATTCCACTTGGTTACTGTCACCCCAAGATAGAATTTCTTCCAGGTCTTTGTTAAGTTGAACGACCTCCTGCTGTCTGCGGATATTCGCCTGAGCAGCCGATGTCCGAGCGTTCAAGGTGAATGAAGAGACAAGCGTACTGTCATCTGCAAAGCTATATATTGGATTCCCGGTCTTTTGCAGCAGATCGTTAATGTAAATGAGAAAGAGAGTAGGAGACAGTATGGAGCCCTGGGGCACACCGGCGTTGATAGTGAGGGTGTTAGAAAGAAATCCGTCGACCGCTACTCGTAAAGAACGCTCTCTGAGGAAACATGAGAGCCACAAACAGAACCTTTCAGACATACCATAAGAGCGTAACTTAGCCAACAGTCCATCGTGCCAAACACGGTCGAATGCCTTGGATATGTCAAGAGCAACCGCTCGAGATTCTCCAAAGTGTTCAATTGCGTTGTTCCAAACATGTGTTACATAAGTCAGAAGATCTCCTGTTGATCTATGTTTACGAAAACCATATTGGTGATCGCTAATAATATTGAATCGTTCAAGATATTTTAGAAGATGCTCATTGATAACCTTTTCCATGACTTTCGATATTATTGAAAGCAGTGCAACTGGTCGGTAGTTATTTGGCAAGGTCTTCTTACCTTTTTTAGGTATCGGCTGAACCGTGGCACATTTCCAGCAGGACGGAAATATTCCCTTTCTGTAGGATAGGTTAAAAAGTCTACAGAAAACTGGTGTTTAGTTCCCTTGCACAGTTTTTGAGAACTATGGCAGGTATTCCGTCAGCGCCAGAAGCCTTCTTGGTGTCTAGCTTCATTAAAATACGCTTTATGATGCGCTGTCTGAAGACAACATCGGGCATCCTTGACTGCAATATGGGAATAGTAACCTTAAGAGATTCTTCCAAAAGATGTCGATATGGGTAAAGCATTTTCAGTGACATATAGGCTCTTTGTACAATATGCCCTACGTGTTCTTTGAAACGCAAATCTGGATCTATTATAACACCTAAATTTTTTGAACTGTTTTGCAATTCCAAACGTTGACCAGCAATGTTTATACTGATATCACACTGCAAACGGTCCCTATGTTTACCAAAAATCATGACAGATGATTTATCAGGGTTAATTAGCAAACCATGGCGCTCCGAAAACTCCACCAAAGCACTTAAATCATTATATATCTTTGCTTCAGCCATTCTCCAGTCACTAGACAAAAAGGAGTACAGCAGTTGAGTGTCATCGGCATAGAGATATGACTTGACATGCTTCAAACAAGAAATAAAATTATTCGTTTAAATCGTAAAAAGTAGAGGTTCCAATATGGAGCCTCGTGGTACGCCACACTTCACCAATTCCCTCGATGTCTGTCCCATGGACGTTTCAACGTACTGGAGTCTGTTGCTCAAATAATTTCCAACAAACCCAATAGCACCATTCGAAAAAACCAAGGATCCGGGCATTTTAAAGAAAATAGATTTAAAGGTACTAATATCACACAACGCCATTTTTTAAAACTTGCCTTTTTAGTTGAGATTTGTTTTCAAAAAACCTCTAAGGGAGCCTTTTTTTAAAATATATTAGTCGATAATAACTAAAGAGTTTCGAAGTTTCTGACATTTCTTGGTAACACATTATCAAATCTATTTTAAAAGTTTAGAAAAACAATCTTTGCAACATTTATTTGTATCCAATTTACTTTTTAGTAGTAATCGAAAAATCCTATGATGGTGAAAAATTGTACAACTTTTGTAGCTTAATAGATAGTAACTTCTATTGTTTTTTTTGAAAATAAAATACATCTCAGCTTAAAAATAGGCACACAAAAATTATTGTAAATTCTCAAAAATATTATGTTGTAAGTGAACAATAGTGCACAAATTAAATATATCGCATTCCTAAATACATACGCATACCTCACTTTGGACATCACAGAAATATATTCTTGTAAGGTCTGATTGAAGTTCTCAGAAGTGCTCATCGATTTCCATAAGTTCTCGTCGTTTAACAAACGATACAGGGCATAGTTATTGTCGGACGTGTTCTTCGTTCTGATTGGAACTCTCTGGGTTCGATCAGGATCGATGTTAAAGTCACACAACATGGGTTAAAAACATTAAAATGTCATAAACTATAAGCGTCCGAGATTTCTCTACCAATTATTTGCATTTTTAGTTTTAATCATCTTTATTTTCTATTTCTATACAACAGTGCGACCTTTACAATAAGCTATATAAATCAACGTATTTCAAAGTTTATTTTAATAATAATAATAATAATATTCCAAATTCGTCCAAATGTGTCACACAGGGGGCAAACAAGATCAAATCTAAGTCTCCCAACAGAACACTGCCAGAAATCCTTGAAACAAAAACTATCTGTATATGCCGCAAGACTCCGTAGATACAAAGAATCAAATGAGAGGAAAGACACCAACAACCTCTTCCGAAGAAGCGAAAAACAGTTCTACCGGAAAACTATCTACAACAAACAGATAGCAGTGACTGAACCACCAAACAAACACGAGCTCACAGATTATTGGAAAAGTATCTAGTCAGAACCCAAACTACACAATAATAACACCCCCTGGATCAAAGCCGAAGAAGACAAACATAAACATGTGACAGAACAAGAAAATCCTACATTAAATACACAAGAAATTACAGAAACTATCAAACACACACACAACTGGAAATGTCCTGGAATAGACAATATACAAAACTTCTGGTACAAAAGCAGACAAAAACTACACACCTGTCGACTTAGCCCGGGCAGACCACTCAGCAGACACACACAGTCACACCCAACTCCAACAGGAAAAGATGAAAACGTGGTCAGAGAAAACACTCCACGGAAAACACAGATACCACATAGAACAAGACCACGTAAATAAAAAACAATCATACACCTGGTTACAGGATGGGCAGCTATTCCCTGAAATAGAAGGCTTCTTACTTGCCATCCAGGATAAAGTCATATTAACCAGAAACTACCAAAAGCATATCATCAAAGACCCGACTATTGCAGAGGACAGATGCAGGAAATGCCACCAGCAGAAAGAAACGATCGAACACATAACGAGCGGATGTAAATATTGGCAGGAACAGAGTACACAGCCAGGCATGATTCAGCTGCCAAAGTAGTTCACCAAGCACTAGTCACAACATACAAACTCATAGAAAACACAAATCCCTACTTGAAAATGAAGATTACAAGCTCTACTGGGACATCGGTATCCATACAGATAAAACAGTCTCCGCCAATAGACCCGATATTACTTTTCAGTGCAAAAAAAAGGAAAAGTCACCTATCTAATTGACATAGCTGTCCCTAACGACACAAACATCCAAACGAAATACACCGAAAAAATTTCCAAATACACAGACCTTGCAACGGAAATAAAAAGACTATGGAGACAAGAAAAAGTCATCATTGTCCCCCTCATTATATCAGCCACAGGCCTTACACCAATAACATTTACACCACATTTAGTACAATTAGGACTCAACACAAACATACACAAAAACATTCAGAAGTCAGTGATTTTGAAAACATGTAACATTGTCAGGTCATTCCTTAATACGGAATGGTAATAGCGTTTGTGTTGACTTGGTTTTGGCCCGCCAGCCAAACATGGAACCACATTGACCAAATGTGAGAAAGAAGAACTTTTTTGTAATAATAATACTCTTTATTGTCTAACAGATAGAATATCCATTTTCAAGACAAATGTGCAAATTACAAAGAAAAGAAAAAAAAAGAAAATTACAATAATTGCTTAAAATAAGTATAACAACAATATATATATATATATATATATATATATATATATATATATATATATATATATATATATATATATATATATATATATATATATATATATGTATATATATATATATATATATATATATACATATATATATATATATATATATATATATATATATATATATATATATATTTATATATATATATATATATATATATATATATATATATATATATATATATATATACATATATATATATACATATATATATATATATATATATATATATATATATATATATATATATATATATATATATATGTATATGTATAACCCGTATATACCGTTCAAAAATGTGAACACGTCCACCGAGCATCAAGAACCTTCGTCTTCATCAATTTAGTAAACTGAGCACGAGTTAAGTTATGCATATACATATATATATATATATATATATATATATATATATATATATATATATATATATATATGTATATATATATATATATATATATATACATATATATATATATATTATATATATATATATATATATATATATATACATATATATATATATATATATATATATATATATATATATATATATATATGTATATGTATAACCCGTATATACCGTTCAAAAATGTGAACACGTCCACCGAGCATCAAGAACCTTCGTCTTCATCAATTTAGTAAACTGAGCACGAGTTAAGTTATGCATATCGAAATCGCTACAAACCACATTGAAAATATTCATGGATTGATACAAAGGAGTCTTCATTAAAATATTAGTTCTTGGTGTACTCAAGCAAAAAATATCAGGAAATCTAGTAAGTCGAGACGGCACATGAAAGTTAATTTGGGAAAGCAGGTCAGGGCAATCAATAAAGGATTTACATATCTTGAACAAAAATTGAACCAGCAAGTAAATCCTGCGATTCATCAACGACGGCATGTTGAAACGCGCTAACAAGATCTTGCTTTCTATACCTCTAGGAAGGTAAGTACCGCCATCTCTGAAGCACAGGAACTTAAGGAACTTTCTCTGTATGTTCTCTATTCTATCAATGTATTTGTGATAGATTGGGTGCCAAATCACTGCGCCGTATTCCAACTTAGATCGCACATAGTAAAAGTAGAGCATTTTGAGGGGCCCTATATCTACCAACCCCCTTGAATTGCGAAAAATAAATCCAAGCATCTTCAACGCTTCTCCACAAACACGATCAATGTGATCGGCAAATGACAATCGGGTATCAAACATCACTCCCAGGTCCCTGAAAGTATAGCAACGATTTATAATCGCTTTATCCAAGACATACTAATAATGAGTGGGGTTCAGTTGGTTGGAGAACGACATAACAAAACATTTCCCGAGATTCAAGGTCAACTTGTTGATAGCACACCAATTTTCGATAGTACGTATATTTTTCCGAAGTATAATACAATCGTTAATGTCATGAATTACCCGGAACAGTTTAAGATCATCAGTAAATAAGAGTGTGCTACTAGCAATGGACTCCACAATATCATTCGAATTGAAATGAATGATGTCCTCGAATATCAACATATTGAATACAATTATGAAGATATGACCGAAGGAATGATATCAAATCATTGTAGAACCCCATACTAGCCAGTTTACGTCCTAGAATGGAATGATCAATACGATCAAATGCCCTCGTGAAGTCTGTGTAGATAGCGTCGACCTGCTGACGATCTTCAAGAGCTTTCCCCGTGAATTGCACAAAGGAAGCCAAATTGCTGACCGTGCTGCGGCTGCCAAAGAAACCACGTTGAGTCTGCGTCAAACGTCCCTTAATCTGCTTAAACAATGCGTCATATATTGCCATTTCAAAAACTTTAGCAAATGGTGACAATATTGACACAGGCCTATAGTTGGAAATGATACTAGTCTCGCCCTTCTTAAATACAGGTGTAATTCTTGCTGTTTCCCAGATTTCAGGAAAAGTGTTAGATTTCAGGGATAAGTTATAGATGAAAGACAAGGGCCTCAACAAGTAATAAGTAAATGATGAAACTAAAAATCTTATTTGTATGATAAAGGCCTAAACGAGTACAGTTAACAATTCTTAAGAACTAGAAATTTACAGTGTTATAGAGTTTAGTGATAATAGGTACAATAAAATTATTTGGGATTTTAGCAGTTTTTTAGAATATAATTAACCAAAATACTTATCGGTAGATAGGTGCCTAAGTACCTAAGTATGTAATAAAAATATTCTGTGTAAATATAAAAATAAAGCAAAAAACCTATAATATGCTTAGTTCAAATCAGAACAGCGATGGCTTCAACTTTCAGTTTTGCCCCGGTCAAACTTCGCGGAGTCTGTAAATCTGCATTTTCCCTGCAAGAAAAAACAGTAATACTTAACGTCTACGATGCCCTAGTGCATCAACAGCCAACAAGTCAAGTGTGTGAAATTGTGGAAACCTGTGTCAACATGACGGGAGTATAGATTTCTGAAAGAAAGAAATCGCGGTCCTTGCAACGAACTTCAGAATCACAAAGGAAAGGAGCCCCTAGAGGTCGATGAAGTCTTTAAAAACGCAATAAGAAGAAAAGTACACAATTTTTTTTTATTAAGAAAGAAATACCTACACTACATAATTTTTTGCAAGAAATCAGAAAAGACCAGGACTTACCAGATTTTAAAAAATGGAAATTATGGAAAATCCTTCATAACCTGAATTTTCGTTGGGAAAAATACAATAGAAAATCTATTCTTATCGATAAATCAAAAATAATTTGTTGGAGAAGAGAATATCTTCGAGCAATCAGAAAATTTCAAGACGAAGAAAGAAATATTTTTTATTTAGATGAGACTTGGATTAATGAGGGACATACAGTGAAAAAATTCTGACAAAAACATTAAGAGTGCCAAACAAACTTTTATAGAGGGTGGATCAACTGGATTACAACTCCCTTCAGGAAAAGGTCGCAGGCTAATTATAGCACATATTGGTAGTGAAAAACGGATTTCTCGACGGTGGCTTGTTGGAATTCGAATCAAAGTCAACTAAAGATTACCATGGGGAGGTGACGGCCGATGTTTTTGAGTACTTCCAACAAATGACTGAATGTGTACCAGCAGAATTAGTTATAGTATTAGACAATGTCTCATACCATTTTCGATTATTAGAACGACTCCCGACAAATTCGTGGAAAATTTTTCAATTGATAAGAGAGAAAAATCTCAAACATAAAGATGGTTTGTTAAAAGCGGCACAGTTCAAGAAATACGCAGTCGATGAGATGGCAAAGGAACGGAATATCACAGTACTTAGATTACCTCCATATGGAAGATAAACTAAAAGTTCTGACTGATTTTAGATAAAAAAAACGAAAAATTTAAAGAGCTGTGGATGTCATTTGAACCTTCTGGTTGAGAGAAATTGGCCGTTTTTGTCGTTTTTTTTCTGTTATCATTTTTTATGAGTAAATAGGTGTACTTGCAAATTGTAAGCTAATTTTTTTAGTTAACTCTAGAAATATGTTCCATGGACATTACTTCAATTGATCCAAACATAATTTTAGCTATTTTTAGTGTTCCGTACGGAACACTTATAAGATCACTGGGGTGTCTGTCCGTCGGTCTGTCTGTCCGTCTGTCACACCCGATTTTCCCCGAAACTATTTGTCATAGAAAGTTGAAATTTGGTAATAATATAGGAATTGATGGCCTCATCAGAGCCATGTAGTTTTGAAAGTTAAATTTTGACTTAAGGGGTTAGTATGGGGGGTGAAATCGGAAGTGAAAAAAAATTTTTTTACTAGGTAATCGAGTGTGGTGTCAAATGAAAGCTTGTGAAAACACGAGTAAAAACTATATATATAATGTAATACTTAAGCGCACTTTTCTTTGTATTATTTTTAAAAAATCGCGAAAAAACGCTGTCCACCCGCCTTATCTCGAAAAGAACTTATCAAAAAATTTTGAAAAAATTCTGGAATATTCTCCACGGGGTGTAGATTGAACGAAAATTATCACGAGTGCATTACCTGTAATAATTTAACTGGTATATAAAAAAAAAAACAGAAATTTCAAGGTCATCAATTTTCAGTAAAGACTGGAAATAAACTTTGTTGAAAACTCATTTGGGCTGTGTTTTGTGAAGTCACTGATCATTTTATACTTCCGTTACAACATTTTTTATTTTAAACGTAATCAACGTACGGAACACTAATTGCGCAAATTCAACTTGCACTTGACCGGTTTTTAGTGTTCCGTACGGAACACTTATAAGATCACTTCGGTGTCTGTCCGTCTGTCTGTCCGTCTGTCCGTCTGTCTGTCTGTCTGTCTGTCTGTCTATCTGTCCGTCTGTCCGTCTGTCACACCCGATTTTCTCCGAAACTATTTGTCATAGAAAATTGAAATTTGGTAATAATATAGGAATTGATGGCCTCATCAGAGCCATGTAGTTTTGAAAGTTAACTTTTGAATTAAGGAGTTAATTTTGGGGAGTGAAATCGGAAGTGAAAAAAAAAATTTTTACTAGGTAATCGAGTGTGGTGTCAACTGAAAGCTTGTGAAAACACGAGTAAAAAATATACATATTATGTAATACTTGCGCGCACTTTTCTTTGTATTATTTTAAAAATATCGCGAAAAATCGCCTTATCTCGAAAAGTACTTATCAAAAAATTTTGAAAAAATTCTGGAATATTTTCCACGGGGTATAGATTGAACGAAAATTATTACGAGTGCATTACTTTTAATAATTTATCTGGTATATAAAAAAAAAAAATTTCAGATTTCAGTAAAGATTGAAAACAAACTTTGTTGAAAACTCATTTGGGGTGTATTTTGTGAAGTCACTGATCATTTTTACCTCTGTAACAAAATTTTTTATTTGAAAAGCAATCAACGTACGGAACACTAATTGCGCAAGTTCAACTTGCACTTGACCGGTTATTATTTAGATATTAGATATATTTTTCACTCCTTATAATATTGATAAGTTTTACCGATTCACGTTTTTTTCTTCTGACGAATTTTTTTTACAACTTTTTTTTAGTATACTACTACATTACGTAAAATATCAGAAAATGTTCCTTAGTCCCTAAGCTCTCATTTGAGGTACTTAAGAACTCATTTACGCAGTTAAGGCTCAAGAAATTGGCCATTTTTTTCTGAAATTATTTTTTTTTTAATGCGAAACGATTTCTTTTTAAAAAATTTTTTTCTTGTGTATTATAATATCTTCAGTAACCAAAGTTAATTTTAATTATTATACACAGGTTATTGTACATGCTGAGTAATTGAAGAGGTCATTGATTCCATTTAGGCTAAAAAAAAACTGGCCAGTATGAATCTTATATTTGGTCATTTTTTATGTAATATTATTTAATACAATTTTTAAACAAATAAAAAATAAATTAACCAATAATGATGTTGAAAATATCACTTTTTTATTGATAATTTTATATGAAGATATAATAATTAAATTAATAAAAATTATAAAATTAGTTAAATAAAATAATAAATTATATTTAAGTTGTTGTAGCCAATATACTTTTATTTAACAGAAATATTACTACTTTTTCAAAATATTATGAAGCCAAACAAAATTATTTTTTTCTTTAAGAAAAATCCTATGGTATTAAATATAAAACGGGGTTCTTAATATATCAGTGAAACATGACTCTCCACCAAGTTTCATCCAAATCGGTGCCCCAATTATTCTCTGGCCTCTCCTTGTAAGACATGTGGTAATCATTTTATAACTAATAAAAATGATTTTCGTTACGGCAAATATGATGAAATTCAAGAAAAATTAATTTTTTAAAAGTAACTGTAAATTTGAAACAAAAAAAGCATAAAACTGAAGGTAAAATGGCCAGTTTTTTCAGCGTAAATGGACTAAATGACTTTCTCAGCCACTCCATAAGTACAGGGTGATCCAAATTGGACACTTTTAAAAGTAAACCCCTTTATCTAAAGGAGATAGACGAAAACTGATGTCGGTGTTCGAGGCTCAAATTTTATAATAAACTTAATGGTGAAAACCGCATATCGATATCTAGTACCGTTTCAGATATACAGCGTGTTTTTCAAAAATCTGCATTTTGGAAAAATGTTTGATTTCTGTAAAAACATTCTCAAAGCACTTTTTAACGTGGATTCCAACAGTGTAAGTTACATTTTTTTCCAACTAATATTTTAATAGTTACTAACGCAAAAATATATTTTTTAAATGGGACGCCCTGTATATTTTTCCTTATCCGAATAGAGCTTTAAATTACCATTCTAAAAATATGGCACACTTTATATTTTTAAATCTACTTTAGAATATAAAGGTTTTCAGTTTTTGCACGAGTTTTAAATGCACATTTTGTGAGGTAGGCTTTGGACGGAGCGACAATATGGTTTAATTCAATTATTTACTCGTAGTTGTCAAATTTTACTGCAGGATCAGTTATTGAATTGAAAAATTGAAAATGAGATATGATAGTGTGTTTCATACAAACCGGAAAAAATTCGGAAGCGGCAAGTAATTTGTACCACGAACGGTATCCAGAGAGGCGTCAGCCTTTCAAGAATATATTCGTTCGATTGCGACATAACCTAGTTAATAGTGGCCAGTTTGAAAAGAAACGACCCAAAAATTATGCATCAAACAGGGATAAGGAGTTAGAAGAAACAGTAGTTTTAGGAACTATCGGAAATAATCTTCAACACTTTAACCCAACAGTTAAAAGAATCCACTGGACTACCAAGAACTAACGTAAGTCGTACTTTGAAGAAGCATAAATTCAGGCCATATAGGACAAGAAAAGTTCATCACCTTAGAGACGGAGATTTTCAACGGCGTACGGCTTTTTGCCAATGGTTTCTGAAGAATTGTAACCATGTTCCAAATTTTTCATTAAATTGCATTTGGACAGACGAAGTTTATGTAAGCAATGCAGGTATTTTTAACCGTTACAATTCTTATACGTGGGCACAAGAAAATCCTCATTTAGTTGTGGAGCAAAGAAATCAAGGCAGATTTGGTTTTAATGTGTGGGCAGGAATTTTTAGAGGCAGGGTTATAGGTCCATTTATTTACGAAGGAACACTCTTGTTGATGAACTGCCGTTAATGGACCTTAGAAATATATTTCTTCAACATGGCGGGGCATGCTCTCATAACGCTGCAGTTATCAGTAATTTTTTATCGGCCAATTTCGACAATAACTGGATAGCCAACCAAGGTCGGAACCGTTGACCGGCAAGGTCACCGGATTTAACACCCATGGACTTCTATCTCTGGGGAAGATTGAGAGACCTAATTTTTAAATTGCCGACAAACACCAGGCAAGAGTTAGAAGTCGCAGTGATACAAAGTTTTTCAGCTCTCACTCCTCTTGAACTAATCAACTCGGTAAGAAGTGTCCAGAAAAGGTGCTGCCTATGTGTAAAGAAACTGGTCGACATTTCGAACATCTCTTATAGAAAATTGTTTTGTTTTAGTTTGCTCTACTGGGAATAAATTGTTTTATTGTTGTTTTGTTTTATTTTCTACATAGTTTAAAGTACTATAGCATTTAGTAAATTTCGTTGTAGTTATGACTCTTAGTGTTACTTCTGGGAATTTTTTTTTTACGCTTTGTCTGTTATAGGTAAACAATTGATATTGCTGCTCCGTCCAAAGTCTACTTCACAAAATGTGCATTTAAAACTCACGTAAAAACTGAAAACCTTTATATTTTGAAGTAGATTTATGCAAAATATTAAGTGTGGTATATTTTTAAAATGGTAATTTAAAGCTCTATTCGTATAAGAAAGAATAGACAGGGTATCCTATTTAAAAAATATATTTTTGCGTTAATAACTATTAAAATATTAGTTGTAAAAAAATATAACTTACACTGTTGAAAACCACGTGAAAAAGTGCTTTGAGAATGTTTTTACAGAAATCAAAAATTTTCAATAGGAAAAGAATTACAAACATTTTTCCAAAATGCAGATTTTTGAAAAATACCCTGAATATCTGAAACAGTACTAGATATCGCTATGCGGTTTTCACCATTGAGTTTATCATAAAAATTGAGCCTCAAACATCGACATCAGTTTTCGTCTATCTCCTTTAGATATTTTTGGACCACCCTGTACAGTAACCTGTGTATACTAATTAAAAATAACTTTGGTTATGGTTCAAATGACATCCATAGTCCCTTTTTCGTTTTTTATCTAGAACAAAATCTGTCAGAATTTTTAGTTTATTTTCCATAAATTTATGCTAAAATTGCAAAAATACGCTAAAAAACTCAAAAACGGACCAATTCTCCCATTTTTTTTAAGGTGTTGCCCCAATTTTTCAGCGGGTCGCAATATTTTTTCGTTAATATACTAGTTGAGATGAACATTTTTTTAAAAAGGTAGCAGTATCCGACGATTTCACCTCAAAAATCGTATTCTGACTGAACTATATCGATATTTTGAATGTTCACGTTAGAAAAAGAATGCATAGAAAGTACTGCATTGGCAATTTGTGGTTATTCTTATTGTTCAGTGACATTAGAGGTTTCACCTCGGAATGAGAGATAATAAACTGTAAACTTGTATAAACCTTTATTTTGGCATTCTAAAAGTTGTCTCAAAAGTATCATAAAAATCTCACTTCCGAGTCTTAAGATATTCAAGGTCAAAGTTCACAAAAATCTGTTTTTCGCAAATATCTCGCTTCCTATGATTTTCAATGATATTTGCATCTATTATGAAAATTGTAGAGCATAAAATTCTCTACAAATTTTGTTCTAAACATTTTTTTATACGCTTAACCGTTTTTGAGATAGAGCGCGGAGAGCGCGCAGCACTCAGCCATACATAGTATAATGCAAGGTCAATCGTGAGTCCCGGTAAATAATACGTCTTATAAAGTTAACCAATCACTAAAAAATCCATAATTATCAATAATTTTCATTATTTATTAATTATTACATTATACTTAATAATCTATTTCATTTATCAAATATATTCGTTTAATAATACTTACCTACTTCGTGTAATTAAAAAATTGTTAAGTAGAATACTTTATGTATATCTTAGTTATATTTTAATATATCTAAACTAGATTTTAAGTAGAGAAGGAATAGAGTAAATACATTTTAATTACATCTTTATTTAGCAAATATGTATCATACATTTACTACAATTGAAGTTCAAATGTGGGGAGGATTTACGTAAACTTTAATAATTAGAAGGACACGAGTCTCAATTTTCTTCTTCTTCATCATCGTCTTCCAGTCGCTTTTCTTTTCTTTTCATTTCTTTCAATACTTGCAGTTTTTAAAGTTTGTGAGCCGCGCACTACATTGACAGAATCACCTTCTGAAAGTGACTTTCACAAGGTGACACAAATCAGTCATAACTCTTAAAATTGGACGTCCGTCGTTGCCAAGGTACATTTTAAAACTAACGAATAAACTTAGTTAGTAGAAAGTGGTCCCTTGAAAAAGAAATCGGTCTCTTAACTATACAATGGAACATCTGTCCCAACTGACTATAAATAGAAAAGGTCGTATTATAGGGGTCCGTATTCCCAGGTATAATCTTAATAGTAATATAAGTATTTAAGAGTTTACACATTTTAAAGAAAAGTACTTAATTCTTGTTCTACTTAAAATATAATTAAGATATATTAGAATATAATTAAAATATACTTAAAGTATTACACTTAACAATTTTTTAATTACACGAAGTAGGTAAGTATTATTAAACGAATATATTTGATAAATGAAAAATATTATTACATATAATGTATTAATTAATAAATAATGCAAATTATTCATAATTATGGATTTTTAGTGATTAATACTTTATACGACGTATTATTTACCGGGACTCGCGGTTGACCTTGCATTATGCTATGTAGGCTGAGCGCTGCGTGCTCTCCGCGCTCTATCTCAAAAATTGTATAAAAAAAGTGTAGAACAAAATTTGTAGAGAATGTTATGCTCTACAATTTTCATATTAGATGCAAATATCATTGAAATCATAGGAAGCGAGATATTTGTAAAAACCCGATTTTTGTGACCTTTGACCTTGCATATCTTAAGACGCGGACACGAGATTTTATGAGACTTTTGAGACAACTTCTAGGATGTCGACATAAAGGTTTATACAAGGTTACAGCTTATTATCTCTCAACCGAAGTTGACTCTCTCATTTGGCTTAAGTGACTGGATTACATTTTAAGTACTCAAGCTGAACCTTCGATACTGCAGCGATAAGGTAAATTTTTTTGCTCTATCTAGGTGGATGAAGGATCATTTCCGATACTTCTAACATCACATAATTATTTATAAGAAATCTAATATAATATACTATTTTATTAAATTATTTATCGCATCATCTTGATTGTAGCCGTATTTTAAGTTCTTATTACTATTACAGAATTTACACAGAATTCCTGGTTTAATCAAAAAACTGCTTTTAAAAATATTGATTTTAATATAGTTGAAGTGCAGTTACTTTTTACTTCAGACTTACATACATGTAAGTTATCAGATATACCTAGTTTTTTTTGATTTATATTTGAAAATGTACTAAATATTATTCTGAACCAAATTTTAATTAACATATTTTCTAAAAATCTCTATTGTCACTAATTAACCTCGTCGTTTAATTAGTGACCATCATAT
>CM032454.1:25370220-25432720 GCA_019049505.1 Pachyrhynchus sulphureomaculatus | reverse complement strand
GTGATTTTGGAGTTGGCTTATAGGTATCTAGAGCCTTTAATAGGCCCGTATAATATTCTCCTGAACATATGTTTGTATTGCGTGAAGCTCTGCCTGGAATATCAACATATGTCTAATATTAACATTACCAAAATTTTAGAAATTAGCACGACTTTAAAAACTTGTTGAGAACAAAATTATTTCCTGTTCGACAATAAAATTTACTCAACTAACGAAAGCCTTATCATGAGGGCTACCGATAATAAGCCCTTTGCTAGCGGAAATTTTTTATTGATAACTTAACACTTAAACAATAAAATAAAAAACCACTCTAAATGTCTCTACTAGTACAAATAAGTAGGTGATATTTTAATATGTTTTACAGGAACCAAAAAGAAATTTAAAAATACATTAATAATTTACATTACAAGATAACATTTACTCTAGAAATAGAAACAGATAACGCTATCAACTTTTTAGACTTAAAAATACCAAGAGAGAACAATAAATATAGTTTCCTAATCTATCATAAACCGTCATACATTGATACTACTATCCACAGCTTCTCTCTACATCCTTACTGTCATAAATTAGCAGCTTACTATAACATGTTAGACAGATTAATTAGTGCAACAATGAATACCGAAAATTACCACAAAGATTTAAACATTATAAAACAAATAGCTATAAATAACGGATATTCGGAAAATCTTATTGATAATATGCTTAAAAATAAATTGAGGAAACAAGCCTTTTCCCTAATTTATCCTAGAGATGTTCTTAATAGAACAAAGTTCAATTCTTTAAGGTAATTAGGTAAACCCACTGAACATGTTGCTAAGGCTCTCAAAAACATAACATCAATATGGCTTTTAAAACCAACAACTCTTTATGAAGACACATAAATACATATACATACATATATATATATATATATATATATATATATATATATATATATATATATATATATATATATATATATATATATATACAGGGTGTCCCAAAATTCACGCAAAAAGTAATTTTGATAGAAAACACAGGTTTTTAATTTAATATTGTAATCTTTTTATTGATTCATAAAGTATAGGGTCATGTATGGAATAACATATCGGGTAATGGCCTTCACGGCTCTGCTGGCTCGTACGCACTGTTTTGTCGAACTTTTCCATGACCGTTTTGCATAAATGTGGCTGAATTTCGTTGATACAGCGCTTAATTTCCTCCGTCAAGTCGTGGGTGGTCGTGGGCTTGTTGGCCTAAACCTTAGACTTTAAAAAACCCCAAAGAAAAAAGTCCAACGGTGTTAAATCTCATGATCTGGGCTGCCAATTCTGATCACTAAAACGGGATATTACACGACCAGGAAATGACTCGTGCAGTAATTGAATTGTTTCTCGGGCTGTATGGCATGTGGCACCGTCTTGTTGAAACCACGTGTCGTCCACATCCATATCTTGCAATTTAGGCACAAAAAACTGGATTATCATATCGCGATAACGATCACCATTAACTCTTAATGCCTGGCCAACCGCATTTTCGAAGAAGAATGGTGCGATGATGCCTCCAGCCCAAAATCTGCACCAAACAGTGACACGTTGTGGATGCATTTGTTTCGCAGCAGTCACGTGTGGATTGTCTGAACCCAAAATGCGACAATTTTGTCGATTAGCGAAGCCATCAAGATGGAAATGAGCCTCATCGCTGAAGATGATTTTCTTCGAAAAATCAGTATCCACTTGTTGTTGTTCCATAATCTATTCAACGAACTCTCTTCGTTGTGCGTGGTCAGTAGGCTTCAGTTCTTGAGTCAATTGAACTTTGTAAGCATGAAGATGCAAATCTTTCGTGAGAATACGCTATAGAGAGCTTCGTGAAATGTCCAATTCTTGACCACGGTGCCGAATTGATATTCCTGGAGTCTCAGCAACACTCTCACGAACTGCTTCAATGTTTTGTGTCGAACGACTTGTTCAAGGACGGCCAGAGCGTTCAAGATCACTAATTGATCCAGTCTCCCTGAATTTTTCAATTAATCTCTTCGCAGCTCATGAGATTAAATTACTATTCCGACCATATTTTGTACGAAAATTCCGAACTTTAGCTGCCAAACTTTCATTATTTTTAAAATATTGCTCAACAATGAAAACATGTTGTTCTTTCGTGTAGCGCTCGCTCCATTTTTAATAACCCTGAACTGTCAGCTGTCACGCTGTGTTTTTTGTTTTGTTGGCAACACTTTACCATACAAATGGCGCAAATATATGAATATATGTATATATATATATATATATATATATATATATATATATATATATATATATATATATATATATATATATATATATATATATATATATATATATATATATATATATATATATATATATATATATATATATATATATATATATATATATATATATATATATAGTATTTATGGTTAAATGTAAAACAACTGAAAAGTAACGCGGTCCATATTTCAGCAGCCTACGCACTGTTCTCTCATTTGTCAATCCATTCCGAGAAGCGTTTGGCCGTGTCACGACTCATCAGTCAGGCTAGGATCGACAAACAAAAGAACAGAATTTTCTAGTATTTATTCAGGTACTTACGAACATAGTTTTGTTTACATTTTTATAACAATGATGTAACTTCTAAAATAAAATGTCCCGTAGTTATTTTTAATACTAATCCTTCTTGATTAAGTTTCAAATATTAATTTAAACATGTTTTCTAATAGCTCCAATTAATTAGTTAAACAAAACAGAAAAATAGTATACAAAGCAGGTGGTGTATGAAGACCCTAGGACAACTAGGATATTTATAAAGGCAACCTTTACACATAAGCACCCCATTAAATAGAATTTTCCAGTCCGTTTATAAAAATATATAACTCGCTATATTTATTTTCAGTTATTCTCAATATACTGGGAATTCAATTTATTGAACTGAATTTTATCTTTTAAGTGGCTCACCAGATTGACTATTTTCCTATTTAGCATATTAAAAAGTTTCTTTCACTGCTAAACTTAGGTTTTTCTGAGGTGGCCAAATATGGTGACAAAAAAATTGTTAATTGTCAAATTTGACAGGTTATAAAATGAACATCCTTTACATATGATTTGAACATTGATATTGGCCTTCCTCACTAAAAACTAAGCCTGGTAGTAAACGAATTTTTGGTTGTGACAAATAGGAAGATAGTAAATCAAGCAAGCCTCTTCATGGATAAAATTCAATTCAATATAATTTAAATGGTCTGTATATTGGTAAAGACTTCATATAAACATCAAGAGTTATATACGAGTATTTGTTAAACGGACTGACAAATGCTATTTAATGGTAGGCTCATACGTAAAGGGTAGCATTAAAAAGAAAATCGTAGTTGGCTTGGATCTGACAAGTGACAATTTTTTCTTATCATATTTGGCTTCCTTACAGAAAACTAAATTTACTAGTCAACGAATTTTCTTGGTGTGTCAAGTAAAAATATAGTAAATCGAGTGAGCCACTTAGTAGTTCCGTTCAATTACTTGAATATATATATATATATATATATATATATATATATATATATATATATATATATATATATATATATATAGAATAAAGAAAGAAAGCAAAAAATTGCCGTATCTACCAAAATTATTAAAAATACAATCTTAGTTGGGGAACTCGGCAAGAAGGGGGCGTGATAAGAGATCACACAATTTTCATTAAGCCAATATTTCGGTCCTGGATTGGGACCTTCTTCAGGGCAGAACTGAAAAGAAGAACAAAGCGTATTACCTGATCGTGTCTGGGACAACTTTAAATTAATGATGTTATCGTTAGGTTGTTATAATAAATAAAATTAGTGTAGAACAAGAATAAGATATTAGTCATAATAAGTTAAAAAACTCACATGAGAAGTGCAAAGATTTCGTTAGCCTGAATGGCCGTAGGTAGCTTATACATACAAAAGTTGTTACATATAAAAGTTGGTTAATCCATAAAATATATAAAATACACACTAAAACACTGTAGACAAAATTCTAAAAACCAAATTTAAAACATGGATGTAATTGGGAACCTTGGATGTTGAGAACATTGTTAATTATTTCACCTGTGACCACCACACATGGCCACCGCCATTTAGGAAAGATGACAGGGACGACAGGAGACAGCTGCCCGACAGAGATAAGTAGTTTAGTCAAGAAAACTCAATTAACCAGAATGCGGGGTCGACACCTGGAAGGAACCGATAGAAAAGGAAGTGCAAATATTGGACCTTAAGTGAGAAGGAGATAGCCAATTGAGCGACCAAAAAACCCGGTATGTAGTAGAGGAAGGATAAATCATAACCTAATTATAGGTAAAGGGTGAGCGAGGGAGCGAGAGAGAGAGAGAGACAATAATGGGAGCAACGAAGAGGAAGATTGTCTAATGAAATAATTATTAATTTATTAATTTCTTGTTGGAATCTGATTGGAGGAAGAGATTGTTTGCGAAAACCAACGAAGACTGGAGGCACCAGGAGGTGTTAAAGGGGTGACGCAAGGTACTGTCAATGGAAGGAAGACAGTAATCGCTAGGTGCACAAAATGGCCCAGATAAAATGGAAGGAATCTGTGGAGCCCAGGATCAAAGAGAACCGTAAATAAAGAGAGGAAGGAGGAGAGAAACCCTGGAAATTACAGAGCTAAAAGAGAGACGACCAACGCGGTTCAGATGGATCATAAAACACTTGAAGACAGGGAATTATTGTGTGGAATTGATTTATCACAGGAGAGGAGGAAACTATATATGCTACTAAGACCATCTAGGTCGGTTCTTTTATTGATATTAAGGTAATTCTCCTGGATGTAACACATCTCAAGGAATTCTCTCTTGGAAAGATTGTTAGAGAAATGAAGAATTTTGGGTTCCCTGAAATTAAAAGAATGACCATTGTCAACAGAATGGGTCGCCAGAGCACATCGGTGTGGATGGCATCTAGTATCACTTTTATGGAGTGCAATACGACGATTCAAGGATTGAGAAGTTTGGCCAATATAGATTGATGGACAATTGAGGCAGGAAATTGAGTAAACTAAGTCTGACATGGAAAGAACTGGCAGCGGGGCCTTCAGCTTGCTGAAGACACGTCTGTTTTTGAAGAAGTAATATTTAGCAATTTTAATGTTAGGAATGACACGCAAAATGTGGACCAATTTGTTTGTAAGGCCAGGAATGAATGGTAAAGAAAGCAGCGACCAATTTATTTCGACTGGAGGAGTTAAAGGGGGAGGGGAGATATACGGTAGGTGGAGGGGAGGGGGTTCTGTGGGAATATATATATATATATATATATATATATATATATATATATATATATATATACATACATATATATATATATATATATATATATATATATATATATATATATATATATATATATATATATATATATATATACATACATACATACATACATACATATATATATATATATATATATATATATATATATATATATATATATATATATATATATATATGTATATCATTTATAAACGCACTGAAAAATGCTTTTTAATGGTGTCCTCATATGTAGAAGATGCCAAGGAAACATCCTAGCTTACTTTGTAATCTGTGACACTTGACAAATACAAATTTGTTTCCTTATAAAAAACCTAAGTTTAGTCGTGAAAAAAATATTTCGATACGCCAAATAGGAAAAAAGTAAATCGGGTGAGTCATTTAAAGGTTAAAATTCAATTCAATAACTTGAATGCTCTGTCAACTAAAAAGAAATATCAAATATATATTTTTGTAACCGAACTGAAAAATTTTATTTAATAGTGTGCTCATATGTAGTGGATGTCCATTTTGAAAAATCCTTGTTAGTTTTGTAATCTGTCAAATTCGACTTCTGTTAAATTTTTTATTACATATCATATTTGGCTTTCTCATAAAAAAGTTCAGTAGTGAAAGAAATTTTTCGGTACATCTTTTTTTTATGGGTCTAGCACACGTGCTGCAGGAAAGTCCCTAAAGCGCTCCAGGAGCGGCATGTGTGCTGAAAAAGCGATTCACGTTGTTCTTGAATCGCTGTAAATTGTACTCGGTGGGAAATACAGCCCTGGGCAAATTATTCCAAAGGGATGATGTTCTCCATGTAAAAGACTCCTTGAAAAGCGTTGTACGCTGAGTAACAAGCTGAACCTCATAAGGATGTGAAGTATTAGCGCGACGTGTATTTCTAACATGCACCGCTCTGCGAGGAATTAAGAGGGCGACATCCTTCGAACACTTTCCATGAAAATACTTGTAGAACAGACTCAAGTCGCCAACCGTTTTCGATGTTCCAGCGAATCAAGGTCGCCGATCAGTTCCGGGTCTCTAATCAGACGAACAGCTCTTCTCTGAACAGAATCCAACAAATGCAGTATATGTTTGGGAGTGGAACCCCAAACATGGGAGCAGTATTCCATAGTTGGCCGAATTTGAGCTTTGTAAAGAATTAACAGTTGTTGTGGAGTATAAAGCTTTCTGGTTCGAAATAATATTATATAGAAAAATTAAATAGAAAAATAGTAAATCGGGTGAGCCACTTAAATTTTGGTAACTTGAATGCCCTGTATATGGGTAACGACTGAAAATAAATATCAAATGTTATATGTTTTAATAAACGGACTGAAAAATGTTATTTAATGGCGTGCTCATATGTGGAGGGTGCCATTTATAAAAGCTTAGTTGGCTTTGTAACCTATCTAATTTGACAAGTGATGGATTTCTTATTATCATATTTAGCTTTTTGATGAAAAGCTAAATTTAATACTGAAAGAATTTTCTTGGTATGTAGAATAAGAAATTAGTTAATTAGGTGAGACACTTAAAAACCGTTTCTGCACATGGTATAATTAGTGCTAATTAGCGGTTCATTCTATTGTGTTTAATTAGTAAAGATTGATAATTTGATACAACCAATTAATGAAAAATTGAGGACATTATTAAGGCTGGTAATTACAGGTGGACTGTTTGAAATCATCTAAAATACGTATTCGAACGCAGAAAGTTGTTAATACCATCAAGTATTATTTAATATAAACAATTATCGGTAACTCATAAATACTCGTTCTCCAGAATAACTGATCAGCTTACTGACCGCTACTGTAGCGCTTCTGTTTGGTTAACTATTTAAACAATATTAATAATAGAAGCAGGATATGTTGGAAACATACTAGACCCAGATCGTTATAATTTAACATACGACTTTAGCATTGATTTTATTGGGGAGCGATTACAGTCTAATGACGTTAATGCCAAGAAATTGGTCTAGTTCAAAGTGCTAATCTAATAAAATTAAATATAAAGCATGTCTCTAACAACACCAACCCCACTAAATATATCTCTGCCCCTTTATACGTATTTTGAAAATTGTTTACTAGTTTCGTTAATATTATATTAAAGTAAATCCCAAGATATAAGATCCTGCCTTTTTGCTTTTTCAATGGAGCAATAAACGAGCCTATTAAGGTTTTGCGCATAGTTGGCAGGTATTACGATAAACGTATTTTTATTTTACCTGGTTTGTATACCGCCCTCACTTGAACCTGCAATCATATTGGATCTATTTTTACCTATATATTTACTACCTGGCAACACGGTTTAGAGCCCTTTAAGTATTTGATAATATAGGCCTAATGACCACAGGTCCCCATTAAAATTCGAAAGATACTTTTTATTATTTTTAGTTTTCCTTACAACTTATAACGTAACGGTTTTATTTTAATTATGTGGCATCCGTGGGAAAATTGCAATAGTGGCTATCGCAAGAGAAAACATTTATCACTTGACGCTAAACAAATAGTGAAAAATGTTTACGACAGTTTGGTAAAAAGAAATTTGAATAAACAAAGTGCTTTGCATGAAACCAGTGAACTAACAAAAACCCCAATTTCTACTATTAAGGGTATTGTAGCAAAACCATCACTCAGAAACAAGAAAAAAACGGAAAGATTTTCAAATGCATCATGTAGACGATTGTGAAAAAAACGTCATCAGGAGAAAAATATATTCTGTGTATGAAGAGCAGTTGGTGCCGACACTAGACAAAATACAATTAAGTCTGGTGCAGGACGGGACCAATATACAGTGTCGCCGGTCAACCCTTTACAGAATTCCCTTAAGAATGGGATTCACGTTCCGAAAAATCAACAAAAGGCAAGTAGTGATGGAGCCACAAAGATTATGAATCTTGCGCAGACTTATTTACAAGAAATTAAAAAGTATCGATCAGAGAATTAGCCAATAATTTACCTTGACGAAACATGGTTCGATACCCATGACACTGTGCAAAAAGGGTGGGTTGACAGCGGTACAAAATGTCAGACTAACGCACCTTCAAATAAAGGTAAACGAATAACCATTTTGCATGCTGGATCTGAAAAGGGCTGGATTTCAAATTGTCTACTATTATCTGCAAAAAACATAAAAGATTCTAGTTTGGACTATTACGAAGACACGACCGCAGAACTTTTTGGAAATTGGTTTCAAAATTCCCTTTTGCCTGAACAGAGTGTTATAGTTATGGACAATGCAAGTTACCATAGTCGCCTACTAAATAAGGTTCCTAATGCGGTCAACGCCAAATCGGAAATACAGAAATATATATTAGAAAATGACATTTATTTTGACTTTAGTTATAAAAAAAGTGATCTTTTGGAAGTTTTAAAAGACTATAAATTGAAAAAGAAATATGTTTGTGATAGTATGGCTGAGAAAATGGGATACACTGTTTTGCGGCTTCCTCCGTATTATTGTGTGTTCAATCCAATTGAACATATTTGGCATCAAATTAAATCAAAAATAAGGGCACAAAATGTTTTTCCTACTTTAAGCGTGTCAGTGGTTGAATTAGTAAAAAAAAGTTATAAATGATATACCTTGTGAAAGCTGGAAGAATTACTTTTAGCACGTTGTTAAAGTTGAAGATTCATATATTTATATAAATAATATAAAACCCTTGATAATTACCTCAGCTGATGACAGTGATAGTGAAACCGAATTGAGCTTAAGTTAAAATATATTTTTAATTATACAATATGTCCTCTCTTGTAAACTCCATTTATTCAAACTGTATATTTGTAGTTCTTATCCATTTGTTTTTACATGCATCTATAAATAAACATCTCCAAAAACACTTATAATTTTATTTATTTACATTAATAAATAAAATTCCATCTCTGCAACCAATTATAAACAAAAAGTCAGAATTTTTATATTGCCCACTTAAAACGGCAAAAAATCAGAATCTTATATTTTGGGACAGGTTATACTTGAATAGGACTTACAAAAAACTTTATATTCGTAACACTATACACCAAAACTCAAAATGCTGTCTCAAAATACAAATGCCTTTATAGGCTTAAAGGTTTCTAGGAATAATATTGTAAAATATCAGCAAAATGTAAATTTTCTAAAATATTGACAACATCCACAAAAATAGCCACTAAAATCTTAAACAGGTGACACGGTAATAAATGAGGGTGCAAGCGTTTAAAATTTAAAATAACATTTAACCTATCTATAGGCCATATTCGTAGTCCAGTCGGTATAGGTTTTCGCGGTGAAATGCCGTTAAATGCAGACTTTTTTTTAAAAAAAAAATAGTTCTTGATGTGTACTTTCCGGGAAAAATAATGCGGACAATAGCCAAGTGGTGCAACAATTTTAAATATTGCAAAATACAAATATTTTCGACGTTCTCAGTGGTTTTTTAAAGATTCCTCTCGTTCTATCCAACCAATTTGAAAAATTAACGAAATCTGAAAGAAAACATCAAAACTTTTCATTTGAGGATTTGAAAGTTTAATTTAATCCAATAAAAACCGAGATATAGTCGATTTTTTCAAAAAAAATAAATTTTTTTGAAATAATTGATTTTTGTAAACAAATTGATATATCTTTGGATAAAAATATGATATTGGCAAAAATCCAACGGGGTTATCTTCGGTACATATCCTTCTTGAAGATAAGCTGATAAAATTTGCAAATTTCCATGTTTTTCATATAGATTTTCCTTTATGAAGTTATAATAAATTTTCCGAAAACGCAAAAAAAGTTGTTTATCTTTCTCTTTTTGCAAAAATAATTTAACAATTTTTTACTCTTACCATTAGAGCCAGACTATCTTCTAGAGATATAGAGCTAACTTTTCCGCCCTATAATTTAACCCCATAGAAGCTGAGAAATCGACCATTATTCTCGAATTTTTGCAATTTTGCAAAGTTACTTTTTGCATATATCCTCTTTTTCTAAAATTACTTTGATCCAATTATAGTTGCTACTATTATCAAAACATATTTCTGAAATGATAAGCTAAATTTTCCGCCCTATGAAGTTTAATTTGACCCTATAGAAGCTGAGAAATAGACCATGAAAGGTCTTGGATGTTTTCTGTTAAATTTCGTTAGAATTTTTCAAATCGGGCGAATAGAACGGGAGAAATCTTTAAAAAACCACTAAGACCGCCGAAAATGTTTGAATTTTGCAATATTTAAAATTGGACAATAGCCAAGTGGTACAAACTTGGCTCTTGCCCACATTATTTTTCCCAGAAAGTACACATCAAGACTTACATTTAAAAAAAAAGTCTGCATTAACGGCATTTCTGCAAATGCTCACTTTTTTGTCTATCCCGACTGGGCTATCAGTCAAGTAACTTATTTTAGTAACTACTGAAATCCGTTGAGAAATTCTCCAGTTTAAAAATCTGTATATTGTTTTCATCTGTTATATAAGAAAAGTGCTCTAGGACTTTGTAAAAAGGTGGAACTTCCGCTAATTAAATAAACTGAATATTCTTTAATTTTATAAAAAAAAGTTTTTATTATTCTAGCTGTTTTTTCACTTGGAATTTGTAAATGAAATGTTCTAGAAATCTGTAAAACAAAAATATCATAATTTCGTCTGATTTGTACAGGGTGAGTCAACGATAGAGTAAAGTTCATTATCTCATTTGCTTCGGGAATGACGAAAAAATGTTAAATACAATAGTTTTAAGGAATGTTAAGGTGCACAGTTTAAAATTATTTTTGAGTATACAGGGCACTTCAAAAAAGTGTGGCCGATATAACGTATGTTTTTTTAAATGGAACATCCTATTTTCTAATCTATTTTTAAATTCTGCGTAAAATTTTATAACTTTTGTATTAATAATGTTATATACCTAAAACTAGTTTTCAGTTTTGTAAAAAATTGCAGTAGCGATATTGTTTCTGAAGGTGGAATATTCATAATTGGTGCGAGCCTTCTATAGAGATAAAATAAAGATATAAATATAAAGAAATTTGAGTTAGATGCTATAGTGTGTTCAAAATAAAGTTATGCATTTCGACTATTCTAAATTCAAAAATCTCAAATTTTTTAAATGGCACACCCTGTATATTATTATTTTTTCTGATAGTTTTTACAAAATCCTTCAACTTTTATTATGTATGTCGTATACCTATTTCTAGTAGTTTTCGATTTATTGAATTTTTCAGTTTTTACCCTAATTTTTAATACACTTACGCTATTGTGAAAACATAAACAAATAGTTAATAATAATTTTAATATAGTTTAACTTATCTAATGATTAATTATTATGACGTAATAAATATTCAAAAATATGCCCGTCTACTTGAATACACATGTTTAGTTGTTTTACTATATTTTCCGTCACTTTCCTTAGCATAAAGAGCGTTATTGTCCTGCACGCATCTCGTATCCTATTTTCCATATCTACTGGTGTTGTAGGGGGATTCAGATAAACACGATCTTTGATGTAGCCCCACAAAAAGAAGTCTAAAGGTGTTAAGTCACATGATCGAGGGGGCCACTGAATGAATCCATCCCTACCGATCCGTTTTTGTGGGTAACGATCGTTTAAAAATTCCCGAACTTCCCGATGGTAATGAGCAGGAGCTCCTTCTTGTTGAATCCACATTTGATCCCTTTCAAAGTTATCAACTTCTTCAAGAAGCTGGAGTAATTCGTTTTGCAAAAAATTTAGATATCTAGGCCCGTTAAGCGGTTCGCGGAAAAGATGTGGACCAATAATTTCATATTCCACACCATACATTAAGCGACCAATGGTTTTGGTTTTGAACTTCCCAGACTCAAAATGAATTAACTGTTGAATAATAATGCATGTGATGGTTGTTAACTTCTCCATTACTACGAAAAGTAGCTTCATCAGAAAATATTATTTTGGATAAAAAGTTTGCTCCATTCATGGTGGTACAAAAATTTAATCGTCGTTCAAAATCGCGGTTTTGAAGTTCTTGGTGTAGTTCCATATTAAAGAGATGATACTTGTATTTACTCGTGGTGCGATCACCCATAGATTGGAATGTGTCAGATAAGTAAGCTAGTTGACTGCTGCTGACCTGGGGATTATCTTCAACATGAAGTAAAATCTCCATTTCTTTTTCCTCATTAGTAGCATTCTGGTTTACTACTTTCCGTTTCGTATAATCAACGCTACCACTACCATCAAACCGTTCCATTAAACACTGAAAAGATTTTCCAGATGGTATACGTCTATTAGGGTACTTCGCCCCGTAAAGCCTTACTGTCAAAAGACAATTTTTTCCCGCCTCGCCCAGTATATAAACCATATCAATTAATTCATTTTTAGGAAAATCCATAACTATTACCTTTATACGTCACTTACTACAACAAATTAAACTATTTCTACTTGCTTAATAGACATGTCAAAATTTAACAATGCCTACATTTTTGTTTTGTCTTGGCAACTATGATGTTATAGCGTAAGTGTATTAAAAACAAGGGTAAAAATTGAAAAATTCAAAATAATCGAAAACTATTAGAAATAGGTATATGTTATACTTAATAAAAGTTGGAGGGTTTTGTAAAATTTACCAGAAAAAATAATAATATACCGGGTGTGTCATTTAAAAAATTTGAGATTTTTCAATTTAAAATAGTCGAAATGCATAAATTTATTTTGAAGACCCTGTAGCATCTAACTCAAATTTCTTTACATATATCTTTTTTTTCATCTCTATAGAAGGCTCGTACCAATTATGAGTTCCAACTTTACAAACAATGGCGCTACTGGCAATTTTTTACAAAACTGAAAACTAGGTTTAGGTATATAACATTATTAATAAAAAAGTTATAAAATTTTACGCAGAATTTAAAAATAAATTAGAAAATAGTATGTTCCATTTAAAAAAACATATGTTATATCGGCCACACTTTTTTTGAAGTACCCGGTATTGTGTACTCAAAAATAATTTTAAACTGTGCACCTTAACATTCCCTAAAACTACTGTATTTAACATTTTTTCGTCATTCCCGAAACAAATGAGATAATGAACTTTACTCTATCGTTGACTCACTCTGTACAATAAAATGAAAAAAAAAAAAAATGATTTTTCGCCTGTTTTTTCAATTTTGTAGGTTATGTACACATTTGAGCGATTTAAAACCAACGAGGATTTGTTGGAAATTTAATTATGAAGAGTGTAGCTTTTTGTTTGTCTCGATCCGATTGGTATAAACGGAGTTATTCACATTTTAAGCTTAAAAAACGCGTTTTGAAAACTTCAATTTTGGACTTTTTTTACTGCACGGCTGTCATCGCGTATATATCACTAAAAGAGCAAATAGTAGTAGCAATTTTCTCAATGAAGGCGGGACCGGTGATACAGGCATATGAAATAAGTAAAAATTTTAGATTAATAATAGTGAACAAGAAACTAAACTGGTAAAGAATAAAATTTGCAATATAACGTGGTTCATGCTAGTTAAATCAATTTATCAATTTTAAAATATTAGAGAAGTAAAGTGCAATAACTTTAGTTAGGGACACGTGATAGATATACAGAGCGTTGAATTGTTTCAAAATTTGAACATTTCGACGGCATTTCATTAAAATAAAATTTAAAGAAAAAATAATTGGCCAAGTGCAAGTCGGACTTGCGCAATTGCTTTTAAAATCAAATTTTTTGTTACAGAAGTATAAAATGATCAGTGATTTCACAAAACACATCCCAAATGAGTTTTCACCAAAGTTTTTTTTCCGATCTTTACTGAAAACTGATGACCTTGAAATTTTTATTTTTTATATACCAGATAAATTATTAAAGGTAATGCACTCGTGATAATTTTCGTTCAATCTACATCCTGTGGAGAATATGCTAGAATTTTTTCAAATTTTTTGGATCAGTACTTTTGGAGATACAGAGGGGGAACAGCAATTTTTCGCACTTTTTTAAAAATAATACAAAGAGGAGTGTGCGAAAATATTACATTATATATATTTTTGAACTAGTCTTGTTGTTACAAGCTTTCATTTGACACCCCACTCGATGATCTGGTAAATTCTTTTTTCACTTCTGATTTGAACCCCCAAAACGAACCCCTTAAATCAAAATTTAACTTTCAAAACTACACGGCTCTGATGAGACCATCAATTTCTATATTAGTGCCAAATTTTAACTTTCTATATCAAATAGTTTCGGAGAAAATCGGGTTTGACAGACAGACGGACAGACAGGCGGACAGACAGACGAACAAACAGGCACCGAGGTGATCTTATAAGTGTTCCGCACAGAACACTAAAAAAACAGTTAAATTTTCTCGAAGTAAATTAAAAGTGTATTTTTATTTTTCAAAAAATCTCATAAATTTTTTATGGTATCTTTACAACACAAAAATGAGATGTTTCATTATTTCTCAAGAATATTCTTTTTTCCATTAAAAATACCTTTCTTGCACAGTTTAATAGATGCCCATGTTCTTAAATATGTTTAATTCCCAAAATTGTCTATAAATATGGTTTTTTTACCGTCAGCTCCGGCCTTTCAGTTTTTTTAGGAGCGACAGGGTTTACAAGTTATGGTAAAGTACTACAAATCCAAGTGCATTTACATTTCGTTTCAATTTATGCAAAACATTACTGTAAATAATAGATAGATATTCTCTTTATATTTTTAAAGTAATTTAGATTTAGGGTTAAATTATGAAAAATAATTCAAGTTCTATCTTCCTTCCTTTTTAAAAATTATCTTTCTCTTTATTACAGCATACGAGTTTCGGTTAGATGATACCACTATCTAAACTAACTGTAAGTTAATAAAAGTTGTCGTTTATATAAGCTTATTTAAATTAACTTAAAACTAATAAATTAAAAATTAAAACTTGTAGACCGAAAAATCTTCATCAAAACGAACCAGTAAAGACGCACACAGTTTTACGTAACACAATAAATAAAATACCAAAAATTCAAAAACATTTACAGCCATATTCACTAAAATGACCTATAAGTTCTATCCAATATAGTTACCATAGAATCTAAACCCTCTAGCCGTCCAGATCATTTTTGACATTGTAATATTTTGTATTGTGAATATAACAAAATTTGATATGACATTCCAGAATTAAGGTCTGGGGATAGGTAGAAAATGGAAGTAATGAGTTCATTTGTTATAGGTTTTCTGGTCTTCTATTGAACAGTTTCATAATTGGTACTTTTATCACTTTAAACCTGGAACTTGCAAATTAGGCTAGTTTTAAAATTAGAACTTTTTGTGAATCAAGCTGGTGTAACTAATGTAACTACTACTACATATGACACTACTCTTAGGTCAGAGTACATACTTATCTCTAATTTTATAATTATTGCATGTTATATTTTCAATTCGTTATAATATGAAATCACTATCAACTAGATCTACTAAAATATTAATAGTTAATTCCGATCTGGTTGTCATGAAACGCTTTTGTTTTTATTATTGTTATGTTAGATATCTTAAATGTTACGCCAGAAACGATAGTTTAAAATAAAAATCTGTGCAAACACTGCAAAAAATTATTAGGATCTCGGTCTATTTACTATCTACTAAACTATAAGGGATATTAGGGTAGACTGAGTACGGTCTAATACACAACTAATATACAACAGGAATCATCATCAGAAGAGGAGGAGTGCTACTGCCTTGTTTGTATGTCACAGTATTCAGAGAGGAGACCCTGAGAAAAATGGATACAATGCCCAAATTGTAAACTGTGGGCACAGAAGGTGGTCTTAGTTATGTTTGCCACAATTGTAACTCCGAATAATCCCAAAACTAGAATTTATAACTAAGTATCAATAGTATTGTTAATAGAAATATTTTCTTTTAGTTTGTTCTCCAATTATTTTTTCCACTCGAAGTGCTATAAATTTAGTTCGTTTTGTTTTTAAAAAAAAGCTGTTGATTTATATTGTTTTTGATAAGTACGTACATTTTGTATAATTGTTAAGTAGTCATATTGTCAGAGACGACTGATTATATACATTTTAAATTATGCACCCTAAAAACATTGATGGCTGATTAGAACTATTACGTTGTATCTTTAAACATCGATGGCTGATTTATATTGTTAAACGGTGCCATAATTATTCTTAAAATTGAAATAAATAATAAATAAAACATGTTATAATATTATATTTTGTATTATTTGCATGTGTTTCAACTGACCACAATCATTGTTTCAACCGCCCCTGGTATGAGGACGGTTGAAACAAATCAGATTTTTTTTATTTGATCTTATACTAAAAATAAAACAGCGGGTACTCAAATGGTACTGCCCATTAGTAGATAGAAACACGCTCTTGTATTTAACATATCTCCATCATCGCCCCGTTTATTAATGGCAATGGTATGGACGATATAAGCTAAATTGTTTCAACTATACCCAGTCTACCCTATTAAATAAAGACCCTACATCTAAACTTATTAAGATATTTTTTTTGGCAGTTATGAAATTCCAATGAGTCAGAAATATTCGTTATTTTTATTATAATTAGCATTTCTACAAGAAAAATAACCGGTCAAGTGCAAGTTGGACTTGCGGAGTTAGTGTTCGGTATGTTGATTGCTTTTAAAATAAAAGGGTGAGGTATAAAATGATCAATGACCTTCCGATCTTTACTGACTGATGACCTTGAAATTTTTTCCTATTCAGTATATATATCACCACTACACCAAACACTTTACTTTTGCACTCGACGCGCGTTTTGCTAACCATGTTAGCTTCATCAGGAGCGATGATTGACTAAAGCTAAACTACAAATCTACTTTATTTATACTTAGCCTAACCCTTGAATTACTAAGCCGGAACTAATGGCATAGGCAAGGCCATCAGTTCCGGTCAAGTAACCAGTAGAGGGGACTATAAGGAATAGGCCCTCTGTCTTTATTTAAACTACTTTTACATTTTATAATTTCCATACTTTCGTATGCGTTCAACAATCTCCTATCACATACGTTTTTTATTAATCTTAGATTATCTAATGTTACAGTATGATCAGCTTCAAGGGCATGTTCGGCAATACTAGACTTTTCTATTCTACTGTATTTTAAGTGTGCTAAATGTTCTTTAAATCGTGTTTTAATTGACCTTTTAGTTTGCCCAACATACTTTTTGTCACAATCATTACAACTAATTTCATAAATTCCACTTTTCTCACAATTAGGAATCTTATTTTTGGGATTTCCTAAGATATTCCTCAAATTGCCTGATGACTTATAGACTAAGGTGCTATATTTCGGATTATATGGTATGGAGACATACTTGGTGTTATTTTCTTCGCGTGTAAAAAAGATGGAATTCAGAATATTAAACCTAAACTTATGTCTCTTTATTAGCTTATTTACTAAGGCATCGTCATAACCATTAACTCTAGTTATATTTCTAATACGATTCCTTTCTTTATTAAAGTTTACTCTATTCAGAGGGAAAGTGACCAAACGATGAACTAAAAAATGTAATGAGGCTAATTTGTGTTGTTCGCAATGAAATGAATCATTAGGAATATATCTATCTGTTACTGTGTCCTTCCTATAGATATCAAATTCTAATCTGTTATTATTTTTAATAATTAAAATAACTAGAAAGGGCAATTGTGCTTTGTTCTCAACTTCGTAAGTGAATTTAATGGAATCATACCGGCTATTTAATTTAGAAACAAAATCATCAATATGTGCTCTCTTTGTATCAAAAATCGCGAAAATATCATCCACATACCTATACCATACTCTTGGAAAATATTCGAATTCTTGACTGGCTTCGATTTCAAACTTACTCATGAATAAATTGGCTATGAAAGGTGATAAGCAATTACCCATAGCTGTGCCTTTTTTCTGAACATATAATTGACTGTTATATTGGAAATAATTTTGTTCCATACAAAGTTTACATAATGTTAAGTATTTACGAATAATTTCGTCTTCAAAGTCATTCATTCTAAATAATTCTTCGAGATATTGTAGTTTGTGGAATTGGCACACTTGGGAACAAAGAACTAACATCATAAGAAATTAAGACTTCACCTTCATTAAGAACTAGATGTTTTGTTTTATTACTGAATTCTAACGAATTTTTCACTGCGAAAGTATTTAATGGTAAATTCTCAAGTTTTTTTTTGATAACCATTTGGATATTAAATATGTGGGTGATCCGACCGATGAAACAATGGCTCGCATTGCTTTTCCAGGTTTGTGAATTTTGGGTAAGTAGGATTACTCACATTTAATTTAAATTTTAGCGAATCGGTGACGAGGTTCTTACATTTTTTAAAGAATTTTTAACCTCTGATATCATTCTCGCTAATGGATATTTTCCTAATGATTCATTTCATTGCAAATAACACAAATTAGCCTCATTACATTTTTTAGTTCATCGTTTAGTCACTTTCCCTCTGAATAGAATAAACTTTAATAAAGAAAGGAATCGTATTAGAAATATAACTAGAGTTAATGGTTATGACGATGCCTTAGTAAATAAGCTAATAAATAGACATAAGTTTAGGTTTAATATTCTGAATTCCACCTTTTTTACACGCGAAGAAAATAACACCAAGTATGTCTCCATACCATACCAGAACTAAAAGGTCAATTAAAACACGATTTAAAGAACATTTAGCACACTTAAAATACAGTAGAACAGAAAAGTCTAGCATTGCCGAACATGTCCTTGAAGCTAATCATACTGTAACATTAGATAACACAGGGGAACAGCTGTTTTGGTGTCGAGGTTTTTTGAGCTGATTCTATATCAATTTGATGTCCTGAATTCAAATAACGTATTCATTTGTACCTAGGAGCTCAAATTTTTAAGATATACAATTTTAGAGAAATATAAGTTACATTATTGTAACTCAAATCCGTAAGTGTAGTAAACAAAAGTAGATACGAAATTTTTATTTTAGTTATACAAAATACAATATTATGTCGTACTTACAAACAAAAAAAAAACATTGAAGAAATGAAATAGTCACTCAACACTTGGAAAGCGTCTTTTCCGCGACATTCTTGAATGTTTTTTTAAACAGTCCCTTTTTAAACTCCAGCAGTAATCTGCCATCATGTGCATGTCCCATCTTCCTTGGTAGCGGTCCTCCATAACTTTAATATCTTGGTGAAATCTTTCACCTTGTTCCTCACTCATGTCTCCTAAATTTTTCTGGAAAACGGTCTAAGTGGCTGTGTAAATAGTGTATTTTAATACTCATATTGCACTCTAAGGATTTGAAACTATTAAGCATCTTGTTAACCATTTCAACATAGTTTTGAGCTTTATGTTTGCCTAGAAAATTTTCTACAACTGCAACAAATGATGTCCAAGCTTCTCGTTCAACTTGATTCATTGAATTTATGAAGGCAGGATCCTTAATTAATTGTCTTATTTGTGGGCCGTCAAATATCCCTGCTTTGAGTTTTTCTGTGCTCAACTGATGCATTTTTACCCCTATATATGCAAAACAAGACCCATTCTTATCAAGAGCCTTTACAAATTGCTTCATTAAGCCCAACTTTATATGTAACGGAGGAAGTATGATTTTTTCTCTTTCAACCAAAGCGTCGTTAATGACATTCTTTTCCCCAACGTCCATGTTTTCTCTCTGAGGCCAATCTTTTCTAACCCAGTGGTGTGTTTTTTGTCCCTACTATCCCAGAGGCACAAGAAACACGGATATTTCGTGTAACCACTTTGCTGCCCAAGAAGAAAGTTTACCATTTTTTAAGTCTACACAAATCATCCATTGATGTTCGTAATACTTTATCTTCTGCAAGACCAAAGCGATGGTATTATATTCTTCTTTCAGTTTCGTTGAGTGAGCTAGTGGTATTGAACCATATTTATTCCCATTATGTAGAAGGACACATTTTAAACTTCGCTTTGAACTGTCAATAAATAGGCGCCAATCATCTGGAATATATTCAGAAAGTCCCATTTCTTTCATGAGTCCCCTAATTTCGTGACAAAATACAAGATTGTCTTCTTGAGAAAAGAATGGTAGCAGATCTTTTTCTCTTGTACGGTAAAAGGTAATTTTGGTTCCTTGTTCCAGTAAATTTTTGTCGTTCAACCTAGAAGCCAGTACTTCAGAAGCTTTTTTCGATAAATTGAGATCCCTGGTGAGATCATTTAATTCATTTTGATTGAAGCGTTGAGGAACTGATGACGTCCCCTCATAGTCACTGTTAGTTTCATTAGCATCAGAACTTTTATTAGCATCAGAAGAGCGATCAGAGGGAAAATATTCGTCATCAGAGATATGTGGTAGCTGATGAAATGTTGGAATCGGTATTTCATCTGAGTGCGGGTATTGCCGAGTCTAAATTGGGATAAGTCCACTTACTGCGGTTATTTCGATTGATTCCATTAGTATTTACTAAACAGAAATAACAATCATTGAAGTGGTTTTTTGGTTCTCTCCAAACCAAACGGTACGCCGAATTTTAGACATTTTCTTTTCCCGGTAGTCCACTGCCGTAAATGCTCTGTACAAGTTTTACATACGAGATGCGGGGCCCACGTTTTGTTCTGATCACCAAGCTTAACTCCAAAGTATCCAAGATACGCTCGCTTTACAAAGTCAGTAATAGTTTGTCTGTTTTGTTGAAACATGTATTCTCCGCATATATAGCAAAATACATCAGGTTGATTTACACAACTTCTTCTTGAACCGGAACTCATTTTAATTCTGTTCAATAACACAAAAACACTCTTTTCTTAACATAAAATAACACGCCGAATTCGATCTACTCTCATTAGTAAGAACGCACAAACTGACGAGACTTACCCGAGTTAGGTGATTAAAAGGGTCAGTTCAGGTACCTGATAGGCAATGGTTCCACTATTTATAGATTTACCTGGAATTTACTCAATTACAGACTGACAATAAAACCATTGTACCTACATTAATGAATATATAATAATTTTAGAACTCTCATAAATGAATATACTGAATAAAAACCACATTGGTAGATAAGTTGATGTATCTAAAAAAGTAGAGCTGATAGAGAAAAACGGATTGCATGTATAGATTTAGCGTCCCAAATATAGTTAAAATCAGCTCTAAAATCCCAGGCACCAAAACAAAAATATTTTTTGTTGCCCTGTGTAATCTAAGATTAATAAAAAATGTATCTGATAGGAGATTGTTGAACGCATACGAAAGTATGGAAATTATAAAATGTAAAAGTAGTTTAAATAAGGACAGAGGACCTATTCCTTTTAGTCCCCTCTACTGGTTACTTGGCCGGAACTGATGGTCTTGCCTATGCCATTCGTTCCGCCTGAGTAATTCAAGGGTTAGGCTAAGTATAAATAAAGTAGATTTGTAGTTTTGCTTTAGTCAATCATCGCTCCTGATCAAGCTAACATGGTTAGCGAAACGCGCGTCGAGTGTAAAAATAAAGTGTTTGGTGTAGTGGTGATATATACTGAGTAGTATCATTGTGCCAAAGATTCCACATCCCCAACTTACTTAAAATTTTTGTTTTTTTATATATATTATTAAAGTGATAATTTTCGTTCAATCTACACCTTGTGGAGAATATTCCAGAGATTTTTTAAAATTTTTGGACAGTAGTTATCGAGATAAGGGGATAACAGCGATTTTCCGCATTTTTTTTTTAAATAATACAAAGAAATGTATGCGCAAGTATAACATTATATATATTTTTTTACAAGCTTTCATTTGACACCCCACTCGATAAGCTAGTAGAATTTTTTTTCACTTCCGGTTTCACCCTCGAAAACAAACTCGTTAAGTCAAAATTTAACTTTTAAAACTACACGGCTCTGATGAGGCCATCAATTCCCATATTACTGCCAAATTTCAACTTTCTATGTCAAATAGTTTCAGATAAAATGGGGTGTGACAGACAGACCTACGGACGGACACCGAAGTAATCTTATAAGTGTTCCGTACGAAACACTGACAAATAATTCATTATTATATTAGGGGCATTGATTGAAGAAATTATAGGTCATAGGGGAGAAGAGGTTTGTGAATTTTTGGTAGTCTTTAATATTTTAAAGGTATATGATCATAAATAGCGAGATTTTTTAAACTTCTTTAGTTAATGGTTCTTTATTTTGAGTTTTTGTACAAATTTATTAGCTTTTTGTTAAATAGTTGAAGTTGGAAGTCTGATAATTTGTTTGTAATAACTTTAATCTTGTAAACAATCATTAGATTTTTCAATACAAGCTTGTTTAGACATAATAACTATGACATTAGTTTTATCAAGCCTAGTGATAACACAGCCCCACAAAAAAAAAGTGGGGTATACTTTTGATGCGATATATCAGATCCGTAGTATTTTTGCCCGCTGATCACGAATCTGACGTCAGAATATCGCCATCACATCTCAATTTTTTTCTAACCTCAAAAAATAGGTAAAAATTAGTAAAAATTAAGAAAAATATACTCCTAAAAAATTGATTCAAGCTTTTTCATGAATCCAAAGATGTATTAATATGTATTCGGATACGCTAAGCTAATATTCATCGGTTGGATTGAGCCATACAGTTCTGTTTTCTTTCTAACCTCAATAAATCAGACAGATATAGTGCTTCTCGAATGCAAAAACGAATTCAAATTAAAATTCAACCGATCCTTACCAAATTTGGTACACGGGGATTTTTTGAAGTATGTTTGTTGTATCTAGGCATAACCGAAAAAATAAAAGCACTATTACTTATAACGATGTTTCGACAGTAACAAGACCAACTAAACTAATTCCGCCTCCTGAACCACTTGATGCTGATGTTATGGAAACAAATGATTTCACCTTATCAGTTCATGCCGAAAACATTGAGACTGTTGAAAAAGATTCAAACACTGTTACTAATGAATGTTCTAGTGACAACCTATCATATACTAGTGACACAGATAAAGAATTTCTACCATACAACCGTAAACCAGAACCAATACTCGTATCACAGTCAGAACTTAGTGATCTAGTCAGAGATTTAGGCTTATCCAAAGATGGCTCAGAGCATCTTGCTTCCTTTTTAAAGAAAAAACATTTACTTAAGCCAGAAGCTACGATTTCTTATTATAGAAACAGAGATGAAGAATTTCGAAAATATTTCACAATGGACGAGGAATTGTCACTTTCATATTGTACCGATGTAAAAGGTCTAATGGATGAATTTCAAAATAACTCATACGATCCTGAAGAATGGAGACTGTTCATTGATTCTTCTAAACGGAGCATTAAGGCAGTTTTGCTGCATAATACCAACGTTTACGCTCCCATTCCGATTGCTCATTCCACAGTTATGGAAGAGCAATATGAAAAAATGAAGCAGCTTTTGATAAAAATAAAATATGCTGATCATAACTGGAAAATTTGTGGAGATCTGTAAATTGTAACAATATTGCTTGGTCAACAGTCAGGGTTTACACTTTATCCCTGTTATAAATGTCTGTGGAATAGCAGAGACAGGGAACGTCATTATAAGAAAAAAATTTGGCCAACAAGAGAATCGTTCACTCCTGGTGAAAATAATGTATTGTTTCCACCATTGGTAGATCCAGGAAAAGTTGCATAAAAAATTTCCGAAATTTTCTGAAGCTAAAATTAAGGCAGGCGTATTTGACGGGCCACAAATAAGAAAATTGTTTCAAGATTCATTATTTGTTACTAAAATGAATAAAGTTGAAAAAGCTGGTTGGCTTAGTTTTAAAGAAGTCGCAACAAACTTTTTGGGAAATAATAAAAGTCCTAAGTACAAAGAAATAGTCGAGAAAATGGTAAAAAATTTTCAAACATTAGGTTGCTTAATGAATCTAAAATTACATTTCCTGGACTCCCACATCGATGATTTCCCAGATAATCTTGGTGACTACAGTGAGGAGCAAGAGGAACGTTTTCACCAAGATCCGAAAATCATAGAAAATCGGTATCAAGGACGATGGGATGACCATATGCTAGCGGACTATTGCTGGTCGCTAAAAAGAGAAACAAGTCCTTAAAAGCGTTTGGGCAGAAAGCCTTTGAATAGGTCATTCGCGGAAAAAAGAACAAGATACAGCCAAAAAAAGGAAAGTTAGGCGCGGGTCTAACCTTCGCAATTCTAGGGCTTAAGGGTCTACTATTTGAGAGTATATGGTTTAAAAGTCCTGGTTTTGAGTTTATTGGGTCTCATTTTTAAAGTTACAGGGTTATTGCGGTCTATTTTTTGAGGTTACAGGGTGTGGGAGTCTAAGGTTTCAGGGTTTAGGGTTTAAGAGTATCAGGTTTGAGGATTCCCCAACTGTATACCAAATTTGGTAGGAATCGGTTGGTTTTCAAAAATTTTGTCCGCCATCTTGGATCCGCCATTTTGAATTTTGCAAATCCGACCTCAGATTCATGATCAGCAACCCAAAAAACCCCCGTGTACCAAATTTGGTAAGGATCGGTTGAATTTTAATTTGAATTCGTGTTTGCATTCGAGAAGCACTATATCTGTCTGATTTATTAGAAAGAAAACAGAACTGTATGGCTCAATCCAACCGATGAATATTAGCTTAGCGTGTCCGAATACATATTAATACATCTTTGGATTCATGAAAAAGCTTGAATCAATTTTTTAGGAGTATATTTTTCTTAATTTTTACTAATTTTTACCTATTTTGTGAGGTTAGAAAAAAATTGAGATGTGATGGCGATATTCTGACGTCAGATTCGTGATCAGCGGCAAAAATCTGATATATCGCATCAAAAGTATACCCCACTTTTTTTTGTGGGGCTGTGTAATTATTTCATCATCTTTAATAAAAAATGTTGTCTTTTTTCTAAATTTTATTATTTTATTAATTTGTTTTCTTTTTTAAAATTTATTGGCAACTCTATTAATACACTTTTGAGATTTCACTATTATTTAAAGAAATAAACTAAATTTCGTACTTAATGATAAAAATTTCATTTCATAGGGAATTTATATTTCAGAAAAAATTTTAATAGAGTTATCTTGTAGAGGAATTAATTATGTTATTATTTTTCATTTTGTTAAATTTTTTCGCTCTTAAAACTGATTTTTAAATTCATTAATATCTATTAATATTATCTTTTACCGAAGAGTACATTGATGGAAAAAATGTTCTCGAAACACATTTTTTTTCAAGAATACGAGCCATCACGTTCTTACTTGACAGATTGTATCTATAACACAGGGGAACAGCTGTTTTGGTGTCGAGGTTTTTTGAGCTGATTCTATATCAATTTGATGTCCTGAATTCAAATAACGTATTCATTTGTACCTAGGAGCTCAAATTTTTAAGATATACAATTTTAGAGAAATATAAGTTACATTATTGTAACTCAAATCCGTAAGTGTAGTAAACAAAAGTAGATACGAAATTTTTATTTTAGTTATACAAAATACAATATTATGTCGTACTTACAAACATTGAAGAAATGAAATAGTCACCCAACACTTGGAAAGCTTCTATTCCGCGACATTCTTGAATGTTTTTTTTAACAGTCCCTTTTTAAACTCCAGCAGTAATCTGCCATAATGTGCATGTCCCATCTTCCTTGGTAGCGGTCCTCCATAACTTTAATATCTTGGTGAAATCTTTCACCTTGTTCCTCACTCATGTCTCCTAAATTTTTCGGAAAACGGTCTAAGTGGCTGTGTAAATAGTGTATTTTAATACTCATATTGCACCCTAAGGATTTGAAACTATTAAGTATCTTGTTAACCAGTTCAACATAGTTTTGAGCTTTATGTTTGCCTAGAAAATTTTCTACAACTGCAACAAATGATGTCCAAGCTTCTCGTTCAACTTGATTCATTGAATTTATGAAGGCAGGATCCTTAATTAATTATCTTATTTGTGGGCCGTCAAATATCCCTGCTTTGAGTTTTTCTGTGCTCAACTGATGCATTTTTATCCCTATATATGCAAAACAAGACCCATTCTTATCAAGAGCCTTTACAAATTGCTTCATTAAGCCCAACTTTATATGGAACGGAGGAAGTATGATTTTTTCTCTTTCAACCAAAGCGTCGTTAATGACATTCTTTTCCCCAACGTCCATGTTTTCTCTCTGAGGCCAATCTTTTCTAACCCAGTGGTGTGTTTTGTCCCTACTATCCCAGAGGCACAAGAAACACGGATATTTCGTGTAACCACTTTGCTGCCCAAGAAGAAAGTTTACCATTTTTAAGTCTACACAAATCACCCATTGATGTTCGTAATACTTTATCTTCTGCAAGACCAAAGCTATGGTATTATATTCTTCTTTCAGTTTCGTTGAGTGAGCTAGTGGTATTGAACCATATTTATTCCCACTTCGCTTTGAACTGTCAATAAATAGGCGCCAATCATCTGGAACATATTCAGAAAGTCCCATTTCTTTCATGAGTCCCCTAATTTCGTGACAAAATACAAGATTGTCTTCTTGAGAAAAGAATGGGAGCAGATATTTTTCTCTTGTACGGTAAAAGGTAATTTTGGTTCCTTGTTCCAGTAAATTTTTGTCGTTCAACCTAGAAGCCAGTACTTCAGAAGCTTTTTTCGATAAATTGAGATTCCTGGTGAGATCATTTAATTCATTTTGATTGAAGCGTTGAGGAACTGATGACGTCCCCTCATAGTCACTGTTAGTTTCATTAGCATCAGAACTTTTATTAGCATCAGAAGAGCGATCAGAGGGAAAATATTCGTCATCAGAGATATGTGGTAGCTGATGAAATGTTGGAATCGGTATTTCATCTGAGTGCGGGATAGGGCGTATTGCCGAGTCTAAATTGGGATAAGTCCATTTACTGCGGTTATTTCGATTGATTCTATTAGTATTTACTAAACAGAAATAACAATCATTGAAGTGGTTTTTTGGTTCTCTCCAAACCATTAGTACGCCGAATTTTAGACATTTTCTTTTCCCGGTAGTCCACTGCCGTAAATGCTCTGTACAAGTTTTACATACGAGATGCAGGGCCCACGTTTTGTCCTGATCACCAAGCTTAACTCCAAAGTATCCAAGACACGCTCGCTTTACAAAGTCAGTAATAGTTTGTCTGTTTTGTTGAAACATGTATTCTCCGCATATATAGCAAAACACATCAGGTTGATTTACACAACTTCTTCTTGAACTGGAACCTGAACTCATTTTAATTCTGTTCAATAACACAAAAACACTCTTTTCTTAACATAAAATAACACGCCGAATTCGATCTACTCTCATTAGTAAGAACGCATAAACTGACGAGACTTACCCGAGTTAGGTGATTAAAAGGGTCAGTTCAGGTACCTGATAGGCAATGGTTCCACTATTTATAGATTTACCTGGAATTTACTCAATTACAGACTGACAATAAAACCATTGTACCTACATTAATGAATATATAATAATTTTAGAACTCTCATAAATGAATATACTGAATAAAACCCACATTGGTAGATAAGTTGATGTATCTAAAAAAGTAGAGCTGATAGAGAAAAACGGATTGCATGTATAGATTTAGCGTCCCAAATATAGTTAAAATCAGCTCTAAAATCCCAGGCACCAAAACAAAAATATTTTTTTGTTGCCCTGTGTAATTGTTAAGTATTATAATCAGTTTAAAAACAATTGTGCGTCTACTTCTCTTGTACTTTCTCGTGAAAGAATTAAAATAACGTTACTAAATAAAGAGAGAGATTTTAATAATGCTGAAAATTACAAATGACTCAGCTCTAGTACTTTATTTATATCACAATTATTGACTTAGTATTGTGTGGTGTGTATCGGACTATATTCTCGTATTTTTTACTAGGTTTTACGGCTTATTATAAGTTTGACATTGCTGCCAATGATTTAACCAGGTTCGAGGAATAGGATGGGGGGTATATAGATACAAAGGAAAAATAAAGAACACAAGAGTGAGGCTTTTTGTGGGGAGGGGCAACCGAAAGGTAAAACCCCTTGCTTGGATATTCTTCACAAAAAATAACCCTTTCTCACAGTGAAAGTCTAAACATTTTTAGCCAATTTAGAAATCGATGACTCGGAGGTAACTGTTTTTCACCAAAAAAAAATCATTAACACACAAGTTCTGTACAAAAAAATCGCTATTTTCTACATCTATAGAGATGGGGCGGTCATATTCCCTCCAGCCCCTTTTGTCTCCCCGGCTCCTCCTTGAGTACGCTACGGATTGGTGGTTATGTCATTAGTTTAGGATTAGTGCCCGCTCTTTTTAAACCTGAGATCGGAAAATTTTACAATTTTTGTAATTGTTTATAAAAAGCGTTAATGTTGAGTAGCTGACAGTAGCCAATTAGACTTCGCTTTTTAAGAATTGTGCACTTCAATTCAATTTTTAATAATTAATAAAGTAACATTAATAAATGTGAAAATGAAATTCCGTTAAAAATGTACTAAAATATTTTACTCAGATCTCTAAAATATATGTTCTAAGAAGCAAAAAAGGTATTTATCCAATACAAATCCAAATTGTATAGAAAAAAAATGAATTAATGTTAATACTTTCCATAATTTTTTTAAATTTCAAAAATTCAAACGGTAGCACGTTAACAATTACAGTTTTATACGAAATTATTCTTAAGAGAAAGAGTATTGTACTGAATTTACAGAGTTTGTTGTGATTCTAGTTACAATTAAATCTTTTTATACAAATAAATTTCTTTCCAATAGTTAAATAATTTCCAATAAAACAATATTCTTGTCTTAACTATACTAAATTCCACATTATGAAAAGGTGAAATTACCGTTTTTACATATAATAAAATAATTAAATGCCCACTTAACAGACGATAAGCGATTGTAAATATTTATCAGAAAGTCATATTCATTTTGCATAGGAAAACTATTTTGGATTTTAATCGAGAAAACACTCAGCTTCAAAAACAATATCAATACAATAAAACTGCAAGATTATTTTAGAAATTCGCATTTGTAAACATAAAAATTATAATATATATATATATATATATATATATATATATATATATATATATATATATATATATATATATATATATATATATATATATATATATATACCAGCAGGGCCCGCGGCTCCGCTCGCGTGGACTTGATTCACTACTATTGTCACTACTTATTCCTTATGTTACCCAACGTAATAAAATATCTCTCATTATTTCCCCTTATATCCCAATATTTCTCCTTATCTCCTATTATCTCTACATAATTTCCATTATCTAGGCTTATCTCTGTTCATCTCCCATTATTTCTCCTTATCTCCTATTATTTCTCCTTATCTCCCATTATCTCACCTTTTTTCCATTATCTAGGCTTATCTCGACTTATCTCGCAATATTTCTCCTTATCTCCCATTATTTCTCCTTACCTCCCATTATTTCTCCTTACCTCCCATTATCTCACAATAACTCTCATTATCTAGACTTATCTCTGCTTATCTCCCATTATTTCTCCTTATCTCCCATTATTTATACTTATCTCCCATTATCTCACGTTATCTCCCATTATCGAAGCTTATCTCGACTTATCTCCCATTATTTCTCCTTATCTCCCATTATCTCACCTTATCTCCCATTATCTAGGCTTATATCGAATTATATAGAACATATATATAAATTTATAAAAACACGTAAATCGTGGTTCTCGAGTGATAAGCGCACTAACGGACAGACAGACAGATAGAGAGACGTTGCATTTTATATATATTATATTCTTTGCTACATGATATTGTTCCATATTTAATGATTTAGGCAGTGCCTTGCAAAAGAACGCGCTAGCGGCAAACTTTTCTCCGACTTGATTCACTATTATCGTCACTGCTGATTCCTTATGTCACCTAACGTAATAAAATATATCCTATAACCTGGCCAGAGGACATACGTATATTTAAAAAAAGAAGCATGTAAATCGGATAAGTGGTTCTCCAGTGATCAGCGCACTAACGGACAGACAGACAGAGAGACGTTGCATTTTATATATATTATTAGGTATTCTTTGCTCCATGATATTGTTCCAAATTTAATGGTTTAGCATGTTTAAAAAAAAAAGCACGTAAATCGGATAAGTGGTTCTCCAGTGATAAGCGCACAAACGGACAAACAGACAGAGACAGACATTTTATATATATTATAGATATTCTTTGCTACATGATATTGTTCCATATTTAGTGGTTTAGGCAATGTATTGCAAGAGAAGGCGCTAGCGGCAAGCTTTTTTCCGATTTGATTCACTATTATCGTCACTGCTTATTCCTCATGTTACCTAACGTAATAAAACTTATCCGATTTACGTACTTTTTTTTTTAAACATACAGGTAGCATAAGGAATGAACAGTGGCGTAAAATAATGAATGAAGTCGGAAAAAAATTTGCCGCTAGCGCGTTCCTTTGCAATACACAGCCTAAACCATTAAATATGGAACAATATTATGTAGCAGAGAATATTTATAATCTATGATCTATAATATATATAAAATGCGATGTCTCTCTGTCTGTCTGTCTGTCCATTAGTACGTTTATCACGGGAGAACCACTTATCCGATTTACCTGTCTTTTTTTAAATTCATACATATATTCTTTGGCCAAGTTACATAATATTAATAATAATCTATATCTATAATATATATAAAATACAACATCTCTCTATCTGTCTGTCCGTCTGTTAATGCGCTTATCCCTTGAGAACCACTTATCCGATTTACGTCATTTTTTAAATTCATACATATGTTCTCTGACCAAGTTATAGGTATATATTTTATTACACCTATAATATATATAAAATGAAACGTATCTCTGTCTGTCTGTCCGTTAGTGCGCTTATCACTGGAGAACCACTTATCCGATTTTCGTACTTCTTTTTTTAAAAACATACATATGTTCTCCGGCCAGGTTATAGACTATATTTTATTACGATAGGTAGCATAAGGAATGGGCAGTGACAATAATAGTAAATGAAGTCGGACAAAGTTTACCGCTAGCGCGTTCTCTTGCAATACACAGTCCAAACCATTAAATATGGAACAATATTATGTAGCAGAGAATCTCTATAATATATATAAAAAATGCAATGTCTCTCTGTCCGTCTGTCTGTCTGTCTGTCCGTCCGTTAGTGTGCTTATCACTGGAGAACCACTTATCCGATTTACGTGCTTTTTTTAAACATACGTATGTTCTCTGGCAAGGCTATAGGATATATTTTATTAGGTGACATAAGGAATAAGCAGTGACGATAATAGTGAATCAAGTCAGAGAAAAGTTTGCCGCTAGCGCGTTCTCTTGCAATACACTCCCTAAAGCATTAAATATGGAACAATATCATGTAGCAAAGAATATAATATATATAAAATGCATCGTCTCTCTGTCTGTCTGTCTGTCCGTTAGTGCGCTTGTCAGTCGAGAACCACTTATCCGATTTACGTGTTTTTATAAATTTATACATCTGTTCTATATAATTCGATATAAGCCTAGATAATGGGAGATAAGGTGAGATAATGGGAGACAAGGAGAAATAATGGGAGATAAGTCGAGATAAGCCTCGATAATGGGAGATAAGGTGAGATAACGGGAGATAAGTATAAATAATGGGAGATAAGGAGAGATAATGGGAGATAAGCAGAGATAAGTTTAGATAATGGGAGTTATGATGAGATAATGGGAGATAAGGAGAAATAATGGGAGATAAGGAGAAATAATGGGAGATAAGCATAGATAATGGGACTTAAGGTGAGATAATGGGAAATAAGGAGAAATAATGGGAGATAAGGAGAAATAATGGGCGATGAGCAGAGATAAGCCTAGATAATGGAAATTATGTAGAGATAATGGGAAATAAGGAGAAATATTGGGAGATAAGGAGAATTAATGGGAGATATTTTATTACGTTGGGTAACATAAGGAATAAGCAGTGACGATAGTAGTGAATCAAGTCCAGGCGAGCGGAGCCGCGGGCCCGGCTAGTATATATATATATATATATATATATATATATATATATATATATATAATATTTCTATTGAACCTTTCGTTTACATAAACTTGGTTGGTTTTTCTTGGATAATTAGGTTCTTTTCAAAGAATATAATGCTAGTTGTTTATTGACATTTCACCTTATTTTTTTTTAGGCATTTTCAAAAATATTTTTATTCATTCTGAAATTAAAAAAAAGTAAAATTTTGGTATAATTACAGGTTTAACAAATAATATTTCACGAGCACCCTGACATTTGAAATAGTGACACATAAAACAAAACAATATAAAATAATCGTATATATATATATATATATATATATATATATATATATATATATATATATATATATATACATCCTGTACATGTTTAAATATGTACAGGATGTTCCGACACCTATTTTTAATACATGCTTTTAATATACACAAAAGTAAGAAAAATTTTCTCTTAGTAGCTGCAACATCCTTTTATTTAAAAACTTTAATAAAAGTGTAAAAAGGAAGCTCATTTACCAGTATTTTATTGTTGGTTTTGTCCAATTTAGGCATCCGTACGTAAGCACTGGAAGAATATATTGGTGAAACATAAGTATAATTAAGTATATAGGATAGTTTTCCGCATGGAGACCATGCAAGCCTTCTCCTTCTATATATTTCAGTCACTTGGTTTTCTCTTCCTAGTTATACTTGTTGGCTCAGGTAAATGTATTTTTTAACATTTTCGATGTGGCAGTTGTTAATTGTTATGTGTGGGTTTTCGTTACACATAAATTTGATCTTTTTCAAATTCATTTTCAAGCCCAGTATATTTGATTTCTTTTCCAAGAGAAATCAAATAGTAAAATTATTTTTTTTGGCTTGTTGTGCTCAATATCTCGAAATTTATACCGAACGAAGAGCATTCGGGGACAGCATTAATTTTTTGTTTTCATTTGAAGAAAACTCATACCGATTACTTCGAGAAGCTTATGGTGAACATGCTCTATCGCAAGATACGTGTGAACGATGGTTTCAGCGTTTCAAAAGTGGTGACTTCGATGTTGCAGACAAGGAACGTGGAAAACCGCCAAAAAATTACTAAGATGTGGAATTGCAAGCATTGTTGGACGAAGATGATTCGTAAACACAAAAACAACTCGCCGAGCAATTGGGCGTTAGTCAACAAGCTGTTTTCAATCAGCTACGAGAGATGGGAAAGATTCAGAAGACCGGTAGATGGGTCCACATGAGTTGAATGACAGGTAAATGGAAAAGCGCAAAAACACGTGTGACATTTTGCTCGCTCGGTACAAAAGGAAGACGTTTTTGCATCGTATAGTTACAGGGGATGAAAAGTGTCTTTTATTTTGAGAATCCAAAGCGCAAAATATCATGGGTAGGCCCAAGTGCACCATCCACATCTACCTCAAGACCGAATTGCTTTGGCAGAAAGAAGATGCTCTGTGTTTGGTGGGACCGGAGGTGCGTGCTCTATTATGAGCTGTTAAAACCTGGGGAAACGGTTAATACTAAACATTACCAACAACAATTGACCGATTTGAACCGCTGCTTGAAAAAAGGCCAGAATACCGCAAGAGGCAACAGGTAAATTCATTTTTCTTCATGAAAATGCCCCATCACATACGGCAAAACGAGTTCGCGACACGTTGGAAGCACTCAGCTGTGAAGTTCTACCCCATGCGGCTTACTCACCAGACTTGGCTCCTTCCGATTACCACTTGTTTGCGTCGATGGGTCACGCACTTGCTGAGCAGCAGGAGGTATTTAACTTGGAAATGAGGTATTAAATAATAAAATCAATAAATAAGTAACTGAAGCAGTAGCACATTTCAAGCTCTACGGCGACTATCTTTATCGTGGCCAAATTTTGCAATACTCTGTTTAGCTCCGCATAGAAGCTAACTAATTACGTTCTCAATTTTTTTTTTTCAACTAAGGAAAAATATCTTAATATAAGATTGTAGTCTTGCCAAAACCTTTTATGTTAATAATTACATGTCCAGTTATTATATATTTTAACATTTTCTTCAAGAAAAATGTAATTACCTAGGAAAAGGCCCAATGGAAGAAAAAAAAGCATTTAAAAAGAAATACCGGCAGCCATACTTATACACAGGTGTCAACAATTGCTACTATATGAAAGTTCATATTTCACCTATGATTCTATACAATTATTAAAAATGTTATTTCTTTTTTCTGTAATTTGGATGAAAAATCCACATGAAATGACCTAAATGCACTTTCGTAAATTCCTATCCTATATTTACTAAAAACTTGTGGTTGTCTGTGGTATCCATAATTATATTCTATGCATTTTCTTATCTGCACATTAACAGTATATTATTACAGGAGAATTGTATTATTACACTCCTGGACAAAATTAACGCAACAATCTGAAAATTAATTTATCTTTTTCTTATGTCAGTTTTAAAGTTTATCGAGTATTTGAATAGTAGGCTATGCATATTTTGTTTCGTTGTTCATGACCGAAATCAAAACAATTCGTTTAGATTTACAGTTTTAAAGAATTTTTTAGAAGATAAACAATTTTCTGTAATAGTGCGATATAGATTTTCTTTAAAAGTAAGCTTATAAATTGTTCCCTTTTTCAAAGTAATACGTTTTTGTGGTAGACTGTTAGAAAAATGAATCGAACAAGGAATTTAACTGAACACGAGGTAGTGCGAGCCTCAGTTTTATTGGACGAGGAATATTGTAAGAGTTATGTTTCCAATTTGTTAGGCAAACATCGTTCCACAATAAGTCATATGGTAAGACGCTTGAATGAAGTAGGAACTTATTCTAGAAGGCTAGGGCAAGGGCGAAAACGATACACTAGCGACCTAGATGAACGTTTTATAAGACAATATGCTTTAAGAAATTGAAGCTGGATTAAATAGGAGACCAGCCACTGCGCCCTTGCTTACTAGAGAGAACAGAGTTGCCAGGTTACGTTTTGCTCGAAATCACGAAAACTGGTCTGTGGATGATTGGAAACAAGTTTTCTTCACAGATGAAACTAGGGTTAGTCTAAAACATCCAGATGGTCGTGAGCAAGTATCACGAAGACCAGGAGAGAGGTTTTGCTCCTTGCAATATCTCTGCAAGGATTCCATTCGGCGGTGGCTCTGTTATGTTCTGGGGTGACATCTGCTTTGATGTTCGCACAGAGTTAGTTCCTGTCCGTACGAGATCCATGAATGCTGACTACTATCTTGAGAATATTGTAATAGAACATGTGATGCCTTTCGGTCATTTTGTGGGGCCCAATTTCTTGTTTATGCAAGACAACGCTCGACCTCACGTGGCTAGGGAGGTACTCGATTAACTTAATCAAGTTGATATACCGATTATGCAATGGCCATCAAAAAGCCCGGATCTGAATTCGATAAAACATGTATGGGATCACCTTAAGAAAAATGTGAAACGTCATATACCTGCACCTAGAAATCTGAGGGAACTTGAAAATGCAGTTATCACAGAATGGGAGCAAATTCCTCAAGATTTTTTCCAAAATTTAATTAGAAGCATGCCTAGGCGCATAAACGCTGTCATCCGAAGTAGAGGAGGCAACACACGCTACTAGTGTCCCAGTTACACCATTAATTTTGCTACTAGTCTCCCAGTTTATTTTTTTCATTATTACATAATTTTAACGATTTTGTTATTAGGTCTTAAGAATAATTTTAATTCGAATCTTATAGAGAAATTTGGTAGCTAATTCACTTTTAAAGTATCCAAATAAGTTTTTTCTAACTTTTAGTGTAACCAATGTTCATAAAAAATTATTAAAATTAATTCATTATAGAGATTTGTATGATTTAATATATTGTTGCGTTAATTTTGTCCAGGAGTGTATTTATGTGTTCATCGGACATACATATATTATTTCCTATTTACATGGTACTCATTTTATAAGCAGAAGTGTACGGAATAGTTAGACTCGACTAACTTCAAATTCTTCTTTGTTTCAGCGCTGGCTGGTTCATTGGCCATGGGAATGACTTTCTTTATTTCCCCAGTATCTGGGGTACTGACTGACTACATAGGTATAAGAAAAACCACCTTTTTTGGAGGATTAATTGCTGCCGCCGGAATGTTCTTCTCCTCTTTCTGCACACACAACATGACTGCATTTTGTTTTACCTATGGTATTATGTATGGACTTGGAGGAGCTTTAGCTTACACACCATCTCTTGCTGTATTAGGCCACTATTTTAAAAAAATTTGGGAATAGTAAATGGCATAGTTACTGCCGGCAGTTCCGTATTTACTATTACCATGCCCTATGTACTGGACAGACTTCTAAAGCACTTGGGACTTGAAGGGACGTTAAGAGCACTAGCTTTTTTGGCAGGTTTAATAATGGTAGTCGCAATATTGTTCAAACCTATGAATAAAACAGCTTCCATTAAAAAGGTTTCAGCTAAAGATATATTTAACATGTCGGTGATAAAAAATGTAAAATATATAATATGGACAACAGTAATTGGTTTGTGCCTTTTTGGATATTTCGTTCCTTATGTTTATATGATAAATTTCGTTAATCTCAGCTTTTCTAAAGATGTGGATAAAAACCTTCCAGTTTCATGTATTGCTATCATGTCTGGAGTTAGTAGATTACTATTTGGATATATAGTAGATCGATTTAAAGTAGATAAAATTCTACTACAGCAACTCGCATTCCTAACCTTAGGAATTCTTACAATAATTTTACCATTTACCGTTGGTATTTTTCCTATGCTGTTAGTTATATGTTTAGGAATGGGAATAACAGACGGCTGTTTTATTAGCCTTCTGGGTCCTATAGCTTTCGAGCTTTGTGGACGAGACGGTGGAACCCAAGCTATTGGATTTCTATTAGGAGTTTGTAGTATACCACTGACCCTGGGCCCATACATTGCTGGCTTGATACTTGACTCACAACAAAGTTATACATTACCATTTATATTAGCTGGGTTAAATCCAGCATTGGGATCATTTGGCATGTGTGTAATAAAATTAGTAAAAAACAGACACAAACAGGGAAATGTGGAAGAGGTTGCAGTTCAGGAACCTCTCAACCCCCAAACAAACAAGAGTAGTGAAGCAGGTAGGTTAATTTTAGAAAAGGAAATATCTCGAAGTCTTATCTGTGATAGATTAAGTAACAATTACAAGCAAAGATGCTATAGTTACTGTGTTTTGTAATTTTAATAGCTGTGATTATTCGTAAATATATTTTTCAAATATATACATATATATCTTAATTTAGGCTTTTAACTGTTAGATTCATACTGAAACCTGATCAAGTTATCATATAATCTCAGAGACTTTACATACTTTGAAATTTTGTAGGCAAGCCTTTTAAGAAAAAAATAACCGGTCAAGTGCAAGTTGAACTTGCACAATTAGTGTTCCGTACGTTGATTGCTTTTAAAATAAACAATTTTGTTACGGTGGTATAAAATGGTCAATGACTTCACAAAATACACCCCAAAGGAGTTTTCAACAAAGTTTGTTTCCAATCTTTACTGAAAACTGATGACCTTGAAATTTTTGTTTTTTCTATATACCAAATAAATTATTAAAGATAATTATTTTTTGATCAGTACTTTTCGAGATAAGGTGGGGGGACAGCAATTTTTTACTTTTTAAAAATAATACAAAGAAAAGTGAGTCCAAGTACTACATTATATATATTTTTTACTCGTGTTTTCACAAGCTTTCAATTGACACCACACTCGATGACCTAGTAAAATAAAAATTTTTTCACTTCCGATTTCACCCCCCAAAATTAACCCTTTAAGTCAAAATTTAACTTTCAAAACTACACGGCTTTGATGAGGCCATCAATTCCTACATTATTACCAAATTTCAACTTTTTATGTCAAATAGTTTCGGAGAAAATCGGGTGTGACAGACAAACGGACAGACAGACACCGAAGTCATCTTATAAGTGTTCCGTACGGAACACTAATAAATTTTATTTTTCTTTAATATTCGTATTTTCCAGAATAACAGATATTAATAAATATTTCTATAAAAGAGTCAAGAGCACTTAGCAATATGTCTGGAAAACGTCTCCAGGTGAAGCCATTATCTTTCGAAGAAATGGTTATTTAAGAAAAATTAAAATAAAAATTTGCAGTTAGAATCTGGAGTCGAAGGATCTTGATAATACGTCAAGTTACGATAAAAGAATTATTCAGCTAGACCATTATCATCTAAAAAAACAATAATTACCGTATTAAGTTAGCCCCGTTCGGTATAAATTATATACGAGGCTGGTTTGAAAAGTCCGTGCAAAAATAAAAATTACTTATGTGTTTGGGGTAAACCTTTTTTATTTTTCGACATAGTCTCCTTTTAGGCTTATACACTTCGTTCATCGATGTTCTAGTTTGTTGATCCCTTCCGAATAATAGGATTTGTCCAAGTCTGCAAAATATCCATTAGTGTCTGCAATCACCTCCTCGTTTGAATAAAATCTTTGTCCCGCCAGCCATTTCTTCAAATTGGGGAACAAATAGTAGTCCGAGGGAGCCAAGTCTGGAGAATAGGGGGGATGTGAAACGAGTTGGAATCCTATTTCCATTAATTTTGCGACCACAACTGCTGAGGTGTGTGCTGGTGCGCTGTCGTGATGGAAAAGGACTTTCTTGTGGGCCAATCGCGGGCGTTTTTCTTGCAGCTCGGTTTTTCACAAACGGTCCAATAACGATGAATAATATTCACCTCTAATAGTTTTAACCCTTTTCCAGATAGTCGATGAGGATTATCCCTTGCGAATCCCAAAGTCGCCATAACCTTTCCGGCCGAAGGAACGGTCTTCGCCTTTTTTGGTGCAGATTCCCCCTTGGTAACCCATTGTTTAGATTGTTGTTTGGTCTCAGGAGTATAGTAATGTATCCATGTTTCATCCACAGTGACGAAACGACGCTTAAAGTCCTCCGGATTCTTCTGGAACAGCTGCAAACCATCCTTGCAACACTTCACACGATTCCGTTTTTGGTCAAGCGTGAGCAATCTCACGCACCTTAACTCTTCTGTCATCCATCACCATATCATGGATTTGATCAATGATTTCTGGAGTCGTAACCTCCACAGGCCGTCCAGAACGTTCAGCGTCACTTGTGCCCATATGGCTAGTCCGAAAATTATGAAACCACTTATAAACTGTTCTAATCGAAGGTGCAGAGTCACCATAATGTTTATCAAGCTTCTCTTTAGTCTTCTGAGGCGTTTTGCCTTTCATAAAGTAATGTTTAATCACCACACGAAATTCTTTTTCGTCCATTTCTTGAAAATCGCTCGACTTCCTTGATTCACACGAATGCCAAACACAAAGAAATAGACCAATATGGCTGAAACTTGGTGTGCGTTCATTCAAGAGATGCTACTAACTAAACATGACCTCGATACGCGCCGGTGGTGCCATCTCTCGGACTTTGCACGGACTTTTCAAACCAGCCTCGTAAATAAACCAATTTTCTTAAAATTACTATTTTGATTTTATATGGTACTAAGACATCGTCAAATCTGCGTTCAACGCTACCTGCTTTTTGACAATTTTTTTAATAACACAGTACTGTACATTCATTAGAATTCTCAATATAAAATCGACTATAATTAGCTTATCAGCCTTTAAAGGTTTACCTTAAATCGACTAAAAATACAATATACATGATACATGATATTTTTAAAAAATACTATGACGGCTACTCATTTGCAACCATACTATTACAGAATTAGCGGGACGGCTAAAAAGAAAATTTAGTCATAGTCATTCACAACTAAGCTTATGTTTGAAGTCTTATGTGAACTATTTTTAGTGTACGAAACACTTATAAGATCACTTCTATGTCTGTCCGTCCATCCGTCCGTCTGTCTCACCCGATTTTCTCCGAAACTATTTGACAAAGAAAGTTGAAATTTGGTACTAATATAGGAATTCATGGCCTCATCTGAGCCGTGTAGTTTTGAAAGCTAAATTTTGACTTAAGGGGTTAGTTTTGGAGGTGAAATCGGAAGTGAAAAAAAAAATTTTTACCAGCTCATCAAATGAAAGCTTGTAAAAATACGAGTTCAAAAATATATATAATGTAATAGTTGCGCACACTTTTCTTTGTATTATTTTAAAAAAATCTCGAAAAATCGCTGTCCCCAACCCTTATCTCGAAAAGTACTAATCAAAAAATTTTGAAAAAATTCTGGATTATTCTCCACAGGGTGTAGATTGAATAAAAATTCACGAGAGCATTATCTTTAATAATTTATCTGGTATATAAAAAAAAAATTCAAAGTCATCAGTTTTCAGTAAAGATCGGAAACAAGATCGGAAACAAAATTTGTTGAAAACTCATTTGGGATGTGTTTTATGAAGTCACTAATTGTTTTATACTTCCGTAACAAAAATTTTTATTTCAAAAGCAATCAACGTACGGAACACTAATTGCGCAAGTTCAACTTACACTTGACCAGTTATTTGAGATTTAGTGAGTGAATTATATGTTGTTATATAAAGAATCTAGAACTTAAATACCAAAAAGTTTAAAATCGTGAAATATGTTTTTATGTAAAAATTACAACACTCATTTTTAGCCCTATTTTTACGGCAATTTTCTCGTTTCAGGCTTATTTGAAAATATTGTTATTGGAAGACTGTTAAAATTATAAAATAAAAATTATAGTTTTGCCTTATGACGCCGAAGTTTAAACTCAGTTTATAAATTTTTTGTACCAAGAAAATGTTATTAATTAAATGTTTATTTCTTATTATTTTTTTTGAACCTCGTATATACTGTGTTCAGAATTAGTTAGCCTCACAAAATAAGAAGAAAATTTGTTAATCAATCTTACTATTTTTGAGACTGGAAGATTAAATAAGCAAACGTTAAAACAGGCTTTCTTGTAATATTTAACAGCAAAACTCACCTCAGCTAATTTTTATAGTTAGAGATTTTCAAATCTACGAAACGATAGTTAAATAAAAATAATCTTATTTTTTTATGTAATGCAATATTAGATCGCTATTTTCTAATATTTGGAAACTATTTAACTGTTTAATAATATATATTGTATATATGGGACGATCCGCGTCAACCGGATCAGAGCTACGACCAAAATTAGAAGCAACCAAAAAACTTGACCAAGGGGTTATTTTAAAGCTTAGAGCGTCTACTTTCAAATGCCGAGTGCGCCTTTGAAAAGTCCAATATGGTGGCTCTAATATGGCGGCTCTAATATGGCGGCCGGTAGCCGGAGAAAAATCAAGTGTCCAGCAAAAAAAGCTCGTAAAAATAAAAATTCGCAACTGTTTGGGTCGTTTTTTTTTGGCTCAAATTGTAGCTGATGGACGCCCCAAAAAATTGGGGTGGTAAGTTGACAAAATCCAACATGGCGGATCCAATATGGCGGTCAAAAATCCAATATGGTGGCCGAATTTTCGCAAATGAACCGATTTGCACTAAATTTGGTAAACGGGGGTTTTTAGGGTCGCTGATCACGAATCCGAGGTCTGATTTGCCAAATTCAAGATGGCGGATAAAATTTTCGAAAATCTATTGATTTGTACCAAATTTGTTATATGGGGGTTTTGGAGTCGCCGATTTCGAATCAGAAGTTCGATTTTCAAAAATCCAAGATGGCGGACCCAATATAGTAGATTGCCTTATTCAGTTTCCACCATATTGGGTCCACCTTCTTGAATTTTATAAATTTGACTTCAGATTCGTAATTAGCGACCCCAAAAAATCCCCGTATGCCAAATTTAGTGCAAATAGGTTAATTTTTTAAAAAAACGTCCACTATATTGGATCCGCCTTCTTAAATTTTGCAGATCCGACCTCAGATTCGTAATCAGCAACCCCTCGAGCAACCCCAAAAATCCCTGATACCAGCTTTTCCGTAAATCTGGTATATAGATGCTTCATTTTTTATTCAACAGGTGGCGCTTTGCCAACCACAAATAAGTTTGGGTATAGAAAGTAATAAATATAGGTGGAAAATATTGATGTTTGAATATCACAGTTATAGATTTTTTTTAATATATGCCAAATATCATCGTTGGATTTTCTCTCTATTTTGCTGAGGCATTATTTTCTTTATCTGAGCCCATTGTGTTCAGTGACGAAAGTCCTTTTCAGAATATTTGTTGTTCTGGGATATTGGGAGTTTTTATTACATTGGCGAATACTCAATAAAGGTCCTTTTTAGGATAGTTTTTGAGCTTTTTTTCAGGTGGTTGCTAAATAACACATCAGTTGTAAATTTCCAACAGTCCTTTTCAGGATAGCTGGGGAATTTCTCACCTTCTGTATCTGGGCTATTTATTTTCAGTGACGACAGTCCTTTCAGGATAGTTGTTTTTCTGGGATATTGAGTGCTCTTATTGAATTGGCGAATACTTGGTAACGGTCCTTTCTAGGACAGTAGCTTTTTTTTGAATTTTTTTTTTCTTTTACGATAGTCTTATTACATCGACATATAGTCAACAACGGCCCTTTTCTCAAAAATGGCAAATAAAAATTGCAATCAAGAAGTAACGCAAAAGTTGCATTCAGAAAGGTGTGCGAATCCATTGAATGTAGATAGTCATGCTGGCAAAGACTTAAGGAATATTTCCAAAAGTTTATTGGAAATTTTTCCAATCCAAAATATTCCAAAAGTGTAGGAAATCAGCCTCCGAATCACAGAAAAATGAATTTCGTGGTAATAATGCTACTGATTCTAATTATTTGGAAGATGTGTCTGAAAACGATTCTGAATTCGAACATGAATTACCCACCAAGAAAGCTCGAATATCTAGAGCGGATGCTCTTGAAGAACTTTTAAATGGATTAAAGGAAAAATTCAATAACTTACCTGAGAATAGTCCTATGCGAAAAACCATACTTACAATCACACCGGAGTGTTGGACTGCTCATGAAATTGCATAAGAATTTGGTTGTTCTTATAGAATGGCACTTGAATCTAAGACTTTGAGAAAATCTAGTGATGTATTAGCTACTCCTACTTTCAAGAAAGGTAAGAATTTGGACGCAGAAGTGGTCTCAAAAGTAATTGAATTTTATGAGTCTGAAGAAAATAGTCCGATAATGCCTAACAAAAAAGATACTGTTATAGTCAAAATCGAAGGTCAAAAATGTATTAAAGAAAAGCATTTACTTCTTTATGATATTAAGGTATTACACGAAATGTTTAAGGAAAAGTATCCAGGGCATAAAATTGGATCTACTAAATTCGCTGAGTTGCGACCTAAATGGTGCGTTATTGCTGGAAGTTCAGGAACGCATAGCGTCTGTGTTTGCACGATACATCAGAATGTAAAAACAATGATCGATGCTATAAACTTGAAGACGCTAACAAAAGGTTCGGAAAATTGAATTAAATGACTATAAAGATTGCATAAATTACATTTTATGTAGGAAGAGTACTACTGATTGTTTTTTACTTAACTGTCGAAAATGTCCTAAAATGGAAGAATTTTCTGAACTTGTTATTGGATTACTAGAAAAAAAATAAAATAGAACAGGTAATTTTCAGTACGTGGGAATCTACAGATCGATGCACTCTTATACAACAATGTCTTTCCACAGACGATTTTGTTGAAGAATCAATGCAATCGTTTAAAATTGCTTATCCCTCATAATTTTATAGCAAAGGCTCAATCTGAATTTTTAACCAATAAAAATGAAAATTTACGTGAAGATGAAGTGTTGGTATTCAGTGACTTTTCAGAAAATTTTGCTTATGTAATACAGGATGCAGCACAGGTATTCCACTATAATAACGACCACTCTACAGTATTTCCTGTAGTATTTTTCTATCGCTCTAAAAATGAAATAAAACATAACACCATAATATTACTCTCAGATTGTACCAAACATGATGCAGCAGCAGTTCATTTGATGCAAGAAAAGGTCATACCAGTTATAAAAAAATTATGTTCAAAAGTAAAGAAAATTTATTACGCATCCGATGGCGCTAAACATTTCAAGAATAGGACTCAAATGAACTTTTTGATGCATCATAAGCAAGATTTTAGTATAGATGCTGAATGGCACTTCAATGCTACTGCACATAGCAAATGTTCATGTGATAGAGCTGGAGCATGCCTGAAATCTGTAGCGACTCGTTATAGCTTACAAGCTCATCCAAATGATGCCATTTTAAATTCAGTTTCACTCTTCAATTGGGCAAAGTCAAAATTCCAAAACATACATTTTTTTCACTATACCAAAGAAGATCATCGAAAAATTTTACAAAAGCTTAATAGACTATTTCCTGACCCACCTGCTGTGCCTAAAATTCAAAGCAGTAATGCATTTATTCCCTGTGCTGGAAATAAACTTAAAATTAAGAGGTTCTCTAATGCAAAAGATGCTAGTTTTACGCTATATTAATTACTTCATAGATAATAAAAAAAAAATCCTGAAAAAATAATCATTACAACACATATGCTTCAGTGATTTGCTAAAATGTCAATACTGCTGAGCAATAACTAATTGAATTTTGAGCCATGAATGAGCCTCGACCTTCAATCTGTCAAAATTTTTAAATTCTTATCACAGATATATGATCAGCGACCTCAAAAACCCCCTTTACATAAAATTTGGTGTCAATTGGTTGATTTTCGAATATATCGCCGCCATATCGAATCAGCCATTTTAGAGCCGCCATATTGAATTTAAGAATTTTGAGAAATTTGACCTCAGATTCGTTATCAGGGACCCCAAAAACCCCCGTATAACAAATTTGGTACAAATCGATAGATTTTCGAAAATTCCATCCGCCATCTTGGATCCGCCATCTTGAATTTGGCAAATCATACCTTGGATTCGTGATCAGCGACCCTAAAAACCCCCGTTTACCAAATTTAGTGCAAATCGGTTCATTTGCGAAAATTCGGCCACCATATTGGATTTTTGACCGCCATATTGGATCCGCCGCGTTGGATTTTGTCAACTTACCACCCCAATTTCTTGGGGCGTCCATCAGCTACAATTCGAGCGAAAAAAAACGACCCAAACAGTTGCGAATTTTTATTTTTACAAGCTTTTTTTGCTGGACACTTGATTTTCTCCGGCTACCGGCCGCCATATTGGATTTTTCAAAGGCGCACTCGGCATTTGAAAGTAGACGCTCTAAGCTTTAAAATGAGCCCTTGGTCAAGTTTTTTTGCTTGCTTCTAATTTTGGTCGTAGCTCTGATCCGGTTGACGCGGATCGTCCCATATATATATATATATATATATATATATATATATATATATATATATATATATATATATATATATATATATATATATATATAACCTATAAGTTAGCGACTGATTAGTTAGAGAATAATTTGTAGAGCTAGAGGGGTTGCAGTCTGTTATCAGGGCCTATTGCAACTCTTTATTTATTATCTAAGCTTTTGAAATCAGTTTGTTTCTTTTTCAAAGATATAAGCTTGAGTATCAAAACTAGAGTTTTCCACAAAGATTGTTCAGAATAGAATAGTTCCCTTTATAATTGTTTGGTTTTGATGTAAACCGTAGATATTAAGTACTCAGGAGTGATGCCTGCTAACTTTAAGTTTTGATACTCAAACTTATATAATAAACAAAGAGTTGCAATAGGCCCTCATAACAGACTGCAACACCACTAGCTCTACAAATTATATATATATATATATATATATATATATATATATATATATATATATATATATATATATATGTATATATATGTATATATATATATATATATATATATATATATATATATATATATATATATATATACATATATATACATATATATATATATACATATATATACATATATATATATATATATATATATATATATGTATATATATATATATATATATATATGTATATATACATATATATATATATATATATATACATATATATATATATATATATATATATATATATATATATATATATATATATATATATATATATATGAGGCATTATTGTCAAGCGGGACACCCTTCTCTCCATTACAGATTTTAAGATGGGAGGATCTGTAGGGGCTCAAAATTTTCGTCAAGACGTGTACTAAAGGTCCTTTTTGTAACATTTGAAAGAGTTTAAATTGAATTAGTTAGTCTGGCATATTTGAAATACTTAGATAGGAAACTTTATCCTGTACTTCGAAGTCAACCTCCTTGCAAAAAAAAAATTAATTGACAGTGAAATTCGTAATTAATGAAAACGTCAGCTTTTATGTTATTGTGGCAGTTTTGACAGTATATTTGGCAGCTGTCAGTTTTGTAATTCCTATGTCATACTCACAATATTGGATTTACCATGTTATAGACAAAGACAACCAAATAACTTACAGTAAAATACATATTTAACTCGTTGCCAATGTGATTTTGTTAGTATTCACCATTGATTTGGCAATTGTTAGCTGTCAAGTTTGTAATTTTGACATCATATTCGTAAACAGTGGCCCCGAAAACATGATATTTGGGAGTAAAATTCGTATTCAACTTAGACCCCGCTTCTATTATTACTTTGGCAGTTTCGGCAGTTGACTTGGCAGTAGGTAGCTGACAATTTTTTAGTTTGGTCAAATTACAATCAATTTATAATAAATTACCTCAAAAACATGATCGATATTAAACGTAAAACCCGGTTTTCAAGTTATTATATCAGTTTTGACAGTGTATTTGGCAGTTGGTAGCTGTCAATTTTGTAATTCTCAGATCATATTTATAATCAGTAACCCGAAAATATAATAATTCTCGGTAAACTTCGTATTTAACGTAAAACTCGGGTTTGATGTTATTTTGGGCGTTTTGACAGTGGGTTTGGCAGTTGACAGATGTCAAATTGCATTTTTGTAATTGAATTTATAATCGGCACACCCAAAACTGGTTTTTCCATTTTACACTTTAAACTAAATGTTTATCATAAATTTAAGCAACCTTTTTTTGTTAAAAGTCACCTTTTGGTTGATTATGGCCGCCATGTTGCGACGCCATATTGAATTTCAAAAATTGCCAAACGGAATTTTAAAGTACACGTCTTGACGAAATATATATATATATATATATATATATATATATATATATATATATATATATATATATATATATATATATACGTATATATATATATATATATATATATATATATATATATATATATATATATATATACATATATATGTATATATATATATATATATATATATATATATATATATATATATATATATATATATATGTATGTATATATTATTATCGTTATTATGATAAAGCCTTCGGTGTCTGTCCGTCTGACTGTCTGTCTGTCTGTTACATCCGATTTTCTCCGAAACTATTTGTCGTAGAAAGTTGAAATTTGGTACTAATATAGAAATTGATGGCCTCATCAGAGCCATGTAGTTTTGAAAGTTAAACTTTGACTTAAGGGGTTAGTTTTGAGGGGTGAAATCGGAAGTGAAAAAATAATTCGAGTGTGGTGTCAAATGAAAGCTTGGGAAAACACGAGTAATATATATAGTATATATATATATATATATATATATATATATATATATATATATATATATATATATATATATATATGTATATATATGTATATATATATATATATATATATATATATATATATATATATATATATATATATATATATATATATATATATATTATATATATATATATATATATATATATATATATATATATATATATATATATATATATATATATATATATATGTATGTATATATATGTATATATATATATATATATATATATATATATATGTATGTATATATATGTATATATATATGTATATATATATATATATATATATATATATATATTATATATATATATATATATATATATATATATATATATATATATGTATGTATATATATGTATATATATATATATATATATATATATATATATATATATATATGTGTATATATATATATATATATATATATATATATATATATATATATATAAATGTGATAGTTGCGCACACTTTTCTTTGTATTATTTTTAAAAAATTCTGGTATATTCTCCACGGAGTGTAGATTGAACGAAAATTATCACAAATATATATCACCTTTAATAATTTATCTAGTATATAAAAAAACAAAAATTTCAAGGTCATCAGTTTTCAGTAAAGATTAGAAACATACTTTGGTAAAAACTTCTTTGGGGTGTGTTTTGTGAAGTCACTGATCATTTTATACCTCCGTAACAAAATTTTTTTATTTTAAAAGCAATCAACGTACGGAACACTTATTGCGAAAGTTCAACTTGCACTTGCCGGTTATTTGTACTAATTCTAGAAATATTAGATATTAAATTTCAAATCAATATTGTTTATATTCTTTTCGTTCGTTGGCCAGTTTATTTAACTTTCTTTTATATTTATGTTACTAAAAATAGTCTCAAAATTTTATTTTATTTGCAAATGATTAGACTCTTCAGTAATATCAGCGACCTTTAAGGTTAAAGATATTTATTTGACATATTACAGACCCCACAGATTAATATTCTGGTAGAAATTGATAATTTTTAACTTTAAAAATAACAAGATCTAGTTGAAACTTAGGGAATATTTATTATTGATAAAATTTATCAACTAAGATAAGTGTTATATTTATAGTACACTAACTGTACCTGCAACTCCGCTCGCGTGGACTACAGAATTATTTTCCGATTTCCGATTTGATTCACTATTGTGGTTACTGCTTATTTGTTATGTTACCTAACGTAACAAAATATATACTAAAACCTGGCCAAAGAACAAACAGCTTTGATCAAAAATATCAGGCACCCTACAATTTACTCCATTTCAGAGTAAAAAATTAAATTCGTATGTTTTGTAAAATCGTATATTAAGGTAAAATTATGAAATCAATTAATATTTAGTGTGTCCGCCCTTAGCTTTAATTACAACAGCAATTCTTTGGGGCGTGCTGCGTACAAGCCTAGTACATTCAGTTGTACTTATGGCATCCCACTCATCCATCAAAGCGCTTTTTAGCGCTGCTTTTTATGTTATGCTATGCTCCCGTATCTTTCGCTTCAGAATACCCCAAAGATGCTCGATAAGGATTAGATCTGGAGACTGCGCCGGCCAATCCAACAAGACAATGCCATTGTCTCCAAACCAGCGTATCGTAGCCGCTGATTTATGACAAGGTGCATTATCTTGCTGGAATTTGATGTCGTCTAAATTAGTGTCGCCAAAAATGCGCGTTAGCTAAGGCATCAGTACGGTTTCTAGTACATTTATATACTTTTGGCTGTTCATGCGGTCTTCACAAACGAACATTTCGCCGACACCTTTATCAGCCATGCAGCCCCAGATCATAATGCTGCCTTCTCCGTGTTTTATAGTAGGTACCACGCAATCTGAATGGTATTCCTCGTCGACACGCCGCCTCACGAATGTCACACCTGACGTTCCAAATAGCTGTAAGAATAGAAAAAATACTCCAATTAAAAAATTAGTTATTATTTTGACTAAAACGGATTAAATCAAAAGTAATTGTATATAGTTATTTGTTAAAATAAATCATATACAAACTTACCTCAAAGTTGGATTCGTCAAACCATACAACATTAGACCAATCCTCTTCGCTAAAATGTTAGTGCTTCAGAGCCCACTCTAAGCGTTTCTTCCGATTGGTCTCTGAAAGCCAAGGCTTCTTTCTAGCTTTGCGCCCTCTTAATCCAGCTTCTGTCAGTCTTCTCAGACAGACACGCTGTGTTTGATAACACAGGGGAACAGCTGTTTTGGTGTCGAGGTTTTTTGAGCTGATTCTATATCAATTTGATGTCCTGAATTCAAATAACATATTCATTTGTACCTAGGAGCTCAAATTTTTAAGATATACAATTTTTAGAGAAATATACGTTACATTATTGTAACTCAAATCCGTAAGTGTAGTAAACAAAAGTAGATACGAAATTTTTATTTTAGGAGCTCAAATTTTTATACAAAATACAATATTATGTCGTATTTACAAACAAAAAAAAAAAAAAATACATTGAAGAAATGAAGAAATAGTCACTCAACACTTGGAAAGCTTCTTTTCCGCGACATTCTTGAATGTTTTTATAAACAGTCCCTTTTTAAACTCCAGCAGTAATCTGCCATCATGTGCATGTCCCATCTTCCTTGGTAGCGGTCCTCCATAACTTTAATATCTTGGTCAAATCTTTCACCTTGTTCCTCACTCATGTCTCCTAAATTTTCTGGAAAACGATCTAAGTGGCTGTGTAAATAGTGTATTTTAATACTCATATTGCACCCTAAGGATTTGAAACTATTAAGCATCTTGTTAACCCTTTCAACATAGTTTTGAGCGTTATGTTTGCCTAGAAAATTTTCTACAACTGCAACAAATGATGTCCAAGCTTCTCGTTCAACTTGATTCATTGAATTTATGAAGGCAGGATCCTTAATTAATTGTCTTATTTGTGGGCCGTCAAATATCCCTGCTTTGAGTTTTTCTGTGCTCAACTGATGCATTTTTACCCCTATATATGCAAAACAAGACCCATTCTTATCAAGAGCCTTTACAAATTACTTCATTAAGCCCAACTTATATGTAACGGAGGAAGTATGATTTTTTCTCTTTCAACCAAAGCGTCGTTAATGACATTCTTTTCCCCAACGTCCATGTTTTCTCTCTGAGGCCAATCTTTTCTAACCCAGTGGTGTGTTTTGTCCCTACTATCCCAGAGGCACAAGAAACACGGATATTTCGTGTAACCACTTTGCTGCCCAAGAAGAAAGTTTACCATTTTTAAGTCTACACAAATCATCCATTGATGTTCGTAATACTTTATCTTCTGCAAGACCAAAGCTATGGTATTATATTCTTCTTTCAGTTTCGTTGAGTGAGCTAGTGGTATTGAACCATATTTATTCCCATTATGTAGAAGGACACATTTTAAACTTCGCTTTGAACTGTCAATAAATAGGCGCCAATCATCTGGAATATATTCAGAAAGTCCCATTTCTTTCATGAGTCCCCTAATTTCGTGACAAAATACAAGATTGTCTTCTTGAGAAAAGAATGGTAGCAGATCTTTTTCTCTTGTACGGTAAAAGGTAATTTTGGTTCCATGTTCCAGTAAATTTTTGTCGTTCAACCTAGAAGCCAGTACTTCAGAAGCTTTTTTCGATAAATTGAGATCCCTGGTGAGATCATTTAATTCATTTTGATTGAAGCGTTGAGGAACTGATGACGTCCCCTCATAGTCACTGTTAGTTTCATTAGCATCAGAACTTTTATTAGCATCAGAAGAGCGATCAGAGGGAAAATATTCGTCATCAGAGATATGTAGTAGCTGATGAAATGTTGGAATCGGTATTTCATCTGAGTGCGGGATAGGGCGTATTGCCGAGTCTAAATTGGGATAAGTCCACTTACTGCGGTTATTTCGATTGATTCCATTAGTATTTACTAAACAGAAATAACAATCATTGAAGTGGTTTTTTGGTTCTCTCCAAACCATTGGTACGCCGAATTTTAGACATTTTCTTTTCCCGGTAGTCCACTGCCGTAAATGCTCTGTACAAGTTTTACATACGAGATGCGGGGCCCACGTTTTGTCCTGATCACCAAGCTTAACTCCAAAGTATCCAAGATACGCTCGCTTTACAAAGTCAGTAATAGTTTGTCTGTTTTGTTGAAACATGTATTCTCCGCATATATAGCAAAACACATCAGGTTGATTTACACAACTTCTTCTTGAACTGGAACCTGAACTCATTTTAATTCTGTTCAATAACACAAAAACATTCTTTTCTTAACATAAAATAACACGTCGAATTCGATCTACTCTCGTTAGTAAGAACGCACAAACTGACGAGACTTACCCGAGTTAGGTGATTAAAAGGGTCAGTTCAGGTACCTGATAGGCAATGGTTCCACTATTTATAGATTTACCTGGAATTTACTCAATTACAGACTGACAATAAAACCATTGTACCTACATTAATGAATATATAATAATTTTAGAACTCTCATAAATGAATATACTGAATAAAAACCACATTGGTAGATAAGTTGATGTATCTAAAAAAGTAGAGCTGATAGAGAAAAACGGATTGCATGTATAGATTTAGCGTCCCAAATATAGTTAAAATCAGCTCTAAAATCCCAGGCACCAAAACAAAAATATTTTTTTGTTGCCCTGTGTAATATATATATATAGATACAGATATAAATGAAACAAATTGCTTAGCGAGTAAAAAACAATCATAATAATTTGCATATAAGATATTAGCAAAAGGACTTCGCCCAAGTTAACACATTCTTTTTAAAATTATTTAGTTCTTCGCGTATAGCTGTGCAGAGTTTCCCAGTTAAAAATGTCTACTTAAATAGCTCGAAATTTATTACTGATTTTTAACGCACTTTTAACGATATTCATATAAAAGATTATTTCCTTCCCCCGTCTTTCCAAACTACCATATCTTTTATATTTACTACCCTATGTAGTATGGACGGAGAGCAGCTGCCCCCTATATCTTTTGAGAAGCTACACCCTCCTGCTACGCCCATGTTGTGTAGTTGTAATGTAATAAATAGAGCCTTTCAATATGAATTTAATAATAGGGAGTTTAATAAATAATTGGCTATTGTTGGTTTTCTTAGAATGATTAAAAACTGCGGCAAGAGCATGGCATTGAAAGGAATTAATTTATTGTTTGTATACGATTCTCTTTTTCGAATACATCATGTTACGGGGGTATAAAATGATCAATAACTTTACAAAACACACCCCAAATGAGTTTTCAACAAAGTTTTTTTCAGATCTTTACTGAAAACTGATGACCTTGAAATTTTTGTTTTTTTATATACCAGATAAATTATTAAAGGTAATACACTCGTGATAATTTTCGTTCAATCTACACCCTGTGGAGAATATTCCAGAATTTTTCCAAAATTTTTAGATTAGTACTTTTCGAGATAAGGGGGCAGCCAGTTTTCGCAAATTTTAAAAAATAATACAAAGAAAAGTATGCGCAAGTATTACATTATATTTATTTTTGAACTCGTGTTTATACAAGCTTTCATTTGACATTCCACTCGATGACATGATAAAACAATTTTTTTTTCAATTCTGATTTCGCCCCCCAAAACAAACCCCTTAAGTCAAAATTCCTATATTAGTGCCAAATTTCAACTTTCTATGTCAAATAGTTTTGGAGAAAATCGGGTGTGACAGACGGACGGACAGAGAGACAGACAGTCGGACAGACAGAGGGACAGACAGATAGACAGTCAGACGGATAGATACCAAAGTGATCTTAAAAGTGCTCCGTACGGAACACCAAAAACGATCACTTGTTTACACTGGAAGTAATATTTTTTCCATTTATTAAAATTCCTTTAAGTTTAAAAATTTTATTTTCCTTATGTACGAGTACATCTTACGTACGTTAAATATTTCTGATAGTAATTTGAGCAGATTATGTTTATTATGAACTCGTGACTACCCACCGCCCGCCCCTCTGCAATGATAGATATCTTGTTCATCAAAATTTATGATATTGTATCATTGATATAACTGTACTTTTTTTGCATTTTATGCTGCATCTTTAGCTCATACTTACGTGATTATCTGTACTTATTTAAAACATCACAATAAGAATGTTAAATAAACAATGTGTGTTACTTTTGATAGTATAGGATCCATCCAATGGAAACTTTTTAAATCCTCAAAGTTGTTTTTTTTTTCTCTTTTAGATGCGGACTGCGGCCAGTAAAAGGATTTTTAAATCCATTTAGTGTTCTTGCGGCAACAACTTGATGGCCCGTTAATATACACACCCTGTACATAAGTCTTAAAAATAACAATATTTAATGTACTAACTTATATCAGTCATATAAGTAAATAATTTATCTTTGTAAAAGAATTGAAATTCAATAAAAATAATTATTATAACACACCCTATATATGTATATGTTATAAAATTAGTGACTTTAGTACTTACATTGTCTTATATAGTCTCATATAAGTCATAGCTTCATATTGAATGCATTTTTCAAATCAGTTTAGTATGTATCCATTGTTATAATACACTCTAAATGATTTATGTAAGTAATAATCTTAGTACCTATATTATTCTATATCACTCATAAAACTTTTCTGTTGGTGAATGAATTTTCTTCAAATTAGCTTAGTGAAAATTATTGTGTATTTTTGTGACACACCCTGTATATTTTCGAGATTAAATGTAACCCGGGCCCTAACTCAAGATAAATTTTTTCTTCGTGTAAAATATCGTTAAAATCTGTTTAGCCGTATGTACATGACATCTAAACAGTCTTACAGAGCAAGAATCTAAAAATGGTTATTTAAGCTTCATATAAATATGTTATAAATTATCTACAGTTATTTTTTCAAAGAAATAGTCAATATGCAGACAGCTTCTGTTACGATCATATTCTGTTAATAATAAGAGTGTGTTTTAATTCTATATATATATATATATATATATATATATATATATATATATATATATATATATATAACAAGGATTTTCTACAGCTGACGCTGTCTTCCTTCTCTCAGCCTTTGATTCCATCCGTTTCTATCTTCCCCAGTCTCCATCTGTTAGACCCCTGTCCTCCATAGCCCCGTCCACATTCGTCTCTCCACGATCGTCTGGATCTTCCTCTTTTTCTTCTCCCTATAGGGCTCCACTCCGTTATTTTCTTTATCCACCTATTATCTTCGCTTCGTCTTATGTGTCCATACCATTTTAATCGTTTTTCTTCAATGGTGTTTATTGCGTTCTCTTTGATGTTCATTCTGCTTCTTATTTCTTCATTTGTTATTCTCTCCATACGTGTCACTCTACAACATCTTCTCCAATACTCCATCTCTACCGCGTTTAATTTTAGATTTATTTCTTTTGTTGATCGTCCATGTTTCTGATCGGTATGTCATTATGCTTTGTATTATTGATTTGTATATGCGTGTTTTGTTTCTCTTTGTAATGTGCTTGTCCCACAGGATCGAATTTAATTGTCTTATGCATGTTCCCGTTTGTCCTAATCTAGCTTTAATCTCTTCTTCTGATGTTGCGTTTTTTGAAATGGTGGTTCCTAGATATTTAAATCTATCGGTTCCTTTGATTATTCTTTCGTTATCTACTTCTAGATTCTCCACGTTTCCCTCCTTTGTTGTTAGATATTGTTGTTATCAAAGTTTATTGCTAATCCTGCTTTAGTATATTCTTCTTTCAGTTTTCTTACCATATAACTGAGGTCTTCCTCATCTTGCGCTGTGATTACTTGTTCGTCTGCGAAACTTATATATAAGTAATCTTCTCGTATTGGGACTCCATTCCACTACATTTTTGCTTCCATTTTTTTTAATGTTTGTTTGAGGTATATTTTCAATAGTGTTGGGGATGTAGAGCATCCTTGTAATAGGCCTTTTGATATTTGGAGTCTCTTCCCTATTTTATGTCGTATTTTTATGTTCACTGTGTTGTTTTCGTAGAGAGCTTTTACTGCGTATATTAGTTCTTTGTCAATGCCTATTTCTTTCATTGCGTTCCATAATCTTTGTCCTGGTATCGAGTCATAGGCCTTTCTTATGTCTATGAAGGCTAGATGAACTTCTCTATTCTTTGCCAGTTGTTTTTCAATTGTTTGTTTTATAGTGTATATGTGATCTATACATGTTTTAATTCTAAAACTTACAATATACCGCCACATTGAAACTTGTTGAAAAACAGCCTATAGTAAGTATTGTTATGGCTCCAATAGATTAAATTCGTCACATGATTTGTATCATGTACAGGAACATTTTTTTTGAGTGGCTCACCCAATTCACCATTTTCCTATTCTACATACCAAGAAAATGCTTTCAATACTAATAAAAAAATTGTCAAATTTGACAGATTACGAAGCCAACTATGATTTTTTTAAATGGCACGTTCTACATACAGGGTGCCCCATATGTATGGAATAATGATTTCACAGCATTTATTAATCAGTGTATCAAAAAAATGTTTAAATAAAAAGTTATAGGGTGTTTATACGGTGCACAATACAATGTTTTGAACTGTCAGTTCGATGAAACGCCATCTTGATTTTTTTAAATGGAAAGCCTGTATATTATTTTATTTTTGAGTCCTACTAAAAATTCTAACACACCATATACCTAAATTGAACTGTTTTGGAATTATTGTCATTTAAAATAAAAAAAGGCAAAAAAAAAGATTAATAAATACTCTAGGTTTATTTTTAAGGTAACAATTACTCAAAATATCTACCGTTAACAGCGAGGCAATGACCCAATCTGTCATGAACAGTCTGAATAGAGTTTTGCAGAGAATCCGGAGTGATATGTGCTACTTTATATTGAATTCTTTGTTGTAAATCTTCTACGGTTTCAGGTAAACTTTGGTTGTCAAATGACCCCATAAAAAAATTGAGTGACGTCAGATAACAACCAAAAAATGATTTATTGACGAAAACGTTTATTGCTGCATTTCGTGAAACTGCAATTTGAACGTAACATCATAATGGTACATTTAACAGAAACTGAAAGAATCACTTTGTTAATGATGGTTGGTTACAGAGGCCGTAGGAGAACACAACAGGAGGTGTGTGATCTTATTAACGCAGAATATCCGAATCGAAAACCTATTACCCAATCCGTAGTTAGCAAATTTAGATAATCAGGTCATGTTAAGGATCGTTTTAAATCTGGACCTCCAAAAGTTAAAACAAGCGATGATAAAAAGTTAGATGTTTTATTGGAAATTACAGAAAATCCCCATGCAGCCACTCGTCAGCTTTGCCTAAACCAAAACATAAGTAAAGGTACCTTAAGTCGTATACTGAATGAAGAAAAATTGCATCTATACAAACACATTCTATTGCAAGAATTATCTGAAGATGACTACGATAGAGAGGTTTGAATTTTGTGAGGTCATGATGGAACGAATCAATAATGATCCTAACCTAATTCATAATATTGTTTTTTTCTGACGAGGCCACATTTTGTCTTAACAGAAGAGTTAAACAGGCATAACTGCCGGTACTAGTCTACTGAGAATCCCCACTGGATAATCGATAGTCATTCTCAAAGACTACAAAAGATAAACGTGTGAGCAAGGATTTGTGGACGTCGTATCATTGGTCCCTTTTTTATCGATGGAAATCTTACAGGACAGCGGAAATTCCAGTTACTCCAGGAGCAAGTTATTGCAACTTGTGCAGGTTTTTTTCCCGATGAAAATAATTTGGATACCCTTAACAGAAATCTGTGCTATCAACAGGACGGAGCACCTCCTCACTATGAAATCAGTGTTCGTAGATATTTGGATGAGATTTTTCCTAATCGATGGAAAGGCAGAAGAGGTGCTGTAGAATGGTCTGCAAGGAGTCCCGACTTTACGCCACTCGATTTTTTTATGGGATCATTTGAAAACCAAAGTTTACCGAAGTCGACCTGACACTGTAGAAGATTTACAACAAAGAATTCAATATGAAGTAGCACAGATTACCTCAAATTCTCTGCAAAACTCTGTTCCAGCTGTTTATGACAGATCGGGTCATTGCCTCGATGTTAACGGAAGATATTTTTAGCAATTGTTACCTTAAAAATAAACCTAGAGTATTTATTAATAGTTTTTTTGCCTTTTTTAGTGTTCCGTACGGAACATTTATAACATGCCTTCGGTGTCTGTCTGTCTCTCACACCGATTTTCTCTGAAACTATTTGTATACTATTTATATATATATATATATATATATATATATATATATATATATATATATATATATATATATAACGTAATACTGGCGCACACTTTTCTTTGTATTATTTTTAAAAAACCGCGAAAAATCACTGTCCCCCCACCTTATCTCGAAAAGTACTGATCAAAAAATTTTGAAAAAATTCTGAAATATTCACCAGGGGGTGTAGATTAAATGAAAATTATCACGAGTGCATTACCTTTAATAATTTATCTGGTATATAAAAAAACAAAACTTTCACGATCATAAAATTTCAGTAAAGATTGGAAACAAACTTTATTGAAAACTCATTTGGGGTGTGTTTTGTGAAGTCACTGATCATTTTATACCACCGTAACAACATTTTTTATTTTAAAAGCAATCAACGTACGGAACACTAATTATGCAAGTTCAACTTGCACTTGACCGGCTATTTATTTTAAATTTCAAATGACAATAATTCCAAAACAGTTCAATTTAGACATATGGTATGTTAGACAAATAATATCTAGAATTTTTATTAGAACTCAAAAACAAAATAATATACAGGGCTGTCCATTTAAAAAAAAAATCAAGATGGCATAATTTCTTCGAACTGGCAGTTCAAAACATTTTATTGTCAATCCCAGCATGTGCGCCATATAACACCCTATAACTTTTATTTAAACATTTTTTTGATACACTGATTAATAAATGCTGTGGAATCAGTATTCCATACATATGGGGCACCCTGTATAAGCCCACATTAAAAAACATTTTTCATTCCGTTTACAAAAATATATTACACTTGATATCTATTGTCGATCGTTACCGATATACAGGTATTCATATTCAACTTTTAAGTGGCTCACCAGATTTACAATTTTCCTATTTGGTCTATCGAAAAATTTCTTGCATTACTAATACTAAATATGATAACCAAAAATATATCACTTGTCAAATTTGACCGATTACAAAGCCAACTAGGATTTTTTTAAATGACAACCTCTACTTATGCGCACACCATTTATTAGCATTTTTTAGCCCTTGTACAAAAAATACATAACTCTTTATATTTATCTTCAGACGTTAATAATATACAGGGCATTTAAGTTATTGAACCAAATTTTAACCTTTAGCTGGCTCACCCGATTTATTATTTTTCTATTTAACATATCAAAAAATGCCTAGAAGTCAATATTAAAAAGACCGAGTACATGTGCGTCGGAGGACAACAGCAGGACTTGAAACTGGCCACAGGACACACCATCAAACACTGTGCCAGTTATAAGTATTTGGGAACGAGAATATCTAGGGACGGAACACTGGAAGAAGCAATATTCGAGAGGAATATCCAAGGAAGAAAAGCGATTGCAATGCTTAATAGTATACTATGGGACAAAAAACATAACCATTGAAAATAAGAAGAGAATTTACAACTCAATAGTGAAAAGTATAATAACTTACAGCTCCCAGGTGTGGCCATTAAAGGAAAGAACAGAAAAAATACTAAAAGCTACAGAAATGGATTTCTGGAGACGAGCAGCCAGAAAATCCAGAAAAGACCGCATACCAAATGACACGATAAGGCGAGCTTTAGAAATAAAGCACGATATAGTGGACGAAATCAGAACCCAACAGTTGGTATGGTACGGACATGTACAGAGAATGTCACAAGACCGACTGCCTAAAAAGATTTTAAATTGGAACCCTCATGGAAAAAGAAAGCGAGGAAGACCACGCCAAAGCTGGAGAGCAGGAATCAACAAGGAAGTACTAGAGAGAGATCTGGAGGAGAAGGGATGGAGAAAGCGTGAGGAGTGGAAATTAGGCATCGGAAGACGGAAGACGTTATAAAACCGATTGATATATATATATATATATATATATATATATATATATATATATATATATATATATATATATTATATATATATATATATATATATAATGTCTTTCACTGCTAAACTAAAGAAGCCAAATATGATAACAACATATCTGTCACCTATTAAATTTGACAGATTACAAAGTTAACTATATTTTTTAAAATGGCATACGTCACATAAGATTGGAAAAGTGATAAATTTTTTGCTATTATATTTCGCTTTCGCACAACAAACCAAGTAAGTAAACTAATTTTTTGTTGTGCCAAATAGGAAGACAGTATATCGAAGAAGCCTTTGATGTACTATCGAAGCATACAGTTTAGTTGATTTTGTAAACAGTCAAATTTAACAAGTGACAAATTATATCATATTTGGCTTCCCTATAAAAAACTAAGTTTACTATTAAATAGGAAAATAGAAAATCGGTGAACCATTTGAAAGTCAAACGTCAGTTCAATAACTTGAATGTCCTGTCTATCAGTAGCGACTGAAAATAACTACCAAGTATATATTTTTATAGAAAGATAAAAAAAAAGCTATTTAATAGTGTGTGCATATGTAGAGGATACCATTTAAAAAATCCTAGTTGGCTTTGAAATCCGTCAAATTTCAGAAATGACAAATTTTTTGTTATCAAATTTGGCTTCCTCATAAAAAACTAAGTTTATTATTAAAATAATTTTCTTGGTATATAGAATAGGAAAATAATGAATTTGTGAGACACTTAAAAAAATGTCCCCTTACAGTTTTTTCAATATGAACGACAATTTTTAGTGTTCCTTACACACTTATAAAATCACTTCGGTGTCTGCCCGTCTGTCTGTCACACCCGATTTTCTCCGAAACTATTTGACATAGAAAGTTAAAATTTGCTACTAATATAGGAATTGATAGCCTCATTAGAGCCGTGTAGTTTTTGAAAGTTAAATTTTGACTCAAGGGGTTAGTTTTGGGGGGTGAAATCGGAAGCGAAAAAAAATTTTTTACCAGGTCATCGAGTGGGATGTCAAATGAACGCTTGTTAATAACAAGAGTTCAAGAATATATATAATGTGATGTTTGCGCACACTTTCCTTTGTTTTATTTTTCAAAACTCCCGAAAATCGCTGTCCCTCCCCTTTTCTCAAAAAGTAACTGATCAAAAAATATAATAACTTATCTGGTATATAAAAAAAACAAAAAATTTCAAGATCATCAGTTTTCAGGAAAGATCGGAAAAAAATTTTGTTGAAAACTCATTTGAGGTGTGTTTTGTGAAGTCATTGATCATTTTATACCTCCGTAACAAAAATTTTTATACCAAAAGCAATTAACGTACGGAACACTAATTGCGTAACTTCAACTTGCACTTGATCGGTTATTTTTTTATATAGACGTAACATACCTACTGCAGGGAAATCCTATAGGAGCGACGCGAGTGCGGAAAAAGCAATTCACGTTGGTCTTAAATAGCTGTAAGTTACACTGGGTGGGAAATAGAGTCCTGGGAAAATCGTTTCAAAGGGATAATGTTATCTGTATAAAAGACTGCTTGAAAAGTGTTGTACGAGCAGTAACAAGCTGAACTTCATGCGGATGTGCATGCACCGCTCTGGACGAAATTAAGCGGGTTATATCCATCGAATATTTTCCATGAAAATACTTGCAGAATATACTCAAGTCGCCAACCATTCTTCGATGTTCCAAGGTATCAAGCTTCCTGGTGAGTTCTGGGTCTCCGTTCAGGCGAACGGCTCTCTTCGGAATAGAATACAAGGAATTTAAGCGTTGTACAGAATTAACAGTTGTTGTGGAATGTGAAGCTTTCTGGAAATAGTATTCCTAGCTCTAGAGAAGCTCTCTTTACTATGCACGCGACATGTGCATGCGAAGACATATTTGCTCCCAAGTTAACGCCCAGCAACTTGGGGGCCGATGCTAGATTAATGGGGTGTCCCGACATAACTATGTCGAGTTCCGCAACGTTAACATTTTTAGAAAAAACTGCCGCCTGGGTTTTGTAGCGTTAAATTCTACTATCGTCCCGTGAACAATAAAAAAATCCAAAAGAGAATTTCTTCTAGATTTGTATTAAAATGAACGACTTTCTGTTGTCTGCGGATATTTTCATAAATAGCCGATTTTCGAGCATTCAAAATGAATGAAGAAATAAACGTACTGTCATCTGCAACACTATAAATTAAACTTCTGGTCTTTTCCAGCAGATCGTTATTGTACATGAGAAAGAGAGTAGGAGACAGTACGGAGCCTTGGAGCACATCGGCGTTGATAGTGAAGGGATTAAAAGGAAATAAGTCAACTGCCACTCGTGAAGAACGCTTTCTGAGGAAACCCGAAAGCCATAAACAAAACCTTTCAGACATACCATAAAAACTTAACTTAGCGAACAATTCGTCATGCCAAACACGGTCGCATGGCTTGGATATATCAAGTGCTCGAGATTCTCCAAAATGTTCAATTTCGTTGTTCCAAACACGTGTTACATAAGTTAAGAGTTGTTGTTTGCTTACGGAAGCCATATTAATGATCGATAATAATGTTAAACCCCTCTAGATATTTTAAAGATGCTAATTGATAGCCTTTTCCATAACTTTCCAACAGGAAGGAATTATTCCCTTCTGTAGGACATTTCTGTAGGATACCAATATTTAAATAATGTAATA
>CM032454.1:25352720-25365220 GCA_019049505.1 Pachyrhynchus sulphureomaculatus | reverse complement strand
TGAAGAAATAAATTTTCTAGACATGACACTTGTTCCCAATTCCCAAGACTGGGGGATTTCTACGCATTGATCCCCTTATTTTCTGGCCTGTCAGCTTTGGGCGCACTTGAAGAAGGAGCCGCGGGCATCGCAAAACGATGCAAACTCAGCAAAAGAAAAATTAGCAGAAGCTAAAAGACGTAATGAAATGATGGAATCAATAGCAATTAGAAAAAAGGAAGTGGTATTTATTTAAAACCATAAACAAGCAATTGGGCCAAGGAAATATCATCCATAGTCAGTGCATTAATGGAAATTTAAGATACACATCTCTTCATTATTTTGCGGATATTGTCGAGCAACTTACTAAGGATACACTATTTGTGTATGGGAAAGGAAATGAGGAAGCAGAGTATACTAAAAAGTACTCATTTACACCTGTAATTCAGCTAGATAATCAACCAACTCTAAAAGCCTTAACACCAGAAGGTGTATATTACCCAAAGTCGTCATCTATCTGTGCTTTATCAAAGGAATTTTTGTGTATGATAATTTTGTTATGAATATACCTTAAATATATTTAACATGGTTTTATTTAATTTTTAATTATGTTACCTTTTACTTATATAAGGAATATATTTAATTTTTTTTTAAATCTTCTAATACACTATTTTAATGTATTCCTAATAATTTAAACTTAACAAAAAATGGAATGAAATAGAAAAAAAATTGTGGCAAATACAAAGGAAATAAGAAAAAATGAATGAATATTAAAAAATTACAATGAAAATTCAAAATCAGAGGAAAAAAGTGAGAAATTATGACAAACCACAGCTGTCCGTGATATTTTTTATGTTTTAAAATTTCAGATTAACAACTGTCTACCAGTAATACAATATACTAAAAATAGTAGATGTTTAGTTAAAGTAGAAAGGAGATAATATACTATCTTTCGCATATACCGGAAGTTGCATAAACAAGGTGACTGATCCATTAACCAATAAGGTAAAAGCTTATTGACACTATTTTAAATAGAACGGAAATACGATTTTCACTATTTTAAGTAGAATGGAAAAAGAGATCATATATCCCATATAACCGTAGTTATATTAGCAAGGTTTAGGTTTTTAATTGTACATTCTTATATATTAGAAAATAAAATTTGGATTAATTGCCGTTCAACAAAAATATATATTTGGGTCTCTACATTACTACAAATATATTTCCAAACTTCCAATATAATTTTTCTGTTGTATCATTAAGAAACTGTAGGTTTAGGTTTTCTAAATATATGTTTTAATGAACATAAAATATATATTAATGATTTTTTATTACAAACATAACAATCTATTATTTTCCATATCTGGCTCTCCAATTAGCAAACACAATACCAAAAAAATTAGAAAAAAAGAGAAACATTGAATAATTTCGATAAAATAACAAAAAATCAGAATAAATTTGGAAAAAAAACTATGAAAAATAACAAAAGTAAGAAAAAGAAATTGAAAAAATATCGAAAAATTTAGATAAAACAACAAAAAAATTATATAAAGTAATAGAAAAATAGCAAAAAACTTTGTCTATGTCAATTATATATTAATATGTACTAAAAAGTGTGCATCTCAATAGCGACATCTAATCTTGATAGAAAAATTAGATGTGTGCATTGCTAACTCCATCAATGCACTAATCCATTGACCCCAATGTCTGCCCTTCGTCTCGCCTACGCCCACGTTGCGTTCTCTGCTATTTCCCACGTCCAAGGCGCGCACGTCGCCAACTCTGCCAACTGTTGACTCAGACGCTGGCTAGTCGGATCACGTAGGCGCATCATCTTCTTTGATAATTTATGTCACTGGTCTTATATTGTCCAACGTATTTTAAATGGACGGTTTATCCTCGTTCTCCCTATCTACTAACATATTGCAGAAGTTTTAAGATTTTCTGTTATGCTGTTTTTAGTTTATTTATTTAAATTTTATAGAGTTAAGCGCTAAAAAGGTGTAAAAAAATATAAATTAAAAAAAAAAACTTAAAATTTGTGGAATTTAATATTATTGACTTTAATTGTAATTATCCTAAACATAGAGTTTAGCCATGAGGGCCCTATTTTAGACATAATTACATATACTTATATATATGGTCGTAGTAGTGAGATCAATCGGATACTCATTTATAAATATACGCAGGATGAAGTGCAAAGTTTATTTTTTCCTAATACTTAAAAACAATACCTAATAATGACTTCCAGTCGACAGTTCGTAGCACGCGGACGCATTTTCCCGGTTGGGGCTTCTGAAGGCGAAGTTCGGGTGTTTTGGGGCTTCGAAGTGTAGATCGATGGTCCACAAATTGCGTGGTAGGGGTGCTAAGCGCTGTGAGGGGTGATTCCTATAACGTCGGTTGAGGTTAGGTGATTTGAGCAGTAGGTGAACACGTGAGGCCGTGTTTTTTGTGTCAATCACGTAATCAGACGGGCGGTCTGACAGAAAAGGTTATACCCAAAACCAGTAGCAGTTCCCGAGGAGATCCTTTATCAGTGCCAAAAAAGAAATTAAGTTTTAAAGACAAATAAATATTTTTTTTTTTGGGGAGCAATATCGCCTAGAGCGAGACTACGTTGCTCTCCATCTGTAGAACGGATCCAAACTCGAGAATGTGTAACGCATCATCGAAGGGTCGCCGGTGCTCTGCCTAAGCACGAGACGGATTCAAAGCTGTGTAAATTATCCAGAGAAGGATAGAGCTCAATAAAAGAGAAAGAAAGAAATAAAGAATACCTAATAATGCACAGCATTACAATATCTGTCCCAAACTCCTATTTTTTTTTTTATCTCCGCATGATCCCAAAAGTTATAGTCTGTAACAGATGAAAACCTAATATACCATAAAACATTCTACGAACGAAAAGTTTCAAAAACAAATTTTGGATATTAAATATAATAAAAACTTCTAAAAGATTAAAGATTCTGTCGTCATTACATCTGATCTGTCAAGTTCGATTGCCAATTCCCAACATTGTTGCCAATATCCTTGATTTGCAGATCGAAAAAATCTGTGGCCCACTATTGGGATCTTACCTATTGGCGGAGCTTGTTATGATTATTATTAAGATGGCCAAAATATGGATGCAGATTTAACTTTGTAACGTATGAAGTATAGAGAATGTGACAGTATTCAAAAATATTATTAATAATTGGCAATATTTGGAAATGAAATCTTTTCCTTGGGTGTGGAATAATCGATGACAAAACTGTCACATCCAACATAACGAAAATTCAAGCAGCATGTATATCCACGACCCAATTGCGAACAGTAGTGTTTAAGATAAATGGCACGTTCAATAGTAGAACAAGGGAAATTTTATGTATAAAATGCTCTTGAAAAGCCGGTGAAGGTAAAAAATGCACACATATCCTCGCAACTCTTTTATATTATTACCGGTAAGATTCTAACCTATAAATGTCTAATATTTACATTTTAATTTTTTACAATGATTGTAGTAACGAACTAAGTGTTTTAACCTGCAGTGATATCAAATGTACATAGAAAGTGAAACGTCAAGAGGTATTGGAGACATTCGAACCGGAATAATTTTAATTTGTTTCAAATCAAATGCCAATTCACTTCGGAGGTTAATATTTATTAACTATTTATGAATACAAAATAATTGAGGCAGTATTTTGTCAAAATAAAAGCTGAAAAATGTTATCTAATAAGCAATTTTTTGTTTGACACACTTACACAAATTACAATAAAAAATCATATGACTGTCCAAGAATAAATAATTTTATTTACCTGGAAGAATGTAATCTTTTTTTTTAAATGTTTAGAACAAACTTTAGCATCAACTGGCGTTTTTCGTTGAATTCGGAGAACTTTTTTCCACACTTTTAGTCTGTAAACTTTTTTCACTTGCCAAAATATATTAGTAATATTTATATAACCCTCATTCGCTTTTGAAAATGCACGAAACCTACATTTAAATCCTTTTGCAGGCGACTTTCACAATTGTATACATAACATAAAATACTTTTTTTTTTTGATTTTTCACGAAAAACAAAAATTTCAATGTTCATTTTTAAGAAAATTTGTAATAATAATTTACACAAACGCTTATGACAGATTTAAAAATGTACCTCAAGTTTAATTCCTGAAGAACCCACGAGATGTCGTATCGAATAGGTAAGATCCCAATGCATTGCTTTTTACATCTGTCAATACAATAGCCGCAATTTTTTTGCAGCCATAGGTAAAATTCTACTATGTGTTATGATTTAATCATGCTTTATCAACAACAGGGCTCGTTTTCCTCCATTATTGCTTGCAATCTTCACTATTTCCATAGATGGTTAAAATTACGGGTAGCGGAAAAAGAAGCCCAAGCGAACATCTTCCATGTTTTCACATTGCTCTGATTTTTCGTATCATAGATTCCCGAGCAATTCTTTTAGTGTCTATCCATCAGGCCAAAACGTAATGGCATTTCTATACCAGAAGTATGAGATAGATAAAAAAAGTTGAAGTTATTTTGTTTAACTTGATATAAACATTTTTTTACAAGAACCTGGTATGTTTTATGTAATGCAAAATATGTATTTAATTTAATATTTACATATAAAGGATTTTTTATAAAAAATATTGAGATGTCGCTTAAAGAGTTGTCGGTCGTAAAACATAAGTTAAATTCTCATGTTTCTATTTATAATGTAATAAAACATCATCATTTGATAAATGGCAAGTTTTTAGTTATTAATAAAACCATCGAAAAAATCTATCGTGCGTCTGATAAAAACTGGCTTTGATAGGATTTGTAGCTGAGCTGATCGAAACTGTTGACAAGCAATCTTCAGAAGAAAATTATTTTATGTGTTTACTTTTTAATATATTAACATATAACTACTGCGGAGAGGAGGGGAGAATCCTCATCTATATAAACGATTAAAACTACTATTTCAAAGTTACTTGAGATAACCACTTTTAGTTTATAAGTCCTGTATAATACATAGGATTACTAAGAACAAGAAATGCCTCTACAGAAGATCAACTTTGTCGAAAATGAGATGCAAAATTCATTTCCGATAGGTTATTTACTACTTTTACGAATTTTTGAAGTGTCTTTTTTCCCATTTTTTTTCAGTTGATTATTTTTTATCAAACAAATTACTCAAACCAAACCTTACAATTAAAATTGAGAAAACAAAATAATGAGAACCTCCACCAAATTCATTATTTTTTAATCTCGATAGATACATGTTTGTACACTGTTCTCTTCGGCGACGTAGATCAGAAAATTTTGCAGATAGTGAACCCTCCTCCTCCTGCGCGAAAATTAGTAACGAAGAACACGGGAAACGTCGCCATTTTCAACTAGTTGGAAAACGCCTATCTTAAGACATAACCTTACATTAGATTTGGAATTATTGTGATAATTCTTATTGCTGCATCAATATATCTCCAGATTATTTAAAAGAATGATTACCCAAAACTTTCGAAACTTGTGTACAATTGTTTTAAATAATTATTTGAATTCTTTTAGAACCAGTGAGTGTGTGCCGGATTTGCTGAATAAATTTGCACCTAATCCATATATTACTTTGAATCCCTTGCTTGGAATGTATTTTTTTGCTGATATACATCAAAATTTAATTTATAATAACGTAGGTAACAAATATTTACAAAACAGTAAAGAAAGCTGTATAAATCACAAAACACTACAAAATGTACCGACCATAGACATAGAGGATGGACTGAGTGTTCCGTATCCCGCTGTGAAGTAAATATGGACGCAAGAGTGAGAGAGACAAAGCGAATTAATGGCCAGTAGCTGTCTCTTTTTAGAATGGCGCTAAGCTACGGCGCTCTTAAAAATACTATTTCTAAGTGTTCTATTTAAACTAAAAATCGGGTATGGGGCTTTTCTCGCCTTGAATTCCGTCTCGGGGTACAGCGCCTTGTTTATTACAGGTCTGCAGAAAAGAGACAGGTATTGGCCGCACAATCGCTTTGTCTCTTTCTAGAGAGTGGTCAATTTTATGAAGTTAATGCCCAGTCCATCCTCTATGTCTATGGTACCGACAAAAATGAAAGGTCATTACCATTCAACATCTGATTAGATAAAATTATTGTCGGCAATATCCGCATCCTTGTTTCTCTCGGCAATCCTGACGAAATTTTAAATAATGCTTCTCCATATTTAGTAACACATCCAAGGACAAGTTACTAACATGGAGTCGCTTAATATTTTGGAAGTAACGATGAGGTTGAAAATGATGGTTATGTCCCGTACTGCACTCGTCGATGCCCATTTTGGAATCTTCCACATTATCCGCTTAGATGAAAGTTGGATTAAGCGATGATATTAAAAACTTGCCCAAGTTGCTGAATCTGGTTACCAGTGGTTAGAGGTTTGAAAACGTTTTAGCTGTCAATGTTATCTACTGTCGTGGTTAGTCTGACATATGGAGTCTTTATAAGAAACAATTTCTTAATAATATTTTTTAATAGCAATTTATCATTTATATGAAAAAAAATGACTGATTGGGAGGAAGTTAAACGCCTAGCGGCTGATTTTCAAAAAGTCCAGTTGAGTTCAACTACTCAAAAGTAAGTAAAAATCTTACCAAATGTTTTTGTTACACATCCTGTAATTGTTTTTTTCATATATTGTAGATTGTCGGAGAGAAACTGTGTGGAAATAGTATCATGGCTTATAGAAAAAAAAATGATAGACTTAATATTTACTAGTGATGGGAAGGAATATCTAACACCATCACAACTCGTAACTGATATACAGAATGAACTTTATATTAGTGGGGGACGAATAAATCTCGTTGAACTAGCAAAAATTGTTGGTGTTGATTTGGGACATATTCATTCACATCTTAATGAGGTGCTTAAGGGTCGAAAAGATATTCATAATGTGTTAGGACAGTTGGTAGATTCTACGTATATTACCAGAATAGCTGCTGAAATAAATGAAAAACTACAACAACAAGGACAAATTAATGTAGGAGAACTGACTATTATATATGACTTACCAGCTGAATTTTTGCAAACCCAAGTTATAGAAAAATATCTTGGTAAAATTATTTATGGCAAGCAAGATAAATATGATCCAAAAATATTATTTACAGAATCATTTATTGCTGGATGTAAAGCTAAACTTAAAGGTGCTTTAGCTGGTTTAACTCGACCTACACCAGTAGCATCTATTTTAAATCACATTGGAATGAATGAACAACTTTTCTTTTTACTGTTTGATCAGGTTTCCTCATATGGTTCATTAACTAGTAAGCTTTCAGGAGCTCAGTACATCCCAAACTGTTATGCTAGATCACAGGTAAGTTGACATCTTTTAAACCATCAATACTGAATATTCTTACCCGATGAATTTTTATATTTATTGTAACATTCTAAGCTTGGAAGTTAGTAATCTGTAATTTTTTAGGGTAGACTTTTTACACCTGTCCTCAATTTTAGCCTGTCAAACTACTGTTCTCTGATGTCATCACAGTTAAGGATTTGTTTTTTTTTACAATTTTATCCATACTGTAGTTTCACACATGAGCTGTTCTTAAATCCTTTCTGTACAAATTTTAATGAGATAACCAACTGATATTTTTCTGAACAAGTATGACATATATATTAATAGAAAAGGGATGAAAACAGACTAGAGACCTTAAAATATCATAAAATATTTGAGAATTATTGCTGCCTCTTTATATATTATAGTTATTTTAGTTGTTTCGAAGCCATTCCAGGAAATGATTGATGAATTACATTACAATTTAAACATCAATGCAATAATTATTTAAATGACAAGATAAAAAATACAACTTTGCCAGATGAGTAATCTCAAAATGGCCAAGTAAACGCAAAACTAACAATCCTCCAACAAACCACTTCCCTCTCATCACAACTATTATCCTAAAAAAGAAAAATATACTTTTTTGAAGTTTTAAAATCCAAACCTTTTTTTTGTTTTGGTTTTCTTTCTGTCTTATGCAGGTTGTATAGGCAATTTTGATAAAGTATGTGTTAATTTCTTTCCATTGACTGAAAAGTTATCACCTATTTAATAAAATCTTGTTTTTAAAATTCTTATATTTAACATGTATGCTGAAAAGTTTTTGATTTAGCTACTTAAAATATTTTTTTTTTGCAAAATTCGACTTTGTTCATCAATATAGTCTCCTTCAAGAGTGATACAATCAATCCAACGCTTTTCTAACATTTCTATACCTTTCTTGTAGAACGATTTCTGTTTGGCTTCAAAATAGGCTTCAGTTTCGGCAATAACTTCTTCATTGGAGCCAAATCTCTTTCCCGCGAGCATTTTTTGAGGTCTGCGAATAGATAATAGTCACTGGGGCGCCAAATCTGGAGAATACGGTGGATGATGAAGCAATTCGAACTTCAATTCATGCAATTTTGCCATTGTAACCATTGACGTGTGACACGGTGCATTGTCTTGATGAAAGAGCACTTTTTTCTTGTTCATTTGCTGTTTCCTTGCAATTTCCACCTTCAAACGCACCAATAACTTTATATAATATTTGCCGTTGATGGTTTTTTTCCCTTCTCAGTATATTCAATGAAAATTACTCCATGCGCATCCCAAAATACAGAGGCCAAAACCTTCCCAGCCGACTGTTGTGTCTTTGGTTACTTCGGGCGGCTTTCACCGGCTTCTGTCCACTCAGCTGACTGCCGATTTGATTCCGGTGTATAGTGGTGCATCCATGTTTCATCTATTGTCAAATAGCGCAAGAAAAAAAATCCGTTTTATTGTGCTTAAACAGGTCCAAACAGAACTCAGAATCATCAACACGTTGTTGTTTTTGGTCCACTGTGAGCAAACGCAGTACTCATTTCGAACAGAGCTTTCTCATGCTCAAATGCTCATACAATATATGACCAACACATTCTTTTGATATCTTTAAGGTGTCAGCTATCACACACAATTTCACTTTACGGTCATCCAAAACAATTTTGTGGATTTTTTTTAATGTTTCTCCCGGTGTAACCACCTCATTTGGACTTCTAGAGCGTTCAGCATCATTTATATCTGTACGACCGCGTTTAAATTCAGCATACCAGTAAGTGAATAATTTTCTAGGGGCGGAGTCCCCGTAACACTTATCAAGCCATTGCTTTGCTTGAACGATATTTTCTCCCATGATTTATTGCAATGTGCCCTTCATCAGTGGTAATATGGGACGCAACCAAGTCTATTGAGCATTGTGGTTGATCTGGTCTTGCATCAGAAAATAACTCTGTGATATAGTCTTGCCATATCTTCAGTTTCTCCTTCTTATCGATAACATTTCCTTGATGACTTATTAAACGTCCATTTGATTTCGTTCTCCATTCACCAGTGTAAGTCTTTGATTTTTCGATAAATATTAAAGCTATCATTCTTTCCCTGCACCTCTATCTCTTTACATCTTTCATCATTCCACCTATCTTTAGCTGTTCGAATTTCTTTCTGTATTTGTGTGTGTAGTCTGCTACATTCTCTTTTGTTACCTCTGTTTTTGTGTAACTGTCTTTCCTCCATTAGTCTTAGAATATCATATGTATTATTATATTAATATAAACAATACTTTCTTTAAATATGCAATATACTTTAGTCCATTTCTTTTCTATTAGTTAGTGGTGTATCTATCTATTTGTCAATAAATTTCATTTCATTTCATTGTAATTTCATTTCATTTCATTAGTTTTCAGATTTGTCATTTTAAAATTTTTTCTAGTTACCCTAAGGGACTTTTTACTCATTTGTTTACGGCCTTACCAGACGTTGTTTCTTCAATTTTACTCATATAAAAGTATATGTAGAGATCTTAATAGATTAGTATAAGATGTACTCTTTTTAGTGTTCCGTACGGAACACTTATAAGATCACTTCGGTGTCTGTCTGTCTGTCACACCCGATTTTCTCCGAAACTATTTGACATAGAAAGTTGAAATTTGGTAATAATATAGGAATTGATGGCCTCATCAGAGCCATGTAGTTTTGAGAGTTAAATTTTGACTTAAGGGGTTAGTTTTGGAGGGTGAAATCAGAAGTGAAAAAAAAAATTTTTTACTAGGTCATGGAGTGTGGTGTCAAATGAAAGCTTGTGAAAACACGAGTAAAAAATGTATATATAATGTAATACTTGCGCGCACTTTTCTTTGTATTATTTTTAAAAAAATAGCGAAAAATCGCTGTCCCGCGCCTTATCTCGAAAAGTACTTATCAAAAAATTTTGAAAAAATTCCGGAATATTCTCCACGGGGTGTAGATTGAACGAAAATTATCACGAGTGCATTACCTTTAATAATTTTTATGGTATTTAAAAAAAAAAAAAAAAATTTCAAGGTCATCAGATTTCAGTAAAGATTGGAAACAAACTTTATTGAAAACTCATTTTGGGGTGTCTTTTGTGAAGTCACTGATCATGTGTAACAAAATTTTTTATTTTAAAAGCAATCAACGTACGGAACACTAATTGCGCAAGTTCGACTTGCACTTGACCGGTTATTTGAGGTGACTTTATTCACCAAAATGTTTAGGTTATTATTTATTTTTTATTTATTTATTTTGAACCAGTCTTATTACACTTCAATACAAAATATGCAATACCTATAAAGATAACACAAGTTATCTGCACAATAGGACTGGTGGACAAATAATCCTTAAGAACTATACACAATTATACTAAACTATGCTAAAATACACCAACTTAAATTTAATAAAAAATGAAAATTTATTTGTTGCTCAACAGTGGCAGTAGATACAGAAAAACTCAGAAAACAAAAAATAAAAACAATAAAAAAAAAACGTACTTTCAACTAATTATATTGTGGCCACACTTATATCTGATGATCCAATCCAACCTTTAAACTTTTTTTTTAGAGTCTTACCTCTTAATTCTAAATTTTTCAGTTCTCCAGGCAGTTTGTTAAACGCCTTCGTAGCAGTAATCTTACTGCTCTTAACTTTTATTCTTTTATTTATCTTTGGCAATAAAAGATTTTTGTTTCTAGTTTAACTATGAGATTCTGCGTATTCCTTTCGCATATCTGCATAATAAAGCAAATCAATGACTCACAAGGTAAACATCTGTGAGATATTTAATGGGACAGAATAATTAGTTTGTTTTTTCAAGATTATCTTTAAGATCCTATTTTGCAAATTCTGCAAGAGAATCCTAACATTATCATATCCTCGACCCCTCGCAATCACTCCATAAGAGCAAATGCTATGGAAAAGAGCATAATAAATCGTTAATAGAGTCCCCGTCGACATAATTCTTGATAATTTAGCAAATATAAATAGCAGATATTTCATTCTTTTCACTACATTCTCAACATGCTTATCCCATCTCATATGGCAATCAAACACAATGCCCAAATATTTACAGAATTCAACCCTTTTTACTCTACTATGATTTATATTAATAGTTACATTATTCGGAATGCTATCATGATACACACCAAAAGTCATAAAGACTGTTTTTGAAATATTCGAAGATAACTGATTTAATGCTAACCATATCCTTACTGTTTTTGAAAGATCATTCATTTTATTTTGGGTTTTATCCCAAGTTTCTTCAGTGCTTATAATGGCTGTATCGTCCATATATGACATCACAGATGTTTTTCCAAAATTTGAAGCATGTCAATAAAATAAATAAGAGAGGTCCAAGGATTCTTCCTTGTGAGACTCCACATGTGATTTGTTTAGGGGCACTAACAGTACTTGCTATTTTGACAGTTTGTATCCTATTATTTAAATAACTTCTAATTAAGTCATGAGCCATACCTCTAATACCGTAATGATATAGTTTTTTTAAAAGAATTTCATGGTTCACTGTGTCAAAAGCTTTAGCTAAGTCCAAAATTGTTACAATTATTGGAATATTTAGGTCTAAATTATTATAAATTGTATTACTCAGGAAATTTAAAGCATCTTTAGTTCCTTTACCCTTGACAAAACCATATTGGTGTTCTGATATTAATTTGTTTTCCTTAATAAAGTTGTATGAATAAGAGTGTATGATTTTTTCGAAAATTTTAGCTATATTAGATATTAAAAAAAAGGTCTATAATTTATTGGATTATGTTTTACACCAGCTTTATAAATGGGTACTACCTCTGCAGTTTTTAATGCGTTTGGCCAAACAGATGTATTAATGCTTAAATTAAAAATATGACTTAAAGGTTCAATAATCTTATCAGCAATACTCTTAATAATTTTTACATGTATTCCATCGATTTCTCCACATTTTTCTTTTAACTGGTTTATAATTGCTCGGATTTCATGAGGGTTTGTTAATTTGATATAAATTGAGTTTCTATTATATTATTTCTTAAAACATTTTTTTTAAATTATTTTTATATTTTTATTCCTAAAATTAATATTATTTTTTAGAATGAATGGGTAACTAACTTTTATAAACAAAATGGTTATATAGAATTTGACGCTCTCGCCCGCATTGGTGTACTGGATTGCAAAACTTATTTGAAAA
>CM032454.1:24927752-25352620 GCA_019049505.1 Pachyrhynchus sulphureomaculatus | reverse complement strand
CTTGAACGGTATTTTTTCCATCAAGAAGCATGTAAAATTAAAAACACAAATTGTTTTTTGATCCATTGTTTTGAAAATAACAAAAGTAGCGTCACTCTTAGCACAATAACTCACAAAAACTAATGAATAGAATATCATGAAATTTTAACAGCTGTCTTTTGAAGGTTAGTATTAACTGAAAAAAAGTGACTGCAATAAAAAACGAGCGCCATCTATGTGTTAGGCCCGGACTTTTTCAGTCCCATGTATATATATATATATATATATATATATATATATATCTATATATATATATATATATATATATTATACTATATATATATTATATTTATATATATATATATATATATATATATATATATATATATACTATATATATATATATATATATATATATATATTATACAAGTTAAATAAATATATATATAATATACCCCCCCCCCCCCCCCCCCCCCCCCCGCCCCCCCTATATAAATATATATATTATATTATATATATATATATATATATAAATATATATAATAAATAAATAAATAAATGTAATACTTCCGCACACTTTCCTTTGTCTTTATTTTTTAAAAAATTGGGAAAAATTCAAAAATTTTGAAAATTCTGGAATATTCTCCACGGGGGTATAGATTGAACGAAAATTATCACCAGTGCATTATCTTTTATAATTTATCTGGTATATAAAGAAACAAAAATTTCAAGGTCATCAGTTTTCAGTAAAGATTGGAAACAAACTTTGTTGAAAACTCATTTTGGGATGTTGTTTTGTGAAGTCAAATTTTTTTATTTTAAAAGCAATGAACGTACGGGACACTAATTGCGCAAGTTCAACTTGCACTTGACCGGTTACTTATTTAATAATATGCAAGTTTATCGTATTTTTCGAAATTCTTTATTGTCTGCAGTTGCTATCGATTTTGTTACTACCTTTAGCACCAAAGATTGTAATATCAACAGAAATGTCACATACATATTTAAAATGAAAATGTGAATTTAGGCAAATTTGTAATTATCTATTGCAGCTGTAGAAAATAAATAATTTGAGAGAGTTAAGTATGTTTATATTTATTATGTTTTCGTACCTACATAGGCAATTATTTCTAGCAAACCGCTTATGCACGCAAAATAATATATGTCTACGACCCACTAAATCGATTTTTTTTTATCCATTTAAAGACAACACGATGGCACACTATTTTGTACACCTTATTTGCCACGTTTAAAAATAGCGATATTATATTCTATTTCTTTTTTTTTTATGGGATCTAGCACACGTGCTGCAGGGAAGTCCCTAAAACGCTCCAGGAGCGGCATGTGTGCAGAAAAAGGGATTCACGTTGTTCTTGAATCGCTGTAAATTGTACTCGGTGGCAAACAGCTCTGGGCAAATTATTCCCATATATATTCCATATATAAGACTGCTTGAAAAGCGTCGTACGCGGAGTAACAAACTGAACCTCATACGGGATGTGAAGCACCAGCGCGACGTGTATTTCTAACATGCAGCACTTTGGGAAGAATTAAGCAGGGTACATCCTTCGAACACTTTTCATGAAAATAGAACAGACTCAAGTCGCCAACCGTTCTTCGATGTTCCAGCTAATCAAGGCCCGCCCGGTTAATTCCGGGTCTCAGACGAACAGCTCTTCTCTGAACAGAATCCAACAAATGCAGTGTATGTTTGGGAGCAGCAGCCCCAAAACATGGGAGCAGTATTCCGAATTTCAGCTTTGTAAAGAATTAACAGTTGTTGTGGCGTTATAAAGCTTTCTGGTTCGAAATAATATTCCTAAACTTTTCAGAAGCTCTCCTTGCTATGCCTGCAACATGTTCATGCCAGGACATATTTGCTCCCAAACTGACGCCCCAACAAATTGAGCCACGATGCTAGGGGAATGGAGTGCCCCGCCATAAAACTATGTCGGGTTCAGCAAAGTAAACTGTTTTAGAAAAAAACTGCCGCCTGAGTTTTTGTAGCGTTAAATTCCACTTGGTTACTGTCACCCCAAGATAGAATTTCTTCTAGGACTTTGTTAAGTTGAACGACCTCCTGCGATCTGCGATATTCGCCTGAGCAGCCGATGTCCGAGCGTTCAAAGTGAATGAAGAGACAGCGTACTCGTCGTCTGCAAAGCTGTAGATTAGATTTCGGTCTTTTCCAGCAGATCGTTAATGTAAATGATAAAGAAGAGTAGGAGACAGTATGGAGCCTTGGGGCACACAGGGCGTTGATTGTGAAGGTGTTGTGAAAGAAATCCGTCCGACCGCCACTCGTAAAGAACGCTCTCTGAGGAAACATGAGAGCACTAAAACAGAACTGTTCAGACATACCACAAGAGCGTATGCTTAACCAACAGTCCATCATGCCACAAACACGGTCGAATGCCTTGGATATGTCAAGAGCAACCGCTAGAGGTCTCAAAGTGTTCAGTTGCGTTGTTCTAAACATGTGTTACATAAGTCAGAAGATCTCCTGTTGATCTATGTTTACAAAAAGCCATATTGGTGATCGCTAATAATATTGAATCGTTCAAGATATTTTAGAAGATGCTGATTGATAATCTTTTCCATGACTTTCGATATTATTGAAGCAGTGCGACTGGTCGGTAGTTATTTGGCAAGGTCTTCTTGCCTTTTTTTTAGGTATCGGCCTGAACCGCGGCATATTTCCAGCAGGATGGAAAAATTCCTTTTCTGTAGGATAGGTTGAAAAGTCTACAGAAAACTGGTGTTAGTTCCCTTGCACAGTTTTTGAGAACTATGGCAGGTATTCCGTCAGCGCTAGAAGCCTTTTTGGTGTCTAGCTTCATTAAAATACGCTTTATGATACGCTGTCTGAAGACAACATCGGGCCATCTTTGACTGCAATAATGGGAATAGTAGGTGGTGTTTTTTCTTGGAAATCGACAATACAATGTGAAGCAAAGAGTTCAGCCAACAAGTTCGCTCTCTCAACAGGTGTGGTTGCAATGGAATTATTAGTCATATAAGTAAACGTTTATTTATATACAGAATAAAAGTTCACAATGTTTCCAAGCAATGCAAAATGTGTCCGATATAGTGGAGTAAAGTTGTTATATATTCCGTTTATTAGTTAGTATTTTTTATTTTCTTCATTATTAGTGTTCCGTACCGAATACTTATAAGATCACTTCGGTATCTGTCTGTCCGTCTATTACTCGATTTTTTCCGAAACTCTTTGACATAGAAAGTTGAAATTTGGCACTAATATAGAAATTGATGGTCTCATCAGAACCGTGTAATTTTGAAAGTTTAAATTTTGACTTAAGGGATTAGTTCGGGGGGTGAATTGGAAGTGTAAAACACGAGTTCAAAAAAAAAAAAATATAACACATGGGCTGAAAAGTCCCGGGCCTAACCATAGATGGCGCTAGTTTTGTTGCAGTCACCTTTTTTTCAGTTAATACTAACCTTCAAATAGACAGCTGTTAAAATTTCATGATATTCTATTCATTAGTTTGTGAGTTTATTGTGCTAAGAGTGACGCTACTTTGTTTATTTCAAAACAATGGATCAAAAACAATTTCGTGTTTTAATTTTACACTGCTTCTTGATGGGAAAAAATACCGTTCAAGCGAAGCAATGGCTTGAAAAGTGTTATGGGGACTCCGCTCCATCAGAAACAACAATAAAACGTTGGTTTGCTGACTTCAAACGTGGTCGTAGAGACACCGATGATGCAGAACGCAGTGGACGTCCAAATGAGGCGGTAACACCAGAAAAACATCAAAAAAAATCCATAAAAACATCGTTTTGAATGATCGAAAAAGTGAAGTTGCGTGAGTTAGCTGACATCGTAAAGATATCAATAAGAACGTGTTGGCTTTATATTGCATGAGCATTTGACTATGAGAAAGCTCTGTTCAAAGTGGGTGCCGCGTTTGCTCACTGTTTATATCAAAAACAAGAACGTGTTGATGATTCTGAGCAGTGTTTGGCCATTGTTAGAGCGGCGCTGGAATGATTGCGTTGCTCTTGATGGAGATTACGTTGATGAATAAAGCTAATTTTGAACCAAAAAAACCGTGTTGTTTTCTTTGTTAGGCCCGGGACTTTTCAGCCCATGTGTTATATATATATATATATATATATATATATATATATATATATATATATATATATATATAATGTAATACTTGCTCAACACTTTTCTTTGTATTATTTTTAAAAAATTGCGAAAAAATCGCTGTCTCCAAAAACACTGATCCAAAAATTTTTTTAAAAATTCTGGAATATTCTCCACAGGGTGTAGATTGAACGAAAATTGTCACGAATGCATTACCTTTAATAATTTATGTGGTATATAACAAAAACAAAAATTTCAAGGTCATCAGTTTTCAGAAAAGATCGGAAAAAAAACTTTGCTGAAAACTCATTTGGGGTGTGTTTTGTGAAGTCATTTCTGTTTATACTGTTTAAAGCCTTTTCATTGAATCAGCCAAGACATACTTAAAGTTTTCAAATACTACTGTAATTTAACGTAACAGGTCACCTTGGCACATCGATCATTGACTGCTAACTAACTAAAAGTGTAAATAACAGTTAGACCCGACCGAGTTGCTATGGACGTTAAAACAGTTATTTGTCCAGTTGGATTTTTTGGTCATTGTTATATTTGATATGGTAAATCACCAAAAAAGTTTTTATATGACAGAAGAGTTAATAATATTTAGAATTTTAAACTAATAATTCATTTTTATATATAATAAATCGATTTTCTGGGCGTGTACTTTACAGTATCAGAGCTATATTTAGTATTCCGTACGGATCACTTCAATGTCGGTCCGTCTGTCTGTCACACCCGATTTTCTCCGAAACCATTTGACATAGAAAGTTGACATTTGACTCAAATATAGGAATTGATGGCATAATCAGAAGCCGTGTACTTTGAAGTTAAATTTTGATTTAACGGGTTAGTTTTGGGGGGCTGAAATTTTTTTTCTAGGTTATCGAATGTGGGTGTCAAATGAAAGCATTGTGAAAATACGAGTTCAGAATTATGTTTGATATATACTGGCGCACACTTTTTTTTGGGTTATTTAAAAAAAAAAAAATAATAAAAAAATAAAAAAAAATAAAAACCGGTCAAGTGCAAGTTGAACTCTGCACAATTAGTGTTCCGTACGTTGATTGTTTTTGAAAATAAAAAAGTTTTGTTAGGGTGGTATAACATGATCAGTGACTTCACAAAACACACCCCAAATGAGTTTTCAACAAAGTTTGTTTTTCCAATCTTTACTGTAAAACTGGTGACCTTGAAATTTTGTTTTTTTTATATACCAGATAGATTATTAAAGGTAATGATAATTTTCGTTCAATCTATACCCCGTGGATGGAATATTCCAGGTATTTTTTCAAAATTTGTTGATCAGTACTTTTCGAGAAGATAAGGTAGGGGACAGCGATTTTTCACGATTTTTTTAAAAGTAATACGAAGAAAAGTGTGCGCAAGTATTACATTATATATATATTTTTTTACTCGTGTTTTCACAAGCTTTCTATTTGACACCACACTCGATGACCTAGTAAAAAAATTTTTTTTCTCTTCCGATTTCATCCCTCAAAACGAATCCCTTAAGTCAAAATTTATGTTACGGTGATATAAAATGATCAGTGACTTCACAAAAACACACCCCAAATAAGTTTTCAACAAAGTTTAATATTTATTCAAATCTTTACTGAAAATTGATGACCTTGAAATTTCTATTTTTTTATATAACATAAATTATTACAGGGTAATGCACTCGTGATAATTTTCGTTCAATCTACACCCGTGGAGAATATTCCAGAATTTTTTCAAAATTTTTTGATAAGTACTTTCCGAGATATAGCGATTTTTTGCGATTTTTTAAAAATAATTTACAAAGAAAAATGAGCGCAAGTATTACATTATATATTATATTTTTTACTTGTGTTTTCACAAGCTTTCATTGACACCACACTCGATTACCTATGTAAAAAAGTTTTTTTTTTCATTTCCGATTTCACCGCCATCCCCCAAAACTAACCCTTAAGTCAAAATTTAATCTTCAAAAACTACATGGCTCTGATGAGGCCATCAATTCCTATATTGCTACCAAATTTTCAACTTTCTATGACCAGTAGTTTCGGAGATAAAATCGGGTGTTGACAGACGGACAGACAGACGGACAGACAGCACCGAAAGTGATCTTATAAGTGTTCCATACGGAACACTAAAAACGCCCTTGTCCACCTACCTTATCTCGAAAAGTACTGAATAGTCTTCATAGAGTGTAGATTGGGCGAAAATTATCACGAGTGCATTACGTTTGATACTTTATCTGGTATAAAAAAAATACTGAAAAAATAGCGATAACTAGGGAAGCCCTATAAAATGGTGGAGGTGCTGCGTGCGTGCGTTACGGCATCTCGGGAAAATAATTTTATTTTATTTGTTTATAATTTTAAATATTTAGGTAATAAATATTTGTTATCGATTTTTAGTGTTCCGTACGGAACACTTATAAGATGACTTCGGTGTCTGTCTGTCACACCCTATTTTCTACGAAACTATTTGTCATAGAAAGTTGAATTTGGTAATAGTATAGGAATTGATGGCCTCATCAGAGAGCCGTGTAGTTTTGAAAGTAAAAAAAATTTTTGACTTAAGGGGTTAGTTTTGGGGGGTAAAATCGGAAGTGAAAAAAAAAAGTTTTTTACTAGGTCATCGAGTGTGGTGTCAAATAAAGCTTGTGAAAACACGAGTAAAAAAAATATATATATAATGTAATACTTGCGCACACTTTTCTTTGTATTATTTTTAAAAAATATCGAAAAATCGCTGCCCCCCACCTTATCTTGAAAAGTACTGATCAAAAAATTTTGAAAAAATAGTCTGGAATATTCTCCACGGGGTGTAGATTGAACGAAAATTATCACGAGTACATTACCTTTAATAATTTATCTGGTATATAAAAAAAATAAAAACTTCAAGATCATCAGTTTTCAGTAAAGACTGGAAGCAAACTTTGTTGAAAACTCATTTGGGGTATGTTTTGTGAAGTCACTGATCATTTTATACCACCGTAACAAGATTTTTTATTTTAAAAGCAATCAACGTACGGAACACTAATTGTGCAAGTTCAACTTGCACTTGACCGGTTATTTTTATTACTAGATTCTGGATTGAGCTAGATTGATTTATTGGATATTAAGTAACTAAGATGCTATAACTATTATACATTATACAGAACACTAATTGCGCAGGTCATACGTTCACTTTTATTTAAATTTCAAATCAGTTAATAACATCAATTTCATTTTTTACTTATTTGTCCACACCTATAACTAGCTCGCCAGAATTTAGGGATTCCGGCAGAATACCGCCTCTAGGACGGATGATCAGTTACAGATTTTGCTCCTGGCAGTACTCTTAGTTCTTTAACTAGGACTGATGAATTTTCTTTCTCGCAGGGAAAGTCTGCCAAGAATACTTCAACTTCCCTTGGTTATCTTTCACAGGAAATTTTTTACATTATTTCCATAAGTACAGGCCTGCGGGTGTTGTACGAAGGTACAATAGTTAAGTATTCTTTCAAGCGCACCCATACCTCTAATGCGATTTTTGAAAATTGAAGGCCTTCTTGTGTTGTCTATTCACTTGCAAAAACTTAATTATCAATATTAAAGGTTATAGAGTTATGATCCATGGGCAACTTTATCAATTCACCCACATCTACTAGAGGTCAGTGGATCTTCTAGATTTTTGTGATTAGAAGGTTTCACAAAGGATAGGCTGGGAGAAATGTCAGACATTTTTATCTTGGTTTCCTCTGGAGGTGTGGAATTTTCTCGGGAAGGTAAGGGCTCGCTAAACGCACCCTGGTTAAAGGGTTGGTTCCTGACTAAAGCCACGCATACTGTGGCAACGCTACTTTCTTCGGGAGGTCGCCTGGTATCGCGAAAGCCCCGTTAAAGTGACCTTTTCACTCTCTTCCATTCAGCCTTTAGTACTGCTCGTACAAAGCCTGGGCTTAGAAGGGACTTTTATTCAGTTTCAACTTGGCCAGCACATACAAAATAACGTCTTGAACTGTACAGGTTGGTCCAAATTGGACACTTTTAAAGGTAAACACCTTTATCTAAAGGAGATAGAGGAAAACTGAAGTCGGTGTTCGAGGCTCAATTTTCATGATAAACTCAATGGTGAAAACCGCATATCGATATCTAGTACCGTTTCAGATATACAGGGTGTTTTTCAAAAATCTGCATTTTGGAAAAATGTTTGTAATTCTTTTCCTATTGAAAATTTTTGATTTCTGTAAAAACATTCTCAAAACACTTTTTTCACATGGATTTCAACAGTGTAAGTTACATTTTTTACAACTAATATTTTAATAGTTATTAACGCAAAAATATATTTTTTAAATAGAATACCCTGTATATTTTTCCTTATCCGAATAGAGCTTTAAATTACCATTCTAAAATTATAGCACACTTTATATTTTGCTTAAATCTACTTCAAAATATAAAGGTTTTCAGTTTTTACGCGAGTTTTAAATGCACATTTTGTGAAGTAGGCTTTAGACGGAGCGGCCATATGGTTTAATTCAATTGTTTACTCGTAGTTGTCAAATCTTACTTCAGGATCAGTTATTGAATTGTCAAATAAATCGCAATGAAGTTTGAAAATTATGAAAAATGGGATATGATAGTGTGTTTCATACAAACCGGAGAAAATTCGGAAGCGGCAAATAATTTGTACCACAAACGGTATCCAGAGAGGTGTCAACCCTTCAAGGATATATTCGCTCGATTGCGACATTACCTAGTTAATAGTGGCCAGTTTGAAAAGAAACAACTCAAAAATTATGCATCAAACAGGGGTAAGGAGTTAGAAGAAATAGTAGTTTTAGGAACTATCGAAAATTATATATATATATATATATATATATATATATATATATATATATATATATATATATATATATATATATATATATATATATGTTTTTACAGAAATCAAAAATTTTCAATAGGAAAAGAATTACAAACATTTTTCCAAAATGCAGATTTTGAAAAACACACTGTATATCTGAAACGGTACTAGATATCGATATGCGGTTTCCACCATTGAGTTTATCATAAAAATTGAGCCTCAGACAATGGCATCAGTTTTCGTCTATCTCCTTTAGATAAACCTTTAAGTGTTCAATTTGGACCACCTTGTACATTCCCAGTTTTTGCAGGGCAAACTCGACGGATATTGAATGGTTATATTATCCCTAACCTCCACTAAAGAGCTAGGTGCTCCCATTCAAGATTATGCTGATTAAGAACCAGGTAGCTTATCTCAATCCCAGAAAGTGATTTTCCGATATTTTATATAAAAAAATCTAGTTACGTGCTTTTTTCGTCCAAAATAAAAATGTTATAAAATAAAGTAAGTAATTTAATACAGCTACATACACTTCGGAATGTAGATGCTTTAACTCTCGCTTGGGTGCATATTCGTCCGTCGGCTAAGAAGAAAAATATTTGTTACGACGTAACTCCAACATTATTTTATTATTATTTGGTTGTTTCATTTTTGTACTCAATTTCAGAACTAATATAAAAATTTTTCTTTTAGACTTTGTGACGTTGATGTTAGGTAATGGATCGGAAACAGAAAATGCTAAAGAAAAACTGATGGAGAAAGTACAAGTTATTAAAAATATAGCCAACACGTATAAAAAGCTGGGTGTTGAAAAATCCTGAAGTTATGTGAAACTATAACTATAATTTGTTGAAAATAAAATATTATTGTATATAATAAATTGCCCACTATTCATTCATGAGTCTTAAATTTCTTATATAAAGGTATTTTTGAGTTATAATGGTGATGATGCAGAATGTTTTATTTTGTCTTGATCAAGATAAGTAAAAACTTTAAATCAATTTATTGACTCACAGTAGAAAAATGTTAACATCACAGCCTCTACATACCGGTTCGTGAAAGTGCCATTGAAAATTTGTTGTTAGATTGTTTTCTACTCTATCTTGTACATAGTCCATTTAACACATGAAACCCATTTTGAATTATGTTCTTCGACCATTGTGTGACATTTCTTTTTTTAACAATATTTTTGAATAATAACGAGCCCAATATAGTTGTATGCCTGTCAAGACAGAAAAGTCGCATTTTTTAGAGCGAACAAGAAAAAAATATTTGCAAATCCTATATAGCAGTTCCACATTTCCCCACTCCTTAAAATAAACAAATATTGACATGGGCCGATGGTCTAAGATAAAAAAAAAATTGGTAGTTATTTATCCAGTCCTTCCCTCACAAATACAAGGTGTAAAATAAATAAGGAATTTGTGTTTCACTAAAGAATAATCATTAATACCTATATTTTACAGAAAGAAATAATACTGAATAGTAAGACATCAATCACAAAACACTGAATTTATATAAAGTAGTAGAAGTAAAAATTGACTTTTAAAATTAGCTGTTCTTTTAAACCACAAACATGTAAAAAATGTTTATATGTATCTATAAATAATTGAAAACAAGGAAAAAATAACACTATTTTTAGATTTCCCGACTTAATAGCTCCGAAGACGTTGTACATCATGACATACATAAGCCACACCCTCCAACTTCTCTCCTCATTCCTTTATCCTTTTATGTTTAACTATAAATAACTGAAAATAATAAAAAAAAAGACGATTTTCAGATTTTATAATTTCAAGACGCCAAAACGAACTTTTAAGGGCTTTCCCAAGGAGCAGTCGTGCTCAACTTATAGAAAGATCCCGATGTAAACTACCATGCGTAAAATAAAAAAATAGTTGCGGCGCAGTGTGCTCTTTCCCCCCCCCCCCCCCCCCGTTCCATATGCGCACAAATGCAAAAATAATTAAATAATTCCACTGCATCGTTTTTGGGGTCGGGCAACGTTACATTTTTTATTCTGATCGAGACAGGAGTTGTTTATGTTGAAAATAATCCGTATATTGCTTGGAAATCGATTTAACTACTTTGAAATAGTGCCAATATAATATAAACGAGTTTTCTCAGCCTAATTTTGACCGCAAGGCCACCTTTCGCGACAAAAAAAAAAAAAAAATTCGTTATAAAATTCAAAAAGGCAAAAAACTGCGTAGATTGCATTAAACAATATTAAGTACATAACCTAAAAAAAAGTATTTACTATGGCAAATTGAAAAATGATTTTTTACGGGTAACTTCCGTTCAATTCCATATTACGGCTTCAAATTATAGGAAAATATAGTTTTTATATTAACAAAAAAATGTCCAAATTTTACTAAAAAATATTAAGAGGATTGGTCAAAATTTGCATTTTAGTCCAAATCTTATTATGGATTGCAGCAGGTGGTCTTCCGTTTAACGGCAATACAACGCTAGTTTCGCAGTTGAAAAAAGGATAAATAACATTAGCATCATTGGATCAGGTTGACTGCTTGGCGACGGCTGTTTATCTCTCAGGCTGCTGGTCTGCTTCGGGTCGGAAGATCGGCGGTTAATTCTGGTCAGGTTATCGCTATTTTATAGCCGCGACGAGGCCGCGTAGATCCACGTATAGTAAATCCCAAGATATAAGAGCCTGCCTTTTTTGCTTTTTCAATGGGGCAATAAATGACCCTATTAGGGTTTTGTGCATAGTTGCCAGGTATTACGATAAACGTATTTTTATTTTACCTGCTTTGTATACCGCCCTCACTTGCACCTGCAATCATATTGGATCTATTTTTACCTATATATTTACTACCTGGCAACCCGGTTTGGAGCCCTTTAAGTATTTGATATTATAGGCCTAATGACCACAGTTCTCCATTAAGATTTGAAAGATACTTTTTATTATTTCTAGTTTTACTGACAACGTAACGGTTCTATTTTAATTATGTGGCGTCCGTGGGAAAATTACAATAGTGGCTATCGCACGAGAAAACAATTATCACTTGACGCTAAACAAATAGTGAAAAATGTTTACGACAATTTGGTAAAAAGAAATTTGAATAAACAAAGTGCTTTGCAAGAAACCAGTGAACTAGCAAAAACCCCAATTTTTACAATTAAGGGTACTGTAAGAAGACCATCACTCAGGAACAGGAAAAGACGGAGAGATTTTCAAATGCATCATGTAGACGATTGTGAAAAAGACGTCATCAGGAGAAAAATATATTCTGTGTATGGAAGAGCAGTTGGTGCCGGCACTAGAAAAAATAAAATTAAGACAGGTGGAGGACGGGACCAATATACATAGTGGCCGATCAACCCTTCACAGAATTCTCTTAAGAATGGGATTCACGTTCCGAAAAATCAACAAAAGACGAGTAGTGATGGAGTCACAAAAATTACGAATCTTACGACATACTTGTTTACAAGAAATTAAAAAGTATCGATCAGAGAATTGGCCAATAATTTACCTTGACGAAACATGGTTCGATACCCATGACACTGTGCAAAAAGGGTGGGTCGACGGCAGTACAAAATGTCAGACTAACGCACCTTCAAATAAAGGTAAACGAATAACCATTTTGCATGCTGGATCTATAAAGGGCTGGGTTTCAAATTGTCTACTCTTATCTGCAAAAAACAAAAGATTCTAGTTTGGACTATCACGAAGACACGACCGCAGAACTTTTTGAAAATTGGTTTCAAAATTCCCTTTTATGGACAATGCAAGTTACCATAGTCGCCTACTAAATAAGATTCTTAATGCAGCCAACACCAAATCGGAAATACAGGAATATATGTTAGAAAATATTTATTTTGACTTTAGTTATAAAAAAGTGATCTTTTGGACGTTTTGAAAGACTATAAATTGAAAAAGAAATATGTTTGTGATAGTATGGCTGAGAAAATGGGACACACTGTTTTGCGGCTTCTCGGTATTATTGTGTGTTTAATCCAGTTGAACATATTTGGCCACAAGTTAAATCAAAAATAAGGGCACAAAATGTTTCTCCTACTTTAAGCGTGTCGGTGGCTGAATTAGTAAAAAAAGTTATAAATGATAGCTTGTGAAAGCTGGAAGAAGTACGTTGTTGTTAAAGTTGAAGATTCATGTATTTATGTAAATAATATGAAACCACTGATAATTACCTCAGCTGATGACAGTGATAGTGAAACCGAATTAGGCTTAAGTTAAAATATATTTTTATTTATACAATATGTCCCCTCTTGTAAACCCCATTCATTCAAACTGTATATTTGTACTTCTTATCCATTTGTTTTTACATGCATCTATAAATAAACATCTCCAAAAACACTTATAATTTTATTTATTTGCATTAATGAATAAAATTCTTAAGTCCATCTCTGCAACCTATCATAAACAAAAGGTCAGAATTTTTATACTGCCCACTTAAATCGGCAAAAATCAGGATCTTATATTTTGGGACAGGCTATACCGAGGTATCGACGGACGCTGACGGTGTACCATTAACTGCGACTCGGCGTGCAGCTACATTGTGAGAATAGTAGCGGTCCGAGGCGCGGTTGGAAAACCGATTTCCGCGCTTCCAGCAAAATATTATGTGGATGAATTAATACGCGTAGGTTCATAGTTACTTGTTACAGCAAGAATACAATTGTATTTTATGCCCCCTTTACGCAACGTGGTAGTGCCCCTATGGGCGCTATTGTATTTCTTCAACAACTATACAGATACATCCTTTTTAGTTTCTATTAAAGGCAAATTAGCTACTACCAGGTTGACCTTTGACTACGGTCCTGTACAACATTTTAATAAAATTATATATTTTTGCTGCTGAAACACCTCTAACTCTTAAATAGAAACAACCCAAAATTATAGTTTCGTATTTTCAATGGGCTACAAATCACCTTGATCGTCGGATGATAAACTGGAAAATCAAATTCAATCCTGATAAAACCAAAGGTACCTCTTTTTAAAAATCAAGAAACACTTCCAGAAATGAATCAACAGACTGATAGATTTTTTTTAATCAAAAAAGTCTGACACGCTATGACTTTGAACGTTCAAAGGCATTCGCAAATTTTATACGTGTAGCGCGTAAAATGTACGTATGTCGTGCGCAGAGTATCTTTTTTTTCCACTCATGAATTTCCGCACTCGCTTAAAATCGTTAGAAGAAACTTCTCATTCATAAAAAACACCACTTTAAGCAGAAGTTACATGTCCTATTATGACCTTCTAAATTTTAATAAGGTTTTTAATATAAAAATCAACATGTTTTAGATTTCTTATTTTATTAACTTTTATTTAAATCCACATACAACTAGCTCAGAAATAAATATTTTATCAGTTAATGAATTCAGGCCTTAGCCTTACAATATCCAATCCGACTTTGAAACATTAAAAAAGTTTTAATATCTGAATCGCTAAAATTAAAACTCTTGTATCTCAAAAACTAATTATAGTATCTTGTTGGGCGTATATAATTCTAATCTGGACAAGTATAAAATTTTATAAATATTAGTAAAAACTTTTTCCACACAACCTCGTGGTTCCCTTTAAAGAAATTAAGGGATGAGGTAAATGTACAGTAAAATAAAAGAGGATGTACTCTCTCTCTCTCTCTCAGCAAATCACTAACACCTCTCTACATATAGTATGAGAAATAATCGAAATTTACTATAAAATATGTTTCAAACTCATAATGAATTAGATATTATTGCTTTTAAAATAAAGTTTCATATAAATTACAATAATAAATCCTGTAAATATTCCTCCATTTCTTCTTCCCGTGATTTTATTTCAACTGGTTTATGACTTGCCCATGAAGACTCTTGAAAGCTTTAGTACATTGAGTAAATTCTTTATCTTCAGAGACACTTGTGGAAGGTTTACAATCTTTATCTGCAGTTTGAACATCACCGATAGGTTTTTTTTAGCCATTGTTATATTTTCTTCATTTCTTTTTTCTTTATATTTATTTTTCTTTTGCAAGCGATTTATTTCTCTCTTTTTACTATGGTAGTTAAGTTTTTTGGAACATGTCGGACATAATCCTAAAACAATTAATATTGAAGGGTTAGACAATTCACCTAACTAGCAAAATTTTAATTTGAGAAATTTACACTAAAAATATCTTTTTTCTAGGAAGGGAAAAAATTAAATATTTGTTTAACAATGAAACACACACACAGTTCACAGAAAAGGGCCTCCGAATAACACTCGACAAGGCTTTTAAAATTCAAAATAAGGATTTTTATATAAGATTTATAAAAGAGACCACGAATTTTGTTAAAAAAATATTCAATATACCAGGTGTACAAGTATGAAATGCGGATTTCAGACAACAGATGGTACACCAATGCAGTTTGTGCTATAAAAATTTGACACTGCGCCATTTGGTTGTGTCATCAACAAGTGTCAGACGCGCACGAGTGATAAATTGGAAAAGTGTGTGCATAGTGTTGTGTTGTTGTTTTCAATATGAAATTTATACCGAACAAAGAGCATTCGCGGACAGCATTAATTTTTTGTTTTCATTTGAAGAACACTGCTGTTGAATCATACCGATTACTTCGAGAAGCTTATGGTGAACATGCTCCATTGCAAGATACGTGTGAACGATGGTTTCGGCGTTTCAAAAGTGGTGACTTCGATGTTGCAGACAAGGAACGTGGAAAACCGCCAAAAAAATACGAAGATGTGGAATTGCAAGCATTGTTGGACGAAGATGATTCGCAAACACAAAAAAAACTCGCCGAGCAATTGGGCGTTAGTCAACAAGCTGTTTCCAATCGGCTACGACAGATGGGGAAGATTCAGAAGACCGATAGATGGGTACGACATGAGTTGAACGACAGGCAAATGGAAAAGCGCAAAAACACGTGTGACATTTTGCTCGCTCGGTACAAAAGGAAGTCGTTTTTGCATCGTATAGTTACAGGGGATGAAAAGGGGGTTTATTTTGAGAATCTCAAGCGCAAAAAATCATGGGTAGACCCAGGCGCACCATCCACATCGACCACAAGATCGAATCGCTTTGGCGGAAAGACGCTCTGTGTTTGGTGGGACCAGAAAGGCGTGGTCTATTATGAGCTGTTAAATCCTGGGGAAAAGGTTAATACTAAACGTTACCAATAACAATTGACCGATTTGAACCGTTCGCTGCTTGTAAAAAGGCCAGAATACCAAAAGAGGCAACACAAAGTCATTTTTCTTCATGACAATGCTCCATCACATACGGCAAAACCAGTTCGTGACACGTTGCTAGCACTCAGGTGGGAAGTTCTACCCCATGCGTCTTACTCACCAGGCTTGGCTCCTTCCGATTACCACTTGTTTGCATCGATGGATCACGCACTTGCTGAGCAGCGCTTTGATTCGTCCGAAGATGTGAAAAAATGGCTCGATGAATGGTTCGCAGCAAAAAGGGAAGATTTTTACTGGCGTGGTATTTACAAATTGCCCAAAAGATGGAAAAAATGTATAACAAATGATGGAGCATACTTTGAATAAAGTACTTTTTATCAATCTTCCGAATTTAACATGTTTTTTTAGAAAAAAAATCCGCATTTCATACTTGTACACCTGGTATAGTTGCCATTTTAAGAATCTATCAATTATTAAGCCAAGGTATTTAATTTGTGAAACTTCATGAATGTTTCAGTTTCCAACAATATCATGGAAAGCCGGTCTATTTGTCTATTTGTGTTAGTTAAAAGAAAATAATAATTTGCCTAGAGTAAATTTAAAGATAGTCTAAAACCAGTAATAGCAACATTCAAACCATTTACCATTTTATCTCTTACTTCTTGTTAAGTGTTACCATTGACAAACAGCATTGTATTGTGATATGAATGAGCCATCAATCTCGAGCTGCAGCAAACAGTTCATGTAGATTAAAAATAAGGATGCCCTTGTAGTACACTAGTTTTGATAGTTTTATTAACAATAGGAATGTTATTAATTTTAATAATCTGTTGTGTTCTGAGACAATCTAGCCTTAGAGAAGGTCCTTGAGTTGGCCGTTTATAATCAATTGTATAAATATTTTACTACTAACATTCTTTATATAAACCAATCTGGCTTCAGGAAGAAACACTCTTGTGAATCTGCCATACAACTAACAATGGCTACATGGAACAAACTTATTAACAGTATAATAACTTTATTGCGGCTGCTTTTCTAGATTTTTGCTGTGTTTTTGAAACTGTTGACCATAACATTTTGATTTAATAAACTAAAATATTACTGGGTTGGTAGTGTTGTTCTGCACTGGCTTATGAATTACTTAGTAAATTATAAACAGATGACTAAGATTAATAGTTGCAAGTCAATGAGAATTCCAAATAACTCTGATGTTCCACAGGGGAGCATCATTGGACTTCTTTTTGTGGTATATCTAAATGACATTAATCATTTTATCGACTCTGAATTCATAAGCCTTTTTGCGGATCACACTTTAATTTTTACTAGTGACAAACTATTAAATTTTGCTATCTGCAAGCTCAATTTGCAACTAAGAAAAATTGAAGAAAAAGAGAATTTTAATGAATTAAAAGAGTTTGTTTATAAGTACTTACTTATTTTAATTAAAGCATTTTTTCTTTCTTGCTTTTCTTGATAAACAAAATTTACTTCCCAACTTCGAAGATTTTCGCTCTCTATGCACGTTTTATTTCCACAAATAAATTGGCCTTTACCGCTAACAACTTCTCGTTCTGTTCTCCAACGAAGTGCTACCTTAAAAAGTAAACAATATTAACAAAAGAAATAGTTTAAAAATGTGTTTAGAATCGTCCAGTATACCCTAACCTTGTTTTCCTTATACCGACTTAAATCTCCTATACAATATTCTTTAAAAAGTTTTTCATAGTATCTTTTAGCAAATTGTTTTTCCCATGTATTCGGCTCATCATTATCGTCCCATAAAAACTTATGATGTTCTTTTATTATGTGATAATCAGGTTTTTCTTTGAAATTATCTGTGTTAAGGCACTTGGTATCTTCAGGTCTTTTTAATAGGTAGTCATTTATTATAAGTTTGTGGAGTTCATAGGGGCTCAAATATCTCATTTGAGACCGTAAATTAGTACTCATTGATTTAATTATTGTTTAACCTAAACCTTTACGATATTAGTAATTCGATTGTCATACTGTCAGTGTCATGTCACTGTCAAACGTATGAGAGAATGAGGCGTATTTTTATATTCAACGGTGGCATCGCTGGCATCATTTTCATTCCTAAATTGTCTGATCAAACATCGCAATGTGTTTTTAAATTAACTGTTGTGTCCATCAGGTCTGGAATTCTGAGTAACTAATCGAATATCTTATCTATTTTTCCAAGTTTCACTGTACTGTACTGTTATTACTTAGTTTATAATTATTCATTTCTCAATTTAGTGTTTAATCCTATATATTTCTTTAATCAAGATGAATTTTATTTTATTTATTCAAAATCCATTCTCATACATTGTTTTAGTAACGTATAATGAATTATATATTTTTCTTTATTTTGTAAATTCGGAATTAACTTTGAAGATTTAAAATTATGTGGCCTATAGCTTCTAGGACAAAGAGGAAATTCATCGTGAAAATTATGTAACTCCGTCGGATATATTAAGTCTACTTTAAATACATAACCCTTTTCGGATATGTCCGAAATATTTGTTATATTGAAATTATCAGTCTTTCTTTGGGCAAGCCAAATAAGGTCTTTTTGTAGAAGATCTTAAGACACCGCATAACCATATAAATTCGTAGCATCAAGGTATAAAAGGTACTTACTTCGTTTACTTGAATCGTAGTTTTCAACAAACTTATTATTTGCTATGAATTTTTTACAGACACATGTGCTAACTCTACCCCTTCACAAAATGTAACATATCTCGATCGATTAACAGTGGTACTTCCATTCTAGTTTGTCTTAAAAATGTATCAAAATTTAAATCTGGATATGTACAATAACGTGCTGGATCCAGCTTAGAGATATTCAAGATATGATTTTCTAAAATTTTGGAAAATATGTGTCAAGAGCCACACATCTGATTTTAAATAAATATTATTATTATTATTCTCCTACAATTGAAAATACTCCAAAAGTGTTTAGCTCTTTTATATTCATCTTCACTGATATATTAGTCTATTAACTCATTAAAATACTGTTCTTATTCTAGTAACATATCCCCATCTAATTTTGTGTATTTATCAATGTATGTATGTATATATATGTATATGTATATATATATATATATATATATATATCTATATATATATATATATATATATATATATATATATAATGTATATGTATATGTATATATATATATATATATATATATATATATATATATATATAATATATATATATATATATATATAGGTATATATATATATATACACAGTGGCGTGCAAAAGTTTCCGGCCAGTGACATTTCGTACCCTAATTTATTTAAAAAAAAAAAAGACTAATGATTTTTAATCATTATGAGATGTGAGTATGAGATATAGGAAACAAAATAATATAGTAAAAGAATATTATTTATGTTTGTGAATATATTTATTATTATTATTCTTATATTTATATGTGCAAAAGTTTCCGGCCACTTTGTACTACGAGAAAAATTATTAGCCCATATGCTCTATAATAGACATAAATTATATTTTTATGTTAATATTTGGTAGCGATAACAGCCGCACAACGATGTGGCATTAACTCAATTAATCGATTAATACAAGCAGGTGAAATTTTATCCTATTCTTCCTTCAATGATTTGAATAATGCGGCTTTATTTGAATATGTATGCTTTCGAACTTGACGATCTAGCGTTTCCCATAAGTGTTTTATCGGGTTCAAGTCCGGTGATTGAGATGGCCAGCTTAAAACTCTCACATTTGAAGCAGAAAAACCACTGTTTTAACCACTTGGATGTATGTTTGGGGTCATTATCCTGCTGAAATATCCAATTCTGCGGCAATGTTTCTTCAGCATATAATAACAAATTATTTTCTAAAATGTCCTTGTAAATATCAGCATTCATATTTCGGTTGATCTCGATCAGTTGACCGACTCCTTGTGCAGAGAAAATTCCCCAAACCATCACCTTCCTCCACCGTGTTTTACAGTAGGAATTTGGTACCGAACATTATTTCTCGTACCAATAGGACGTCGTACATGTCGTCTACCATCGCTTCCAAAAAGATTAAATTTTGATTCATCAGAGAAAGCTACTTTTTTCCAATCTTTGATTGCCCAATTTATGTGATCTTTAGCAAATTTTAATCGGGCCTTCTTATTCTTTTTACCGATTAATGGTTTTTTAAAACCTATACGGCCAAAAAGTCCCACATCATGTAGTCTTCGTGTCACAGTACTACGACTAACATTAGTTAGGTTTTCATCCTTTAGCTCGCGTGCAATTTCGGCAGCAGTTTTCTTGACATTCGCAGTTGATTTGCGTTTAATGATACGATCTACTTTTTTAGACGTTTTTCTTGATCTTCCACTACGCGGACGATCTTTTAAACCATATCCACAACGGTATTTAACAATAATATCGTTCACGGTTGATTTACCTATCGATAATAATGAAGCAATCTCACGAGAAGACTTCCCTTCTTTTGAAAATTTTATTACTCTCTCACGAATTTGGATTTGCATATATCGAGCCATGTTTATGCCCCCACGACCTATATGTATTTAGTATATATATATATATATATATATATATATATATATATATATATATATATATATATATATATATATATATATATATATATATATATATGTATATATATGTATATATATGTATATATATATATATATATATATATATATATATATATATATATATATATATATATATATATATATATATATATATATATATATATATATATATATATATATATATATATATATATATATATATATATATATATATATATATAACTGCTAGAAAAAACCAACTTCGCTACTAAATTTCCTCGGTCCCCTCTGCTTATATTTTTAATACAACTCAAGATAACGGAGGGGCAGAGTGCTCAACAACTGAAAATGATCAATTCATTATGCTAAAAAAGTAGCACAGTATTACAAAAACCGCAGCTTCACAAATACAACAAAAATGAGATGAGGGGGTTCAAAACTAATGTTCCAGCGGAATAATCTTGAAACGCCTCTATAATCCTGTAAATAAATCATTGAATAAATATTCCTTTACATTTGTTTCATTAGGTATAATAACTTTTTTTTGTATTACAATATACACAGATTGGAGACGTAGCTCCATTAAAAATTTATTTTACATCCAAGGTATGTCAAAGTATTTCATTGCGATAACACTTTACTACAGTAATATAACACTAATTGTACTTTATACTAATAACCCTATTTGTTTTAGAGCCAATGTGGCCGCATTTGCTTTAGCTTCTTTTTTGTTTGCACTTGCGATATTTGGTTTATATTCTACTCCATTGATTATGACCTGAAATAAAAAATAAATGTTTGGCAGGAAAGAAAAGCAAAAAGGTAAATGTAAAAAATGTTAAAAATAATTTTTAACCGGATAAAATTATCTAAAAAGAACTACATTTTATAGAATATGACATTTTTTCGTTAGATAATTATAAACGCATTAATTTATCGTAGTAGAGAACTTAATACAGTGGCGGGCAAAAGTTTCCGGCCAGTGATATTTCGTACTTTAATTTATTAAAAAAAAAGACTAATGATTTTTAATCAATATGAGATGTGAGTATGAGATATAGGAAACAAAATAATATAGTAAAAGAATATTATTTATGTTTGTGAATATATTTATTATTATTATTCTTATATTTATCTGTGCAAAAGTTTCCGGCCACTTTGTACTACGAGAAAAACTATTAGTCCATATGCTCTATAATAGACTTAAATTATATTTTTATGTTAATATTTTGTAGCCATACCCTTTGCAGCGATAACAGCCGCACAACGATGTGGCATCGACTCAATTAATCGATTAATACAAACATGTGAAATTTTATCCCATTCTTCGTTCGATGATTTGAATAGTGCGGCTTTATTTGAACATGTAGGCTTTCGAACTTGACATTCTAGCGTTTCCCATAAGTGTTCTATTGGGTTCAAGTCCGGTGATTGAGATGGCCAGCTTAAAACTCTCACATTTGAAGCAAAAAACCACTGTTTTAACAACTTGGATATATGTGTGGGGTCATTCTCCTGCTGAAATATCCAATTATGCGGCGATGTTTCTTCAGCATATGATAACAAATTGTTTTCTAAAATGTCCTTGTAAATATCAGCGTTCATATTTCCGTTGATCTCGATCAATGGACCGACTCCTTGTGCAGAGAAAATTCTCCAAACCATCACACTTCCTCCACCGTGTTTTACAGTAGGAATTTGATACCGAACATCATTTCTCGTACCATCGCTTCCAAAAAGATTAAATTTAGATTCGTCTGAGAAAGCTACCTTTTTCCAATCTTTGATTGTCCAATTTAGGTGATCTTTGGCAAATTGTAATCGGGCCTTATAATTCTTTTTACTGATTAATGGTTTTTTAATACCTATACGGCCAAAAAGTCTGTAGCCTTCATGTCGCATTACTACGACTAACATTAGCTAGGTTTTTATCCTTTAGCTCGCGTGCAATTTTGGCAGCATTTTTGTTGACATCCGCAGTTGATTTGCGTTTAATGATACGATCTACTTTTTAGACGTTCTTCTTGGTCTTCCACTACGCGGACGATCTTTTAAACCATATCCACAACGGTATTCTACAATAATGATTTACCTATCGATAATAATGAAGCGATCTCACGAGAAGACTTTCCTTCTTTTGAAAACTTTATTACTCTTTCACGAATTTGGATTTGCATATGCCGAGCCATGTTTATGCTCCCACGACCTTTTATGAACTAAATGTGAACATTCAACGCGCTACTATTCGTAAATACGTCTTTGAACGTCCTACTGCGTCAATGTATATTATCTGGCCGGAAACTTTGCATATATATATAAGAATAATAATAATAAATATATTCACAAACATAAATAATATTCTTTTACTATATTATTTTGTTTCCTATATCTCATACTCACATCTCATAATGATTAAAAATCATTAGTCTTTTTTTTTAATAAATTAGAGTACTAAATGTCACTGGCCGGAAACTTTTGCACGCCACAGTATATTCGAGAATTTTAGATGTGTCTGAAATAAGAAAAGGTATCCTAATAATCCTACAAATATTACATTACAATTAAATTATAACGAAGTGAATCTGAAAATTTAACATCTATAAATAATTTTTTATAACTGTAATAAAATTACTCAGCCCACTCCGCCTTATCAAACTTTTATTGGACTATAAGTGACTTTATCTTTCCGACTAAAGTCAAGAAATGGCAAACTATTTTTGTATCGATAATAATAACTTTATAAATTCGATTTAAGATTGTTTCTTTACCAGAACAAACGTATTTTTGTTATTAAAAATACCTCACTGGGAAATAACCAAAGACACGACTTAAATTTCCACTAAATTTTTTTTATTTTTAACACCATGTACGCTGTACGACAGCTTCTTCAGACGACAGGTAATAAAATAATTTAATTAAAACTGATTTCGTAATGGTGAATTATTTAAGTCTAATTGTTCATTCATTAAGGAATCTGAATTTTTCAATTTGTTTATTTCTAAAGATTCTAGTAATAAGTGGTTATTTTCAATTAAATGATTTGCGTAATTTGAGTTATTTTTAGTGTTCCGTACGGATGTTAGATAAAGAGATATAAGCCCCTGTATTACGGGAGAATTCGAGATTATGGGAGATAAGGCGAAATAATTGGAGATAATGCGGAAAAATGACAGAAAAAGCAATATAAAAGACTTTATAATGTGGGAAAGTGGAAATCCTGGGAGATAAGGAGAAATATTTGGAGAATGGCTTGAATAATGATAGATAAAGAGATATAAGCCCCTGTATTACGGGAGAATTCGAGATTATGGGAGATAAGGCGAAATAATTGGAGATAATGCAGAAAAATGGCAGAAAATGCAATATATAAGACTTTATAATATGGGAAAGTTGGAGATTCTGGGGATAAGGAGAAATAATTGGAGAATGGCTTGAATAATGATAGATAAAGAGATATAAGATGACTTCGGTGTCTGTCTGTCCGCCTGTCTGTCATCTGTCCGCCTGTCTGTCACACTCGATTTTCTCCGAAACTATTTGTCATAGAAAGTTGAAATTTGGCAATAATATAGGAATTGATGGCTTCATCAGAGCTGTGTAGTTTTGAAAGTTAAATTTTGACTTAAGGGGTTAGTTTTGGGGGGTAAAATCGGAAGTGATTTTTTTACTAGGTCATCGAGCGTGGTGTCAAATGAAAGCTTGTGAAACACACGAGTATATATATATATATATATATATATATATATATATATATATATATATATATATATATATATATATATATATAATGTAATACTTGTGCACACTTTTCTTTGTATTATTTTAAAAAAAAATAGCGAAAAATCGCTGTCCCCCCCACCTTATCTCGAAAAGTACTGATCAAAAAATTTTGAAAAAACTCTGGAATATTCTTCACGGGGTGTAGATTGAACGAAAATTATCACGAATGCATTATCTTTAATAATTTATCTGGTATATAAAAAAAAAAATTCAAGGTCATCAGTTTTCAGAAAAGATCGGAAACAAACTTTATTGAAAACTCATTTGGTGTGTGTTCTGTGAAGTCACTGATCATTTTATATCACCGTAACAAAATTTTTTATTTTAAAAGCAATCAACATACGGAACACTAATTGTGCAAGTTCAACTTGCACTTGACCGGTTATTTCTATTGATGTATGATGAAGCATATTCTTTTATTCTTTTTGAAAAACTTCTTCCTGTTTGACCTATATATGGTTTTGAGCAATTTCCACAATTTAATTTGTATACTCCGGATCTATTGTCTCGATCTGTTTTAGTTTCGTTATTTTTTTATAACTTTGCCAAGTGTGTTGGATGATTTAAATGCTGTGTTAATATTTAATTTTCTCAAGAATCTTTAGAAATAAACAAATTAAAAAATTCAGATTCCTTAATAAATGAACAATTAGACTTAAATAATTCACCATTACTAAATCTATTTTAATTAAATTATTTTATTACCTGCCTTAAATTGTGAACCAACCATTTATTATAGTAATTTTATCCTCATTTTGTGACAAATCATCTGAAGAAGCTGTCGTACAGCGAGAAACATGTAATGTTATAAAAAATTTAGTGGAAATTTAAGTAGTGTTTTACTTCTTGCAAAACTTATAGATCATTGTTTTCTTCATTTCTCGCATTTAAGGTCACGCCTTTTAATATTCAAATTTAAAGAATTTTTGAAAGATTAAAAATCTTTTGTCACTTTGGTGCTCTAGTAAATTTATTTTTATTTGAAAGCAGGTATAAGAGTAACATGTACCTTCGTTAGCCTGTAGTACTATATTTTGACCTACGTATTGTTTGTTTTTAAGTTTAAACTATTTAAAATGGACTGATTATAATTAAATTACAATAAACGTATGCTTTAATGGGTAAGTATTGTTTCGTTGCACTTGGAGGTATTTTAGAAAACCCAATAAAACTCAAAATGCCATTAAGTGGCATGTTGGCAATAAGGTTAGAATTTGAAATTGGATATAATTACGTGGTATAAATGTCTGGAGTATAAAGTATCTGTTACCTTATTAAGACGACTAAACTATGAAACATAACACGTACGCTGAGAAGTTTTTGGTCTGACACATAATGTCGCCCTTTTAAAAAATCCATATAATTTTTAAGAAGTACCAAACTTCAAACGATACGTGTCAAAATTTCAAGACATTTTGACGATTAGTTTACAAGTTACAGTGGTTTTAGTGACGCTACTTTTGATATTTTCAAAACAATGGAAAACTCGAATTTCGTGTATTAACTAAACACTGTTTTTTGATGGGAAAAAATACCGTTCAAGCCAAGCAAGACTTGATAAGTGTTACGGGGACTCTGCCTCTGGAAAATCACCCATCATTTACTGGTACGCTGCATTTAAACGCGGTCGTACAGGTACAAATGATACTGTACGCGCAAATGAGGTGGTTACACCGGAAAACATCAAAAAAATTCACAAAATTGTTTTGGATGACCGTAAAGTGAAATTGCGTGAGATAGCTGACACCCTAAAGGTATCAAAAGAACGTATTGGTCATATTTTGCATGAACATTTGGGCATAAGAAAGTTCTGTTTGAAATGGGTACCGCGTTTGCTCACAGTGCCTAAATGTCCAGGCTTAAGAAAGCTCTGTGTTTTAACTAGTTAGACAAAAACTTTTCGGCCTACGTATCATATCTCCCAAATTTTAAAGATCCATACGAAATTTTTATTAAATCTTTAAAAATTCTTTATATAACCTACCTCATATCTATACACATACTTTAATTTTATTAATATGAAAAGTAATTTCGAATAATCCCATTTTCGACGCTAAAAGGCCAGAATGCTACTTCCGTAAACTGCCATTGGCTTGGAAAGTAACTAAGAGGGACTTTATATCGATATTAAAACAATTAAGGTCGTATAATTACCATAACTATGTATTATTTATCTTTGAATAATATCCTCCAAAACTAGATTCTGGATTCGTACCTTAACATTCAATGTAATGAACATATTGAACATACGAACATACTTTTTCTAAAAGTTATTTACAAGTAGTACTCTATGTTGATTTCAGAGAGACACAAGAAAACGTGGAAGTATGTATTTATAGATATAACAATTAAGATGGTAGCAGAAGTTTTAGTTACTGCCAGATTTTGTTATCCATTTTAATTTATAACATGACTAAACTCTTTGACAATTGTAGATTATCATTAGAAAAAGCAGATATTCAGTTTCAATTAAGATTCAATAAATACTTTTAAGGAAACCTACCTTGAATAGAAAGTTTTTCTTATGATCTGGTCCACATTCAAAATCTAAGATATATTGAGGAGCCCCTAATTTCCTTTTTGAAGCGTATTCTCCCAATAAAGATACTGGGTGTTTTCCTTGTAGAGTTTTAACAGTCTGGATATTTTTAATTTTCTTTTTTCCTTTAGTTTGTTCCTCATTTGCTACTAAACCTTTTTTGTCAAGCTTAACCTCAAGCAAAAGTGGTTCTAAAGTTCCAGATTTTTCTTTTCCGAGGCCTTCTCCGGGTTTCCAGCCCATTTTTTGAAGTAAATGCATTCCCATGCCACCAGAAACGGGTGCTGCTGTTTGCAACTGATCCTATTTTTAAAAGTAAATACTGTGCTAGATTACAATTAATAATTTTTGAAAAAGTTCTTTCAGTATTAGTGTAATACACTACAAGTATTAATACAGACAAGAACCCTAAAATAGGGGCTGGTAATACAATCATAATTATTAATTCACGAATAATACAAGAAAATGTCAATTACGACCTTTTAAAATAGTGTCTCTAAGAAAATTATTAACACTACCGATTAGCATCAAGTTATATTATACATCAAAATTTAAAAAAAAAGAAATAAAATAAAAATAAGTTTTTATGATCAAAAATTTGTAATTACACAAGTAAATTAGATGCTATATAACTTGTAACATCCGAGCATGGGCGTACTACGTTTCTGATATATTCCTCTAAATCCATATAAAAACTATTTATTTTGTCAAAATTCAAAAGCTAATGCAGGTAAATCTTGAAGACAGCCAAGAAACTTTTCATAAATGTATATACTTTCGGTAAATTTCTAGAAAACTTGCCATAAGTATTTTAAATGTAAAAGCAACATAATTAAATGACACTACAAAATAAAATGCATGTGCAGGAAATTGTAATCGGTGGTTTCATAACGATTGAGTTCTCCTTGCAAACTTCGAACGGCACCGCAAAATAAGTCTGTCCAAACTATTTGGCCCTTGAAGCTAAAAAGATACAATTAGTCACCAACGCTGCTCCCTAGAAAGTTAGCGAAATCAGGGTGCATCTTTCTCTCTGTGCAATCGATCGAATGGAATGTGATTCTATTAATGGTGGTAAAACCTCGGAAAGCTAGTTTGATATCTCTAAACCATCTAACCAATATTATACCTAAAAAAAGTCAAAAAAAAATATTTGAAAATAGTATTTGTCACTTTAGGACATTTTACCTACATCCGGACCTGTTAAAGATTGCCCGATGATAAGTGTTACGGGGACTCTGCCTCTGGAAAATCACTCATCATTTACTGGTATACTGAATTGAAACGCGGTCATCCAAATACAAATGATGCTGAACGCTCTGAACGCCCAAATAAGGTGGTTACATCAGAAAACATAAAAAAATCCACAAAATTGTTTTGGCTGACAGTAAAGTGAAATTGCGTGAGATAGCTGACACCCTAAGGATATCAAAAGAACGTGTTAGTCATATTTTGCATGAACATTTGGGCATAAGAAAGCTCTGTTCGAAATGGGTACCGCGTTTGCTCACAGTGGACCAAAAACAACAACGTGTTGATGTTTCTGAGCGGTGTTTGGACGGGAGCTGCTCCTGACGGTCAAGGAATTGAAGTCACACGGATTAAAATATGTACGGTGCAAGGACAGAAAATATTTATTCGAAAGGATGAATGCTATTAGGATTGTCGTTTAGCAAGTTTAAAATTTTTAAAATGACCTTTAAACTAGCAGATGAGATCCACTTAACATTTCAGTATTCATAAAAATTAGTATCAACTACTAGAAATAAACGAAGTCTATATTTCAGTAGTGACCCACCATTCTCTCATCTACCAATCCATCACGGGACGCGTGAAAGAATGAGTGTTAAATGAGAGAAATTGGATATCATGAGTGAACGAAGAATATTTCACCATTTAGCATTATATGACAAAGTAATTTATTAAAAAAGCCCTAATTATTTATACCAAAAATATAAAATTCACATATATATAATCCTTAGACCTACACGTAAATTTACAGTCGCTCCTCCTCTCACAAAACTACCGTATATGAAAGGGCATTTTTAGCCATCGAATTTCCTTAAAATACACTAATCTCCCAATTAATCTAAAATGTCTCACGCTGCAAAAATTTAAAAACGCTCTACGCTCCGACTTAAAATACACAGATGTGAATAATTATTTTATATCTGTCAACGTTTAATATTTGATAGTTGACAACTTAATGTCATTTCGTAGTTTTAAGCTCCAGTATTTGCTAGATTGAGTGAGGAAGCCCAGCTTCAACTTTACCTTTTGTAGTACTTCCACATGAAATTACAGTTAACCCGCTATTATTAATATTAAAATTTACATTATACTGTTTTGGACTATCTTGACGTACCGATATATTTGTATAAATAGTCCAAAAAAATATTTTTCCTCATTGCTTTCCAAAATGCACAACATTTTAAAATGTAGTAACTTGAATTAACATTAGTTTTTCCTAAATTAAGGTAGATTTTAGCATTTACATATGTCGAATATAAAAACGGTATAAATAAGTAAAAAAAATCTAAGATTTTGGGTGTATCAATATTAAAGGTAAAAATAATTGAGGGCGTTTTGTATTTTATTTCTTATTCATTAATTATTCACATTTTCTTCGAATGTTTAACCAAAAAAGAAATTATTACTTTTCCTAATTTTTCAAACATTTAAAAAGATCTTGACAAGTCAGGACAACAGAAAATAAACCACTGGAGACGACCTACGGGACAAATCGTCAGAATCGTATGGAAATGCTCTTATATATCCGCACAGGAAATGTAACTATAGCTACAGGCACATTTTAACGATCCCGACGTAGTAGCCTGCTCCATTTTGCGGTGACGTTTTGTTCCACCTGTTTGTCTTTCTGTAGCGATAGCTGTATTTTCTGTGATATCAGTTTTTATACGAAGGAGTAATCCCAAAAATCGCCTGTTTTGGAACTCTTGAATTCTGATACAAATTTAGGCTTGCTAAATAATTTTTAATAATGATGACTTTCTCATGACAAAGTTTCAAGTTGAGTATACATTTGTTTTTTGATTTAAAAGGGATGGAAGTTACATTTTTGCCTTCAAACCTATTTGGATATATGTTATAATAAACGATGTAGACATATATTATGTGTATTAAAAAACAGCCCATTCACATTTTCACACATACACACATAGCGATGCCAAAAGCGAGCCGTATTTTCTAGGGATGAAAATCTAGCGGAACAGGGGATGAAAGGGGTGCAAAAACGGAATGGTTCTGAAAGTTCGTATTGGGGGGTTTTTGGAAGTCCTGATATCTAGTGAGGCAAAAATCTAGCTATAGAAATTTATTTGATCGCGCATAACACGTAGGCTGAAAAGTTTTTGGTCTGACACATAGATGTCGTCCTTTTCAAAAAATCCATATTATGTACTAACCTTCAAAGGATACGTGTCAAAATTTCATGATATTTCGACGATTAGTTTACAAGTTACAGTGGTTTTAGTGTGTTGATTAAACACTGGTTTTTGATAGGAAAAAATACTGTTAAAGCAAAACAATGGCTTGGTAAATGCTACGGGGACTATGCCCCTGAAAAATCACTCATCATTTATTGGTATACTGAATTTAAACGCGGTCGTACAGATACAAATGATGCTGAATGCTCTCGACACCCAAATGAGGTGGTTACACCGGAAACATAAAAAAAATCCACAAAATTGTTCTGAATGACCGTAAAGTGAAATTGCGTGAGATAGCTGATACCCTAAAGATATCGAAGGAACCTGTTGGTCATATTTTGCATGAACATTTGGGCATGAGACAGCTCTGTTCGAAATGGGTACCACGTTTGCTCACAGTGGACTAAAACCAACAACGTGTTAATGATTCTGAGCGCTGTTTGGACCTGTTTTAAGCGCAATAAAAAGGATTTTTTCATGCGATATGTGACAATGGATGAAACATGGAACCACCACTATACAGCGGAATCAAATCGGCAGTCAGCTGAGTGGACAGCAACCAGTGAAAACCGCCCGAAGCGACCAAAAACACAACAGTCGGCTGGGAAAGTTTTGGCCTCTGTATTTTGGGATGCGCATGGAATAATTTTCATCGGCTATGCTGGGAAGGGAAAAACCATCCACAGCGAATATTATATAAAGTTATTGGTGCGTTTGAAGGCAGAAATCGCAACGAAACAGTCCCAAATGAACAAGAAAAAAAGAGCTCTTTCATCAAGACAATGCACCGTGTCACAAGTCAATGGTTATGATGGCAAAATTGCATGAGTTGAAGTTCGACTTGCTTCCTCATCTACCGTATTCTTCAGATTTGGCCCCGAGCGACTATTATCTATTCGCAGACCTCAAAAAAATGCTCGCGGAAAAAAGATTTGGCTTCAACGAAGAAGTTATCGCTGAAACTGAGACCGATTTTGAAGGCAAGGACAAATCCTTCTACAAGAAAGGTATAGAAATATTAGAAAAGCGTTGGACTAATTGTATCGCTCTCGAAGGAGACCATGTTGATGAATAAAGTCGAATTTTGCAAAAAAATGTGTTTTAAGTAGCTAGACCAAAAACTTTTCAGCCTACGTGTTATTTGCTTTTATCACCCGCGTATTATAATTTTAATCCCTCATATCTCAAAAACCAAAAGTATACTCAACTCAAAATTTAGTCGTAAGTCCTCATCATTAACAATCTTTTAGCGTACAATTTGTATCAGAATTCAAGCGTGCCAAAACGGGCGATTTTTGGCCAGTTTTTGGGGTTACTCTTTTGGCATGTTATTGAAATGTTAACAATATATACCAAAGTACACTACAGTACTTCTCTATTAAAATATAAAAAAGGACAATAAAATATATAAACCTTATCACATTTAAGTCCTCTTCTACCAACTGTTTGGATAACATTTTGATACATTTTAGAGATAAAACTTACCATAATTAAATCACCGTGAAGAACTGCAAGTATCCTATCGTCAAATCTCGATCCAGTACTAATAAAGAAACCTAAAACAAATTCTCAGGTGACAGATTCCATACGAAAGAAATACACTTTACCAGTTAATTTCTTATATATGGAATCGCTAAATTTAAGGCTAAACGATTTTTTTTATAAAAAATATGTTTCAATGTCATATGCGTCTATATAAAAATTTTATATAAACGGATAATCTAACAAATATTCAAGACGAAAAAGCATATTTCGAAGTAAAAAAACCGCCCAAGGCAAGTTGAACTTGCGCAATAGTGTTCCGTACGTTGATTGCTTTTAAAATAAAAAATTTCGTTACGGAGGTATAAAACGATTGGTGACTTCACAAAACACACCCCAAATGATAAATTATTAAAGGTAATGTATTCGTGATAAATTTCGTTCAGTCTACACCCTGTGAAGAATATTCCAGAATTTCTTCCAAATTTTTTTGATCAATACTTTTCGAGATAAGGGGGGATTTTTTAAAAATAATATAAAGAAAAGTGTGCGCAAGTATTACATTATAGAGGGTTTTCCATTAAGAGCGTCCTAACTTTAAAATTGAATAAAACAAAGAGTTTTTAAGCAAAATTCATTCTGAAACTTTTATTTAACGGGAAATTTTATGCATTTTAAGATTTAAACAAGATATCGCTAAAATGGCCGCCGCGGCCCTTTTTGCAGACACGAATCCGCTTACACCAATTTTCCATGACTCGGGCCAGCATTTCCGGCCTTACGCCGGTTATGGCACGACGAATGTTGGCTTCAAGTGCATCAAGAGTTGCTGGTTTGTTGCTGTACACTTGTGATTTAACGTGGTTCCAAACAAAATAGTCCAAAGGCGTTAAATCGCACGATCTAGGCCGCCAAGCGGTAGGGCCATTTCGTGAAATTAATGACTCACCGAACTTGGCGTGCAATAAAGCCATGTTTGGGCCAGAAATATGGAGCGGTGCGCCATCCTGTTGCAAATAAAAGTCGTCTGCGTCCATTTCGTCAAATTTTGGGAAGAAATATTCCTGCAGCAACAAGTTATAGCGCTCGCTATTCACGGTAACGGTAGTTCCGTCGTCATTTTTAAAGAAATAAAGTCCGATGATACCATAATCCACCCCAAACTGTGATTTTTTGTGGATGCAGAGGAGTCTCATGAATCACTTGTAGATTGGATTCGCTTCAATAACAGCAATTTTGCTTATTAACGAAGCCATTGAGCCAGAAATGGGCCTCATCGGAGAAGATGATTTTCTCATGAAACTGGTTGTCGGCTTCCATCATCCCCAGAGCCCAATCGGCGAATTCTCGGCGAATTCCCCGCGCAAACGATGGTCCGTAGGCTTTAGTTCTTGCGCCAATACCATCTTATACGGAAGTTGTCGTCTGAGATAGGCTCAACAGCGCGGAATCGAGACATTTTTTTTCTCGCGAAATCTGGCTCCAACAGCAGCGATATTCTCTTCACTGCGAGCGTTTTGTTACAAGTTGAGGCACCTTTTCATCGTGAAGAGTAAATTCACTTTCAAACTTTTTAATTATACGCTGAATAGCACAATTATTTGGAGCGGAATGACGACCGTGTTTTGATCGAATTGCTCTTTACGTAGCGCGAACTGAACGCGAATTTGCGCAGTAATTTTGGTTATTTGCAAGCGTTCTTTTAACATGAAACGATTCATGATTGAATGGCAAACCTTACTAAATACAACTGACATCAGATGTCAAACATCTGCTGACCAACTAGGCCGCTATTAGCTGTCAAAAGTCGGACATTCCTGATGGAAAACCCTTTATATATTTTTGAACTTGTGTTTTTACAAGCCTTCATTTAACACTCCACTCGATGACCTAGTAAAATTTTTTTTTCACTTCCGATTTCACCGCCCAAAACTAACCCTTAAGTCAAAATTTAACTTCCAAAACTACACGGCTCTGATAAGGCCATCAATTCCTATATTAGTACCAAATTTCAACGTTCTATGTCAAATAGTTTCGGAGAAAATTAGGTGTGGCAGACCAGTCATTGAGTGGGGTGTCAAATGAAAGTTTGTAAAAACATTAGTTCAAACATATATATAATGTAATACTTGCATACACTTTTCCCTGTCCCTGTCTCCCCCTTATCCCCAAAAGTACTGACCAAAAAATTTGGAAAAAAATCTGGAATATTCTCCACAGGGTGTAGATTGAACGAAAATTATCAATTACCTTTAATAATTTGTCTGGTATATAAAAAAAAAAACAAAAATTTCAAGATCATCAGTTTTCAGTAAAGATCGGAAACAAACTTCGTTGAAAACTCATTTGGGGTGTGTTTTGTGAAGTCACCTATCATTTTATACCTCCGTAATAAAAATTTTTATTGTAAAAGCAATCAATGTACGGAACACTAATTGCGCAATTTCAACTTGCACTTGACCGGTTATTTAAACATACAACGAATTTTAAATGAAAAGTTATCTACTATGAAGTAACCTGAAATATAACAATTTATACAGTTGATGTCATCTGGATGTAATAAAGTTTATTTCAAAAATTAAGGAAAAATATACCAATTAAATATGTTAACTTTTTTAGAAAAGTTATTTTTTGTGTTAAATTTTATCTGGTTACTGACATCGCAAGGTTTAGCTTAAAGCAAAGGTAAAACTGTAATATTAGTCCTCTATATTAGATCGTTATTCTAAAGAAGAAATACCTATCGTTATTCTAAAGAAGAAATACGTAAAAAGAACTATTACGAAAACACTCTCATGCCAATTTTGAATATAAATTAGAAATTGTTAAATTTCTAATCTGTGATATTGAATTTTCAGACTATAAAGTTAAATTAATGATTTATATCACTATAAACGAGTAATTTAATATAAAACGAACCGAGGCTATCTTATTGCTGACTCGACATAACTTTATGCTACAGCGAAGCTCCACAATTTTGAAACGTAACATTTTATATACTTACTAATATTAACGATCCGAAAAAATATTGCTCTAGAAATCAATAAAAATCCCGTCTAAATCCATCCGCTGGCTTCAGAAAAAAATCAGGTATAGATAGATATACCTAACCACCTACACACATGAAGAATAGCTAATAATCTTCCTTTTTTTAAAAGTCGTTTATAAATTCCTTATGCCGCTCCAAAGAGGTATAATTACATAATAAATGGAATTCAAAAAGATAATGTGGGATTATTTTTCTTTATTTTTAAAATAATAACACCTTTTTTAGCACATCTCTGTCATGCAAGTTTAACTGTTTAAGACAGCTATTTGCCCTTTTCTTGAAGATATAGATTTTTCTAATTAAAAAAAGGATCCGTAGCTACGTAAATTTAGGTTTAATAGGATCAGGACGTATCATAGTTGGTGCTAGAGCTACTATCAACTAAAAAGTTTCAAACGAAAAGAGAAAAGAGAAGACATACATATCTCATTTAAACTGCATTTTTCAACTGTACATCAAATGCCAACTTATTTATAGAATTCTGATAATTAGAGTAATAAAAAAATTTCTTAAATTCTCTTTCCAATGCTAGTTTGTTCTAGGGATACTGGCAATAAATATTTCCACAGAATTAGAATATCTTTAAATTTACGACTCACATGGTAAAATTAATATGTGAAAAATGTAAGGAATCTTTAACTTCGGTTCGTTTTTAAAATTATCTCATTTCTCATCAGTTGGTTACGGAGTGACGAGTGGTGGTTATAAGGAATGTTTACTGTCAGAATTCCAAAAACAAGTTGGCGTTGGATAGGGCATTTCAATACTATTCTAATAAAGTGTCACATAACCCTCTTAGTACAGGAAATTCATTACTTCACAGAAGCCTATACGCCGCCTATGACACGACATCCTGTAATTGCATATTAAAACGTATTATAGCAAGCTATTTAGCCTACAGTTCAGCGGATAACGGTGTCAAATACATAAAAACATTTTAAACAATTAAATAAATAAATTATAAATTTCAGAAAGGTCATTATAAATAAATTTCACGTATCTACCTTAAACAAACCAATAATTTATCCCTTACGGAATAAGATGTTATTTTTTACAGAAATACTGTACATTACAGGCATTAATTTGGCACCATATCTCACTCAAATTCCAAATTTGACATGAAAAAACACGACAAAACTGACATTAAAAATTAAGAGATTGCTATTTTCTTTTTGGTCTTTTACCGCTATATGCTAAATCCATATATATTTAAATTCAAAAAAGTGTTTAGAAAAATGTGAAAAATAGTTTAGCCTCACTACCTAGCTTGCAACAGGCACAAATTTCATCTCTAATTTAATAGAAATGATTTGTGCCTACTGTAAAGGATTTTAGGAGAAGTTCTTAGAACTTCTACAGAAAACCCCCACCTGAAAATTTGTTTGGTTCTGCGTGTACAACCTTAAGAAATTGCCTTCTAAAAAGTATGTATCTACGTAACACAGAAAAACCTTACTGTCAGGGATACTACTAATGATGCTATTCTGCACATAAATATATTTTAACTGACCTCGTATTTGACAAATAAGTCCCAAGTTACTTCGTTGAATTTTTAATCTGAGGTATTTGATGCCACCACAATCAAAAGGTATTATTGCTCAAAATCAATCTTGTAGTTAGTTATCGAGTTCCGTGCTTTGTTAAAAATTTAATTTTACCATATTTAAGTTAGAGGGGCGGACATGAAAAACAGATTTTTAATTTACTTCAAATCACTGGCCAAATTTAACAAACTTTTTAAATTATTTGTAGTAATACTAAGGGGAAATTAAGGACTTAAATTTTTACGTTTAACCATTCAATCTGACAGCCTTTAAAGGCTTATATACCTGTTTATGAGAGCAATGCAATTTACCATACCAGGTGTACAAGTGTAATGCGGATTTTTTTTCTAAAAAAACATGTTAAATTCGGAAGAATGTTAAAAAGTCATTGAAAGTATGCTTCATAGCTTGTTATATATTTTTCCCATCTTTCGGGGCAATTTGTGAATACCACGCCAGTAAAAATCTTCCCCTTTTGCTGCGAACCATTTATCGAGCCATTTTTTCACATCTTCGTACGAACCAAAACGCTGCTCAGAAAGTGCGTGACCCATCGATGCAAACAAATGGTAATCGGAAGGAGCCAAGTCTGGTGAGTAAGCCGCATGGGGTAGAACTTCCTAGCTGAGTGCTTCCAACGTGTCGCGAACTGATTTTGCCATATGTGATGGAGCATTGTCATGAAGAAAAATGACTTTGTGTTGCCTCTTTCGGTATTTTGGCCTTTTTTCAAGCAGCGAACGGTTCAAATCAGTCAATTGTTGTTGGTAACGTTTAGTATTAACCGTTTCCCCAGGTTTTAATAGCTCATAATAGACCACGCCCCTCTGGTCCACCAAACACAGACCATCGTCTTTCTGCCAAAGCGTTTCGGTCTTGCGGTTGGTGCGCCTGGGTCTACCCATGATTTTTTGAGCTTGGGATTCTCACAATAAATCCACTTTTCATCCCTTCTAACTATAAGATGCAAAAACGACTTCCTTTCGTACCGAGCGAGCAAAATGTCACACGTGTTTTTGCACTTTTCCATTTGCCTATCGTTCAACTCATGTGGTACCCATCTACCGGCTTCTGAATCTTTCTCAACCCTCGTAGCCGATTGGAAATAGCTTGTTGACTAACGCCCAATTGCTCGGCGAGTTGTTTTTTTTGCGTTTGCGAATCATCTTCGTCCAACAATGCTTGTAATTCCACATCTTCGTATTTTTTTTGGCGGTTTTCCACGTTCCTTGTCTGCAACATCGAAGTCACCACTTTTGAAACGCCGAAACCATCGTTCACACGTATCTTTCGATGGAGCATGTTCACCATAAGCTTCTCGAAGTAATCGGTATGATTCAACAGCAGTTTTCTTCAAATGAAAACAAAAAATTAATGCTGTCTGCGAATGCTCTTTGTTCGGTATAAATTTCGACATATTGAACACAACAACACAACACTTTTCGAATTTATCACTTGTGTGCGTCTGACCCTTGTTGATGACACAACAAAATGGCGCAGTGTGAAATCTTTATAGCACAAACTGCATTGGTGCACCATCTGTTGTCTGAAATCCGCATTTCAGACTTGTACACCTGGTATAGTATCAGGGTTTATCAATGTTCATTTAACTGATATATGTAATAGTACAAAAAGAAACAGTAATTTTTAAGTTAATTTCATCTTTAATTCAACTTTTTTACTTAGAATTGTTGATCACTAGTAACTGGTAATGAACCGAGCTTGTCAGGTGTTTTAGTATATAAATTCGTTCAGATAAATATAAGCTCACAAAGTATCTGACTATAAGTAAAGAATGGTACACACTAGATACATAAGCGAATACGTAGCATACTTTTTAGAGTACAATTTAAAATTAAAAGAGAACCAGAAGAACACAAATGCATTTGCTAAAAAGTTACATATCACGATGACCTTTATATTTATAATTACCTTAATAAAACATTTTTGTATAGAATAACGTAAATATGTGTAAGTAATTTGTGTAGTTACCCAACAGATATATGGATAAGCCGCAATATTTTAAGTAAAAAATAAAATTGCGAATTATAAAGTAACATCCAGCTGTAAGATTTTTAAAATTTTAATTTGCGACATAAATCGAAAATTAATTATTTTAATAATAAAAAAGCAATTTGCAATTATGTTAATAAATAAATAGGTTTCATGAAAAAGAATTTTAAAATTTTTCTAATTATAAACAGAAGCTTAAAGTAAAGGCTTTTGCACTTGTCTAACACAGTATAACTATGATTGCTTTTTCTGTATGTATAAGTATTCATGCCATATTTTTGATACAGATACTAACCACCGTTTTTAATAATTACTCGATATTGTTTTAGGTTCTCAAAGTGTTTATTGACATAATAAATATACAGTGACGAACAAAAGTATGGAAACATTTAAATTATCTTAACATTTAAACGGTTTATAATTAAAATATTTATTTATTAATCGTGTACATGCTAACAAACATTTTGAAGACTAAAACATTTATTGTTTATTAGAAATTTGCTTAGTTTTTAACGTAATAAAATTATGCACAAACAAAAGTATGGAAACATTTTTGTTATAAAATAAAAATTCCACTAAGACGACTAAGATGTCGAAAATATTTAATATTTAGTGGGATATCCTTTTGCGTCAATCACTGCTTGATATCTTCCGCCGATAAAGTCAATAAACCTAGCACAAAGATCGGGTGGTATTTTTTCCCATTCTTGTTTTAATGCGATCCAAAGTTCGTCCCGGTTTTTTATATTTCTTTTCCTAATTTGTTTACCCAGACAGTGCCAAAGATCCTCTATCGGGTTCAAATTAAGTGATTCTGAAGGCCAGCGCATCACCCGAATCCTATGTTCAGAAAACCAATTCTTGGCCAAGCGTGATTTGGGTCATTGTCTTGTTGAAAAATCCATAACAGTTGCAAATCTTCTTCATCAATCAAATTATTTTCCAATATCTCAAGATACACTTGAGAATCCATTCTGCCATTTTTCTTTGCCAATGGCCGTCACTAAAGATTACTAGAGACCACTGATTTTGAATCCAGTCTTTATGTTCCTTAGCAAATTTCAATCTCTCTTTTCTGTGATGCTTTGTAAGGAGCGCTCGCCTACCATGAAGATTTTCAGATAACAGGCGACGCCTAATAGACATGTCTGACACCAATACACCCTGAGATTCCTGTCTTAGTTCTTTATTAATATTAACAGCAGTTTTCTTGGGATCATTTTTCCCTTTTCGAATTATAATTTTGTCTAATCTCTTGTTTTTCGAGGTCTAACACTTTTAAATGCCGGATCAACAGTGCCCCTTCTCGAGAACTTCTTAACAATTTTGCTGACAGTGCCCCTATGCATGTTTAAAGATTTTGCTATTTGAATTTGCTTCTTTCCACTTTGATACAGAGAAATAATTTTATGTTTCAGATCTGAACTGTAATATTTACACTTTTGACAAAAACCGCACTCTTAAACAATGCTACTAAATTACTTCATATCAACAATAACGTACTCTTAAAGCAGAATGATAAAATTATGTCAATGCTTTCGATAAGGACAAAACGCGTTTTTTAAAAACCTTATCTACCAGAAAAGGTAAACAATGTTTTTATAGTCAATAATACTAGTTTTTTTATTCCTAAAGGATAGTATTTTATATTTTTGATTAAGAAAATGTTTCGATACTTTTTTCGCCACTGTATATCTTAACATTTGATTGAAATGTGTCGAGAAACCACCGTAAATCAATTATATTAAATATCTTATGAATAATAAAACACTGATGTAAATATTTATATTATTCTATACTTTAAATTAAAAGTACCAAAATCGAAAAAGATTAAGTAGTGTGAAATGTTAGACTTTTCAGATTCTTCATATCAGAATTTCTTTTACAGTCATAATAAGTAGTTGACAATTCTAAAAGCTTTCGGACTTTCTTTTCTACCCAGAGTTACGGCAAGTAAAAACATAAGTTTGCTTTGTTAAGAAAACAAAGGAAGGTAGTATTGCATATGTGTAAAAATTCGTGAAACGGAACACCTCCGACCCGACTTTTCGGAAATCCAAAAACAATGATTTATTTTAACACTACATATGGGTAGTAAACAAGCTCTAAAATATTTTCAGTTGATGTTGATTATTATAATTAAATTAATAACAATCCAAGTTTAAGGTCAATTTTTTTTCAAAAATTCGTAACTCCGAAACCGGTTTTTCTATAAAAATTCTAGTACGAGGCTGGTTTGAAAAGTCCGTGCAAAGTCCGAGAGATGGCACCACCGGCGCGTATCGAGGTCATGTTTAGTTAGTAGTATCTCTTGAATGAACGCACACCAAGTTTCAGCCATATTGGTCTATTTCTTTGTGTTTGGCATTCGTGTGAATCAAGGAAGTCGAGTGATTTTCAAGAAATGGACGAAAAAGAATTTCGTGTGGTGATTAAACATTACTTTATGAAAGATAAAACGCCTCAGGAGACTAACGAGAAGCTTGATAAACATTATGGTGACTCTGCACCTTCGATTAGAACAGTTAATAAATGGTTTCAAAATTTTCGGACTGGCCATATGGGCACAAGTGACGCTGAACGTTCCGGACGGCCTGTGGAGGTTACGACTCCAAAAATCATTGATCAAATCCATGATATGGTGATGGATGACAGAAGAGTTAAGATGCGTGAGATTGCTAGTGCTGTGGGCATCTCGACTGAACGGGTACATAATATTTTGCATAAACATTTGGACATGAGAAAGCTATCCGCAAGATGGGTGCCGCGATTGCTCACGCTTGACCAAAAACGGAATCGTGTGAAGTGTTGCAAGGATGGTTTGCAACTGTTCCAGAAGAATCCGGAGGACTTTAAGCGTTGTTTCGTCACTGTGGATGAAACATGGATACATTACTATACTCCTGAGACCAAATAACAATCTAAACAATGAGTTACCAAGGGGGAATCTGCACCAAAAAAGGCGAAGACCGTTCCTTCGGCCGGAAAGGTTATGGCGACTGTCTTTTGGGATTCGCAAGGGATAATCCTCATCGACTATCTGGAAAAGGGTAAAACCATTACAGGTGAATATTATTCATCGTTATTGGACCGTTTGAAAACCGAGCTGCAAGAAAAACGCCCGCGATTGGCCCACAAGAAAGTCCTTTTCTATCACGACAACGCACCAGCACACACCTCAGCAGTTGGGGTCGCAAAATTAATGGAAATAGGATTCCAACTCGTTTCACATCCCCCTATTCTCCAGACTTGGCTCCCTCGGACTACTATTTGTTCCCCAATTTGAAGAAATGGCTGGCGGGACAAAGAATTTATTCAAACGAGGAGACACTAATGGATATTTTGCAGACTTGGACAAATCCTATTATTCGGAAGGGATCAACAAACTAGAACATCGTTGGACGAAGTGTATAAGCCTAAAAGGAGACTATGTCGAAAAATAAAAAAGGTTTACCCCAAACACATAAGTAGTTTTTATTTTTGCACGGACTTTTCAAACCAGCCTCGTAGATATAAAAATGGCCAGAAACATTATAAATTTCAGAAAAAAATATTGCATAGTAAAAAGATTTTATTAATGACAAAAAATCACTTTATTATAAACAAATTGGAATTTAATAAGGTTTTTAACCACTTATCGACGATAGGTTTGATTTCGTAGATACGCCAATGTTTTCTACAGAAAATGAAAAAAAAAATCTTTCGGCCCTGAAATGGCGTTAATTCTTATGAGCGAAGGCCGCGTGGAACGGGGCGTGACGCGATCTTTTTTTTTTATGGGTCTAGCATACGTGCTGCAAGGAGGTCCCTAAAGCGCTTCAAGAGCGACACGTGTGGGGAAAAAGCGATTCACGTTGTTCTTGAATCGCTGTAAATTGTACTCGGTGGGAAACAGCCCTGGGCAAATTATTCCAAAGGGGTGAAGTTCTCCATATAAAAGACTGCTTGAAAAGCGTTGTACGTGGAATAACAAGCTGAACCTCATACGGATGTGAAGTATCAGCGCGACGCGTATTTCTAACATGCTCTGAGAGGAATTAAACGGGCCACATCCTCCGAACACTTTCCATGAAAATACTTGTAGAATAGGCTCAGTGAATCAAGGCCGCCGATCAGTTCCGGGTCTCCAACCAGAGACGAACAGCTCTTCTCTGAATAGAATCCAACAAATGCAGTATATGTTTGGGAGCGGAGCCCCAAACATGGGAGCAGTATTCCATAGTTGGTCGAATTTGAGCTTTGTAAAGAATTAACAGTTGTTGTGGAGTTAAAGCTTTCTGGTTCGAAATAATATTCCCAACTTTTGAGAAGCTCTCCTTGCTATGCCTGCAACATGCTCATGCCAGGACATATTTGCTCCCAAATTAACGCCCAACAAATTGAGTGACGATGTTAAAGGAATGGAGTGCCCCGCCATAACTATGTCGGGTTCAGCAACGTTAACTTTTTAATGCAAAGCGGCGTGGTGCAATGTAGTGTTATTAAAGGCAGATGTAATTCAAGATAATGGCAAGGTTATATGAATATTAACACATTCAATGCTCATGACACGGATCCGTGTCACCTCCCACATGTAGTCACATGCGCATGACACGGATCCGGGTCGCGCGTATTTGTAAACTCAGGTTGGCAGTATATCACAAGCACCCTTTCAAAGCAGTTGTACGCTTGTTAGCATATAGCCAAAGCATAGAAAATTTGTATTTTTCGCGCCGTTTCTGTATAGGATTTTCGTAACAGCTGATATTAGAACAAAATGGAGGATAGTGTTGCAGGGCCTTCGGAGCCGAAAAAAAAAAAGAAATTTACTGTTAAAAACCCTGGTAAATTGACTGAAGATGAGCTTCAGGCAGCATTATATGAATCATTTAGCGTTTAGCACATCCGACTCGGGTAAGGGTGTTTATTATGTTTTTTTTTTGTACTCGGAAGGCAAGAAAATTATTTTGATTCCAGATGATGGTGTACCTTTAATAAATTTGACAAGAATTAATGTGGCCAATGACCAAGCATCAAATAATGAAGTGCCTGACGCAGATAATATTTCTGTTTTATGGGATAACAATTCAAATGGAATGTGCAACTTTCCATTTTCTAGAAGAAATGAACTTCTTGTGCCTTTACCAGGTGACAAACCAATCGATTATTTTCGTCTTCTGCTCGACGATGATTTCCTGAACCTGATAGTGGAGCAAACCAATATTTATGCCCAAGAAGTATTTTGTCAGCCAGGTATATCTGAGAAATCTAGAATTGTTCGATGGAAACCATTATCGGCAGTGGAATTACTTACATTTTTGGGTCTGGTATTACACACAGGGACGATAAAATTAAACAAAATTCAAGACTACTGGAAAGTGCATCCACTGTTCAATTTTAAATGTTTTTCGAGTCATATGAGTCGTGACAGGTTCCTCCTCATTATGCGATGTTTGCATTTTGCGAAGAATCCTACTGAGGGTCAAACTACAGATGATCGATTATATAAGGTATCACCCATTCTGAATTTTTTCAATCAAAAGATGGCTGAAGTTTACTACCCAGGAAAACAACTATCGCTGGATGAGTCCATGGTTTTATGGAGGGGCCGCTTGTTATTTAGGCAATATATAAAAAACAAGCGGCATAAATACGGTATGAAGCTCTACATGCTTTCTGAACCAAATGGCATCATTGTAAATATAGCTGTGTACACTGGAGTACTAGATAGTAAAGGAGGAAAAGGGCATGCGGCAAACGTTGTGTTGCATCTGATGGAAGGCAAACTGAATTGTGGTCATTCCCTTTTCATGGACAACTTTTTACAACAGTTGTGGTTTAGCAGAAACTTTACTGAAAAAACAGACTTATTGTACTGGAACACTTCGTGCCGACCGAAAATATAATCCAAAGGAAGTTGTTAAAGCAAAACTGGAAAAAGGAGAGACTGTAGCCAAATATTCAAAGAAAATAATGGTGGGAAAGTGGAAAGACAGGAGGGATGTTCTTTATATATCAACGGAGTTTGAAAATGAAATGGTTGAATATACAGATAAAAGAAATAGAACACGATTAAAGCCTTTGCCGATCCTTGAATATAACGAGTACATGGGAGGGGTTGACAAACAGGATCAAATGACCTCGTATTATCCATGTGAAAGGAAGACGCTTCGGTGGTACAAGAAATTAGGTCTTCATATTATCCAACTAATGCTTTTGAATGCGTATTATTTGCATGGAAAATATTCTTCACAACAAAAAATGTCATTATATCATTTCCGGCTGGCGGTTATAGAGGAACTGTTGGGAATAGAAAAAAAAGCTACTCTGGATTCCAAAGCAACAACAGTTGTTTCCCACCACCCAACAAAAATTCCTGACGTTTCTACTAAAAACGAAACCAAGAGAAAAAGGTGTAGGGTATGCTCGCAAAATAAGATTAGAAAAAGCACTATATATCACTGCGAGAAATGTCCTGATATGCCTGGTTTATGCCCAGGAAATTGTTTTGTAATATACCATGCCAAATAATGCTTTCTATCTTACGAATAAATATTTTTTTCTGTTCGTTTTGCCTTTTTCATGTATTTTATGTTCGATATACTTATTTTATTTGTTTCAATATATTTGTATTCTGCAATTCTTTTTTTTTTATGAAACGTAATGTAATTTTAATTTTTTTTTTCGCATGCAAGAGAAGAACATTTTGAACGTACTGACACGGATCCGTGTCAGTCAGTAAAAAACAAGAAAATGTTTGCTATATGCTCATGACACGGATCCGTGTCACGCATACAAAGTTAAAACAAACAGATATTACAACGAACACTAGGTATATGTCGGTAAAAATAGTGAAATTATATTTATAACAAGGTAATAAGAAAAAAATATTAAAAAAATAAAATAGCACCCAGGTTCAGTAAGCTTATAAAAATCCGCAACCAATGTGTTAAGGGTAAGTATTATTACAAACACAGAAACTCTTTAATTAGAAATCGTTTAATTTTTATGGGAAAATACATTTTTTTAGGAAACCTTCAACAAAAAAATTCTATAGTAATTGAGAAATCTTGTCGTAATGTTAAATTAATGAGTTACGTCATAACTAAAAAATCTATCATTTTTAGAATACATTTTACAACACAATGTCTTTTCATTAATCGCACGTAACTGTGGAACTGACGTGTGGTTAGAATTGATTGTGCTCGTTTAAAACGAGTTTTCAGGAATTTAGCATGAGTTTCATATTAGAGTTTTGTATAATAATCAAATTTTATATTCTTAAGAAAATTTCGAGCCCAAATGTACAGATCTTCGGCATTGAAAATTTTCGCACTATCAGTTTGACGTAAACTTATAAAATATGCTTCGTGTTTTACGGTACCGCGTATACCGGCACACGCACCTTTACCTGCGAAGTAGCAAAAAAATGCCACTCCGCTTCCGCTTCCACATTAAAATCTAACTTATGCTTTAACAAATTAGAAAAATTGAATTTATTTTTGTATTGGGTACCAGATCCATCGGAAAAATAAAATATTTTTTTTTTACACTTTGACTACCGTGATTTTTTATGTACGCAACTAACTTCTTGTTAAATAATTTTACAGATCTGTACAACAAGATTTCTCAATTACTATAGATTTTTTGAAGGTTTCCTAAAAAGTGAATTTTCCCATTAAACGATTTCTAAATAAAGAATTACTGTGTTTGTTAACCCTTAATAATTATATAAACATACCTTAAATAGGCATGATGACTAATTTTGTAAAACTATTCCACGATGTTCTACGGAACTACTATTTCCAAAAAAATATATATTTCTGGAGAAATTACAGGTTTCTTAGGCTAAACTTGGCCTTTTTTAAACTAATTTTGAATTTCACGCCAAAACGCTCGCAGGTGTCATGGCGTCTGCTCGTGACGTCACGCCTTTGTAAACTCCATGTCAATAAAAGTGAAATATACAGTGTCTATACAATAATTTTGTTATTTTGTATGTTTAAAATGAATTCTAAAGTGTATAAGTCCCGTGCGGTCCCTCAGTGTAAAAACACATCGATAAAAACTCTTGCACGGCGAGACCCAGCAGTTAGTTCTCCAAATTCTTCAATTTATTTCTGTGAAGACCATTTTGATTAAGTTTTAACTTAACATTTTCTTATTATAAATGAGGTGTGTCATAATAATCTTGTTTGAGAAATTCTTAATTATCTAAATAATACCTTTAGATGGTCACATCACTATTGAGGTTAGGTTTTATTTCTTTAATGTTATCATCCACTACTGTTTATTTAATGGATACTTTATTCCTGTATCAGTTGCCAAATAATATGGAGAATTACATTCAGTATTCATCACATGCACAATCATAACCTAACCTAAAACTAAATAAAACCAGAAATAAAATGCAGTTTTTACGGGTTTTTAAGTTTTAAATTGTAGTTTTAATACAGATTACTTATATACTTACATAGAAGTTTTGATATTTCTAAATTCTGCTGAGCAAAAGTCTTTGTTTGACGCATGGAACTCTCCAAGCATGAACAAATCAATTCTAGGTAAATTAGAGCTACTTGCCTTGATAAATCCGTCTTCCATCGCTAATGTTTCTTGGTTCTAGTTTTTGTAACACAAAACTAGGCAACTCGATAGTTTAAAACCGCAAATTAATTGATAAACGGTGCAGAGATTATCGTTAACATAAGAGAAGTTCGATCGAAATAATGTTTACTTAGGCGTGACGTCATTCGCTCTGATTGGTGTTCCACATAACATGATGGATTGCTGTATTTTGCATTTTTATTTTAACAAAAATCTCACTTTTATAAAAATAAGAACATTTTTTAGGAACTTTTTAATATATTTCATTATTTAAAGTCATAATTTCGGTGATTCATTGTTACTGTCATCACGCCTATTATATGTGCGTCTAATAACACTACGCCGCTTAGCACTGCCATGCCACGCTTAAAGCGGCGCCTTCGCTCATAAAAATTAAGGCCATTTGAAGATCAAATGAGGGCCGAAAAATTTCTTCATTTTCTGCAGAAAACATTGGCGCATCTACGGAATCATTAAATTCCAATTTGTTTATAATAAAGTAATTTTTTGTCATTAAAAAAATTTCATTATGCAATTTTTTTTTAAATTCATGTTTCTGGCCATTTTTGTTTCAACTAGAATTTTCATAAAAAAATCATTTTCCGAGTTATGAATTTTTGAAAAAAAAAATGACCTAAAACTTGTATTGTTTATAACAATTATAATAATCAACATCAACTGAGAATATTTCAGAGCTTGTGCCCTACCTATATGTAGTGTTAAAGTAAATTATTGTTTTTGGTGTTCCGAAAAGTCGGGTCGGAGGTGTTCCGCTTCACGAATTTTCACCCATATTGGTTGTAAATAAAACGGAATACCCCCATAGACATAGATTTGTTTTGTATGAAAACGGTGGGTTATTTATATTCGAATAGGTGAAACGTTTGCATTCACATCAACAGCGTTGTTATAAAGGAGTCCAATTTGAAAATGTGACTGGATCGAAACTATAATGAACTGCGTGGAAAGCAAATATTTCTCTAGAACTCGTTAAAGAAAATCTCACTACCTCGACAACTGTAAAGAATTGTAGTCATTATTACTACCATTTTAATATTCTAGATTGTTCATTAGGGATGCATATACATCACTATTGTAAAGTTCACGACTCTTAAGATGCTCTGCATCTAATTGTTTGCTGTAACACATTTTTTAAGCTTCTCCGAAAACGATGCGCTTATATAAACTTACTTATATTCTTGTACTATTACGAACTATATCGTATGTCGACAACCACTATCAGCTCCAGTCTTAATTATTTACCGCAATGTTGATAAATAAAGTCGAATTTTACAAAAAAAAAAAACGTGTTTTAAGTAGCTAGACCAAAAACTTTTTAGCCTACGTGTTACATAATTGGAAACAACAATTTAGTTTTGTACAGAGCTTACTCATAAGAAAAATACAAAAATTTTACAATAAAATTATATATAAAATATTTACAATGATAAATAAAAAGTTTATGATGACACAACGGCATTTGATTTAAATTTCGATGGTGTTTCTATTATAGCATTTATAAAGGGTAAGGAGGAAAATTTAAATTAAGAAACGTTAAAAGAAAATACCATACCAACAATAAGTGTGCAAGTTGATATACCGAAAGAAATAAAATTTATAAACTAAAAATGTAGTTAAGCAAAGGAAGTCTAATAAAATAAAATTGTTAAAACTGTTATTTAACTTAAAATTTTTCATTAAACATAAAAATGTTATAAATTTAGTTAAAAAATGGCTACTTAGTGTCCAAAACATAAACCTTGAACAAAAAGTGACGTTAGGTTATTTTAAATGAAAAAGTACCGTTAAAAATTCCAAACAAAAAAAAGAAACCTGAGTGAAAGCCTGCGAATATCAAAATATTATATACAAAAATTAATATCCATTTCAATACTGGGCACAAAAATTAGCACTGTAATTAATACTGGGTACAAGTACAAAAATCGCCATTTATTTTCCACTCATTATTTTTACAGCGTCTTAAAAGTAATATGTTTAATCATCATATATTCGACTCCAAAAAAACAACGTAGAAGATTAAAATGGTTTTGGCAATATTAAGAGATTTTACCAACTTTCAAAGTAATGATAAGACCAGCGCTCAATTTTTTCAATATTTGGTCATATCCTATACATGTTTCAATTATCTTAGCTATAAGCGCTAGTTAAATAAGAAAGATCTATAAATAATACATTAATCAAACCAAATATTGTTCAAAGTACCGGAAAACTGAAAAAAAATACAACTTTATTAGAACCGAGATATTTGAAAATTTGAACGTATAATTAAAATTTTTATTCCATAAATTTCTTAGGCTTCTATAACATATTCCGTTTGAATTTATGATTTATGATATAACCAGCTAATTCCGTACATATTAACAAACTCAAATAAGCTAGTTTTGAGCGCGAATCAAGTATTGTCTCAAGATTTAGATAATTGGTACTTAGTTAAATACATCTTCTCTCGATGGCAGTCAAATACTTTCTACGTCAATATGTACATATATACTATGACACTTGGAAAATTGTAAAATAAGAATCATTTCACACTTTTAACCTCTTTTTAAAGCATTAATGACACGGTTCTTCTGTGTTTTTTGTGGGAATTTTTCAGTTTTGATATTGATTAGCTAAAGTAATCCACAAAAATATGTTTTTGGCTAAAATAATATAATGTAAATAAGCTTGGTTAACTTATGGTGATCTTCTATACCTCGGCTTGAACACCTGTAAAAAATAAAATCGTTTTTAAATTTTATATAAAAAATACCTTTTTAGCCCATGCTTGATAACCAGAGGCCAGTTCGGCTTGAGAAAGAACTTGAGCACCAGTTGTACCCGTGAACTGACCAAATTGTTGCTTACTTTTAGCCCACGTTTGCATCTGGAATAAAATATATCATATTATATTTGATAGTTTTATTTCAAATAAATTTTATTTTATGCTCTATTACAAGCTAGCATGTAGTCATAGTTTGCGTAAAAACCATATAATTAACGCCTGCAGAAAAATCTGCCATATTAACTCAAACTTGTAATTTTTTAAGTAAAATATTATAATTTATATTAATCAAAGCAAATTTAGCTGTCAGTTTACCTAACCTGAACTAAATGCTGTTAAGTTACGACCGCGACGTCAAAGCGTTATTATTGCTTTATTTACATTTGTAAACTGATAAAAAATCTTAGTTTCTTGGGATATTTTTAATTTACTTCTTAGTTGAATTTATATAGATTAGTTAAATTAGTCGTAATTTTATGTTTTCTTACAATGGTGTTTAATGAACTGATATTCTTAAAAATTTATAATCGACAAACTTATAACAAATTTTTTTCAATGCAAATCTTCTTTATTGCAAAAATATATCCTTCAAATGGTGTAATCATTTTAATATATTTTAATTCTCGCTTGACAATGTAACGCTGAGACGTCCAATTGATATTTAATTTTGACTAATTGGATTGGTAACCCTTAAATGATATATATATATATATATATATATATATATATATATATATATATATATATATATATATATATATATATATATATATATATTAGGGTGACCGCAAAAAATCGATGTCGGAATTTTGTTCGTCTGGACCCCACAAAACGATTCCCCTTTCCAGATATTGAGATAGCCGTAAATTTGAACTCGATTAAACGACGTTAACCCGTGCCGCTCGTCGCTCAAAGTTTGAAAAAATCCAAATTTTTTGGCCAAAAAGCTGACATATGGAGCCATAACTCCAAAACGGTAAATAATAGAAACACGCTTAATATCTCAAAAGAAAGCTAATGTTGTTCTTTAAAATTTATATTCTATACATAATTGTTGTTATTTTAAGTCAATCCTAGTTACAACAGCCTTTAGCCCCAAAAACGTGACCTGGTACCAGTAGGAGCCAGTTTGGGAGTATTCTAAGAATTTTACGGGTTTTTACATAATGTGTCTCGGAATTAACATTTTTTTGTTAAAAAGTATTTTGGAATTTTCAAACATAAAGAGCCTTTTGTTCAAATTTAATCTTTTATTATTGGGGATTACCTGACTAGTTTACCAAAGAAAGACCCGTTTGACAGGTAAAAAGGAGGGTGAATCTAATTTCTATTTTAGGGATAGTGATTTTTATTTCAGCGTACAACCGACCTTTTATTTATTCAGTTTAGTTTCTAAAGTGCCTTTGAGCTGGTTAGATCGAACAATTATCTAGTGAAGATATTTTAACGTTTTTTTTTTTTAATTTTCCAAGTGTGTGTGTTATTGTTTTTATAACTATTATAGTATTATTTTAAAAGACATTTGAAAACATTTTATTGAAATTAAAGTTTGCAATATATTTTGTTTCATTTTCCAAGTTAACTGTTATTTACCTATTGGCCTCTGAAATGGCATCCACATCAGGTGTACAAAGCCGGACCAAGGATAAAATATTTCTTGTGGGCTATCCCATTCCCCAGATCACCGGTTGTAAACTACCCTCAAATCGTCAAGTTTTGTGTGCTTTATTTTATAATTTACGTACTGTGAAATTAACTGTAAGAGAATCAGCAAAACTTACAATACGAGAAGTGTTCATTTTTTGGGAGAAAGCTCGAATCCCGACTAAACATGAGCAAGATGCAATTACTAAGCTGGAAAAACCTCACGCCGAGTGGAGAACTCTTCAAAAAGACCGGAAGAAAACATCGAAAACGGCCAAGAACAAATTTAAACAGTTTGTTGAAAAGTTGGATGATCTCTTTGATATTGCTCAACAAGATGCCTTGGCTTTGATGAAATCGGAAGAAGATAAGGCGTTTCTCGTGAAACAGAGGCAGAAGGGCCGCCCAGGTTCCATGACTGGCGTGGATCTCAAGTTGTCTCGAGCTGAAGAAATCAAGGTGCAAAAGGAACTTGCAAAAATGAACCGACAAATCCAAGAAGCAACTTTTGATATTGGTGACTTTTTTTTATTATTAATATTCTAAAAAATAGATAAACAAATAAGTAAATAGTTTCATTATAATTGAAAGAAAATTGTACATGAGAGCATGATTGGGCATCTTTATGATTGAGTTTATATTTTTTAAATAATACCTTTTGATAATTAGAAGTAGGTAATTTAGTACCTATGTATTATTACTATCCTGCTAAAACGATAAGTTTTTATAGTCTTTTTTTTCTCTTTCTTTTGTTGCTTCTTAGAGACGGATGATGAAGACAAGTTCGAAGAAGGAGAAGAACACACTGAAGAGGACAGCATCTACCAGGAACTTGACAGCTTGGAGGAAATGGACATCCCTGAAGAAGCTGCAGAAGATCCAGGACCATCTGAGAGCAAGAGGATGAAAGTTTCATTTGCAAGGGGCGTTAAAGAGATTTTAAACATGAAATTGTCCATTTTATTAGATCGATGTAAGGTATCCGACAGAAATGCCACGAGAATTTTAATAGCTACTCTAGAAGCACTAAACCTTGACCCTCTCGAGTACAAAGTCTCGAAAACTTTATTACATGATAGAAGGCAAATGTTCAGAGAACAATATAATAAAAAAATTTTTGATAAAGTAAACATTCCTGAAAAAGAGCCCGTGGTTGTCCATTGGGACGGTAAACTTTTACCGGGTGTTTTAAAAAATGAACAATGTGAGCGAAGAGCTACAGGTATTTCATATGGCGAAAAGGAATAGCTGCTGGGAGTTCCTGTAACAGCAAACAGCTCTGGAGAGGAGCAAGCCGTAGCCGTATATGAATGCCTACATGAATGGGGTCTTCTCAACACCGTCAAGGCGATGTGCTTCGACACTACAGCATCCAACACGGGAAGAACTCAAAGGAGCATGCGTCATATTGGAGCAAATGTTAGGAAGAGAATTGTTATACCTAGCTTGCCGTCACCATATCTTGGAAATTCTGTTAAGAGGCGTGTTCGGCACAAAAATGGGATCAACCACTGGACCTCATCCAGACATTTTCAAGAGATTCCTCACTGCGTGGCCCAAGATAGATAAAGGAAAATACGACACATGTATCAGTGACAATCTAATACAAAAGCAGTAACTCCAGAAGTAATTGCAAATGTTACTGCTGAATTCGAGACCAAATTAACCGAGACACCCCAGAGATGACTACAAGGAGCTATTGCAGTTGGTTCTCGTATTTGTTGGATCACTAGACGGCAATGTTGTGGGTTTTAGAACTCCAGGAGCCATTCATCACGCTATGTGGATGGCAAAGGCTATTTACTGCTTAAAAATGCTTATTTTTCGTCGTCAATTTAAGATGTCTAAAGAAGAAGAAAGTTCTGTGCGTGCCATTTCTGTTTTCCTAGTTAAAATTTATTGTAAAGCTTGGTTCAATGCTCCAAAAGCTCATCTTGCACCAAAGCAAGATTTAGGTATTTTGCATAGTCTGTTAGACTATAAAGAATGTGACAACGACATTGCAGAAATAGCCCTGACCAAATTTTCGAACCATTTGTGGTATTTCAATGCAAAGTTGGTGGGATTATCGTTTTTTGATCCCACCATTACAGACGATGAAAAGTTATTAATGGCTAATAAATTGCTCAGTAGCCCAGATGAACCATCACAGCACGCTAGGGTTGTAAATCCAAAAGTTAGGAAAGAAAACTTAAAAGAGGTAGTTGATGGAGGATTGGTAAATTTACTTACCAAAGAAACGTTTACATTCTTTGACCAATTTAATATAAAAACAGATTTCCTAAGACAACATCCAAACATCTGGCCTCAAAATAATGACTTCCAAGAAGGATTGAAAATTGTCAAAAACATTAAAAGTAGTTAATGATATGGCTGAGCGTGGTGTTAAATTAATAACCGACTTTAACGACCTTCTGACAAAAGATGAAGACCAAAAGCAATATGTCCTGCAAGTTGTAAGTAAATGCCGAGCATTATATCCTGACGTTTCAAAAACTACTTTAACAAAAGCTCTAGAATAGATTACTATGTAAAATTATCAACTCATGTAGGTACTACGTCTGTATCTTTTCTGTGTCTGTTTTGTATGTATTATATACCTAATTTTTTATATTTTAAAATAAAAAATGTCATTAGACTTATCAGTATTACTTGTTTTTTTATTATATTTCTACTTTAAACTCAAATTTAAAACTAAAAAATATACCAAAAAAAAAAGCAAAATTTATCACTTAATAACAAAATATACGAAGTATGCTCCTAGTGGGTACCAGGTCACGTTTTTGGGGCTAAAGGCTGTTGTAACTCGGTTTGACTTAAAATAACAACAATTATGTATAGAATATAAATTTTGAAGAACAACATTAGCTTTCTTTTGAGATATTAAGCGTGTTTCTATTATTTACCGTTCTGGAGTTTTATGGCTCCATATGTCAGCTTTTTGGCCAAAAATTTGGATTTTTTCAAACTTTGAGCGACGAGCGGCACGGGTTAACGTCGTTTAATCGAGCTCAAATTTCGGCTATCTCAATATATGGAAAGGGGAATCGTTTTGTGGGGTCCAGACGAACAAGATTCCGACATTTTTTTTCCCCCTCTATGAGATCCGGTCACTCTAATATATATATTTTTTTATTTATTTTAAGATAAAAGGTTCAAGAATTCTACAAATTTGACGTCCGACACTAAAACAACGATAACTTATAGCATTAACTGAGCTAGGTCATGTTACAGCAGTCCAAATTTCTTGCTTATCCATAATTCTTAGCATATTTATCCTTACATACCTTTTTATTCGATTTATACATTTCAGATAAAGCTTGGACATCATGTGGGTTTTCTTGTAACTTTCTAATAGCAGTTAATCTCTGAGATACAACTGAACTTATATCCACTGGCTGCAATTGCTGTAAAAATAAAACAAAATAACATTTTACATTATTACGAAGAATATGCTTTTGTGTTTCGCGTTTAAGATAAATTAAACAATTACTTAATATATTTTTTACTACGCTCTATCGGAAATGAAAAGCCGAGAAAAGACTTTTGTTATTAGAAAAAATCAACTGATGGCTTTACCTATGCCATTAGTTCCGCCTGAGTAATTCCAGGGGTTAGGCTAAGTATAAATAGGGTAGATCTGTAGTTTAGCTTTAGTCAATCATCGCTCCTGATGAAGCTAACATGGTTAGCGAAACGCGCGTCGAGTGCAAAAAATAAACTTTTTGGTGTAGTGGTGATATATACTGAGTAGTATCATTGTGCCAAAGATTCCACATTCCCAACTTAGAAAAAATCAAGTGAGTGACTATTTAGTGACAGGGTTTTCGAAATTAAATTCCGGATTTTTCAACGCTGTCCAAACCAAATTTTAGTTTCCTTTTTACTTTCCTTGCTAAAGAAAAGTACTGAATTCGTGAAACAATCATACTTTTAGATTTTTGATTGTCTTGACGTTTTAGGAGTCCTAGTCACTCATTTTCGTCGATCTGTTGGCACAATAATACTCCAACGAAAAAACACAGTCACTCATTTTCGTCGGTCCGTTGGCCTGTTGGCACACGATAACTCTAGGACCAAATGAGATATCAATTTCAAACTGGGTATATATACATATATATAATACCTAATGAGAGGATAAAGTGATATTGAGGAAAAAAGGGGTGGGGCCAATATATTTTGCATGGTTTTAATGGTAATGGTAATTCTTCCTGGTTTTTTGTTGAAATAATTAACAAATATTTTCAATAAATATTTATAATATAGCATAAAAAGGGTAGGGAGGAAAATAGAGAGGTTGTTTCGTACCTATACATAGTTATATGGCCTTTTTAAACGTTTGGAATCGAGGAAATCCAAAACTACTACTCCCATATTATTTATTGTAAAATATGTAAGGGGTAAATGGTGTGGGGTAGGGGGTTATAGGGGTTACTTCATATATAGCGTGCTATATGACAGATTATTTTTTCTTTACTATCAATTTTAATACGGGAAGGGAGTGAAAGCGATGGGAGAATCGTGTAGAATTTCAATAGTATAACATCTTTTCCAGGTTTTTTAATGGGATAATGGGCAATTTTTAAGTAGAATCATTTTATAATAAAATATATAAGGTGTCGAGGAAGTAGAAAGGGGAAGTAGAACAATGGATTGTATTACTATAGGTCTTTTTTGGTGTTCTTTAAGTCAAGAAATTGAAACATTACATTTTTTTCTGGTTTTGGATTCTATTTTAGTCTTAGGGTGAAGAAGCTGAAAGTAGTTGGGGTGAGTACATTTTCTATAGTTTTAATAGTAATATGGCAACTGTTTTTTTTCCTGGTTTTTTTCTTGAGATTAGAAACAAATATTTTTCGCAAATATTTAAAGTAAAACATAAAAGTGGTGAAAAGGGCGATGGATGAGATTAGGTTATTTCGTAATATAGCGTTATATGTCTTTTTCAAGATTTTTTGAGTAAAATTAGGTGATTTTTTCATTTTTTTAAATTCTTACCCGAAAAGGGTGTAAAAGATGTGGGGGGTCGTTAAACATGTAGTTTCAATAGTATTTTTAGAATTTTTTCAGCATTTTTGGTGGATGCAATTATAATATAAATATATAAATATATATATATATATATATATATATATATATAATATATATATATATATATATATATATATAATATATATATTATATTATATATATATATATATATATATATATATATATATATATATATATATATATTTAAATGAATATATATATATATATATATATATATATATATATATATATATATTTATATGAACTGAACTCCCTATATATATAAGGAGTTCAGTTCATTTAAATATATATATATATATATATATATATATATATATATATATATATATATATATATATATATATATATATTTATATATATATATTTATATATATATATATATATATATATATATATATATATATATATATATATATATATATATATATATAGCAAACATTCTTGGGGTAAGCGGTCATGGGAATAGGGCTAAAAAGGTTTTTAACACATTTTTAGCTACGCCAAGCTTTCGAAAATATTTTACCAGGTGTACAAATATTAAATGCGGATTATTTTCTAAAAAAAGCATGTTAAATTCGGAAGAATGATAAAAAGTGCTTTATTCAAAGTCTGCTTCATCGCTTGTTATACATTTTTTTCCCATCTTTCGGGCAATTTGTGAATACCACGCCAGTAAAAGTCTTCCCCTTTTGCTGTGAACCATTCATCGAGCCATTTTTTCACATCTTCGTACGAACCAAAGCGCTGCTCAGCAAGTGCGTGACCCATCGATGCAAACAAGTGGTAATCGGAAGGAGCCAAGTCTGGTGAGTAAGCCGCACGGGGTAGAACTTCCCAGCTGAGTGCTTCCAACGTGTCGTGAACTGGTTTTGCCATATGTGATGGAGCATTGTCATGAAGAAAAATGACTTTGTGTTACCTCTTTCGGTATTCTGGCCTTTTTTCAAGCAGCAAACGGTTCCAATAGGTCAATTGTTGTTGGTAACGTTTAGTATTAACCGTTTCCCCAGGTTTTGACAGCTCATAATAGACCACGCCCCTCTGGTCCCACCAAACACAGAGCATCGTGTTTCTGCCAAAGCGATTCGGTCTTGCGGTCGATGTGGATGGTGCGCTTGGGTCTACCCATGATTTTTTGCGCTTGAGATTCTCAAAATAAATCCACTTTTAATCCCCTGTAACTATACGATGCAAAAACGACTTCCTTTTGTACCGAGCGAGCAAAATGTCACACGTGTTTTTACGCTTTTCCATTTGCCTATCGTTCAACTCATGTGGTACCCATCTACCGGTCTTCTGAATCTTTCCCATCTCTCGTAGCCGATTGGAAATAACTTGTTGACTAACGCCCAATTGCTCGGCGAGTTGTTTTTTATATTTTCAAATCATCTTCGTCCAACAATGCTTGCAATTCCACATGTTCGTATTTTTTTTGGCGGTTTTCCACGTTCCTTGTCTACAACATCGACGTCACCACTTTTGAAACGCCGAAACCATCGCTCACACGTATCTTGCGATGGAGCACGTTCACCATAAGCTTCTCGAAGTAATCGGTATGATTCAACAGCAGTTTTCTTCAAATGTTTGTTTCGGTATAAATTTCGACATATTGAACACAACACTATGCACACACTTTTCCAATTTATCACTCGTGCGCGTCTGACACTTGTTGATGACACAACAAAATGGCGCAGTGTCAAATCTTTATAGCACAAACTGCATTGGTGCACCATCTGTTGTCTGAAATCCGCATTTCATATTTGTATACCTGGTATTTTCTTCTTCAGGGCTACAAATACAGTAAATTATCAGAATTCTAAGGTTTACAACAGAAAGTAACCCAAATTATTAACATCAAAACTACTTACATACAACATATGGATAATTTAGAAATTCTATAATAAAAAAAGCCATTAAAAATAATATAAAAATAACGATCACCCAAATAGAATTTGGAAATACCCTCATATTACACGCCGTGTTAAGATAGACTACCTGTAATTAACCCAATTTTATTACCTCTTAATTTAAATTTAGTGCCAATTAATCCTCCAAATGTAATATCTTTTAGAACTTAAGTTTAGTCTTACTGTAAACCTTTCAGAAAAAGGTCGCGAGACCGAAACAGTTGTCAGAGTGATCTGAATAAATTCAGTAAAACATTATGTATTTTATTTCAAAAATGTAATTTTTACGCTCGACGTGCGCTCGTTAATCACGTTAACATCATCAGAACCAATCGACAGAGGTTATCGTCTCTCTTGATGGTATTAAGCGAAATGCTAGTCAAGTGCAAAAATAAAGTGTTTGGTGTAGAGGTAATAACCATAGTGTAGTGGAATGGTGCTAAAAGACAACTGAAACTCGGTTGGAGCTATAAAGAAGCCAATAGGGAAGGGGACTTTTGAAGTGTTTCTCCAACTTTCTACCCTGAAACTTTAGTTGTGGTCAGAAAAAGTGGTGTTCTAGTTTCTGAAAAAAATATTTTGGATGATTTTAGCTTGATGGAAATTCATTTTTAATCAATTTCAACTGCTCAGTATATATCACCACTACACCAAACACTTTATTTTTGCACTCGACGCGCGTTTCGCTAACCATGTTAGCTTCATCAGGAGCGATGATTGACCAATCATCGCTCCTGATGAATAATAATAATAATAATCTTTATTATTAGCAAAGCTAAACAAGTACAATTACAATATATATAATTACAAACTAACTTAAATGCTATGGTTATCTATTATGTAGCTTCTTAACAATTTTTTAAAGTTTACAAAGTTTGCATTTTTCAAATTTATTGGAAGATTGTTAAATTCTATAAGTCCTCAATGGAATAAGCAATTTTCAGCATATGATGAATTCACAGTGGGAACATAAAAGTCCAATCTATTTCTAGTGTTATATGCGTGAATGTCATTGACATATTGTAATTTTTCTAAAATATGTTCAGGGTACATTCTATTTTTAATTTTAAAAACAACTATCATTGTATTTAAAAAGATATTTTGTTTTACACTTAATAAGTCTGTTGTTTTCAACATATCTTTTATTCTTGAATACCTATTACAACCTATTATACATCTTAATGCCCAGTTTTGCTTTTTCTGGAGATTGTCTATATCTCTTTTGTTGAACATATAGAGAATTGTGGAACAATAATTGAGGTGGGGCATTATTATCGACTTATATATTAGCAATTTAGCCCAAGTACTTAAATTTTTACCTATTCTACATAAAAAATAAATTTTTTTTTTGATACTTTTTTTGTTATATAAGTGGCGTGACTAGAAAATGATAGATTTTCATCAATAACTACACCCAAATATTTACATTCTTTAACTTGTTCAATTCTGTCATTGTCTATCACAATGCCATTATGAGTAGTGTTATCTAGGGTATTATTTTTGCCTTTTAGTATCATAAATTTGGTTTTTTTAACATTGACACTAAGACTATTACAACACAGCCACTTGTGTAACCTATCTAAGTCTTCATTTATTGTTTGCACTAGATCTGTTATGTTATTACTTTCATAATAGAGGATTGTGTCATCTGCAAATAGCTGTAATTCACATTTTTTTATGACTTTCACTATATCATTTATATATAATATGAATAAGTCAGGTCCTAGCACTGTGCCCTGTGGAACACCATGACTATTGATCCTAATAGAAGGTAACGCTCCATTATATTTTGTTTGTTGTGTTCTGCTGTCCAGATATTCACAGAACCATTTTAACACATTTCCCTCAAAACCATATATTTTTCCAATTTCTGAACCAACAACTTTCTGTTTATAGTTTCAAAAGCCCTTTGAAAGTCAAGTAGAAGTACACCAACCAATTTTTTTTTTCTCACCTATAGAAGACTTCCACTTGGAAATAACAGTCTGTAGTGCACTTTCACAAGAATGATTTTTCCTAAAACCAGCCTGACAATATGTAAGCAACTTGTTTTCCTCTACGTATTTTCTCATTTGTTTGCTTACAATAGTTTCAAGAAGTTTTTTCATATGTAGCTACCATATTAATTGGTCGATATTCTTCACATCTATTAATGTTAGTTACTTTCTCAATAGGAATAATCGTTGTCATTTTCCATTCTTGGGGGAATCTTCCTCTTACTAGGCTAGTGTTAATTAGTTTCAGAAAGCAATCACCTATTACTTCAAATGCTAGTTTTAAAATTCTGACATTAATGCCATCAACACTACTTGTCTTATTTTTTAAATTTTTTACAGTTTTTCTAAGGTCAGCTAGTTCTAATGTATCAAAATTATTAAACTTATTTATTGGGGTTTCGATATTGTTTAGAACTTCCTGGGTTTCAATTTCCCCCATGTCTTTTGTTATGGCACTAATACTTTGCAAAAAGTAGTCATTAAATTTTTCTGCTATTATTTTGTTATCCTTTTCCATCTTTCCCTTGAAAAAAATGCCTTCTTGTCGTTTATTGTTTTTACTAGAAATGATTAGACCCGTCAGAGTCCTCCACATTTCTTTAGAATCTCCTTTAGCTTCGTCTATTTTTCTATTATAATATGCTTGCTTTTTTTCTTTAATAAGCTGAACCACTCTGTTTCTATTCTGTTTATAGCTTATCCAGTCATCTTCAAGTCTAGTTATCATTGCTCTTCTGTACAATCTGTCTCTATTAGAAATTGCATCTTTAATTCCGAGCGTCCACCATTTTTTGTTTCCCCATTTGCACATTGCCTCTCTTTCTACTATTGGAGCATGCTTGTTTAATTTCCGATCCGCTATTTTGGGTGAGTGGTGAATTTGATATTCAATACTTTTTTCATTAGTTATTATAAGATCAATCATTGTTGCTGTATTCTGTGTAATTCTTGTAAAGTTTTGAACGATTTGATACATACCATTACTTTTTATAATATCTTTAAGTTTCTTGGAATAATATGAATCTTTTGCAACATTGATGTTGAAATCCCCTGTTAAAATAAACCCGTCAGGTTTTACAGCATATTCTCCTATTATTTCTTCTAATTTATCCAAGAATACAATATCACTGGCATTAGGAGAATGGTAGACATTAAGAACATTGTATTTTTTGCCATTAACACATAGGTTTATACCAACCAACCATAAATTCCCATCTATTACTATATTTATAGTTGACCTGTAATGAAGTTCTTCTTTCACATATATAGAAGCTCCTCCTGTATGCCTACTTGTTGAAAGTGCATGAACTGCTTTATAGCCATTAATGTTTATTTCGCTGTCTTCTAAGTCTTTGGTAATATGTGTTTCTACCAAACAAATTACTGTAGGCTTCCACTGAGTAACTGTCCATTCAAGTTCTGTTTTATTTGCGGTTAAACTATTTATATTAAGATACATCATATTTTGTTTTTTTAATTGCTACTTTGTTGATTTCTCAAATGCATCTGGATAATTAACTCTTAATTGTAATTGTTCGAATAATCTTTTGAATGCTTCACATTTTCTATTGTAAGCTGAATGGTGGTAATCTATATTTGCAATTTTCAGTACCTCCTTTGCATGTTTGCAGTTAGTACAGATTTCAACTTCACTTGTACATTCCTCTTTTTTATGATTCTGACTACATTTAGGACAGACTACCTCTCTGCTTGTACACTTTTGTGCTATGTGCCCAAATTTCCAACACTTAAAGCATTGAATGATGTTAACATGGTCAAAATACCTACATCTTCTCCATCCTATATGCAAGACATCTCTTCTGCTTATCTGACCATATGTTACATCATCATCTTCTAATATTGCTACATTTGATTTTCGTCGTCTGTCCTCATATGTGCTCAGAACCTTCATCACTCTTTTTTCTTCTTCTGTTGTTATCCCATTTTGTAAAATAATGCTTTCAGTTAGTGTATCATAATTCTGCACTAATTTTTTTTCAATATTTGTTATCTTTAATCGTGGATTTTTCTTTTCAGGTACCTTAATTTCATAGTCTCTGCTCATTTTGTCTTTAATACTGCTGGAGATGTTTCTTATATCGTCCTTCTTCGTGCAACTTATAGCAATGCCCCCCTCTCGAACAAACTTGATTCTGGATACCTCTGCACCAATAGATTTGGGATCTATTTGTTCTTCAATTGCCTTCTTAGTAGATGAACTATCTTGGTTTTTATCTTTTGGTTTTATTACTATAACTTCTTGTTTTTTCTTAATAACTTCATTGTATTTTTCAACAGGTACTGGGCATTGTGAATTTGAACTATTCATATTTACTAGGTGATGTTTTACATCCTCTAGAAGTGTCAACATTGTTGGAATTTTTTTCAGCACTTCCTTACAGCTATCACAAGAAAAGATTAATAGCCTTCTTTGTAGAGGCATACATTTCACCTCTGAAGCTGATAAGTTTGAACATCCCATATGAATTTTCTCATGACAAATATCGCATTGGTAGTACTCTCCTTCGATTTTATTTTTACATTTCAAACAATGTTGCTTTTCATTTCCAACCATCATTCATAATCTTACTCTTGCCTCATTTAATGTAGTAATCTTTATAGCCTCCTTATTTAATCTTTGACTATGCAATAATACTCTATTGTACGCTATGCTAAAACTCCCCAGACGCGCTATTTACATTTAAAATATGTCTCGATTTAGGCAGCACAAAAAAAAGACAAAAGATAACATTCCAACAGTTTTCTTTTTTGTATGGATTTGCCTGCTTTTGTTCAGAATATTTTCCAATTTTTCACAGTTGCTGTGGAAATTCTCGAGCTGAGATGGAAACCGACAAAATCACCTGAATTTTCACGACACGTAGATACCAAACACTTGTATTAAAACCAACTTAAACCGACAAAAATCACGAAACTTCGAGAGCTCAAACAAACCGCAATGTTTATATGAAAGGGAATATATCCAGCTAACATGGTTAGCGAAACGCGCGCCGAGTGCAAAAATAAAGTGTTTGGTGTAGTGGTGATATATACTGAGTAGTATCTTTGTGCCAAAGATTCCACATTCCCAACTCAATTTCCACTGGTTTATTTATAATTGTAATGACGCGTTTTGCTATCGATGTAGGTTCTTCGGATTACACAGTGTAAAATGTAGATCCGAAGAAGCTGCATCGATAGCGAAACTCGTCATCACAATTATGAATAAACCAGTGGAAATTGACTAAAAACAATCTTTACACAGTGTAAAATGTAGATCCGAAGAAGCTGCATCGATAGCGAAACGCGTCATCACAATTATAAATAAACCAGTGGAAATTGACTAAAAACACTCTTTTATTATATATTTTTTGAAAAAAATATATTGGAAGTTAACGTTACAACATGCCGCAACTTAAGAATTTCAAATGAATCACCCTGTACCTAACTGCATATTCGGATTATAGGCAAGGTTGTAAATGTTGTTCACGTAAACTATCCTGTACGCATAACTGTATTGATAGTATTTACAGGTGAAAATAGAAATTTTTCAGATTTTGATAAGTTGGAGCTTTTCAATGATACAACATAGAACAAAAATCTCGAAAATGTTTGATCTTAGGTTTGGCATTCCCTATATAAAAAAGTCAATTTAAATTGAAATATGGTAAAGCAATTCGAGGTCACTCCTGTTTAGACGGGAAATTGAAAAATTTGGGAATTAGGATGCCGTGTTTGCAAAAAGATCTATTTTTACATTTACAATTTAATTTTGGCATATGCTACATAAAAAATGTGTAGAATTTTTTATAGAATTCACATATGTAATAATAGTTGTTACAATATGGTCAGTCACATACTAGGAATTACATTTTAAGGATATATCTTTTGTTGTTCTGGCGATCCTTCTACACTTACATTTCATATATGTTCACTCAAAAAATCGTCAATATTTTCTGATAACTTTTGGAAACCTCAGTTTTTGACCACACTATTTTGGTGACGATGAAATTCAATAATAAATGCGGGTACCGCCAAGTTGGCGGCACTCTTACTGTGATAACGTTTATACCATCCTAATTAAAAGTTATGATGGTCCGAACTATGACTTGTTTTTTAATAATAGCTTTTAATATATTTTTTGATCCCTTTAAATCTTTATCTTTCTTATATGGTTCATAAATCTTAATACTTCAAGCAGACTTGAAATAATTAAAAAATGTCGTTCACGTGCTAGTCTTACGACGTTTTTAAACGAAACTCATTTTTTAACAAGTCATAATATGTTTTAGGATATGGAACACTTAACAGGTTGACTGCCGATCTATATTTTTGAGTTTGTGGTTGACGCCGGTAAGATTTTTCCAAATATTTTTATTTTATTGTGGTAAATATGAATTAAAATGAGTCTTGGATGTTTTTTTTTATGTGCCATTCAAAATATTAGAAAAAAAAATTTCACTCCGATCGGAGTAATCGGCATTGCAAGTGAAAATTTTTACTAGATGCCGAACACTCCGATCGGAGTGTCCAATTAAATAAGTAAAGAAATAATAAATCGAACTCATGAACTTAAAACATTTATTTCTAAATCATTTTTGTACATTTTTATGGTAATCCTCAAAGCAATTAAGGCAAAAACCTGGTTGTCCAGGGCACATTTTGCATTCATACACTGTTTGCTTCCTTATTTTATTTTTCCTGCATTCTTTGCATTCCTTTCTGCTTACCCGTTTTGTTTCTTTAGTTCCTTTTTTTTCACTAACAATTTTTTCTACTTTGCTAATGCTGTGGACATTTATTTGGCCTGGAGGAATTTGCGGCAAATTAGTAATTGGTCGTCTGGCTAGTAAATTTCTTATGACATCCAATCGGAAGTCATATAATCGTAACTGGTCAGACCGCGAATATTTATTGTACAAAAAATAGGCGTTTATCATGCTCATTTGCAGCACATGCATGAATAACTTTTTGTACCACCGAATGGTTTTACGGCTGCAAGGATAATATGCCATCATTTGATCCTGTCTATCTATAAAAGCATTATATCCAATGATTGCGGAAGGTTTTTTCAGATTCTTGATTTCTTTTGTTTTTAAAAAATGCCCATTTCGCTTCCAAATTCTGTTGAAATGTATTGAACATTGCGTTTATCGCGCCATTTTCCGACATGCACTCCATTGCAAAACATAGATTTATTCTCACCACGTTTTAAGTTTGCACTCATTACCTCTTTCGGATTATCTTTCCTCTCAGCTCTCAGCGTACCAGTGCAGTATGTATTTTGTTGAAGTAATTTCCTAGCTAAATTAACACTATTGTAAAAATTGTCTAGATAAACAGCATGTCCCACACCCAATTTTTCCTCCAATAAATGTAAAACAATCTTTTCAGTATGTCCGCTTCCACCATAAACATCTGTCGCACCTTCGTAGACACGAAATTTCAAAATAAATCCATTAGGCTCTGTCAGCATGTATAACTTCATACCATACTTATGACGCTTATTCTTGATATACTGTTTAAACTGGAGACGACCCCGATAAAGTACCATAGCTTCATCCAAAGACTACTCTTTTCCAGGATAGTAAATTTCTCCCATCTTGTTGTTAAAAAAATCTGCCACAAATCTAATCTTTCCTAGCCGATCTGCCGGATCCATATCTGGAGATGTAAAATGCAAACACCTCAAGATAAGCAAAAATCTATTCCTTGACATATATTTTCTAAAAACAGGTAGATTAAATAGCGGATCAGTTTTCCAATAATCGTTAAGACGGCTCAAGGATATTGTGCCAGTGTGAAGTAACAGGGCCAAAAAAATTTTTAGTTCGTCAAGAGTAAGATCTTTAAAATTAGTAATACGTGATTTTGTACTTGTTTCTGGGCGCAGCAAAACCTCGACTGCGTAAGAGTTCGTTCGTTCTACAATAGTTTGTAAAAAATCATCATCAATGATCATTTCGAAAAAATCGATAGGTGCACCCTGTCCTGGAATTTGCACCAATAATTCCTGGGTTTTCTGGAACAAAATTTGTTTTAACACACCTCTGTCGTTCCATTTTATCTCATCAAGGCTAGGAAGTGTTTGATGTGGCCGAATAGGATCTATAAAATTCTCTTCTTCGGACTCGGAGCTTGAATTTACATCACTATCGTCTGTGTCTGGTACGTAATGTTCGTCACTACTACCTCCGCTTTCTTCCAATAGCTGCAATAATTCAGTGTCAGTTAGCTTCTTTTTCTTATCATATACCTTTTTTTCATCACTACAATGTCTTTTTTTAATACCAGAAGGCCCAGGTTGATTGTCCATATTGTACGGCAGATTACAACCAAACCAAATCCGCGGAACCACTTAAGCACCTGTTAGAACTTGCGTTTTTAAGCAACGCCACCACTAGAAACACGTTTCATATACAACGCCGATGGAATACTAAAACGTTTCGTAAGAACGCATGTCGAACTCCGATCGGAGTAGACGGCGTTGGCGAAGAGACCCGATGCACTCCGATCGGAGTGGTCGGCAGTCAACCTGTTAAAAGATCACTTCGGTGTCTGTCCGTCTGTATGTCATAGCCGATTTTCTCCGAAACTACCATTTGTATTTGACATAGAAAGTTGAAATTTGGTACTAATATAGGAATTGATGGCCACATCAAAGCCATATAGTTTTGAAAGTTAAATTTTGACTTAAGGGGTTAGTTTTGGGGGGTGAAATTGGAAGATAAAAAAAAAATACCAGGTCGTCGAGTAGGTTGTTAATGAGAGTTTGTAAAAACACGAGTTTAAGAATATATATAGTGTAATGCTTGCGCACCCTTTTCTTTGTGTTATTTTAAAAAATATTCTCCACATGGTGCAGATTGAACGAAAATTATAACGAGTGCATTACCTTTAATAATTTATCTGGTATATATATACCATATATACCATCAGTTTCAGTAAAGGTAAAGATCGGAAAAAAAACGTTGTTCAAAACTCATTTGGGGTGTATTTTGTGAAGTCATTGATTATTTTATACCACCGTAACAAAAATTTTTATTTTAAAAGTAATTAACATACCGAACACTAATTGTGCAAATCCAACTTGCACTTGATCGTTTTTTTTTAGAATGAGAGAAACCTTATTTTATTCAAAATTCGGCAAATTTTATTGTACCTCCTTTTGGATTTCTTTTTCGGCAATACCAGGACACCCTTGGTTTTAAGTAAGATCTTCTCTCATTTATTAAAAGTATGTAGGGATAAGTACATCCTTAAACTATAACCTTAAACCTACCTCAGTAACAGCAGGAACAGATGGATACACTTGTGGCCCTGGTGGAGCGTTCGGCGGTGCCGGTATAAGACTGGGAGCAGGCTCTGGAGGTAATGGAACTTGAGCTAAAGGAACTTCTACAGAAGGAGGAGGCTCGATTGCCAATGGCACGGTAGTAGAATTGTTAATTTTTGGCTTTTCTATTTCCACAGCTGCAGTTTTAACGGGTGGAGTTGCTGAAACAGGTACCCATTCTTCATTAACTCTATGTTGCTGTCCACTGCTAACTGGAAACTGCATTCTTAGTTCTGTTGTACGCTCTTGGGTAGTCTTGGTTGGTAACGGGACGGAGTTCTAAAATGATACATAATTTTTTTTTATTAACATATAAATATTACACATCATATGGAATAATACTTTTGCAAAGGTACATAGGGTGTTCAAAAAATTAAAAAGTCACCTGAAATAAAAAGTGTAAAAATCCACGACGAAAAACTTTTTTATTATTTATAGATTCCAAGTAATTTAACCTTAAGTCTAGTCATATTTCTGATAAATACTATCAATCATCTAAGGTGCCTAAAAAATTAATTGGCGTCAACAAGTAGCGAATCACTCAAATCTACGTACTGTCAGACTTCTAAGAGTTTAAAAATTCCTTAGTTCACCGTCTGTTAAAATATCATTAAAAGTCTAACCTAATGAAGTACATACTCTTCACTGATACATAGAAAAGTAGATAATAAATTTGTATTTTAAAAATCCATAATTTTAAGAAGCAACACAGCTAAGGTATCCAAACAGGTTTTTACTATAAAACAGGAAGTGGTCATTCAGCATTCCAGTATTCTTTGCGTAGATGCATGTATATAAGGTAACTTTATGCATAAGGCAGGGCTGTAATTTAGATTACTATCCCCACCACTTAATAAGAAATTTTAAATGGATAACTGATTTGGCTGGAAGCGATTTCATGAACAACATAGTTTATCTCTCCTTAGGTAGAAAATGTCTTTGTTGAACTTCAAAAAATTAAAAATATTATTTTCATTGGATGTAATTAGGAAACCATTATTTTTATGAAAAAACTGGCAACGGTAAACATTTTCATATCTTACAACCTTAAAATTAGTACAAGGCCGGGGTTTAAAACTCCTTTACAGACATACACATCTGCTTTTTTTATACGTGCTGCGAATGGATAAAAAATAAAGATGTACAAGCACCATACGGCGGTCGGTTCCCACATACAAGCTCAGCAGTCCTTCATCCAACAGAAGTTATATTGATATACAGTAATAATTTAAGACATCGACAAATAATTTATTTCGTTTTATATATTTTTACATTTATTTAAATTTTAACGCTACCGCTCATCTATAATGAGACATATTATCTTATAAACAAATTTAATTCACCATGAAACTTAAAGCCTATTTATAGGGCGACTTTTGACTAACTAATGTTCTATACAGAAAGTCAGATGGAAATGGCTTAGTGGTTTTATTATAGGGGAGCAGCGCTTTTATTTGAGATGGCAAAGATTCTTATGGAATGATTAAGTCATACAAGCCGATGATAGGAGAGCTGTGAAAAAAATGTTAGGTTAGAACCTCTAAGAAGGCCAAGACAAGGTTACGGAGATAATTTCAAGAAAGATCTGAAGAAAATTAGCGTACAAGCAGACTGATGAAGTGTGGCAAGAAACAGACAATTCTTCACGAGTGGCGGTCGACGGAGGCCGGGCTGGACCAGAGATCCAATCTACAGCTTTGCAAATGACAGTACGCTTATTTGTTCACTCACTTTGAACGCAACTCATGCAAATATCCGTAGATAGCAAGAAGTCGTTCAACTTAACTAAGGCCTGGAAGAAATTCTATCTTGGGATCAGAGTAACCAAGTGCGGAACACGATAAAGTTATGTCGGGAGAGATTCTCTAACATCGCCACTCAGTTGCTGGATGTTAATTTTGGAGCAAATATGTCTTGGCATGAACATGTCGCGTGCATAGTAAAGAGAGCTTCTCAAAAGCTGGGAATACTATTTCGAACTAGAAAGTTCTACACTCTATAACTGTTAGTTCTGTACAATGCTTAAATTCGAACAATGATGGAATACTGCTACCATGTTTGGGGCTCTGCTCCTAAACATACACTGAATTTGTTGTATTTTATTCAGAAGAGAGCTGTTGGCCTGATTGAAGACCCATAACTCGCCAGAAACCGTGATACCTTGAAACATCGATGAACGGTTGGCGACTTGAGCCTATTCTACAAGTATTTTTATGGAAAGTGATCGATGGATGTAGCCCGCTTCTTCTTCTTTTAGTGCCGTGACCGCTACCGGTCGTTGACTCTCATGTTAGCTAGCCTATTGACTATCATGGTTTTATTTACTGCTGCCGGAACGGTTGCCAACTTATTTCTCCAAACCACTGTCTCAGATTCTTGAACCATGCCGTCCTTCTTCGAACACTTCTTTTTCCCTTGCCTTGAATTATTAGATGTAAGGTACCATACTTTTCAGGGTTTCTCATTACATGTCCTAGATAATCCAGTGCAGCCCGCTTAATTCTTCTCAAAGCCGTGCGTGCTATTAATACACGTCACACTAATAAACCACATCTGCATGAGGTATAACTTACAGCGATTCAAGAACAAACCTGAATCGCGATTTCCGCACACGCGTCACTCCTGTAGCAGTTTAGGGATTTCCCTGCAGCACGTGTACTGCGCCCATAAAAAAAATGGAAGTTTATCGACGATAATTCAAAATAAATATTATTTTATGCAGATTTAGAAAAATATGAGAGAAATGTACAAAAATAACAAATTGGTCGAATGGATTTTACTGTTTAAAATATTGTCTTAAATGAAAAAATTCAAAATTTGTTTTTTAGCCAAGCAACTTTGAACTTAGTAAGGTATTTTTTCTGATATATCGTGCGCGTCGAAAATGTCAAAGTCCGTTCACCCAATACCTTGTTATAAAGGGTTAAGTTGAATTCAAACGATGAATGTTCCTTACCATATATAATGTTCCTTTATATAGGTTTAAACTATAATTGCCTATGACTTAAAACTGATCTAATTTGACAATTAGGAGTTTGAATACCATCAATAAGCCAACTAAAGTTATGATAGTGTAGAACACACAAAAACAAGCCAAAAAAAAAGATCTTATTTATGATTAAAGCCCGTAAATCTGAAATATTATTTAAATATTGTAATAACTATAAACTATCCTATATGTTCAAAGATATGTCCTTTTCATTTTTATTTGAAACTTTCTGGGTATCTTGTTTTTTGGCGATATTTACCATGTGAAATAGAATAGAGTTAAAAAGGTCTACTGGAAAACTTGGTTTTAACTAGATCTCAGTTTTAAACGCCCTTTCAGTTAATCTAGCTGTGAATGTCTTAAGGTGGTGGATACAGTTTTTCTGTTATGCTAACAGCTGTATGCTATATGTATATGTATATATATATATATATATATATATATATATATATATATATATATATATATATATATATATATATATATATATATATATACCACAGTCAGAAAGTATTTGCTCACCTAAAAATTTCAATGTAACTGCCAAAATTTAATACCTAATTAAACCCTTTTATTAGATTAGGTAAATTTAATTGTTCTTAACAAGTGTCCATCATAAAATGTTTAGATAAGCCTTTTTTGGTGAAATCATAAATTAAAATCAAATTAGAACAAATTTCCAAGTTTTGCATGATAATCGTTTTGAGGCGATTTCCGAGAATTCCAGTTGAAGTAAGAACTCATTTCAAGTTTCTAGGGATTATGGAAATGAGTGACATTTTATGATAAAAACTATGCTACAAATACCACTGCCCTTTTGGAAATTAACCATTTGCAAATAGTACTTTGTCATTGATACAGGCCCAATTGTTTTGTGAAAATGCCAAAAACGAAAAAAGTTTTCGTTGAAAATTGGGCTCTGATAATTTCAGGACATCAAAATGGTCACTCGAGTTGACAAATCGCGAGTGATATGCGGATGCCAAGGAGAACGGTGGATTACATCGTAAAAAAAATTTCTACAGGACATGGAATTCTCAACCAAAAATGTTCAGGAAGGCCTCGAAAAACGACTTCCGCTGAAGACAGGGCTATAACAATGTCCAGCAGACGTAATCGCTGCCTAACCGCACCAGAAATCACGACTCAAATAAACCTGGAGCGGCCCATCACTATCAGCGTGACAACCGTGAAGAACAGGTTAGCAGAAGGTGGACTAAACGGGAGGGTTGCAGTGAGACCACTTCTTAGGCAACGGAATAAACGATTAGAACGGGCCCGAGAACATGAAAATTGGACATCAGAACAATGGAATTCAGTCATTTGGAGCGGCGAATCTAAATTCGAAATTTTCGGTTCAAATCGACGAGTTTACGTGCGGCGGTCAGCTGAAGCGAGGATGTTGGAGGTTGCCTACAATAAGCCATGGTGGAGGTTCAGTAATGGTTTGGGGTTGTTTTGGCAACGGTAAAGTTGGAAAAATCTTTAGAATAGAAGGAATCATGCGAAAAGAACAGTATATATGTAAAATATATAATAAATAAACCTAACTCAACTTACTTTAATGTTCATAGTTATGGTAGTAGGTCTATCTTTAAGTTGAAAAGGATGATGAAAAGGTTCATCAGTATCGCTTTCTTCTTTTTCAGACATGCTAGAAAGTTCACCCAATTCTTCCTTTTTTGACAGTGACTTACAAAAATCAGTAAGTTCCTCAATAGTTTTACCTCCAGATTTTATAGCAGCTATCATTTTTTCTTGTGCTTTTGTGCCTAAACTTAAGGCACCTGGGAGACTTCCAGACTTCATCATTTGAACCGCATTTCTCCGAGCAATTTCTAAGAGCTTCTTCTTGTCAATACGTGCAGATGAGTCGTCTCTGTCGCGACTTTTAGGTCTATGCCTATCTGAAGATCTGTCAGGGCCGTCATAACCTCTATATCTAAAAATAACAATAAAAACATTAAAATATAAACAAGAAATTATTTTTTTACGTACAAAGTATTCAAAAAAACTACAGAAGAAACATATTTTATTAAAAAAAATAATAGAAGGCTAACAATGTATCTAGCTAACTTACGTAATTGAACAAGAATTCGTATATCACGGTCCTAAATTGACTCAAAATAATCTTTATTTCTTTATTTTATTAGATATATTGTCAGATAAACACAGACCTAATGTTTTCATCCCTTTTAAATAATAATTAAGTTGGTTGTAGATATATATTTTTTAACATTATAAGTTTACTTCGATTTAGGAGACATTTTATATTGTATTTTAAAAATTATTGTTTAATAATGAGCCTAACATGCCAGGTAAATATTAATGAAATATAAATTTATTAAATAAACATTCAAGACTTTAATAAGTTATATGCCAGTTGAATTGATCTAATCTAACAAATGAAGAGTTGAATTAACGCAAAAATCTACCTCCTCAAAATCTGCACTTGGTTTTGCACACATACAATCTGCCCAAGCATTTTGTTTCACAATCTCAGTTTCCGCTAATCGATCAAAATCTTTAGGGGTTACCCAGATTGTCTGTACAAAAATTTGCCATTTGCCACATATACATATATACACATATATTTATATATATATATATATATATATATATATATATATATATATATATATATATTCTTTGCCACATGATACTGTTCCATATTTAATGGTTTAGGTAGTGTATTACAAGAGAAGACGCTAGCGGCAAACTTTTTTCTTCGACTTGATTCACTATTATCGTCACTGCTTATTCCATATATTACCTAACGTAATAAAATATAGCCTATAACCTGGCCGGGGAACATATGTATGCTTAAAAAAAAGCACTTAAATCGGATAAGTGGTTCTCCAGTGATAAGTGCACTAACGGACAGACAGACAGAGAGACGTTGCATTTTATATATATTATAGATGTTCCAGAAAAGTGTATTTCTTGTATCATTTTCAATATCTATTCGGAATTTGCAACATACCTCATTGATTGTAATTTTAATAGCACCACGAGACCCTGTAACTACATCAGTATCTAGAATTTGCGTACACCTACGAGATAACCAAGAATTCATCTCGACGGAGATTACACAGGTCAACATTTGATTTAAAAAAAAACACTCGGAGCGGTATGGTCCTTATGGGGTTTTTGGGGTCGCTGATTACGACGAGCGGGTTGGTTAACCTTCATCACATCAGATTCAAGGTCATTTGAAGGTCAAATAGAGAAAAAACCATAGGAAAAATCTGAAAAATTCCATGCGTATGTTTTTGAGGCCCCTGAGTCCAAATCCGTAGTTTGTTTGACCTTAGGTCATTTGAAGGTCAAATAGAGAAAAAATCGTGGAAAAAATCTGAAAAAATTCATGCGTATGTTTTTGAGGTCCCTGAGTCCGAACCCGTAGTTTGTATGACTGAAGCCGCCTTTCATAGGTCATTCTAGGTCACTTCATCATCAGTTTATGTTCATTTGAAAAATATGTATGGTCGTTTTGCGTTGTTAAATTTAATTTTGTTTTTATCGTACACTTGCGAAGCATACAGAGGTTAATTTACGGTACATTTTTATTGATTATATCTTATACATATCATTTTACATTTACGTTAATATATCACAATCAAAAATGTCTTTTATGCTGCTCGGTCATTACAAGGGAATTAATATGTGAAATATAAGCTAAATAATGGCAGGTAGACTGATGCAAGCAAATGTTTTAATACTGTTTAAAGGTACTTATTAGTAAAACTTAAAAATATTGTTCATATCAAAAATAGACTATACAAATATTTTGACTAGTTTTGTGACTGTGAAATAGACTTTTAAAATCTAGAAAAAAATTTGGCCTAATTTTTTTACCCTCGATGTTCCTTCCATATATCTAGTAAATTTAAAGTCCAGCCCGACTGTGTTTCTTGAGGTATAAATGAAACATTGTGCGCTATGTTATGTTTAAATTTCGTTTTATAACTCAATTCCCAATACATATGCATATCTACTTATACTCTCATATTGTCTTATATAATACCTCAATGCGTAAGTTAACTACTAAAAATGATTCGGCAAAGTTCCCACTGGTTTTGATAGTAATTCAATTTTTGCAATAGCAACTCAAAATTATGGTATTCTTCATCTAATACAACAGAATGAGCGACTGGTAAAGCGGCATAAATATTTCCATTATGTAACAAGATAGCTTTTAAGCTTCTTTTTGAAGAATCTATAAACAGTCGCCAATCACTTGCTGTGTATTCTATACCGTATTCTTGCACTAACCCTTTAATATTATGGCAATAGACTAGATTATTCATTTTAGTAAAATATTTTCTGAATGGACGTTCTCTCGAACGATAGACAGAAATTTTTGTTCCTGTGGATAGACAATTTTTTTCTTTTAGCCTAGATGCTAAAAGCTCTGACCTATCTTTCGAGAGTCCCAAGTCTCTGCACAGATCACTTAATTCGTTTTGATTAAATGTTTCGGCTTCCGATATATAATTTTCCTCAACATCTGATTCTTCTGTGCTGAAATTTTCTCTTTCTTCATGTTCGAATGTTTCATCTGGCATATCTTCATCAGTTACCACTTCTTGTCCCAATTCATTAATTTCCATGATATGATCAGAATTTGTTTCAATAAGAACTAATGTCACACGTGCATATGAAATAGAATCCTTATTCTTTCGGTTGTACCCTTTCAAGTTTGTTAAGCAGAAGTAACAGTCGGTGGTATGATCTGTTGGGGGTCTCCATATCATTGGCCGAGAAAATACCTGGTTGTTAATTCTATATAGAACATTGCGGCATTTATGACATATAGATTTTGGTGTGTAAGAGTTATCCAATGAGCTTGTATCAATATGATAAATTTGGTGATATTTTACTTTTAACGAATCTGAAAACATGAATTTCTTTTGTGGAATACTACTCCCCACAAACAACACAAAAATTGTCGAGTTTAATGGAACATGACGAATTTCTTGTAGCATTTGACTCTACAGAGGCCAAGTTTCCCATCAATGTAGGGCTACGGTCGCATAATGACGACGCCTGCGGGCCCGCTTTCCCACCCTGACCAGCCGCCGATTCGCCGGATAGTGAGACAACTCCGTTGCCCACCGTCACCACGTGGAGGTGCCCTGGGTGCAACTACACCTTAATACTGGAGTTTAAAGCGAGACTGAGCTAAATTTATAAAAAAGAAGAGAATAAATAATTTCGCGAGGAATGAAAAAGCATTTTATTGTCAAAGTAAAACTCCAAATATATATACAAAGATACTTAAAATGACCATCTTTTGAGCATAAGATCATGCAGGATTTGAACTGAATGATCTGAAAAAATAATAGATGAATTTTTTCAGATTTTTTCCACGATTTTTTCTCTATTTGACCTTCAAATGACCTTCAAATGGCCTCTGGGAAAAGGCGTAAGGTCAAACAAACTACGGATTCGGACTCAGGGACCTCAAAAACATACGCATGAAATTTTTCAGATTTTTCCTACGTTTTTTTCTCTATTTAACCTTCAAATGACCTCTGGGAAAAGGCGTAAGGTCAAACAAACTACGGATTCGGACTCAGGGACCTCAAAAACATAGGCATGAATTTTTTCAGATTTTTCCTACGGTTTTTTCTCTATTTGACCTTGAAATGACCTTGAATCTGATGTGATGAAGGTTAACCAACCCGCTCATCGTAATCAGCGACCCCAAAAACCCCATAAGGACCATACCGCTCCGAGTGTTTTTTTTAGATCAAATGTTGACCTGTGTTATCAACACATTAAGATGCTTTGTAAGGGCGTTTTCACATTTACCGACACAGCAGAGACAACGATGCCGGTGGACTAGAAATAACATTTAAATAAATATGAACGGTTTTACACTTAACGACATGTCGGTGCCGTGTCATTTCAGTCGTCGGCTGTCGTCGAGGAGCAGTCTCTCCACTCGTGTCGTCCCGATTTTTATAAATTTAATTAAAGTGCTAAGTGCTCTCGAAGCTGGTACCTTGGCCTTCAAGTTTCATATTGTCACGTAAATTGAACTTCTAGAAACTAAACCCTGTCTTTGGGATAAAATCAACGAAAATAATAAAAATAAAAAAAAAAAGTTGGTAGGCTTTGACTACATTTTATCCTTTAACGTCTAAGATGTAATAAATAACGCAACTATAACTTAACAGCTGCCCTGGCATTTAAGGGGGCCTAGTAAAAATGTTTCCACAGTTTTATATCACCCTGTCGGTATGGTGTCGGGGCAGTGCCGTGAGAGTGTGAAAACGTTCCCCCTGCCGCTAGATGTGATAAAAGGCCCTATACTCGTTATCTAAACGATGACATGCGGATTATTGATCATAACGATGCCGATTAATACTCGCCACATACATATACGATTATACGATTTGAAATATACATCGCTGTAACCATTAAACGAGTATTTGTACCTATAATCGGACAATTCCGCAGTTACTCATACAGACTCTTGTCCTTGGAACAACTCAATTGAACACTCTCGAGCGGTTGCTCGACATATCCAAGGCATTTGGCTTGGCTAAGCTACGTTCTTATGATATGTCTGAAAAGTTCTGTTTATGGCTCTCATGTTTCCTCAGAGAGCGTTCTTTACGAATGGCAGTCGATGGATTCCTTTCTAACACCTTCACTATCAACGCCGGTGTACCCCAAGGCTCCATACTGTCTCCTACTCTCTTTCTCATTTATATTAACGTTCTGCTGTAAAAGACCGAGAATCTAATCTACAGCTTTGCAGATGACAATACACTTGCCTCTTCATTCACTTTGAACGCTCGGACATGGGCTACTCAGACGAATATCCGAAGACAACAGGAAGTCATTTAACTTAACAAAGACCTGGAAGAAATCCTATCTTGGGGTGACAGTAACCAAGTGGAATTTAACGCTACAAAAACCCAGGCGGTAGTTTTTTTCTAAACAAGTTAACCTTGCTGAACCCGACATAGTTATGTCGGGGCACTCCGTTCCCCTAACATCTTCACTCAATTTGTTGGGCGTTAATTTGGGAACAAATATGTCCTGGCATGAACATGTTGCAGGCATAGCAAGGATGTGGCCCGCTTAATTCCTCCCAGAGCGGTGCATGTTAGAAGTACACGTCGCGCTAATACTTCACATCTGTATGAGGTGCAACTTGTTACTCCTCGTACAACGCTTTTCAAGCAGTCTTTTATATGGAGAACATCATCCCTTTGGAATAATTTGCCCAGGACTGTGTTTCCCACCGAGTACAATTTACAGCGATTCAAGAACAACGTGAATCGCTTTCTCCGCACACGTGTTGCTCCTGTAGCGCTTTAGAGACGTCCCTGTAGCACGTGTGCTAGACCCATAAAAAAAATAATAAAAAAAGAGCATAAAGTACTTCAGCAAAGTAATTCAATTGCAAAGGCCTAAATACATCTTAAAAAGGGAACAGTGCTGCAACGAAATTATAGGCTTTTATTTGAAGGTGATAACATAATAAATTGGATTGAATTTAGGCTATATAATCAACTGAAAAAATAATTTACCTTTCTCTCATAAACCATTTTTCTTCTCTATTTGACCTATCTCGTTCTCTTGATCTGTCTCTATCTTTTGATCGGTCCCTAGATCTATAAAAATCATCGTCTCGAAAAGCAGGAGTTTTCTCTGTCTCTATGTCTACTTCTCGGTTCACGGTCATAATCATCTCTATATTTATCTCTGTATGATCTATCTCTTGACCTAGACCTAAAATATTTTACTTGTTTTAATATTATTGTACCATTCAAAACAAAGATAAATCAATTTACATTCAATTTCTGAAGGTGGTTTGAGTTGGTTTTTAACAATTTTTCAGGTTTAGATATAGTCAACTTGTCATTTCCTTATAAAGAAAAATATTTATTTAATATTTAAAAGCTCTATACTTATTTAAACCAAAAGTAATTCCGGAGTAGTCAGAAATACAAGAATAAAACACAACAATAAGTGAAAATTTGAAATCGATCATAAATGAATTATAACTTGACTCCGGTCAAGTTCGAATTCACTGCTAAAAATCTGTTTAATTTTATAAAATTGAAAAAGAAACGACTTCTTTATAGAACTGTATGAAATTTTAACAAATCATAACGATTTAAGTGATTTTTACTTCCCTTGTTGAAGAGAAGTTTGTGGTCACGAAAAAAATCACCTTTGGCATATCTTCACGTTTTGAGGGTCACTAAATCATTTTTTTATTGTCTACCTCCCCGCCACTATAGGAATATCCGTCAACGTTGCCCAGGTGCCGAAACATACATTTGTATTTCACGGCCCTTTTAAGACAACGCGATAGTGCTACCACGCGTATTATTGCATTTCTGCATTATGTACTGCCTCAAAGAACCTTTGCCGGAATCGAACCAGCGACCATCGGTTTAATATGCAAGCTCAGCTACTACGCTACCGGGGCCGAGATCACGAAAAAAAACATCTCTCATTTGCGGTTTGCCAATCTGTTGGCACAATAATTCTAAAATGAAATGAGACATTGATTTAAAATTTGGCATATATATATAATACTTGAAATAGCAAAGGAGTCTATAGTTATTGAGCGATATCACTTCAAGAGAGGGATGAAAGAGCAGGGATCGTTAAATATTGTATAGTTTTAAGAGTAATAGAATTTTTTCTGATTTCTGGTCGACATAATGGACAAAAAAATAATTATTTATAGTCTCACATATAAGGAGTTAAAAGGGAGTTGAGTGGAGGGTTAAAAGAATTGTTTCGTACATATAGTTGCAAGTCCTGTTCAAGGTTCTTTTTATAAATTACTTCCAATTTTGAAGAAGCCCTTCACTTTTTAGCCTTCTTTTATTACCGTTCTCAAATCTCTCTACCAAAGTTAGTATTTAAAAATATCAAGTATGACAGGTAACGAAGTAACATGAATACATTGAGGTTAGATAGAATACCTCAGGACACAGTAGTCCAATTATCTATAAAAGTTATGCTATTTTTATTCAAATGTGTTCAAAAATATTTAGAGATCAAATATTCAAAAATAGTAAGTATTCTTTTATAGTTTAGAAACTTTAATATTTAAAGTTTTTTTCTGTCAGTCATATTTGATTGTCCTAAATATCAAGGGATTCATTATCAATTATATATACTGTAGTCTATTTAGATACCAAATAAGGTTCAATCTATGTTCCATATAGATTTTTTTAAAAGCAGTGCTTTCTACCAAGTGAGGTACAATTGGGTGATAGCCAAGAGAGACAAACAGGATGGGTTGCATACCCCCCTTTTTTTATTTGTTATTTTTCATAATTCTCAAAATACCGCTTGAATAAACTAGCATGTTACTTTTCTAGTTTTTTAAACTTCACTTAAACTGGAACTAATTTTTTACTTACAGCTCAATCAACAGAAAATCAGAAATTGTAATTTTTTAATAGGATATTTTAAAGAATTCAAACCGAAAACTCTTTTGGGTCTTATGATCCCAAAAACTATTAAATAAGTAGTGTATCTACAAGAACTCGAATTTTCAACCCAAAGTTTTTTAGCATGCACACTTTTTTAAATCACCCTGTATCTCAGAAAATATATTAAAATTGGCTTTGATCATTTTCCAATTTTTTATAGATATCAAATAGCCTTTGAACACCATAAATTAAAAAGATCGTTATGTTAATCAAGAAATTATTATTGTGTTTCGTTACTCTGCAAATCTCAAATAGTGTTTTGAAAATGATATAAATTATTCTCCTTCTAAATTAAAACCTCGATTGGAGCAAGTTTCTTCTAAACCTCTTGCCTACCGACAACGGCGTGAAAATCCTAACATAAATCGTCTTTTTTTGTGATCGGAACAGATGCAAAGAAATTATCCACGAAACCAAAGAGGCACACAATCAACAAATTAAAAACAAACTTCTCGCCTGCCCCAACAATTCCAGGTCCTTTTGGTCAGTGGCTAAAGCCATTAGTCCCAATTTCACCAAATCCACTACTCTTTGCTTCACATTCTACTGTCGATTTCCAAAGAAAAACACCACCCACTATTCCCAATACTGTCTTCAGACAGCGTATCATAAAACGTATTTTAATGAACCTAGACACCAAAAAAAGCTTCTGGCATAGATGGGGATCTGACATAGCACTCAAAAAATGCGTAAAAGAACTAACTCCAGTTTTCTCTAGGCCACTCCTTCCCATTGGAAATGTACTACAGTTCAGCAGATACCCAAAAAACTACCGACCAATCGGAGTGCTTTCAATAATATTGAAAGTTATGAAAAAGGCTACCAATCAGCATCTTTTAAAATATCTAATAATATGGAACTTGTAAGCAAAGATCAACAAAAGATTTTCTAACTTATGTAACACATGTTTGGAACAATGGAATTGAACATTTTGAAAAATCTCGAAAGGTTGCACTTGACATAGGCAATGCATTTGACCCTGTTAGGCATGACGGATTGTTAGCTAAGTTATGCTCTTATGGTATGTCTGAAGGATTTTGTTTATGGCTCTTGGGTTGCCTTAGAGAGTGTCCTTTACGAGTGGCGTATGGCAGATTTCTTTCTCACACCTTCACTATCAACGCCGGTGTGCTCCAAGGCTCCATTCTCCTACTCTCTTTCTTATTTACATTAACGATCTACTAAAAAGGATTAAAAATTCAATCTACAGCTTTGCAGATGACAGTAAGCTTATTTCTTCATTCACTTTAAACGCTCGAATATCGACTCCTCGTGCAAATATCCGTAGACAGCAGGAAGTCGTTGGACTTAAAAAGATCTGGAAAACATTCTATCTTGGGGGGTGACAATAACCAAGTAGAATTTAATGCTACAAAAACACACGCGGCAGGTTTTTCTCAAAAAGTTAACGTTGCGGAACCGGACAAGGCTATGTCGGGATACAGAACCCACCAGAAATCTTGATACCTTGGAACATCGAAGAACGGTTGACGATTTGAGCCTATTCTAAAAGTATTTTTAGGTAAAGTATTCGATAGATGTAGCCCGCTTAATTCCACCCAGAGCGGTGCATGCAATTAATACACGGCACGATAATACATAACATCCATATGAGGTTCCGCTTGTTACTCCTTGTACAACAATTTTTAAGCAGCCAGTGTTTCCCACCTACTACAACTTACAGCAATTCAAGACCAACGTGAATGGCCTTTTCCGCACATGCGTCATTCCTGTAACGCTTCAGGGATTTCCCTACAGTACGTGTACTACGTTTATAAAGAAAAAGGAGAACAATTCCATCATTTTTACCACAGCGGATGTTTTAAATTTTGATAACAACACACTTTATTTCTTTTGCTTTAACAGTTTGCATTCTTCAAATGAAGACAACCACAACATTAAGCAGAAATAAGGGTTGCAATATCTCTCTAATATGTAAATAACAGTATATGTTATTTAAAAAAACAGTACCTGTCTCTATCCCTACGATCAAAATCTCTATCTCTACTGTGATGGCGGCTTCGATAACTGGTTTTATCAGGAGATGGGCGTTCTTTTTTAATTTTATGACGTAAATCCTCATATTTTAATTTTTTTTCTCGGCTTCGACTTCTTCCTCTGCTGCTACTCCTATACCTTTTTGATTTATCTTTACGTTTATGTTTTTTTCGTTTTTTGGTTTCAGCATCCGAATCTGAAATTTCCCCATCCTCTTGCTTAATTTTAATTTTCTCTCCATCTGATGAAAGGCTGATTACTTTTTGACTAATCGAATCTACACTTGAAATTTTGTTGGCACCTTCTGCACTCTCAGCCTTTATTTTTTGTTCTTCCTTTTTAATCTGAATTTTAATGTCAGGAAGCAGGTCGGGAATGTCTAAAACAGGAAACAAAAATTAAAACAGTTGTTTACAGAGCAGCCAGCATAGTCAGATTAATCTCAAACACAATCGGGATGCCAACGCTGAGCTGCTAAGCATCCTGACCGATAAAAACGAGACGACCTTAATACCGAAACCTTGTGTTTTTAGAAACCAAGTTAAGGTTTAGGAGAAGCCGGCCACGTGCGGGTTGGAAAGGAGAAAGCATTGAAGTCGAGAACCTGCATCCTAGTGTTCAGTGATGTAAATGTGATCCCGCTACCCCAGATGGGATCCAGTGACGTCACCGCGGCAGTTTTTGGGTATAAGGTAAGCAAAGATAGTTGTAAGTTGTTAGTTTGTAGTCTATATCTACCATACGACGATGCACAGCCGCCAATTACAGAGGATTTGGAACGAGTAATGACGTTCGCGAGAGGTAAAGGTTTACCAGTTTTGATAAGGTGTGATGTCAAGTCAGCAGTAACACTAATGCGCGAAGCCCTTCTAGAATTTGTGGCATACACAAATCTAGAGGTACTTAATAGAGGCGGTAAGGCCAAGGTGAGGTCAACAGGATCCGGAAAGAGGTAAATGATATTCCGCTAGTCTCGAGAGGTTTAGTAGATGAGGTTTCTTGACATATAGTTATCGCATGATTAGAGCTTATGTCCGACGGCAAAGGTACCACTCTGATTCGCCCATTTTCGTAAATATAGAGATATCGTAATTGCTATTCCGGATGTTGTCACTAACATTCAGGATAATGTTGATAAAAACCAAATATGTTGTTCAATATCTCTAGATTTATGTAAAGCCTTTGATATTACATCTATCAATATCTAGAAAAAATGCTTTTTTAATCTAGGAATACGAGAAAACATATATAAATGGTTCAAAATGGAAACGTGAAAACTAGTGAACACCAGAAGCAGGAGAAAGTTGAAAGATGAACATAATCTCACTTTAGAGGGACATCTTTATGATGCTGGAATAGCTGACTAGAGATAAAATGCAAGTCTTTGAACTTGAAACATAAAAAATCGTTAAATGCGTTTCTCTCAAAACCATATTTTTGAACTTGACTTACAGCATAACTTAAACACTTTTCATCGGATCGCCACTTAATTTTAACCAACGTTCTCAATAATTTTCTCTAGAGAAATACATAAGATTATTCTAATAGATCTAATATTTTTATTTTTAAATAATGTACAAAGTCCAATTTTTTATGAAAAATCATATCCATTTTTTGCATGTTTGCCATCTTTACAAATATCAATATTTTTTAATGATTGTGTGTACTTCTCTTGCATATTTAATGTAGATTAAAAGGAAAAAAATTTGGTTGTTCTTTCACTAAAAGTAAATTTTTATTGGTGTCAAAATACAGGAGAGAAAGTTGGGTTGGATTGTCAAAGTGGGGTCAGATTGTCAAATATGGTAACTCGTTGAATATATGAATTTTTATTCTTCAGTTCCTTATTTATTTCAGTTTTTTGTAGTATTCTGTACAGAACCCTTATAAGATCACTTTGGTGTCTGTCCGTTTGTCACACCCAATTTTCTCCAAAACTATTTGACATAAACAGTTGAAATTTGTCATTAATATAGGAATTGATGGCCTCATTAGAGCTGTGTAGTTTTGAAAGTTAAATTTTGACTTAAGGGGTTAGTTCTGGGGCGTGAAATCAGGATTGAAAAAAAAATTTACCAGGTGATTGAGTGAGGTGTCAAATGAAAGCTTGTAAAAACATGAGTTAAAAAATATATATAAAGTACACAATTTTCTTCATATTATTTTTTGAAAAATCACTGTCCCCCCTTATCTCAATGTCTAATCAAAATTAAATTAAATTAAAATTATGATGATTTTTATTTTAGAAACAATCAATGTACGGAACACTAATTGCACTAGCCCGACTGTTTTTTAATTAGAGAATTTCATTTTTTGTCACCCATTACATATCTTCTCCAAAAACAATAGTTATCCTGAAACTATTTTGCCAATAGATCGGTGTGTTCCTTGTCCTTGGAATTTATTTTAGAGGGTTATTTTGTGTTTTTCTTATAAAAAGACTAAACTTCAGTCAACGAAAACTACATGACTACTAACATATATATATATATAGTACTAGTATATATATATATATATATATATATATATATATATATATATATATATATATATATATATATAGTATAGTATAGACATACTACTGACATATATATAGTAAAGATCTACATCAGTTAACTTTAACTACATATTTCATTTGTAAATTAAATTTCTAATTTATTTATTTATATTAGTTTATCATTAGTTATAACATGATCCAATTGCTAAACTCAGTTTATTGGTGTCCATCAGCAGCTGACTTTATTCTTTTTCATATTAAAGTGAAATGTTGGAAAGAAACTGTTTTAACTTAACATCAGAATAATAAAAGTTGTATTTTTTTACAAAAGATTAAGCTTTAAACTTCACTATATCACTATCACTATAAGCCTAGTTCTATCCAATGCTGAATGTAGGCCTTCCCCTTGAATTTCCAACTCAATCTATTTGCAGCTGTTATTATCCATCCAATGCTTGCAAACCTCTGTATATCATCCCACCATCTTGTTTTGGAACCTCCTATGCTTCTATTCTGGTCTCGTGGTCTGCATTCTAATGTCTGCTTAGTCCATCTACATGTCCAGCCGATTGCCGCTTTCTCTCTGCTATGTGCTCTATAATATCCTTTAATTTCTTTTATTCACATATCCACTTATTTCTTTTACTATCCCGATCATCTGTAGTTTGTGTGCTCTCTGGGTTTGAGCTAGTTTTTGTATATTGGCTTTATTCAGTGTCCAAGTTTCAGCACCATACGTAATTATAGGTAGGATGCACTGGTCATAAACTTTGGCCTTTAAGAATCTTAAGTAGGCAAACAAGGATAAAAACTACAGGTACTTGTGTAGGAATACAATACCCATCCTGACCAACATCCATATTAGTACCTAAGGTATTTAAATGAGAATATATATATACTGTATTTAGACATATTGATATTATTAAAAGGAATGTCACTATCACTCAAAAGTTCTGCCATTCCTGAAACAGTTTATATGTTGAAAATTAGAAAAACATCTTGTTTATTATTATGATTCTATATACAAAATTGCAAATAATATAATTTAATCTCGGTTCCTAATTTAATAATACTGATTAAATGTAAACAATTAGATGTAAATTGTTTATGTTATTATTTTCTTAATGTTCACTTTCATTTTTTATACCCTATATATTCAACTTTAAGTAATAATACTTAAAATTTATTAATTAATAACCAAAAACAATAACAAATATATCTAATACTATAAACTACTCCTGGTATAGGGATTCTGAACAACGAAACAACCCAAAAACCTCAGAAGGTAATTGTTTTACTGATACAATACTGCCCTTAATGAGGGAAATAAAAGTAGAGGATACATACTCCTTACTTTTCTATTAATTAAGTTTATTACACTTTTTCTCTACTTACCTAATGATAACGACGTTCCTTCTATTTTAATCTTTTTGTCAGCCTTATCTTTCTCTTGTTTAATAAGTATATGGGCCAAATCTATCTCAGAATCATCTACAGAGGAACTGGAAGAGGAACTTGAAGAACGCTTTTTCTTTTTACTTTTCTTTTTGTGCTTTTTATCTTTATGTTTATGTTTTTTTTTGCTTTTTTTACTCTTTTTTACAGATTCTTCGTTTCTATCTTTTTTCTCTTTTTTTACAATAATAGGTGGTTCTGCGTCAAATGTGCTAAACAATTCTGATAATATCTGCATTGACGATTTTTTTTGTTCCGACATCGTTAATTTCTTCTCTACATATTTAAAACCACTATCTTCTTTTGAGGGATTCATGTTATTGAAGCACTATTACTTAATTCACATGATTCTTATTTACTAACAAGAAACAATGACAACTCCTGAAAAACTTTGCCCAAATCAAACCGAATAACATAACCTGATTATGAGATGACAGATGCCACAAAATCAAAAGGGTTAGGTCAGGTTAACAGTAGACATATTTTCCTGCTTGAACCGACCACATACAGGCACTGGTTGCTTTTGGTAGCAAACTGTTTGACGTTTGTGTGACGTCGGTCAACAGAATTTTAGTTGTCAAGAAAGTGAGTTGTTCACTACTATTAGGTTGCTTAAACCTTTTTAACCTGGGTAGTGGGATAACTGTCCATATTTGTTAGCGAAAAATAGAATAGAATAATATGAAAGTTGTATTCTTTATAGACATAGATGTGGCACATGGCCCAAAAATGAAATATAAAATACATCATTCTTGATAAATTGAACAGGTCAAATATAAGTAAGACAATATAACATTTTACAATAATTAAAATATCTGACATAACACAGTTTATGTTATCCCATTATAAAATTCAAGAAGTGTGTAATATGCTTTGGAGACCAATAATGATTTCAAATATTTTTTAAGTAGAATACGAGGTAGACTACGGAACTGAGTTGGTAACTCGTTCCATAATTTTTTTATGGAATATTCAACATTTTTTGAAGGTTTTTATTAATAGAGTGCTGAAAATCGTTTTTATTTTTGGTGTTGTTGTAATTATGACTTAAAGAACTGTCTAAAAATAAATCTGGGATCTTTGTTATAAATAAACATGATTCCAAGATATATAGACACGTAACTGTTCAAACTTTATTCTTGATGAATACCAGCCTACAACTGTTTCTAGGACATTTCTTAAACATCTCTTTTAGATTATTAAGACTCTACTTATATGAGATGAGTTACCTCAAAATATATATGGAATCCAAGACTACAAAGGCATGAAACGCCATCATGGCAGACGCTTTACTCATACAGTAAAACAAGACATTTAGAGCAGGGCTGTCAGGGTCATGCACAGTTCGAGCCAATTTCGGAGGTAAAGCCTCCCGCTGCCCCCATCACTGCTAGACGTTAAGAGGCCGAGCCGCCGATCGCAGCTCGGCCGCTTACCAAACACAATGCGCTCCTTGTCTGTCTCTCATAGCCGCTCCTGAGACTGCGCGAACGGCGGCAGCAGCAGTGGTGGGGGCAGCGGGAGGCGTTACCTCCGAAATTGGCTCAAACTGTGCATGACCTTGACAGCCCTGATTTAGAGCATACTGTACTTGGTTAGAGATGTACACAGTGATTCCGTGTGATGCTTCCAACCCAATCTGCTGTCAACCGTCACGCAGAATTACTTTCCTGTAATATTTTATCATTAAAGTAAAACTCATTAATTTCATTTATCCTATCAAATTTTATAAATTGAATTTTATCAACTTTAAGAAGGAAGTTATTTTTTATAAACATTCTTCAAGATCACCGATGATTTCAATCACATCAAATTTCATAATGATATGCAATGTTTATCGCCCCCATTATTTTCATTTTCTATCCTTGAAGCAATATCGCTCAAAAATTTAGGTTCCAGTCCACGTCTAGTATTAAATGTATACTAAATTTGAAATCGATCTTATTTTACTATAGAGTTATTGTGCCCACACGCAGACATACAGACATTGTAGAGTGTTTTTTTTATCCGGTGACCACGAGACGTGAAGAAATGCATAACTCCCAGAATTTGTTTTTTTGCTAATATAATCCAAGGGTGGTTCTTCTTTTATAAAACAAAACTATTTTATTTCAAACTCTCCCCCCTTAGTCATTGGCAGAAATTGGTAAAGTGTAACTATAAGAATTTGACAAACCAGTCAACCATCTCGGAATTAAAGTTAGCGGTGTGATTATTATTTCTATCTTTCTGAAATTTAATTTTTAATTGCTTTACTTCAATAAGATTGTCAAGCCGAGTATCCAAATGTTTATGCTGTGGTTATTACGTCATAGTGTTATAACATAGGTTAAATGATTTGAATAGTTCTGAACAGAAAAAGTAACCCTATTGTTAATTCAAATTTGACAACTCGCTATAAGATGGGAGATGGCGAAAATATGCCATAACCTTTTCCAAGTTTAAATTTGATATTACGATATTGGCGGTAAAACCGTGTTAGTTTACCTAAAAATTTGATCTTGTGCATCTTACCTCGTATATTTCTATTTTCTTTTTATAAAATGGGCGAGGAAAAACAGTTTGCAGCTCTTAATTTAGGTATGTTATATTTTAAAAATACATAGTTTTAATTGTTATTCTTGAGAATGATCATATATTTCTGTTATCCAAATTGAGACAAAACGTTAGTAAGGTAATACTACGTTGATTCTGTTCATTTTTTTACAATTTTAATTCAAATATCAATAAAACAGTGACAACGAAAGTTTAATTTTTCCTTATTTCATGTCAAACTAATAGATGATTACTGTCATTTGCTTTGGAATGAGATTTATTTATAAGGGAGATTCATGATTGCATAAAATTAAACTGCTCGTTGCAAGCATGTATAGTGCAACTTTTGTTTCAGTTTGTATACTATTAAATAACATAAAATAACATTCAACGACCTTATGGAGCAAATGCATTTTATAATTAATATTAGTATGAGAGTTGCTCATATTTTTTTAAAATTATAGGTATAATATGAAATAAGGTATAAATATAAGGAATAATAATTAATTGTGATAATTCATATTTGTTTTTACAATCTAAGAGTTAAGTTCTTACAATCAATTGTGATTTGTGGTTATTCATGTGATACCTACTAGCAGCCCTATTGAATGTATGCTTACATTAAATCAATTGTTTAATGAGCGAACACATTAAATGAGTCTAAAATCATGTAATTCATATTGGCAAAATAGTCAAAATTAACAATGTGGGTACTGTTATACAACTGTGCCTAAACCAATGCTAACTACAAACTGCCAGTAATATATATATATATATATATATATATATATATATATATATATATATATATATATATATATATATATATATATATATATATATATATTTATATATATATATTTATATATATATATATATATATATATATATATATATATATATATATATATATATAAAAGCAGAAAAACTATACCAGTATGCAGAGATACAGCAATGATTTATTAAGTTGCAATACTACCCATTTGGCACTCTGACTACAAGTCCTGACACCATAAAAATACACCGTTTTCATAGCAAGCAGTAGTTTTTTAAAATCAGTGCAGTAAATGAATAATTCCAATATAGGCAGTAAATAGTGAATTCCCAAAATGCTACAACTTAATAAGCAAATTGTCTATTTGAAATTATTATTTGTAGTTTTTTTAAAAATGTATTTGTTTGTCTGTCATTATTCAATTTAATTTTAACTAAAAAACTTTAGTTTATCTTGTGGATGGACCAATTATTATAATATTTAAAAGAACCAGCAGATACAAGTACAGGAAAAGAAAACAAACCTATGAAAATCATATTTGCTCCTTAAATTTGTGCAGTTTTTGTTTATCTTATTTAACAATCTAGGGCCGTATATCAGTGTGTTTGTTAAATCATGCTCAACCTGAGAATACTAATATGCTACCCATTCTTTGCTGCATACTTCTAATTTTGTTGACCATTTGTGGTTCTATTTTGTTAAGCTGATCGGTACAGTCAGGCTTTCTGATTTGTTTGGTTAAATTAGTTACTTTTTTTAACTGCATGGTTTATAATTGATCTGAATTAATAGGGGACAGTCATACAGCATGCTATTTGAGTCAACATTTAGAAAAACCACAGAACATATAGAAAACCCTATTATTTCATTTGTAAAAGCTGCAAGGCAATAGATTCAAAGTATGTTTTTGTATGTAATTGTTAATGTTTCATTCAGGTTTAAAGGCCCTCTAATTTTTATTTCTCCATCCTATACCTTCAACAGAACTATCCATAACCTTATAACTTATGAGCTGACCTGGGTTGTCTGGAATCAATTTCTTCTGACACATAAGAATGCTACCCTAATTAAGACAAACAATTTTGAAGAAACTAACAGATGTTATTTTAGTAACTATATTAGGTATCTGCATGTAAGGGATCTATATTATAAATTCTTTAAACAGAACATTGAGACAAAACTAAGATTTCTTCATTGATTCATAAAAGTGCTGACCATTAGTATCATAATCAACGTACAAAAGCAACACTGTGATTCAAATAGGCATGTAGATAAGTGTTGTGTATTTTCCTAAAACCATTTATTATAATATTCGATCTTTAAAAAAAAATATAATCAGTGAAATTTAAACTTTTTTACAGGATCATAAATTTAATGTTGTCGGTCTATATAAACATTAGTTAGGTAATGGCCTATTTAAAAACATATATGTATAAATGGGAATTTGATTTACTTGAATTTTTGCAGAAGTAAATATGAGCATGAGGGGTTGTTGCTTTTTTGATTAATGTTATAGACTCTGACTTACTAACTGACCGAAAAAATGAATTGAAGAAAATGGACTCTGAGGCAGCAGGTAGTTCCGGAAAAAAATGAGGTGTGACAGACAGATACCGAAGTGATCTTATAAGTGTTCCATACAGAACACTAATAAGAACAATATAAAACGCATTTTTCGTTTTTTTTAGTGATGTATTTAACAATGATAAATTGAATTGTAAAATTTTGATACCCGTACATAATGCAAGTAACCATTATATTGAAAACAATAAATATTATTTATGGAATGGAAGTAACAAGTAAAATAAGATACATTTAATATTTCTTTATACTGAATTATTTATTTTAAAAATATAATTTATTTGTTATGTATTTACATCAATTGTGTTTTTAGATATTGTTCAACAACAAAACTTTGTACGATTCTTTAATGGACTTCCCCAGGTAAGTACATATTAATTTTTATTTATTTTATTAATTTTATAGTGTTGATGATAAATATTTCCAACAAAATTATTTTTTCGTTGTGCATAATTATTTATACAGTAATACCCCGCTTAGCGCGACCCCGTTACGCGCGGTTTCACTATAACGCGAATTTCAAATTTCGCGCTCATGTAGTCATTAACTTCTCTATGGTCGCGGGGGGATCCCCGCTTTCTCTGAATATTCTCTTTGAAGAATTGGGAATTCCCTGTCCTTCGACTTTGTTCTATGGGGATTTCCTCGTTCGTTTCGTGTGTTCATTTGTTCCGTAATGTTAGTTCGGTCGGCTGGCAGTTTTGTTTTAATATTTATTGGAGATACATACATACATAATTTAACCCTACGTTAAAAATGCCGCCTGTAAAGAAAAAAGAGCGTAAAAGCGTCACTTTGGAATTGAAGATGAAAGTGTTAAGAAGAATGGAAAATGGAGGCAAAGCAACAATTGTTGGGAGAGATTTTGGACTCTCAGAATCGACTGTGAGAACGATTTATAAAAATCGGGAAAAAATTAAAATCTCCAGCGAAGGTTCAACACCTATAAGTGCAACAAAACTTTCTCGTTCGAGATCATCTATCTTAGAAAGAATGGAGAAATTACTGTCAGTCTGGATCGAAGATTTGAATAAGAAGAACACACCACTAAGTCAAGATCTCATATGCACAAAAGCAAAATCTTTGTATGAGATGCTGAAAACAAAAGAAGGAGAAGGGAGTGCCACTCCGACTTTTGCTGCCAGCAGAGGCTGGTTCCATCGGTTCAAGCAGCGTTCTAATCTTCACAATATCCACATAACAGGCGAGGCGGCCAGCGCGGACATTCAAGCTGCAGCTGAGTTTCCAGACAAGTTTCAAGACTTCGTTAGACGAGAGAAAATTCCTGCTTGTCTCATCTTCAATGTTGATGAGACCGCACTTTACTGGAAAAAAATGCCATCTCGAACATTCATTTCTAAGGAAGAACGTCAAGCCAGTGGTTTCAAAGCTGCGAAAGATCGACTAACACTTCTGTTGGGTGGTAATGCCACTGGTGATTTCAAACTGAAACCTTTACTAGTGTACCATTCAGAAACACCCCGTGCAATGCGAGGCACAGACAAGACAAGTCTACCAGTTGTGTGGCGATCAAACAGAAAGGCGTGGGTTACACGGGAAATTTTTCAAGAATGGTATTCTAATAGTTTTTGCCCATCAGTCAAATCATACTGTGACAGAAATGGGCTTGAACCTAAAGTTATATTACTCTTAGACAATGCCCCAGGACATCCAACCTCACTTGATACGCCCAGAGACTTAAAAGTGTACGTAAAGTTCCTTCCACCAAACACTACGTCAATATTACAACCTATGGACCAGGGAGCAATAGCAAACTTCAAAGCTTATTACCATCGCCGCACTTTTAGCCAACTAATTCATGAAACTGACGGGGAAGGAAGACAGTCTATGCGAGAGTGGTGGAAGTCATACAACATTATGAAGTCTATTCACAACATAGAAGAGGCTTGGAAGGAAGTTAAAATGAGTTGTATGAATGGGGTGTGGCGTAATCTTTGGCCAGATGTAGTGGAAGCACCTAGAAGAATTGTCCAGATGCAGAGACAAGTGCTTGAAGACATTGCTGCAATGATTGAGGGGTCTGAACTTGAAGATGTCACGGTAGAAGATCTCGTAGAACTTGTAGCAACGCACGACGATCCTATTAGCAATGAAGATCTGATCGAGTTACAGAATAATCCTATCTACGATGAGGAAGAACAAGTAGAAGAGAAAGTTTTATCTTCAGGGGAAATACAAAATGCACTTTCAAAAATTTATTCAGGTTTGGACATATTGCAGAGTATAGACAATAATGATGACCGTGTCTTGACCGTGTGTCAAACAATTAAAAACAGTGTTGGGTGTTATGAACGTATTTTACAAGAACGTAAACAAAACGTTACCCAAAAGACAATAGATGTATTTTTCCGTAAAAAATAAGAGTATGTATTGCATAAAGTGTTCTTAGAATTAAAGTGATTGATTAAAATGATTTGTATTTTTTTGTATTAAATTTTGACTATGTTTAATCATAAACCTCGATATACACGAATTTCAGTTAACGCGATTTTTTTCGGAACGTATCCCTCGCGTAAAGCGGGGTATTACTGTAATCAGTTTTAAATTCAGTCTTTTTTTTTATTTTGAAATAACATATTATTAACACCTTGACAACCAATCAATTTTCAATGATGCAATTTGAAGCATCGTTAAAAATAAAGCTTCTTAAGACTACCAGAGAAAAATATTATAATTCTCTTTTAAATTCAGAAAATATTCAACGAGAGAGCTAGTTTATTTTTAATGAGCTGTCTCAGATTAGTCATTGTGAGATTCTGATTTTTGAACCTAATGTTATCAACTATTACTATAATTTAATATAAATTAATTAAATTAACGCCCAACAAAGCCCCTGCAAAGCTGTAGATTGGATTCCCGATCTTTTCCAGCAGATCGTTAATGTAAATGAGAAAGATAGTAGGAGACAGTATGGAGCCTTGGAGTTGATAGTGAAGGTGTTAGAAAGAAATCCGCCGACCTCCACTCGTAGAGAATTCTCTCTGAGAAAACATGAGAGCCACAAACAGAACTTTTCAGACATACCATAAGAGCGTAGTTTAGCCAACAGTCCATCGTGCCAAACACGGTCAAATTCGCCTTGGATATGTCAAGAGCAACCGCGTTTATGATTTGCACAAATAGAGATGCTATAGCAGAGATGTGAAGAAAAGCTTGTGTCAGATGTTTTTTGGATAATCATTTCTGGATAACTTAATTCTAAAACAAAAATTAAATCTAAGTTGAAAGCTCGTAAGTATGTCATCTCCATTTGAAAAATGCAAGCGATATGAGAGAACAAATTTACCTGACTGTTTGGTATAGGCTCTACGGACTCATCAATCTCCATCGAATCGTCGAGTAGAATACAAAAATTAGCACTGGAGAAATCATTATTCTCTGGAATAAAGATAGGAATATGTAAATAAAAGAAGGATATAAATGTGGTGACTGTTTTTCAGTAATTTGTTGAGCAATCTTGCCAGTCAGTCGCAGAGGGTTAAATAAGAAGCATCGGCGGAAAACTCTTTTCCCCATCCTTTTCCTATTTTTTATGATCCCCTTTTTTCAGGTAAAAAATGCACATGGGACGCTCAGCACATCTAATGTCCCAAGTGGGCTGCAGTTCGCGCACTTGAGATTAGTGAAAAAAAACTGAAAAACACATTCATTTATTGCTTTATGGTCAGCAACCATAAAGCAATAAATTTCCCATACATAAAATCTCAATTAGTTTATGGTGGGTTTTTCCCAGATTTCTTCACGGATCAAATATCTGGAATCAACATGAAACACCTGGAAATTCATCATTTTATTATGGTCGACTATTGGAAAAAAAAAGAAAATACCAGACGTCCAGTAGTCGACCGGCCTATGACGACTACTAAAATTACTTACAAAATCGACCCCAGTATTCGACCAATCAAGAACTGGCGAAATTCCGAACTCTATTAACATTTTCTGTGCCTTTATTTCGAGTAAAACAATAGTTTTCTAACGTTTCACAGACAATTTCATTGAACATTCCGAGCGCGTCGAGTATACGCCACGGGTACCAAAAAAGTAGCTTTACGGCCTCTTCTCGACCTGCCAATCTCTCTTTAAATTTCCTTTCTTGATCCGTCATTAAGAGCCCTGGAACTGATGCTGGATTAAAGTTGGGAAGTTCAACTATCACTTGAATACGACGTCGTCAGGGATTATGCGATAAAAAATTTTTCCAACAGATTTAAAACATAAGTGGTCGACCATATATGGTGGTCGACCACTGGTTGGTGCACATACCCTTCGTAAAAAATATATGTTTCGTAAATAAATCATAAACAAGGTAAGAAATTGCACAGTTTGAATATAGAGCATACAGAAAAAAATAGGCATGTGTAATTCCTTTTTTAAATAACACGTAGGCTGAAAAGTTTTTGGTCTAACACAGAGGTTCCCAAACTTTTTTTTCTCGTAGACCACTTTCAAAATTTTACTGGTTTCGGTGGACTGCTACATTTCTACCATATTCCCAAAACTCGTCAAAAAATGTGAAGATTAGATCTAACGATGGAAATTTGCGTCGTGGCTGAGTTCCAATCCTAAATTCGGAGTGGTAAAAATAAAAAGAAAAATAATATATTTTCTTGTGCTCTATTTATTAAAATAATATGATTACAGACTTAATAGAATTAAAATTAAACATTAATAACGTACCATAACTTCAACAATGCAAATCAACAATTTAAAAAAAATAGTCATAATTTTAATGGGAGGGATGTACTTGATGGATTGACAGCAAATTATCAATATTTAGCTTCAGTTTTGTAAGGAATAATCGCAAATCTCCCCGTTCTGTGATGTCCAATCTGCTCATTTTTTTTGTTAATAGGTTTGTAACGACACTAAAACTTTTTTCGACAAGGTATGACGAGGGAAACGCTATCAAAAATTTTCTCGCAATTTCCCACAGCCCAGGATATTTTTCGGGTATTTCTGCCTGGAGCCAAAATGTTTTATAGCCTTTTTTAAATTTCACCTTCAGCTCCTCATTGCTGCTAAGCTCAAGTAGCTCCTCTTGTAATACCACATTCGCCACTTCCGTTTCATCAAATGGATTTATGATTATGATGGTGGTATTTCCATCGTCAGAATATCTTCAAATCTATTTTTGAAGTCATCATGCAGGGCATTTAAATGTTGAACGTATGTCTGAATATCCTCATCAAGACATTCTGCCTGTGACAAGTTTGGAAACTGGGAGAATTCGCACTGACTAATATTTTGCTTCATAAATTTCAATTTTCCAAGAAAAGCCGAAATTACACTCTTTGTTTTTTATTAAATTTAGGCTGTCCCCTTGTAACTGCGAGTTAATGTCATTAAATTTTTTGAACAAATCTGTCAAATACGCGATGTCTGCTTTCAATTTGATCAGGTTTTCTTTTAAATCTGGATCTTTACTTTCCAGAAACTCTAAAACTGATTCAAAAAGTGAGTAAAATCTTGTTAAACATGCACCTTTCGACAACCAACGTACTTCAGTATGTAAGAGCAATCGTTGGAAGTCTTCATCATTTTCGTCGCACAATTGTGCAAATAAACGGATATTCAACGCATTGCTTCTTATTTTGTTAACTGCTTTAATCACAAATTGAAGTGATTGGTGCAATCTATCACTCAAATTTTTCGCACCAGGTGTTGTCGGTGGATGACACAGAGAATTGCAGTTACTCCTGGTATAATTCTTTTAAGATGGCTTATAAACCCACGATATCGCCCGAAGATGGCAGGAGCTCCATCTGCTGCCACCGAAATAATATTTGTAAATGGAATCGATTTTTCCTTAAAAAAATCACTCAGTACATTAAATATTGATTCGCCTTTAGTGTCCGTCTCCAAAGTTTTCGCGAATAACAGCTCTTCATGGATTTCTTCGTCCATAACAAATCGCCAATAATAATGCTTCATTACCAGGTAAAGTTGACTCGTTCAGTTGAATAGAAAAATGAGTTGTTTGCAGATAATTACACAAGAAGCTTTCAATATCAGAGCTCATTTCATCAATACGTCTTTGTACAGTGTTGTTACTCAAAGGAATAATTTTGAGTACGTCAAATGGAGGTTCGTGCAGAACAGTTTTTAAAATCTCTTCAACAGCGGGTAAAATTATTTGTTCTCGCAGGCCATCATCGTTACTTTGAGACGTTGAAGCGAACATACTGTGCACGGTGGGTCTCTTTTCATATTTTTCCTTCAATGTTTGAAAATATTTTAAATCTTTACCTATTTTATCAGGATGACACCTTCTTAGATGTTCTTCGAGCTTCGACGGTTTCATAGAGTCATTGCTCAGAACTTTGTTGCATATAAAGAATATGGGCAATCGTTTGTCTGCCTTTGATGGCACTGTACTGTCGACATTTCTTCTTAGATTCACCTATGTTTCGTATCAGTTACCTACCTGTAAAGAAAAAAATGGTTGTTTTAGTAATCATAAGGCGACTTTAACAGGATATGGCTATTTTAACAGAATAAAATAGGATTAATTAATTATTGCAATGAAAAAAACCAAAATGCCGGCGGCAAAACTGATTTTAATTATTAAAGGCAATAAACTGCTAAGACCCATACAGAGGTTTTCACAAAACGGCTGAACCTATTTTAATGTAATATAATATATTTTTTGGTTAATTATATTTTGATACATTTATGTAAATTCGAGAGAAAATACTTTTAAAGAATATTTTGACATCAAAACTCCGCGATTTTAATGATTTATTTATTACTTTGATGTACGTTACGAGTGGTACATAAAGACACGTACAATTTATGAAAATATTTTTAGTCATTTAGCATTAGCAACTACGAGGGCACTGAAATATGTACAAATATGCAGGTCAATCATATATCTCTCCTTTAGTGAATCACCACAGTCGGGTAAATAAATAATTTTATAATAAAAAGTACTAAAAGTTCAGTCTTTCTCGGCTTTCTGTTCTTTTATAGAAGTATCGAATAATGGCCCTGTTCAGTATTTAATTTTTATTACGTATCTACTACACGCAAACATAACAAATATAATATTACAATATAAAATAAAAGTATGAATAACAAATAGGCAGGTACTTACTTTTTCCGGCACTGGCAAACACTGACATCGATTCACTCACACTTTTCTTTTCAAAATTCCGGAAACAAATGAGTAACGTTTGTCCTTGGCATTCGTATTTATATTGGTGAAGAATCAAACAAGTTCATGCAAGATTGCAAGCACAGCACAAGTCGTTTTCGTCCCTTTGCACGTCTGAACGGGTTGCGTTGCGAGTGGGCGGGCGGCGCTTTGCAAATCTCGACGCGCGTTGTACTGAATATCGAATATGCAAGTTTTTACAAGTAACAGTCGCTGACCTTCTTAAAATACACTACTCAAAAAAATTAAGGGAGGCTTTAAAACAAGGAAATTAATGCTAAATAAACAGACTATCTGATCCATATGCCGGCCTAACTGAAAAAATTTTTTTCAAGCCCGTGGACCAAAAAAAAAAGCAAAATATTTGCAATATTATTTTTTCGCGCTATCTGTTAGGATTGCATGAGAACCGTAGCTCCTAAAAAATTAGAATCCTAAAGCTTCAAAATGCTTTTTTTTAAAAGTCTCAATACGACCATTTTTCACCGAAATACAGTCTGTCAAAAATCACCGAAAAGTTTGGAATTTTTTTGCTTCCTTAATTTTTTTGAGTAGTGTATTATCTGCCTACATTGATAGGTAAAGCCAAGCCAACATTTTTGTTCTTTACTATTCAAACCAGATAAATTTTCGTGGACCGCCACTTACAACTTGTGAACCCCCATTTTTTTTTGACGCCAACGTAGACCCCCGCCGAGTCTCCCGTGGACCCCTGGGGATCCACCTGAACCACTTTGGGAATCACTGGTCTAACACATAGATGTCGCTCTTTTCATTAAATTCATATAATTTTTAGGAAGTACCAATCTTCAAACGATACGTGTCAAAATTTCGCGCCATTTCGACGATTAGTTTACAAGTTATAGTGGTTTTAGTGAGGCTACTTTTGATATTTTTAAAACAATGGAAAAAATTGAATTTCGTGTGTTGATTAAACACTGTTTTTTGATGGGAAAAAATACCGTTCAAGCAAAGCAATGGCTTGATAAGTGTTACGGAGATTCAGCCCCTGGAAAATCACTCATTTACTGGTATGCTGAATTTAAACGCGGTCGTACAGACACAAATGATGAATGCTCTGGACGCACAAATGAGGCAGTTACACTGGAAACATAAAAAAAATCCACAAAATTGTTTTGAATGACCGTAAAGTGAAATTGTCTAAGATAGCTGACACCCTATAGATGTCAAAAGAACGTGTTGGTCATATTTTGCATGAACATTTGGCCATGAGAAAGCTCTGTTCAAAATGGGTACCGCATTTGCTTACAGCGGACCAAAAACAATAACGTGTTGATGATTCTGAGCGCTGTTTGGACCTGTTTATGCACAATAAAACGGATGTTTTTATGCCATATATGACAATGGATGAAACATGAATCCACCACTACAAACCCGAACCAAATCGGGAGTCAGCTGAATGGACAGCAGCCAGTGAAAGCCGCCCGAAGCGACCAAAGACGCAACAGTCGGCTAGGATGGTTTTGGCCTCTGTATCTTGGGATACGCATTTAATAATTTTCATCTTCTATGCTGAGACGGGAAAAACCATCAATAGCGAATATTATAGAAAGTTATTGGTGCGTTTGAAGGCAGAGATCGCAAAGAAACTGCCCCAAAGGAACAAGAAAAAAGTGCTCTTTCATCAAGACAATGCATCGTGTCACAAGTCAATGGTTACGATGGCAAAATTGCATGAATTGAAGTTCGAATTGCTTCCTCATCCACCGGATTCTCCAGATTTAGCCCCTACCGACTATTATCTATTCGCGGACCCCAAAAAAATGCTCGCGGGAAAGAGATTTAGCTCCAATGAAGAAGTTATCGCCGCAACTGACGTTTGTTTTGAAGGCAAAGACAAATCCTTCTACAAAAAAGGTATAGAAATGTTGGAAAAGCGTTTGGCTGATTGTATCGCTCTTGAAAGAAACTATGTTGATGAATAAAGTCGAATTTTGCAAAAAAAAATGTGTGAAATATACTGTATCCATCATCAGCAGTTACCGTCGAGATTGAAGCTTTCGATCTGTAAGTCCGACTTCAGATATGCGTCCTGCTCTTCTTCCAGCAACATGCCTTTAGAACAATGTCGAATTCAGCATTAGTTGATGTCCGCTGCCTATCAGCATGTCGTGGTATGTGGCCTATCAAGATATACGGAAATAAATAAGTTCGCCTACTGCAAGTTATTTTGAAACTATACCGCGCAGTTAGGGCAACCACTACTACCTACTGGTCTCTCAGACTAAACTAAAAGTTTGCAGAATTTACGTTCTGAAGAAATACTACAAATGATTTGGTCTAAATAATTTAATTTATTCTTAGAATGTTGATGAATGCATAGGCTTCCTCTTTATTCTTTTTTCCAGAGTGACTATTGCGATACTGAAATATTTAGTTTAACATTGGTAAAAAAACAACTTAGTATTTATTTATATTAAAAATAAATGGTAGGTATATTTTACTTAATTATCGTGTACAAGAAATTATGAAACTTAACCTAAATATTAAAAAATTAAGATTCTCCTACAATTTTTTTCTTTAAATTAGTTGCACCCTGTTTTACTTTGTTTCCAAATCGTGTCCACCAACCTGATTTTTCTGTAGTTGGTTCAATTATATCATCAGGGTTTGTTGTTTCTTCGACATGTTCCTGGAAATTATTTGCATTAGGATGGTTATTTAGATTGTTGTAAGAAGTTTGAGCAGCGGGTACTTCCGAATACGGGTTTCTTAGTTTCCCCCCTTTGACACCTCCAGAATATGGTGGGGGTGGAGGTATAATTACACTTGCATGTTGGAATTCTACTGGGTCAATTTCGACTGCTTTCTCCGAATCTGAGTCAAGGGTGTGCGAATGGCCGTATTGAACTTCATAATTGTGACTCGAATGATAATTGTGATATCTACGGTTGTAATTTGATGATCCGCTATTAAAAGAGTCTAATGATGAAGTTCCTGCAGTATTGTAGTTAAAATGTGTTTTCAAATTTTCTTTTAGCTTTTTGCTAAGTTTAATCTGTAAATATTTTTCCAACTGTGTAATTTTTCTTTCATCAAAGTTTGCAATAATAAGCTCTGAATATTTACTAAGACCTGGTTCGCTAGCTCCTTGTACATATTCTGTTATATTATTTTTTAATTGTTTTTCTAATTCAGTATATAAAGTGTGGTAATTGTTATAAGAAGACAAATATCCTGGTGTTATATGCGTTAAATGATCTTGTATAGTGGCTTCAATTTGTTTACCAAAATCGTTTTCCATTTGAGTAATAATATTTAGTTGTTTTGGAGTTATATTTTCAAGCTTAACTTGAATTACTTCATATCCAACAGAAGGTTGATAAGATGGTCTCTCAGAAGATGTTCTGATACTTTGCTGAAATTCGAAATCTTCTTCATTGTCAACCTTGTATGCTTTCCTTAATTGTTCTCTAATTTTTTTAATAAATCTAATTTCCAAATATTTTTTTAAATCAGGAATTTTTTTCTCTTCAAATTGATGAGCGATGAGAGTTGAATATTGGTTTAAGTCTAAATCAGTAGTTCCTAGATGTGAGTGAAAATTACCCTCCAAACTTTCTGTTAAATTTATTTTAAGTTCTGTTTCTAACTTTTTAAGTGATTTTTTGAAGTTTGATGTTGATTTGATTTCATTTTGCACAGCCTTGTCAATAACATCGGTAAAATCTGCATCGATTTGATCAATAATTTTTAGTTGATCTGGAGTAATATTTTCAAGTTTAACCTGGATTATGTCATATTGGTGAGGAACATTTTGAACTGTGGTTCTGTGGAGGTAAGTTCTGCTCCCGTGATGTGTGTCATAAGTATTGGTGTTTGCTTGTTGATCTATGTTTAGAGGTGTCTGTCTGTTTCGTTGAGCTGCTCGTAATTTTTCAATAAGTAAATCTGCTTCTCTTTCTGCGTCATTGAGACGTTGTTTTGCGTCCGTGACTGTTGACCATTGCCTTGAGGTTTGGTATGAAGATGGTTCTTGAGGTATTACTCTCTGAGGCTGTATTGCAGGAGTTTCTGATCCACTGTTTTGGGGAGGTGGTAATGGTGGAAAATTGCTTAAATCCAGTGGGTCTACGCTACTTGTATTAGGAGTTGGAGAGTCTGCTGGTTTTCCCTCAAATTGATTTGAAGGTACATTTGGTTTGTTATCTAATACTTGATCAGCTGGAAGAGCCGGTGGATAATGAGGTAATCCAATATTAACCCACTTGTTGTTTTGTTTTGGACCAGTTTCTGGAGGAACGAAGATTGGTTCATGTTTTACATCGGTAGGTATATCACTAGGCCCTCCTATGTCTTCTTGTGGTTTAATTTTAGGTGCATTATTTTCTGTATTTATGTTCGAGCCTTCAATAGATCCATATGTGTTTATAGATAATTCATTATCTCCTCTCCAATTTTGTTCAGTTTTAGGAGGAAATGGTGCATTTTCAGGTTTCCTAATTCCTGCTGTGCTATCAGGATAAAAGGAATTTGAATTCCATGGTCTTCTATTTTGATTCATTGGTAGAGAGAGAGGTTATGATATTGAGAAAAATCTTTATTTGCTAAAAATGTTTTAGATATATCGTACAAGGGAAATGCTGTTGTTAAATGTTTGGATATCGACGGCGCGTTTGACAGTGCATTCTTCGAATCGTTAGGCAGGGATGTCAAAGAGAGACCTATCGAAGATAGGGGATAGTTTAATAAGAGCCATGCTCTCGAAAAGACGGGTCTTTGCTGAAATAAATGATCAATCAGGGTCACAGTAATGAAAGCATTTTCGTAGAGAGTGTTGTGGTACGTACCTTGCTATTAAATTGCTAATCACATTAAACGATGCTGGCCTGGACCAGCAAGCATACGCTTGCGATGTGATAGTTCTTTTGTAAAGTGGCAACAACCTTTCTAAAGAGTTCGAATTGCTTCCTCATCTACCGAATTCTTCAGATTTAGCCCCCAGCCACTATTATCTACTCGCAGACCTCAAAAAAATGCTCGCGGGAAAGAGATTTGGCTCCAGTGAATAAAGTATCGCCGCAACTGACGCTTATTTTGAAGGGAAAGACAAATCCTTTCACAAAAAAGGTATAGAAATGCTAGAAAAGCGTTTGACTGATTGTATCGCTCGTGAAAGAAACTATGTTGATGAATAAAGTCGAATTTTGTAAAAAAAATGTGTGAAATATACTGTATCCATCATCAGTCTGCTCTAGTTCAAGTGGTCCAAACCAACAACTTGCAGTTACCGTCGAGCTTGAAGCTTTCGATCGGTAAGTCCGACTTCAGATATGCGTCCTGCTCAAGATAGGCAGGGGCACTGTCTTCATCGTCAGTCCGTTCTGGTCGGGACGGCCTCCTTCCAGCAACATGCCTTTACAACAATGTCGAGTTCAAAATTAGCTGATGTCCGTTGCCTATCAGCATGTTGTGGTATGTGGCCTATCAAGATATACTGAAATAAATAAGTTCGCCGACTGCAAGTTATTTTGAAACTATACCGCGCAGTTAGGGCAACCACTACTACCTCTACCTAAAAACTAAAAGTTTGCAGAATTTACGTTCTGAAAAAATACTACAAATGATTTGGTCTAAATAATTTAATTTATTCTTAGAATGTTGATGAATGCATAGGCTTCCTCTTTATTCTTTTTTCCAGAGTGACTATTGCGATACTGAAATATTTAGTTTACCATTGGTAAAAAAAACAACTTAGTATTTATTTATATTAAAAATAAATGGTAGGAATATTTTACTTAATTATCGTGTACAAGAAATTATGAAACTTAACCTAAATATTAAAAAATTAAGATTCTCCTACAATTTTTTTTCTTTAAATTAGTTGCACCCTGTTTTACTTTGTTTCCAAATCGTGTCCACCAACCTGATTTTTCTGTAGTTGGTTCAATTATATCATCAGGGTTTGTTGTTTCTTCGACATGTTCCTGGAAATTGTTTGCATTAGGATGGTTATTTAGATTGTTGTAAGAAGTTTGAGCAGCGGGTACTTCCGAATACGGGTTTCTTAGTTTCCCCCCTTTGACACCTCCAGAATATGGTGGGGGTGGAGGTATAATTACACTTGCATGTTGGAATTCTACTGGGTCAATCTCGACTGCTTTCTCCAAATCTGAGTCAAGAGTGTGCGAATGGCCGTATTGAACTTCATAATTGTGACTCGAATGATAATTGTGATATCTACGGTTGTAATTTGATGATCCGCTATTAAAAGAGTCTAATGATGAAGTTCCTGCAGTATTGTAGTTAAAATATGTTTTCAAATTTTCTTTTAGCTTTTTGCTAAGTTTAATCTGTAAGTATTTTTCCAACTGTGTAATTTTTCTTTCATCAAAGTTTGCAATAATAAGCTCTGAATATTTACTAAGACCTGGTTCGCTAGCTCCTTGTACATATTCTGTTATATTATTTTTTAATTGTTTTTCTAATTCAGTATATAAAGTGTGGTAATTGTTATAAGAAGACAAATATCCTGGTGTTATATGCGTTAAATGATCTTGTATAGTGGCTTCAATTTGTTTACCAAAATCGTTTTCCATTTGAGTAATAATATTTAGTTGTTTTGGAGTTATATTTTCAAGCTTAACTTGAATTACTTCATATCCAACAGGAGGTTGATAAGATGGTCTCTCAGAAGATGTTCTGGTACTTTGCTGAAATTCGAAATCTTCTTCATTATCAAGCTTGTATGCTTTCCTTAATTGTTCTCTAATTTTTTTAATAAATCTAATTTCCAAATATTTTTTTAAATCAGGAATTTTTTTCTCTTCAAATTGATGAGCGATGAGAGTTGAATATTGGTTTAAGTCTAAATCAGTAGTTCCTAGATGTGAGTGAAAATTACCCTCCAAACTTTCTGTTAAATTTATTTTAAGTTCTGTTTCTAACTTTTTAAGTGACGTTTTGAAGCTTGATGTTGATTTGATTTCATTTTGCACAGCCTTGTCAATAACATGTGTAAAATCTTTATCGATTTGATCAATAATTTTTAGTTGATCTGGAGTAATATTTTCAAGTTTAACCTGGATTATGTCATATTGGTGAGGAACATTTTGAACTGTGGTTCTGTGGAGGTAAGTTCTGCTCCCGTGATGTGTGTCATAAGTATTGGTGTTTGCTTGTTGATCTATGTTTATAGGTGTCTGTCTGTTTCGTTGAGCTGCTCGTAATTTTTCAATAAGTAAATCTGCTTCTCTTTCTGCATCATTGAGACGTTGTTTTGCGTCCATGACTGTTGACCATTGCCTTGAGGTTTGGTATGAAGATGGTTCTTGAGGTATTACTCTCTGATGCTGTATTGCAGGGATTTCTGATCCACTGTTTTGGGGAGGTGGTAATGGTGGAAAATTGCTTAAATCCAGTGGGTCTACGCTACTTGTATTAGAAGTTGGAGAGTCTGCTGGTTTTCCCTCAAGTTGATTTGAAGGTACATTTCTTTTATTATCTAATATTCGATCAGCTGGAAGAGCCGGTGTATAATGAGGTAATCCAATATTAACCCACTTGTTGTTTTGTTTTGGACTAGTTTCTGGAGGAACGAAGATTGGTTCATGTTTTACATCGGTAGGTATATAACTAGGCCCTCCCATGTCTTCTTGTGGTTTAATTTTAGGTGCATTATTTTCTGTATTTATGTTCGAGCCTTCAATAGATCCATATGTGTTTATAAATAATTCATTATCTCCTCTTAAATTATGTTCAGTTTTAGGAGGAAACGGTGCATTTTCGGGTTTCCTATTTCCTGCTGTGTTATCAGGATAAAAGGAATTTGAACTCCATGGTCTTCTATTTTGATTTGTTCGTAGAGAGAGAGGTTATGATATTGAGAAAAATCTTTATTTGCTAAAAATGTTTTAGATATATCGTTCGAGGGAAATGCTGTTGTTAAATGTTTGGATATCGACGGCGCGTTTGACAGTGCATTCTTCGAATCGTTAGGCAGGGATGTCAAAGAGAGACCTATCGAAGATAGTGGATAGTTAAAAAAGAGCCATGCTCTCGAAAAGACGGGTCTTTGCTGAAATAAATGATCAATCAGGGTCACAGTAATGAAAGCATCTTCGTAGAGAGTGTTGTGGTACGTACCTTGCTATTAAATTGCTAATTACATTAAACGATGCTGGCCTGGACCAGCAAGCATACGCTTGCGATGTGATAGTTCTTTTGTAAAGTGGCAACAACCTTCCTAAAGAGTTCGAATTGCTTCCTCATCTACCGGATTCTTCAGATTTATCCCCCAGCCACTATTATCTACTCGCAAACCTCAAAAAATGCTCGCGGGAAAGAGATTTGGCTCCAGTGAAGAAGGTATCGCCGCAACTGACGCTTATTTTGAAGGGAAAGACAAATCCTTTCACAAAAAAGGTATAGAAATGTTAGAAAAGCGTTTGACTGATTGTATCGCTCGTGAAAGAAACTATGTTGATGAATAAAGTCGAATTTTGTAAAAAAAAATGTGTGAAATATACTGTATCCATCATCAGTCTGCTCTAGTTCAAGTGATCCAAACCAACAACTTGCAGTTACCGTCTAGCTTGAAGTTTTCGATCTGTAAGTCCGACTTCAGATATGCGTCCTGCTCAAGATAGGCAGGGACACTGTCTACATCGTCAGTCCGTTCTGGCCGGGGCGGCCTCCTTCCAGCAACATGCCTTTACAACAATGTCGAGTTCAAAATTAGTTGATGTCCGTTGCCTATCAGCATGTTGTGGTATGTGGCCTGAAATAAATAAGTTCGCCGACTGCAAGTTATTTTGAAACTATACCGCGCAGTTAGGGCAACCACTACTACCTCTACCTAAAAACTAAAAGTTTGCAGAATTTATGTTCTGAAAAAATACTACAAATGATTTGGTCTAAATAATTTAATTTATTCTTAGAATGTTGATGAATGCATAGGCTTCCTCTTTATTCTTTTTTCCAGAGTGACTATTGCGATACTGAAATATTTAGTTTACCATTGGTAAAAAAAACAACTTAGTATTTATTTATATTAAAAATAAATGGTAGGAATATTTTACTTAATTATCGTGTACAAGAAATTATGAAACTTAACCTAAATATTAAAAAATTAAGATTCTCCTACAATTTTTTTCTTTAAATTAGTTGCACCCTGTTTTACTTTGTTTCCAAATCGTGTCCACCAACCTGATTTTTCTGTAGTTGGTTCAATTATATCATCAGGGTTTGTTGTTTCTTCGACATGTTCCTGGAAATTGTTTGCATTAGGATGGTTATTTAGATTGTTGTAAGAAGTTTGAGCAGCGGGTACTTCCGAATACGGGTTTCTTAGTTTCCCCCCTTTGACACCTCCAGAATATGGTGGGGGTGGAGGTATAATTACACTTGCATGTTGGAATTCTACTGGGTCAATCTCGACTGCTTTCTCCAAATCTGAGTCAAGAGTGTGCGAATGGCCGTATTGAACTTCATAATTGTGACTCGAATGATAATTGTGATATCTACGGTTGTAATTTGATGATCCGCTATTAAAAGAGTCTAATGATGAAGTTCCTGCAGTATTGTAGTTAAAATATGTTTTCAAATTTTCTTTTAGCTTTTTGCTAAGTTTAATCTGTAAGTATTTTTCCAACTGTGTAATTTTTCTTTCATCAAAGTTTGCAATAATAAGCTCTGAATATTTACTAAGACCTGGTTCGCTAGCTCCTTGTACATATTCTGTTATATTATTTTTTAATTGTTTTTCTAATTCAGTATATAAAGTGTGGTAATTGTTATAAGAAGACAAATATCCTGGTGTTATATGCGTTAAATGATCTTGTATAGTGGCTTCAATTTGTTTACTAAAATCGTTTTCCATTTGAGTAATAATATTTAGTTGTTTTGGAGTTATATTTTCAAGCTTAACTTGAATTACTTCATATCCAACAGGAGGTTGATAAGATGGTCTCTCAGAAGATGTTCTGGTACTTTGCTGCAATTCGAAATCTTCTTCATTATCAAGCTTGTATGCTTTCCTTAATTGTTCTCTAATTTTTTTAATAAATCTAATTTCCAAATATTTTTTTAAATCAGGAATTTTTTTCTCTTCAAATTGGTGAGCGATGAGAGTTGAATATTGGTTTAAGTCTAAATCAGTAGTTCCTAGATGTGAGTGAAAATTACCCTCCAAACTTTCTGTTAAATTTATTTTAAGTTCTGTTTCTAACTTTTTAAGTGACGTTTTGAAGCTTGATGTTGATTTGATTTGATTTTGCACAGCCTGGTCAATAACATCGGTAAAATCTTCATCGATTTGATTAATAATTTTTAGTTGATCTGGAGTTATATTTTCAAGCTTAACTTGAATTACTTCATATCCAGTAGGAGGTTGATACGATGGTCTCTCAGAAGATGTTCTGGTACTTTGCTGAAATTCGAAATCTTCTTCGTTATCAACCTTGTATGCTTTCCTTAATTGTTCTCTAATTTTTTTAATAAATCTAATTTCCAAATATTTTTTTAAATCAGGAATTTTTTTCTCTTCAAATTGATGAGCGATGAGAGTTGAATATTGGTTTAAGTCTAAATCAGTAGTTCCTAGAGGTGAGTGAAAATTACCCTCCAAACTTTCTGTTAAATTTATTTTAAGTTCTGTTTCTAACTTTTTAAGTGATTTTTTGAAGTTTGATGTTGATTTGATTTCATTTTGCACAGCCTTGTCAATAACATGTGTAAAATCTTCATCGATTTGATCAATAATTTTTAGTTGATCTGGAGTAATATTTTCAAGTTTAACCTGGATTATGTCATATTGGTGAGGAACATTTTGAACTGTGGTTCTGTGAAGATAAGTTCTGCTCCCGTGATGTGTGTCATAAGTATTGGTGTTTGCTTGTTGATCTATGTTTATAGGTGTCTGTCTGTTTCGTTGAGCTGCTCGTAATTTTTCAATAAGTAAATCTGCTTCTCTTTCTGCGTCATTGAGACGTTGTTTTGCGTCCGTGACTGTTGACCATTGCCTTGAGGTTTGGTATGAAGATGGTTCTTGAGGTATTACTCTCTGAGGCTGTATTGCAGGAGTTTCTGATCCACTGTTTTGGGGAGGTGGTAATGGTGGAAAATTGCTTAAATCCAGTGGGTCTACGCTACTTGTATTAGGAGTTGGAGAGTCTGCTGGTTTTCCCTCAAATTGATTTGAAGGTACATTTGGTTTGTTATCTAATACTTGATCAGCTGGAAGAGCCGGTGGATAATGAGGTAATCCAATATTAACCCACTTGTTGTTTTGTTTTGGATCAGTTTCTGGAGGAACGAAGATTGGTTCATGTTTTACATCGGTAGGTATATAACTAGGCTCTCCTATGTCTCCTTGTGGTTTAATTTTAGGTGCATTATTTTCTGTATTTATGTTCGAGCCTTCAATTGATCCATATGTGTTTATAGATAATTCATTATCTCCTCTCAGATTTTGTTCAGTTTTAGGAGGAAACGGTGCATTTTCAGGTTTCCTAATTCCTGCTGTGCTATCAGGATGAAAGGAATTTGAACTCCATGGTCTTCTGTTTTGATTCGTTGGTAGAGAAGTACCGCTGCTATATAGTGGTCTATTACTCTCGGCAACTTCATTAAGAGTTGGTAGAGAATAGGTATTTTGATTAAGAGGTCGTTGTCCGTTATTACCATTTACACCATCTCCTGAATTTATTTCCCTTTGAATAAAATCATTGGAAGCTGTAGGCCTAGATTGATATCCATTAAAACCGGGATATCTTTGTTGATTACTATAACCAACATAATTATTAAAATTTGATTGATGTACGTTGTCAAAGGTGCTAATGCCAAGTTGTTCTGTAGTAAACCCATAGTTCAGAAACTCTCGTTGAAGTTTTTCTTGCAAACGAATTCTTAAATAACTTTCTAATTTACTTACACTACTCTGGTCAATATTCAAATAATAAGAATGATCATTTAAAATTCTTTGACACTCATGGTTAATATTGGTTTGCCATTTTTGTAATATGTTTCGATATAGTTGGTTTGGAGCTATAGATGAAGAAATATCACTTTTTATTGTAGATTCTATTTGTTTTGTTATGTTAGATTCAACCCTTTGAAAAACGTTTTTCACTTCATTAGGTAAGTCCCATGTGGAAATAGGAGATACGTAAGGTGTATTTTCGTGATTAATGCTACCTAAGTTACTAAAATCATGACTTATTTCCCTTGGTGCTTGAACATTATTCTCCTGTAAAGTATGACTTTGATCTATTTCTTGACCCACCGGTTTAAGCTCAGAATTTGTTGGTGAAATTTCGTATTTTGGATTTGACATATGGTTAAAATTAGATTCTACTGTTTGAGGCTTTTTAGTCGACGTCTGAACTAATGCCCCAACCCCTAGTTTCCCAAAATCAGGTTGACTTATTTGTTGAGTAGTATCTGTATCGTCAATTTCTTGTCCTGTAGGTTGAAATTCAATTGGAGCTATTAAATATTTTTGTGTGGTGGATTGAATATGATTTGCAACATTAGCAACATTAGAAACTGCTTGTGTTGTTCCCGTATTTGAATTATAATCAAACGGCTTTCTGTTAGGTTTTAATTGAGAAATACTATCAAAATTATCTTCAAAATCTTCAGTTTGCTGAGTTAAATCAGAATCATCAATTTCTTGCCCTACATTGCTTTGAGATTGTAGATTATTCGAACTTCCTACATTTGGTTTTGTTGCGTAATTAGAATTTTGAGGGGATAATCCAAATCCTATATTTTCTTGTTTCTGAGTTAAATCACTATTGACTTGATTTTGAGAACCCAGTTCAAGTTTTCCGTAACTGTTAAAGCTGGTATATTGAGGTGGGTTACGGTTGGACTCACTTGGAGTTAGATGGCTATTACTTTCTATTTTTTCTTCGACAAACGGTTTTTGTTGCTGGTTATTGCTTTGAAACTTATTTTCAGTTTCTAATGCAAGTTTACCAAAACCATGATCCACTTCCACTTGTTGAGTATCATCATAATCGTCAATTTGTTGGCCTAAGTCAATTTCTTGTTGTCCATTAAAATTCTCGACTGGCTCTACCCGTTGAATCGTATCAGAATCGTCTTCTTCTTGTCCAACAGTTTGGGGTGATTGTTGTCGATATGAATTACTGCCTCTGCCGTAACCGCTACTGCTGTAACCACCACTGCTGTAACCGCCACTGCTGTAACCTAAAAAAAAAATGTTTTTAGAGACTGACCATTTAATATTCATATCTTTGATATATCATGTAAAGTATTGTATATAGAAAAATTCTTACGTTATTTTAAATATTTTAAATAAAATATACACCCTCTGTTATAAGAGTAAGGAATATAAGAAAATAAAACATAAGCTAATTATAGTTTCTTTGATTGTGTTAGCCGATACTTGTTGGAAATTCATAATAAAATTATATAAAAAACAAGACTATGTTTTAATTTCCAATATATTTAAAGTCACTTGACAATTGTTTCACCATACAATGGCTTCTTCAGAAATAAATAATTATTTATTGTTTTTTATATAATTCTAATTATAGTTGTTGAAATCATTTATGTCAATTGATATACAGTGGCGTGCAAAAGTTTTCGGCCAGTGACATTTCATACTCTAATTTATTTAAAAAAAAAGACTAATGATTTTTAATCATTATGAAATGTGAGTATGAGATATAGGAAACAAAATAATATAGTAAAAGAATATTATTTATGTTTGTGAATATATTTATTATTATTATTCTTACATTTATGTGTGCAAAAGTTTCCGGCCACTTTGTAGTACGAGAAAAATTATTAGTCCGTATGCTCTATAATAGACTTAAATTATATTTTATGTTAATATTTTGTAGCCATACCCTTTGCAGCGATAACAGCCGCACAACGATATGGCATTGACTCAATTAATCGATTAAAACAAGCACGTGAAATTTTATCCCATTCTTCCTTCAATGATTTGAATAATGCGGCTTCATTTGATTATGTACGCTGTCGAACTTGACGATCTAGCGTTTTCCATAAGTGTTCTATTGGGTTCAAGTCCGGTGATTGAGATGGCCAGCTTAAAACTCTCACATTTCAAGCAGAAAACCACTGTTTTAACAACTTGGATGTATGTTTGGGGTCATTATCCTACTGAAATATCCAATTCTGCGGCAATGTTTCTTCAGCATATGATAACAAATTGTTTTCTAAAATGTCCTTGTAAATATTAGCATTCATATTTCCCTTGATCTCGATCAATGGACCGACTCCTTGTGCAGAGAAAATTCCCCAAACCATCACACTTCCTCCACCGTGTTTTACAGTAGGAATTTGGTACCGAACATCATTTCTCTTACCAATAGAACGTCGTACATGTTGTCTTCCATCGCTTCCAAAAAGATTAAATTTAGATTCGTCTGAGAAAGCTACTTTTTCCAATCTTTGATTGTCCAATTTAGGTGATCTTTGGCAAATTGTAATCGGACCTTCTTATTCTTTTTACTGAATAATGGTTTTTAAATACCTATACGGCCAAAAAGTCCCACATGTAGTCTTCGTGTCACAGTACTACGACCAACATTAGCTTTTAATGATACGATCTACTTTTTTAGTTGGTTTTCTTGGTCTTCCACTACGCGGAGAATCTTTTAAACCATATCCACAACGGTATTTTACAATAATATCATGGTTGATTTACCTATCGATAATAATGAAGCAATCTCACGTAAAGACTGTCCTTTTGAAAATTTTATTACTCTCTCACGAATTTGGATTTGCATATGCCGTGCCATGTTTATGCTCCCACGACCTTTTATATACTAAATGTGAACATTCAACGCGCTATTATTCGTAAATACGTCTTTGAACGTCCTACTGCGTCAATGTATATTATGTGGCCGGAAATTTTTGCACATATAAATATAAGAAAAATAATAATAAATATCTTCACAAACATAAATAATATTCTTTTACTATATTATTTTGTTTCCTATATCTCATACTCACCTCTCATAATGATTAAAAATCATTAGTCTTTTTTTTTAATAAATTAGAGTACGAAATGTCACTGGCCGGAAACTTTTGCACGCCACTGTAGTCTCCCTCAGCATCGCTATGGCGTTTGACAGGGTTAATCGCAAAATAGGTTTTTTTGTTTCGTTTTCTTTGAAATATTGTTGTGGATTATGTTACTGCTACTTGAACGTTTCTGATGGTGTTATACCACTTTCCTGGTAAATATAAGCGGGAAAAGAAAAATCGCTTACAGTGTATCAAACTAGGTGGATACGGTGAATAACTTAACGCACCAACTTTTTATTTCGTCGCAAACTGTCTCATAAGGGCCGAAAAATTATTGATCAGCTTGTGACGAGCAAGTCACGAATTCAATTCTTGAAGGCACATGTGTACGATTTTTGTTTTTCTTTGGTCTAATAACGTATACTTTAAAATTTACTCTGTTCAGTCCAGCTTTTAAGCGACTCGACTTTTCGTCATTCTCAAGCATGTTACGACCACTTTAAAATCGCTTAAATCAGTCGTACATTTGAGTAGAGGATATCATTCTTCACCATATGCTTTTTGAAGTATTTGATGCCGCGGTAAAATCTTTACCACGTATAACACCAGAATTATTTAAAGCTCTTTATTTGAAAGACATTTTCTTACTTACCAAGTGTACAAGTTTGAAATGCGGATTTCAGACAACAGATGGTGCACCAGTGCAGTTTGTACTATAAAGATTTGACACTGCGCCATTTTGTTGTGTCATCAACAAGTCTCAGATGCGCACGAGTTATAAATTGGAAAAGTGTGTGCGTAGTGTTGTGTTCAATATGTCGAAATTTATACCGAACAAAGAGCATTCGCGGACAACATTAATTTTTGTTTTCATTTGAAGAAAACTGCTGTTAAATCTTACCGATTACTTCGAGAAGCTTATGGTGAATATGCTCCGTCGCAAGATACGTGTGAACGATGGTTTCGGCGTTTCAAAAGTCGTGACTTCGATGTTGCAAACAAGGAACGTGGAAAACCGCCAAAAAAAATACGAAGATGTGGAATTGCAAGCATTGTTGGACGAAGATGATTCGCAAACACAAAAACAACTCGCCGAGCAATTGGGCGTTAGTCGACAAGCTGTTTCCAATCGGCTACGAGAGATGGGAAAGATTCAGAAGATCAGTAGATGGGTACCACATGAGTTGAACGACAGGCAAATGGAAAAGCGCGAAAACACGTGTGACATTTTGCTCGCTCGGTACAAAAGGAAGTCGTTTTTGCATCGTCTAGTTACAGGGGATGAAAAGTGGATTTATTCTGAGAATCTCAAGGGCAAAAAACCATGGGTAGACTCAGGCGCGCCATCCACATCGACCGCAAGACCGAATCGCTTTGGTAGAAAGACGATGCTCTGTGTTTGGTGGGACCAGAGGGGCGTGATCTATTATGAGCTGTTAAAACCTGGGGAAACGGTTAATATCAAACGTTACCAACAACAATTGACCGATTTGAACCGTTCGCTGCTTGAAAAAAGGCCAGAATACCGAAAGAGGCAACACAAAGTCATTTTTCTTCATGACTCCATCATATACGGCAAAACCAGTTCGCGACACGTTGGAAGCACTCAGCTGGGAAGTTCTGCCCCATGCGGCTTACTCACCAGACTTGGCTCCTTCCGATTACCACTTGTTTGCGTCGACGGGTCACGCACTTGCTGAGCAGCGCTTTGGTTCGTACGAAGATGTGAAAAAATGGCTCGATGAATGGTTCGCAGCAAAAGGGGGAGATTTTTACTGGCGTAGTATTCACAAATTGCCCGAAAGATGGGAAAAAAATGTATAACAAGAGATGGAGAATACTTTGAATAAGGCACTTTTTATCATTCTTCCGAATTTAACATGTTTTTTTTAGAAAAAAAATCCGCATTTCATATTTGTACACCTGGTAAATTGGTTTGTTATTTATTTCTTACTAATTTATTTTAGATTGTCAATTTTGTTAAATCAGTAAACCTATATTTGTTATCGTACTTGTCTATCTAAATTTTTTTTGTATATTGAATAATACTATAATGTCTCTGTTTGATTCTCTGATTGTAATAATAAAAGAATTCTACAAGAGAGTTGTTTTAATTACTCTGTCTAACAGATGAATAACATTACGCATAATGCTCGGTCATTGTAATCATTCCACTAATAAATAATTATCTCGGCTGATCTTTCTGGACATTTTTGTAATTGCCTTGCAATATGAATATAACTGGCTTGGCTCATAACAAATATATAGTAAAACTTAAGTTATAAGCTGTTTATATAGATAACCCGATTTGAAATTTCCTAATGTAATTCTAGATTGTTACGCAAAAACTGTTTAATATACTGTATTGTTAACACGTGGGCTGAAAAGTTTTGGTCTAGCTACTTAAAACACATTCTTTTTTGCAAAATTCGACTTTTTTCATCACTATAGTGTCCTTCAAGAGCGATATAATGAATCCAACGCTTTTCTAACATTTCTATACCTTTCTTGTGTCTTTGCTTTCAAAATAGGCCTCAGTTTCGGCGTATAACCTCTTCATTGTAGCCAAATCTCTTTCCCGCAAGCATTTTTTGAGGTCTGCGAATATATAATAGTCGCTGGGGGCCAAATCTAAAGAATAGGGTTGATGAGGAAGCAATTCGAACTTCAATTCATACAATTTTGCTATCCTAACCATTGAGTTGTGACACGGTGCATTGTCTTGATGAAAAAGCACTTTTTTCTTGTTCATTTGGGGCCTTTTCTTTGTGATTTCTGCCTTCAAACGCACCAATAACTTTATATAATATTCACTATTGAAGGTTTTTCTCTTCTCAGCATAGTCGATGAAAATTATTCCATGCGCATCTCAAAATACAGAGGCCAAAATCTTCCCAGCCGACTGTTGTGTCTTTGATTGCTTCGGGCGGCTTTCACCGGCTGCTGTCCACTCAGCTGATTTCGATTTGACTCCGGTGTGTAGTGGTGGATCCATGTTTCATCCATTGCCATATATCGCATGAAAAAATCCTTTTTATTGCGCTTAAACAGGTCAAAAGAGCGCTCAAAATCATCAACACGTTGTTGTTTTTAATCTACTGTGAGCAAACGCGGTACCCATTTTGAACAGAGCTTTCTCATGCCCAAATGTTCATGCAGAATATTACCAACACGTTCTTTTCATATCGAAGTATCGAGAACAGCGATTTCGGTTCGTATGCACAATTCAGAGCTCGCAGTTCTTTTGTACATATTTTTACTCCAATAGCAGAAGCGGAGTAGAAACGTACCAAAACAGCTAGTACATTTGTAATAGCTCCTTTATTACATATTTGTCTTAATTTTTAAAAACATGGAACTAAATTATATGTTGGAATGTCATTTCATTTGACTTCATTCTTTGAAGTGAAGCTGCTATTTGTTACGTACGCTGTTGTGTAATGACTAGTAGTACGTTTCATCCTAGGGATGGCGGTCGTTCACTTTGAGTAGCTTTTCTTGAAGTTTAGGAATCGAGTTTTCTACGCGCGGAAACTTTTGTTATTAACAATATATTTTACTTGTTTTGCTAGGCATTTATTTTGGTGTCTTCTACATGAGCGACCGCCTCGGGCGGAGCTACACGACAAAGTCGAGAAAACACATTAAAACGTGTTGTTTTAATTTTATCACTCTAGTCGTGTGGCTCATGGTAGGCGCCCATGTACCAGGTGTACAAGTATGTAATCTGAGTTTCAGACAACAGATGGTACACCAATGCAGTTTGTGCTATACAGATTTGACACCGCACCATTTTGTTGTGTCATCAACAAGTGTCAGACGCGCACGAGTGATAAATTGGAAAAGTGTGTACATAGTGTTGTGTTGTTGTCTTCAGTAAGTCGAAATTTATACCGAACAAAGAGCATTCGCCAACAGCATTAATTTTTTGTTTTCATTTGAAGAAAACTGCTGTTGAATCATACCGATTACTTCGAGAAGCTTATGGTGAACATGCTCCATCGCAAGATACGTGTAAACGATGGTTTCGACGTTTCAAAAATGGCGACTTCGATGTTATAGACAAGGAACGTGGAAAATCGCCAAAAAAATACGAAGATGTGGAATTGCAAGCATTGTCGGACGAAGATGATTCGCAACACAAAAAATAACTAGCCGAGCAGTTGGGCGTTAGTCTTCAAGCTGTTTCCAATCGGCTACGAGAAATGGGAAAGATGCAGAAGATCGATAGATGGGTACCATATGAGTTGAACGACAGGCAAATGGAAAAAAAAAAAAAACGCAAAAACACGTGTGACATTTTGCTCGCTCGGTACAAAAAGAAGTCGTATTTGCATCGTATAGTTACAAGGGATGAAAAGTGGGTTTATTTTGAGAATCCCAAGCGCAAAAAATCATGGGTAGACCCATGCGCACCATCCACATCGACCGCAAGACCGAATCGCTTTGGCAAAAAGACGATGCTCTGTGTTTGGTGGGACTGGAGGGGCGTGGTCTATTATGAGCCGTTAAAACCTGGGGAAACGGTTAATACTAAAGGCTACCAACAACAATTGACCGATTTGAACCGTTAGCTGCTTGAAAAAAGACCAGAATACCGAAAGAGGCAACACAAAGTCATTTTTCTGCGTGACAATGCTCCATCACATACGGCAAAACCAGTTCGCGACACGTTGGAAGCACCCAGCTGGGAAGTTCTACCCCATGCGGCTTACTCACCAGACTTGGCTCCTTCCGATTACCACTTGTTTGCATCGATGGGTCACGCACTTGCTGAGCAGCGCTTTGGTTGGTACGAAGATGTGAAAAAATGGCTCGATGAATGGTTCGCAGCAAAAGGGGAAGATTTTTTACTGGCGTGGTATTCACAAATTGTCCGAAAGATGGGAAAAATGTATAACAAGCGATGGAGCATACTTTCAATAAATCACTTTTTATAGCATTCTTCTGAATTTAACATGTTTTTTTTAGAAAAAAAATCCGCATTTCATACTTGTACACCTGGTAGATCACATCGTAACTTTTACTAATGCCTATTCAAATCTCCTGGTAGGAGAAAATTTAGGAGCGTCGCCACGTGTATATCGTAACTTAAAAGGCTTTTTGCAACGAATCTTAGTCAGTGTACATCAACACAAATGAAACTAAAACTAAGGTAGGGCTATTGATGAGCAACGCTTTTCAAACAGTCTTTTTATATGGAGAACATCATCCCTTTGGAATAATTTGCCCAGGGCTGTGTTTCCCACCGAGTACAATTTACAGCGATTTAAGAACAACGTGAATCGCTTTTTCCGCACACATGCTGCTCCTGGAGCGCTTTAGGGACTTCCCTGCAGCACGTATGCTAGACCCATAAAAAAAAAAAACAGTTAACACCCTATGGCTGGATACGACTTTTATTCTAGGTTCTGATATAACGAATGTTAGCAATAATTTGTCTTGTCCGCTAGAGGTGAGTCTAAAGTCCAAAGTTGTTAATGTTATATATTTATAAATAACTGTTAAAATTACGTGAAGTCCAAAGATGTTAGTTAATGTTATACATTTATAAATAATAATTAAAATTACGTGAATCAGTTTCTTCCTTTATAGTCCACAGTGTGACCCCTCTTTTCGCTTTTCTCCCAAACACCATCAACTTCTTACCGATTAATAATCTAAATGCCAAAATGTCATTCATTTTAAAGTCCACCTAATTAACTGGCTTTAGCCTTCAAATACCATCATCAAACAAGACTATTTGTTTTTGATCACCAATCTGAGATTTACACTATTACCGTAAATCTTCTGTTGGGTTATTCTGAGCATAAATTGGTTCGAACATTGAATGCTTTTCCAGCTAGTCATAAGCAAGAGTCTAAACTGCTCAAAACCTAAGGAATATTTTCAAGCTCTCGGATCCGTTCGGATCTCCGGGTGGGGGCTGGTTCAGGGGCGTCGACATGCAGAGATCAGAATTTTAAACTAGATTTTTGCAACATACGGGGTTTAAACTCGAACATAAATTCAGTGCACCAACACCTGCAATTAAATAAACCTCTTGTACTCGCTCTCTGTGAAACCAAGGTCAGTTCATCGACCAGCACAGTCAACTATCTTTATCCTGGGTACGACTTCTATTCCCAATTTAGGCGTAACTTTGAAATCTGTCTTTTTGTCAGAAGCGACCTCTCTTGCCAACGAGAAGAGGCTCTGGAGCCCCAAACTTTGATGTTATGTAGTTAAAAAATAACGGCTCAACCAACCACAAGGTTCATCTGTATCCTCTATCGACCACCAAGTGATACTAACTTTAGAACACTTTTCGCTTATCTTGCAGACACCATCGATCATTTACTATCCAAATGCCATCCTGGACGACTTTAATGTCCACAACATCAACTGGCTTAAATATTCAAATACTACCGACGAACAAGGTCGTGAAGCCGAATCATTCTCAATCAGTTGTGGCTTAACTCAGCTTATTGACGAACCAACACGGATCCCTGATCGAGACGGGGAGTTCGCTAGTTTTCTTGATCTATTTTTAACCACCAATCCGGAGATTTACACGGTCAGCGTAAATGCGCCGTTAGGTTCTTCCGACCATAAACTGCTTTCGACATCGAGTATTCTACCAATCAGTGACAGAGAGGCTCCTAAACCGCGCAAGATTTGGCACTACAAATCTGCTAAATGGGAAGATCTCATGGAACCCTTGGTTAGACGTTTGTTTTCGATCCGACGACCCATCTGACTGCGCCAGGGAGGTTTCCGATGTTATTTTGGCTGGTATGGAAGCGTACATCCCTTTTTCGAAGAAATGCCCTTCCAACGGCAACGGCCTAACACCTTTGTTCGTGCCAGGAACAGATGCAAAGAAATTATCGACGAAACCAAGGAGGCACACAATCAACGAATTAGAAACAAACTTCTCGCTTGTCACAACAATTCCAGGTCCTTTTGGTCAGTCGCTAAGGCAGTTAGTCAAAATTTCACCAAATCCACCATGCCACCACTCACACGGCCAGATAATTCTATTGCAATGACACCTGTCGAGAAAGTGAACTTGTTGGCTGAACTCTTTGCTTCACATTCTACTGTCGATTTACAAGGAAAAACACCACCTACTATTCCCATAGTGCGGTCAAGGATGCTCGATATTGTCTTCAGACAGCGTATTATAAAATGTATTTTAATGAAGCTAGACACCAAAAAAGCTTCTGACGCTGACGGAATACCTGCCATAGTTCTCAAAAACTGTGCGAGAGAACTAACACCAGTTTTCTGTAGACGTTTCAACCTATCCTACAGAAAGGGAATATTTCCTTCCTGCTGGAAATGTGCCACAGTTCAGCCGATACCTAAAAAAGGCAAGAAGACCTTGCCAAATAACTACCGACCAATCGCACTGCTTTCGATAATATCGAAAGTCATGGAAAAGGCTACCAATCAGCATCTTCTAAAACTTCTTGAAGGATTCAACATTATTAGCGATAACCAATATGGCTTTCGTAAAAATAGATCAACAGAAGATCTTCTGACTTATGTAACACATGTTTGGAACAACGCAATTGAACACGGTTGCGGTTGCTCTTGACATATCCAAGGCATTCGATCATGTTTGGCACGATGGGCTGTTGGCTAAGTTACGCTCTTATGCTGTGTGTGAAAAGTTCTGCTTGTGGCTCTCATGTTTCCTCAGAGAGCGTTCTTTACGAGTGGCAGTCGACGGATTTCTTTCTAACACCTTCATTATCAACGCCGGTGTACCTCAAGGTTTCATACTGTCTCCTACTCTCTTTCTCATTACATTAACGATCTGCTGGAAAAGACTGAGAATCCAATCTACAGCTTTGCAGATGACAATACGCTTATCTCTTCATTCACTTTGAACGCTCGGACATCGGCTACTCAGACGAATATCCGCAGACAGCAGGAAGTCATTCAACTTAACAAAGACCTGGAAGAAATTCTATCTTGGGGTAACAGTAACCAAGTGGAATTTAACGCTATAAAAATCCAGGCGGCAGTTTTTTGTAAAAAAGTGAACGTTGCTGAACCCGATATAGTTATGTCGGGGCACTTCATTTCTCTAACATCGTCACTCAATTTGTTGGGCGTTAATTTGGAGCAAATATGTCCTGACAAGAATATGTTGCAGGAATAGCAAGGAGAGCTTCTCAAAAGTTGGGAATATTATTTCGAACCAGAAAGCTTTACACTCCACAAGAACTGTTAATTCTTTACAAAGCTCAAATTCGACCAACTATGGAATACTGCTTCCATGTTTGGGGCTCCGCTCCCATATATACACTGCATTTGTTGGATTCTATTCAGAGAAGAGCTGTTCGTGTGATTGGAGACCCGGAACTGACCGACGGCCTTGACTCGCTGGAACATCGAAGAACGGTTGGCGACTTGAACCTATTCTACAAGTATTTTCATGGAAAGTGTTCGAAGGATGTGGCCCGCTTAATTCCTCCCAGAGCGGTGCATGTTAGAAGTACACGTCGCGCTAGTACTTCACATCCGTATGAGGTTCAGCTTGTTAAGCCTCGTACGACGCTTTTCAAGCAGTCTTTTATATAGAGAACATCATTCCTTTGGAATAATTTGCCCAGGACTGTGTTTCCCACCGAGTACCATTTACAGCGATTCAAGAACAACGTGAATCGCTTTCTTTGCACACGTATCGCTCCTGTAGCGCTTTAGGGACTTCCCTGCAGCACGTGTGCTAGACCTATAAAAAAAGGTTTTCCTAGGCTAAGCTATAAGCAACTGTCTCTGTATTAAGGAGGTTTCTGACGACATGTTTTCTGGCAAGGAACCTTACATTCCTTATTCTATTCTAACAGCAAACTCTGATGTTATCGAAAATGTAAGGAACCTCTTGCTTTCAAACAATTTGCCTGATATCAAATTCATATTTTCATTGTTAAAAAGCAGATAATGATATCTAATATATAAAGGTGGGAATAAAATATAAGGAAAGAAATCATGTAATTATAAATACAAGAGAACATATAGGATATAGGATAACATAGTCTTTATGCTGTATTTATGAACTCTTCATAACTGTAATGGGTCCATTGACCAAGACATTATTGGTGTTTTCTCCTATATTTCTTCTGTTCTCTGATGCGTTTTATGTTTTCTAATAATTTGTTCTAGAACAATTTTCTTTTGTGTTAAATTGTGTGTGAAAGCAAACTGACGAAGTGGAGTATCAAGTGGATCCTTTTGTTGAGTGTAATACTGTGGTATACTACATATAGTATGCTTCTTGTCGCGCAGCTAGATTTCTCACTGTTGTTACATATGAAATACAGGCCTCCAACAATATAGACGCCTAACGTGGTTAATATATTTATTTTCTTAAAGAAGATAGGTTTGTATTGCGGAAAAGTAACACCTAAATAAACTGAATAACCGCACAGTAATGAGCTATATCGAAAATGACTTTCGAACAGGGTAAAATAAACTGTTGTTTAGGCATTTAAGTAGTTTATTGTGGAATTGAATTGAAATATGCATTTAGCAAGTGATAAAATGGGAAGGTTTGACTTAGTTCTTCGTTATTGTCATTATATGAATACGATGGTTGTTTAGTTGAAGTATAATATTCGGAACTCTCTGTAACTTATGTTAATGTATAAGGTTACTGATTAGAAATTGACCGCTCTACCTCGCTCATTTGAAGAGCTAGACAAAATTATTAAATACATGGGCTGTAGTATTTTTTAAGATTTTTTTTACGAGGTTAAAACGAAAACAATCGCGCGTCATGACATCTGACAGAAACTTAATATTTTTTAAATTACGTACCCTGTTTATTATATTTCAGTTTTATGGAACTCTTAATTCTAGAAACGTCGTTTAGCTAACTTCGCTGAAGTTAGCTAAGCACGTTTGGCAATAATGCAAATTGACAAGGACATTGGTTTATGTCAAACATTTTGACAGCTGTAAGTGCTTTTAGAGTCTAGGTGTTATAATAAAAATGTTTTTTTTTGGAAAATAAAAAAGGTATTTATACGAAATATTTTATTAAAAACGGATATTACAAGATAAGTAAAACGGTAGTATATCAGGCTTTATTGGAGGCAAAAAAGAATCTTATATATATCCAAGAATATATAACCACTTCTTAACCGTAACAACCTTTAAACGAAAGAAAATTACTGCACAAGGAGAACATAGGTCCGGCAATAGAAAGATTTTGCAACGCTTATTTTTCACATGCCTTCCGTCCTTATCGTTACCTCATTCATCTTCTATAAGGTAAGGAATTTTTTTTCATTCAATTCATGGTTAAGCACATCAGTTATTAGTATTGGATGGGTCAACACAAGTTTCTAAATTAAAATTGTATTTAGCAGGTTTCTATCACTTCCTTTAATATTTCAAAAATAATACGAACGTGCGATCAAAAAAAGATGGCAAAAATCCCAACATAATCTGAACACTAATTAACCGTTGTCAGTGTTATTTGCAATAAAAGATAATCATTTTAATTTTACTGTATTTTCTTAGTGAATTGTATACCTAAGTAGAAATAACCAGCCAAGTACAAGTCGGACTTTTTATTACAGAGGTATAAAATGATCAGTGACTTCACAAAACACACCCCAAATGAGTTTTTAACAGTTTATTCCGATCTTTACTAAAAACTGATGACCTTGAAACTTTTGTTGTTTTTTTTTTACATATACCAGATAAATTATTAAAGGCAATGCGCTCGTGATAATTTTCGTTCAATCTACACCCTGTGGAGAATATTCCAGAATTTTCTCAAAATTTTTTGTTCAGTACCTTTCGAGATAAAAGGGGGACAGCGATTTTTCGCAATTTTAAAAAAATAATACAAACCAAAGTGAGCGCAAGTATTACACTATTTATATTTATGAACTCGTGTTTTTACAAGCTTTCATTTTACACCCCACTCGATGACCTGGTAATTTTTTTTCACTTCCGATTTTACCCTCAAAACTAACCCCTTAAATCTAAATTTAACTTTCCAAACTACACGTCTCTGATGAGACCATTAATTCCTATATTAGTGCCAAATTTCAACTTTCTATGTCGAATAGTTTCGGAGAAAACCGGGTGTGACAGGCAGACAGACGGACAGACACTACCATAATAGCGATAAGGATAACGAACTGCAAATAAGCTCTCTTATAAGTTCTTAAATAAAGGAAATCGTTGTTCTTAATAAAGGTATTTTCTTATTTTATTTCAATAGTGCGCAAGCTCCAAATGGTGAACGCATGCTTCAAATAACGATCACAGCTGAGTCTTTTGTATTTAATTTGTTCCCTTTACTACTGCGCAAGCTTCAAACGGTGGGCGCATGCTTCAAATAAAGATAAAGGCAGTGGCCTTATGAAATAGCGTTGCAAAATCTCTCTATTTTTTTTATATATTTTTTATGGGTCTAGCACACGTGCTGCAGGGGAGTCCCTAAAGCGCTACAGGAGCGACACGTGTGCGGAAAAAGCGATTTAGGTTGTTCTTGACTGGCTGTAAATTGTACTCGGTGGGAAACAGAGTCCTTGTCAAATTATTCCAAAGGGATGATGTTCTCCATATAAAAGACTGCTTGAAAAGCGTTGTACGGAGAGTAACAAGCTGAACCTCAAACGGATGTGAAGTATTAATGCGACGTGTATTTCTAACCTGCACCGGTCTGAGAGGAATTAAGCGGGCTACATCCTTTGAACACTTTCCATGAAAACACTTGCAGAATAGGCTCAAGTCGTCAACCGTTCTTCGATGTTCCAGCGAATTAAGGCCGCCGGTCAGTTCCAGGTCTCCAATCAGACGAACAGTTCTTCTCTGAATAGAATCCAACAAATGCAATGTATGTTTGGGAGCAGTATTCCATAGTTGGTGGAATTTGAGCTTTGTAAAGAATTAACAGTTGTTGTGGAGTGTAAAGCTCTCTGGTTCGAAATAATATTTGAGAAGCTCTCCTTGCTATACCTGCGACATGTTCATGCCAGGACATATTTGCTCCCAAATTAACGCCCCAACAAATTGAGTTGACGATGTTAGAGGAATGGAGTGCCCCGCCATAACTATGTCGGGTTCAGCAACGTTAACTTTTTTAGAAAAAACTGCCGCCTGGGTTTTTGTAGCGTTAAATTCCACTTGGTTACTGTCACCCCAAGACAGAATTTCTTCCAGGTCTTTGTTAAGTTGAACAACTTCCCGCTGTCTGCGGATATTCGCCTGCGTAGCCGATGACCGAGCGTTCAAAGTGAATGAAGAGATAAGTGTACTGTCATCTGCAAAGCTGTAGATTGGGTTTCCGGTCTTTTCCATTATGTTTGTAGCAACGAAAAATAGAATAACTTACATTAGCAACGAGACATTCTTACAGGATCACTTAAAAAAATGTTTGACTTATTTCTTACCTAAAGCATATTTTACGTAAACTGATATTTCAGTCTGATATGTCTGAGAAGCCTCAAACTTGGATAAAATACGAGAGAAGTTTCCATTCATACGTGGTTTAACCGAAAAAACAGTATCCATTTTTAAAGAATTTTCCAACGTAAAAATAGTGAAGTATAATAATTTAAACTCAACCTAAAAGTGAATATCTAACGGAAAAAGGTCTTGTACCCCTGTAGACCATCACCAAAAAACAGGCCACCAATTTAATTTTTAAATACATGAAAACGTTAGAACATGACAACTACAAAAGTTGTCTTATCTTTGAAATGTATCATATCAATAGAAACAAAAACTGTAAATTATAAAACATATCGAATGGTACGACAAACCAGTGTATTCGGTTTGCTATTTCTATTTGTTTTGAGAGTTTTTCTTTTTTGTAACATTCACATAGGGAGAGCATCGTCTATATATGTTATTATTTAGTAATTGTTTTGTGGTGTTGGTGTTTGTGTACAGATACAGTTTTTCGGTGTTATATATAGCGATAAGAATTTTACAGTATTTTTTTTATGGGTCTAGCACACTTGCTACAGGGAAGTCCCTAAAGCGTTCCAGGAGCAACATGTGTGCGGAAAAAAGCGATTCACGCTGTTCTTGAATCGCTGCAAATTGTACTCGATGGGAAACACAGCCCTGGGCAAATTATTCCAAAGGGATGATGTTCTCCACATAAAAGACTGCTTGAAAAGCATTGTACGCGGAGTAACAAGCTGAACCTCATACGGATTGTAAAGAGTTAACAATTGTTGTGGAGTGTAAAGCTTTCTGGTTCGAAATATTATTCCCAACTTTTGAGAAGCTCTCCTTGCTATGCCTGCAACATGTTCATGCCAGGATATATTTGCTCCCAAATTAACGCCCAACAAATTGAGCGACGATGCTAGGGGAATGGAGTGCTCCGACATGACTATGTCGGGTTCAGCAACGTTAACTTTTTTAGAAAAAACTGTATTTTGTAACGTTAAATTCCACTGGGTTACTGTCACCCCCAGATAGAGTTTCTTCCAGGTCTTTGTTAAGTTGAACGACCTCCTGCTGTCTGCGGATATTCGCCTGAGCAGCCGATGTCCGAGCGTTCAAAGTGAATGAAAAGATAAGCGTACTGTCATCTGCAAAGCTGTAGATTGGATTCCCGGTCTTTTTCAGCAGATCGTTAATGTAAATGAGAAAGAGAGTAGGAGACAGTATGGATCCTTGCACACCGGCGTTGGTAGTGAAGGTGTTAGAAAGAAAGAAAGAGTATGTTATTGACTCTTGCGTTGATAAATTAGTCTTTTGTAAAATATAGTATTGTTTTTTACAAATATATCTTGATGATGTCGGTACAATTTGAATTTTAATGTCACAGACCGCTGATCCGATAAGTCCCACATCTAATAAAGTGGTACCGTCGGATACAAATAACCAGGTAGCAGACGTATAAACATATATATATATATATATATATATATATATATATATATATATATATATATATATATATATATACATGTACATATATATATATATATATATATATATATATATATATATATATATATGTATATATATAGATATACATACATACATATATATATATATATATATATATATATATATATATATATATATATATATATATATATATATATATATATGTATATATATGTATATATATAGATATACATACATATATATATATATATATATATATATATATATATATATATATATATATATATATATATATATATATATATATGTGCAATAGAGTTTTTGAAATGATAATTACTGGTGTTGTTATTGTATTGTATTGTTTTATGTTTACTATATATAAAATGGGTCTGCCCGTAGATAAATAAATAAATAAATAAATATATATATATATATATATATATATATATATATATATATATATATATATATATATATATATATATGTATATATATATGTATATATATAGATATACATACATATATATATATATATATATATATATATATATATATATATATATATATATATATATATATATATATATATATATATATATATATATATATATATATACATATATATATAGACATATATAAATATATATATATATATATATATATATATATATATATATATATATATATATACATACACAGTGACGTAAAAAAGTTTCCGGCCAGTGACATTTTGTACTCTAATTTATTAAAAAAAAGACTAATGATTTTTAATCATTATAAGATATAGGAAACAAAGTAATATAGTAAAAGAGTATTATTTATGTGTGTGAATATATTTATTACTATTATTCTTATATCTATATGTGCAAAAGTTACCGGCCACTTTGTACTACGAGAAAAATTATTAGTCCATATGCTTTATAATAGACTTAAATTATAGTTTTATGTTAATATTTTGTAGCCATACCCTTTGCAGCGATAACATCCGCACAACGATGTGGCATTGACTTAGTTAATCGATTAATACAAGCAGGTGAAATTTTATCCCATTCTTCCTTCAATTATTTGAGTAATGCGGCTTTATTTGAATATGTATGCTTTCGAACTTGACGATCTAGCGTTTCCCATGAGTGTTCTATTGGGTTCAAGTCCGGTGATTGAGATGGCCAGCTTAAAACTCTTACATTTGAAGCAGAAAACCACTGTTTTAACAACTTGGATGTATGTTTGGGGTCATTATCCTGCTGAAATATCCAATTGTGCGGCAATGTTTCTTCGCAATATGATAACAAATTGTTTTCTAAAATGTCCTTGTAAATATCAGCGTTCATATTTCCGTTGATCTCAGTCAGTGACTCCTTGTGCAGAGAAAATTCCCTAAACCTTCACACTTCCTCCACCGTGTTTTACAGTAGGAATTTGGTACCGAACATCATTTCTCATACCAATAGGACGTCGTACATGTTGTCTACCATCCCTTCCAAAAAAATTAAATTTAGATTCGTCTGAAAAAGTTACTTTTTTCCAATCTTTGATTGTCCAATTTAGATGATCTTTGGCAAATTGTAATCGGGCCTTCTTATTCTTTTTACTGATTACTGGTTTTTTAATACCTATATGGCCAAAAAGTCCCACATCATGCAGTCTTCGTGTCACAGTACTACGACTAACATTAGCTAGGTTTTCATCCTTTAGCTCGCGTGCAATTTCGGCAGCAGATTTCTTGACATCCGCAGTTAATTTGCGTTTAATGATACGATCTACTTTTTTTAGACGTTTTTTTGGTCTTCTACTACGCGGAGGATCTTTTAAACCATATTCACAACGGTATTTTACAATAATATCGTTCACGGTTGATTTATCTATCGATAATAATGAAGCAATCTCACCAGAAGATTTTCCTTTTGAAAATTTTATTACTCTCTCACGAATTTGGATTTGCATATGCCGAGCCATGTTTATGCTCCCACGACCTTTTATGAACTAAATGTGAACATTCAACGCGCTGTTATTCGTAAATACGTCTTTGAACGTCCTACTGCGTCAATGTATATTATGTGGCCGGAAACTTTTGCACATATAAATATAAGAATAATAATAATATCTTCACAAACATAAATAATATTCTTCTACTATATTATTTTGTTTCCTATATCTCATACTCACATCTCATAATGGTTAAAAATCTTTTTTTTTTAATAAATTAGAGTACGAATTGTCACTGGCCGGAAACTTTTGCACTCCACTGTATATATATATATATATATATATATATATATATATATATATATATATATATATATATATATATATATATATATGTATATATGTATATATGTATATATGTATATATATATATATATATATATATATATATATATATATATATATATATATATATATATATATGTATATATGTATATATGTATATATATATATATATATATATATATATATATATATATATATATATATATATATATATATATATATATATATATATATATATATATATATATATATATATATATACATATACATATACATATATATATATATATATATATATATATATATATATATATATATATATATATATATACATATACATATACATATACATATACATATATATATATATATATATATATATATATATATATATATATATATATATATATATATATATATATATATATTGTATCACTCAAAATTAAAAGTTGTTTCTGTCTAGTTATTTTCTCAAAGCCATTCCATAAACATGTCCCTTTATTCTGGCACACGCTGTATGTGATTACTATGATTAGTAGCTTTAGCAGTGTTTCGTTGGCCAAATATGTTTCTTTCCTGATCCTCTCAATAGGATGTCTTTTTAATCAGTTTGTAAAGACTGTTCAGTCGTTTTTACAAGATGCTAGAATAGGCACATACAAACTATAATTATGTGTGAAACTATTAGAATTTATTATCTTATATAAAGGAATATTATTTCTATTGACTAATACTATTGTCATTCAATGTAGTATTAAAAAAGTGTTGAGAAGGTTAAAATTGTCGAGAATGTTAAAAGTGCCGAGAATGTTAAAAGTGTCGAGAATGTTTCACAGTGAATGTCGAGATTCCATGAGAACACCAGAATGCTGCTTTTGAAGCTTTATAGCCTAGTCTAAAGACTTCATACCTCATCGTTTGTAATGTAGCACCTTAAAACTGTGTGTGTGTGTAGGAAAATGATATTCTAATGGACTTTTTACCCCAATGAGAATGAAAACTTTAGATCCAAACAATACTTTTGTGGCTTAACCAGGTATATTGGTAGTGTTCAGAAATGAGATAGTTACTTTTGGTTAAAGAGACTGCCACAACTACGTGTTAGGCAATCAGCCAGTTGACTGTACTGCACAAATAAACTTTTGTATCATTTTTATGCTAAAAAAGATACTGTAAAGACAGTTTTGGTAAATAACGGTTGCATGTAGCAAATCAAAAAGGTTTTACACTTTTGCTGTAAGCTTTTGTTATATAATAATTACGAGAGACGTTCATAATTAACGAGACAAACAGCAATGATGGGAAAACTATTAAATATTTTTAAATGAAACTTTTGGAGGGTCAAGTCCGCACACATGCCGCTCCTGGAACGCTTTAGGGACCTGTAGCACGTGTGCTAGACCTATAAAAAAAAAATAGATGACAACCTTGGCGACGGATTTAATCACCTATTTTAAAAAAAGTAAAAAACATAATTTGTTTATTTCAAAATGTCAGTTCCGCTCGAAAGGTGTATGCCGGAAGAGCAACTTTTAGTGATAGGATTTTTGTTATCCGAAGGTGTGAGACCGGCCGAGAATGTCGAAACAGTATGGTGAAAAGTGTTTAAGCCGCAGAAACCTCTATAAGTGGATTAAATAGTTTAATTCAGGCAGAACAAATGGCACTGATCTTCACCGTTCCGGAAGACCAGTTGAAGTCCCTTATCCGGGATAGCAGATGTATAAAAACTGCGACCATTGCTGAAATGTGTAATGTCAGTACCGGAACTATGCACTCCATCATTCTTGATAAGCACAAAACGTGTTCAAGATGGGTTCCAAGTTCAATTAGCGTTTGTTCTCAACTAGGAATAAAAATTTAAACAAATGTTTAAGATCACCACTTATGTTTATTATTGCTGACAATTGTTTCGACACACTGTGTCTTCTTAGGGAGCACGATGTAAATTGTCGTGCAATGCAATCATTTGTTTAAATTTTTATTCCTAGTTATTATGGATCTCCATCAAGTAACGGCTAAATCAGTGCAGTGTTTGTTCTCAACTCAAACGACGGTTTTTAACGGAAGGTAATATAATCCTTACCTCGCTCCGTCCGATTTTTTTCTGTTCGGCCCGCTCAAAGCTGTGTACGATTAGCTCAGACGGCAAGGTGAACAATTCTACAGTACAGGAATTCAGAAGCTCACCAAACCATGGGAAAAGTGCCTAAATGTTAATGGAGACTACGTTGAAAAGTAGTGTAGATTTCATTATCATTGAATAAATCGTTTTTTGTTCACCACCATTTGTCTCGTTAATTATTGAACATCCTTAGTAATAAAATTGACAGAATCACTACCAAGATATCTTTCATTAGCTCACCTAACTAAAGTTATACCGGGTGACACAGCCAACTTGTATAATTTTTGTATTTTGAAAGTTACATATTTGCAATTTTAGATACCAGAATGGGACGTTATTAGGCTTTTTTTGTCACTTAAGAAATATTTTTAACTAGTTCCGGTTTGACCGGAAGAGAATGCAGCTTTCTTATTTTTAATGGAACCTTGTATATTTTTTTTATCAATTTCAATTCGCTCTTTCCAATGATGTATCACAAGTTGACATTTGTTTGACAGGTTACCCGCAAAAACTGATTTAAACTCTTTGTTTTTGTTCGTTTCATCTCAATTTGGAAAGAATTTAAGACTATCCATTTATTGTGCCATTGTCGCGAGTCGTAAGTGGCCCCTACAAAATTTTATGCTTTACATTCAGTTACAGAACAGGAACACATATTTTTTATTTAACCTAGTTACACATTACAGGTTTTGTGTCAACATACATCTACAGAACCATCTAACGCCAATTGGATTTCTTATTATTTTCAGAAAATAAGAAATCTATTTATTAAATTAATATTTCAATGCAAATAATAAAACCAAAACATTTAATAATAACAATAAAACAACAAAACCGATAATTGTAATTAATTAATATTAGTAAGAAGTAATATTTTAACTAAGTAACGCAATGAAAATAAATAGGTAAAACTATTTTATACTAGATATAAATTTGCTAGGTATTTATTCCAATGTTCAAAATGCTGTCCATTGTTAATCCTACACAATCTTGTTTTTCTCACCGTGGCTCTCATAACTTTCTCCAACTGAATTTCAGTAATTTGATTTACTGCTCTTCTTAAGCGTACTTTCTGTCTGTTGGTGGGTTTTGTAAACTTTTTCTTTTAGATGGTTCCATATAAAAAAATCAAGAGGCGTAAGATCTGGCGATCTTGCAGGCCATTTATTAGATCCATTGGTACCTAACCATTTTGCACCAAATCTTTGATTCAAGTAGTTTACTACATTTCTACTATTGTGTGCGGGAGCGCCATCCTGCTGGAAAATAATGTCTCCACGATATAAAGGTAAAGTTTCTAAAAAATCTTCAACATCATTTTGAATGAACTCCAAATATCTTTCTTCATTTAACGCACCATCAAATATAATAGGACCAATAATTCTGGTGCTAAGGATACCCAACCACACGTTAAAGCCGAATCTTTCTTGATAGGCACTTTCTCGCATAATTCTAGGATTTTCTTGGGCCCAATATCGAGTATTGTTACGATTAAATTGATCCAAATTGGTAAATCTAGATTCATCCGAAAATAGAATGTTGTAATGAAATTAGTTATCAAGGTGGTATCTTTCCAAAAAACCAATTACACTAATCCATTCTTCTTTGGTAATCTGTTTGAAATAAATGTTTATTTATTTGATATTTGTAGTACCTGAAATTATATTTTTTTAAAATGCGGCGAGAGGTTTCACGATTTACACCGGTTTGTTCTTCAAGATGTCTTATAGAAATTGTAGGTAGGTTCAATCGGTTGCCTTCTAAACTGCTGTTCCATCTTTAAAAAAATAATTGTTGGGTGGGTGCCTCCTATCGGGATATCTTGCCATGTACAACTCGGCGGCTTGTCGACTATTATTTCTGCACTCTCCATAAATTAATAACATGTCTACTTTTGCATCCGTTGCATACATTTTTGTTAACAAAAAATTATTTTTGACGTAAAGTAAACAATAATAATGGCCATTTTGGTAACACGCAGCAACCATGACTTTCGGTTCTTCTGTTTTATCACAGCCTACTAAGTCTGTAATTAATGGAACTTGTTGATCTCACATTATTGCATAATAAAATAGTTTATTTTCTGAGAATAATATTATATCCAATTGGCGTTAGATAGTTCTGTTAGATGTATGTTGGCAAAAAACCTGTAATGTGCAACTAGGTAAATATGTGTTTCTATCTTAATTTCGGTGATATTGATCATTATTTAAAGAGAAAATTCTGTAACTGAATGTAAAGCATAAAATTTTGTAGTAGCCACTTAGACTCGCGAGAATAGCAATATAAATGGATAGTCTTAAATTCTTTCCAAAGTGAGATAAAACGAACAAAAACAATTGCTAGTATATCCGCCATGGCCGCCTAAGTCTAAGAGCTTAAATCAGTTTTTGCCGGTCACCTGTCAAACAAATGTCAACTTATGATACATCATTGGAAAGAGAATTTCAAAGCGAATTGAAATTGATAAAAAAAATATACAGGGTTTTATTAAAAATAAGAAAGTTGCAGTCACTTCCGGTCAAACCGGAAGTGGTTAAAAATATTTCTTAAGTGATAAAAAAGCATAAAAATGTCCCATTCTGGTATCTAAAAATACAAATATGTAACTTTCAAAATAAAAAAATTACAAGGTGTTACATGTTGGCTGTGTCACCCGGTATACCACAACTGCATGTATGTAATACCAATTAGACTAAATAAGTCGCCCTTTACATTTATGAACCCAACTACACCATGATGGAAGGTGAAAAAATGATACGGTATTTTTTGTAAAGAAAATCTATTAATAAAGTCTTATATCTAATAATTTACAATGATATGATATGTAATTCGCTCAAATTTGGAAAGTGTTTTAATAGCCAAATTGACACCATCATGATTCTAAATTACCTCCAAGATTGCCATGGTATCCGGAACTGTATCCTTCGTATCCACTACTGCCATAACCAGTACCACCACTACTATAACCAGTACCACCATGTGTTGATAATCCTAAGGGCCTGCTTCGGTAGTCATAACTTCTTTTAGTACGCTGGTTTACATAAGCATTGGGGTCATCCCCTAAGCAGTCTTCGCCTTCCACAGCATGATAACTTCCACCGGTTATATATTGGCCATAACCAGAATAGCCAGTGGGGTAATTGTCGGACCCTGAAATACATTGTCACTTTGAAAAATTTCAAAACTTCAACCAAACTAATTATTAAATAAATGTACATATATATAACACATAGGCTGAAAAGTTTTTGATCTGACACATAGATATCGCCCTTTTCAAAAAATCCTTATGATTCTTAGAAAGTACCAACCATCAAACGATACGTGTCAAAATTTCATGACATTTCGACGATTAGTTTACAAGTTACAGTGGTTTTATTGACGATACTTTTTTAATGGAAAAAATACCCCTTAAACAAAGCAATGGGTTGATAAGTGTTACGGGAATTCTACCCCTGGAAAATCACTCATCATTTACTCGTATGCTGAATTTAAACGCGGTCGTACCGACACAAAGATGCTGAACGCTCTGTACGCCCAAATAAGGTGATTACACCGGAAAGCATAAAAAATTCCACAAAATTGTTTTGGATGACCGTAAAGTGAAATTGCATGAGATAGCTGACACCCTAAAGATATCAAAAGAACGTGTTGGTCATATTTTGCATGAACATTTGGGCATGAAAAAACTCTGTTCGAAATGGGTACCACGTTTGCTCACAATGGACCAAAAACAACAACGTATTGATGATTCTGAGCGCTGTTTGGACCTGTTTAAGCGCAATGAAAAGAATTTTTTCATGCAATATGTGATAATGGATGAAATATAGATCCACCACTACACACCGGAATCAAATCGGCAGTAAACTGAGTGGGCAGCAGCCGATGAAAGCCGCCTAAAGCGACCAAAGACACAATAGTCGTCTGGAATGGTTTGAGATGATGGAATAATTTTCATCGACTATGCTGAGAAAAGAAAAACTATCAATAGCGAATATTATATAAAGTTATTGGTGTGTTTGAAGGCAGAAATCGCAAAGAAACGACCCCAAATGGACAAGAAAAAAGTGCTTTTTCAGCAAGATAATGCATCGTGTCACAAGTCAATGGTTACGTTGGCAAAATGCATGAATTGAAGTTCGAATAGCTTCCTCATCCACCGTATTCTCCAGATTTGACCCCCAGCTACTATTATCTATTCGCAGACCCCAAAGAAATAGTCACGGGAAAGAAACTGGGCTCCAATAAAGAAGTTATCGCCGAAACTGAGGCCTGTTTTAAAGGCAAAGACAAATCCTTCTACAAGAAAGGTATAGAAATGTTAGAAAAGCATTGGACTGATTGTATCGCTCTTGAAGGAGACTATGTTGATGAATAAAGTCGAATTTTGCAAAAAAAAAATGTGTTTTAAGTAGCTGGACCAAAAACTTTTCAGCCTACGTGTTACAAGTGGATATCTGTCTGTATAAATTTCTTAATCAATTAAATAATCTTACGACAAATTTTAACTAGAATTGGTATTAATATTTATGTTGCATCTTTTAATTTAATAACGATTATACAAAGTATCCCAGTATATATTATTTATATAGACAACGCAAAAGTAATTCACATAAAGATAACCCGGCTTGCATTAGTAGTATGTACTGTCCTATTAAATATATTAAGTTCCCATGCTGCCATTTTACAGAATACCCAGGAAATCACCATCTTGCAAAATAGTGTTTTTGTTATAAATAGTACTTTAATTTATTAATGGAACCAGCGATCCACAAACTTATCTATATATTATATTATATTTCTGAGATAGATAACAATTAATTATTAATAAAATTTATGGAGTTTGCGATCGGTCAATATCTTAATATTTACATTTTTAGTGTTCCGTATAGAACACTTATAAAATTACTTCGGTCTGTCTGTCTGTCTGTCACACCCGATTTTTCTCCGAAAACTATTTGTCATAGAAAGTTGAAATTTGGTAATAATATAGTAATTGATGGCCTCATCAGAGCCGTGTAGTTTTGAAAGTTAAATTTGGACATAAGGGGTTAGTTTTGGGGGATCGGAAGTGAGAAAAATTTTTTTACTAGGTCATCGAGTGTGGTGTCAAATGAAAGCTTTTGGAAACATGAGTAAAAAAATATATATATAATGTAATACTTGCGCGCACTTTTCTTTGTATTATTTTTAAAAAATCGCAAAAATTCGCTTTCCACTCGTCATCTCGAAAAGTACTTATCAAAAAATTTTGAAAAAATTCTGGAATATTCTCCACGGGGTGTACATTAAACGAAAATTATCACCTTTAATAATTTATCTGGTATATAAAAAAAAACAAAAATTTCAAGGTCATTAGTTTTCAGTAAAGATAGGAAACAAACTTTTAGGGTGTGTTTTGTGAAGTCACTGATCATTTTATACCTCCGTAACAACATTTTTTATTTTAAAAGCAATCATCGTACGGAACACTAATTGCGCAAGTTCAACTTGCACTTGACCGGTTATTGAAATAAAATAGAATATATCTGTTTCAGTGAATTTATTCAAATCACGTGTTTCGATCTCGCGACTATTTTCGAAGAGGTTTACGATAAGACTAAACTTAAGTTCTAAAAGACATTAATTACAACTTATGGAGAATATTCCAGAATTTTTTCTACAAAAACAAGTGTGCGCAAGTAGTACATCTTATATATTTTTGAACTCGTGTTTTCACAGGCTTTAATTTGACACACCATTCGATGACCTGATAAATTTTTTTTTCACTTCCGATTTCACTTCCCAAAACTAACCTCTTAAGTCAAAATTTAACTTCCAAAAACTACAGGGCTCTATTTGGGCCATCAATTCCTATATTTGTGCCAAATTTCAACTTTCTATCTCAAATAGTTTCGGAGAAAATCGAGTGTGACAGACAGACAGACACAAAAAAAACAAACAAAAGAAGCAATTAAAAAGAAACCAACCTTGTAAATTTTATTAAATATTAATAAAGCTCGTTAAAACTCGCTGATATTGTGCAGTTTTATGGTAAGCCAGTGGCAGCGTGATTTTTTCCTTTATTATTGAGATCCGCTATTTATGAATTTTCTGCAATCGGTCTTGCTACAGTTCCAATATATGCAGTGAATTCCATAACACTCGGTGTGTGTGTATATATATATATATATATATATATATATATATATATATATATATATATATATATATATATATATATATATTTAATAGAGTTTAAACATGATATGTGTAAGTGGTTAAAATAAATGAAAAAGAGAAATCTGAATTTAAAAATACTTTGAATCTATTTTTAACTTTTTCCTTTGTTTATACTGAAACCAAAAATTAAATTAATATTTTTAGATTAGGTAAAGTGTAAAATAGGTTTGCTCCCTTATACTCATCCCCCATGCCTCCTGTACAATTTTATTATTGTTAAAATAAGTTTTATAACGTGCTGAAACTTCTACCAATAAGATTCTATTAAAATCATGTTTTATTTAAAGATTTATAGGTACGTGAAATTACCTCTTGCTGCTCTATAACCCGAATTACTACTGCCGTATGCTCCGGCTCCAGAACTGGAACTGCTACCAGAACTTGCGCTGTATGATGCCGACGCACTAAATGATTGTTGCAGCCCACTTTGTAATTGCGAAGCTAAATTTCTTTGCAATTGGGATTTCAAGGATGCCAGCTGAGCATCGCTGACACTACCATAAGAACTCGAATATCCACTGCTTCCTGCTTCAAATTCTTGCAATTGCTGAGTTAAATTTCTTTGCAAATCATTATAAAGCCTTTGATATGCTTCTTCAAATGTTCCTCCGTATCCTCCAGTTGAATATCTGCTCATGTAGCCTTTATTTTGATTAATAGCCGCTTGAAGTTGCCTACTTAAATCCGTTTGTAATTGCCGTTGTAATTCAACAATATTATTTCCGGTTGCAGATGATTCGTAACCTGTTTGATGTGAACCAGAAACTGTTTGGTACTGATTTCCTTTAATTCCAGTACTAATAAGTGGTACAATTGAAGCTGCTGTTGGTCGATAATAGTCTTCCTCGTTATACTGTTGACTATTTGACGATGAACCATACTGATAGTCACTGGATTGACTTTGTCCATAACTGGTGCGTTGTGATTGTTGTCTTGTAATCCACCTAAAAAAATATACAGTTTTAAGTGACTGTGTAATATCGTTTAATTGTAACATACAGCCTTGGCCAAAAGTATTAGGCATCCCTAATAAACACGTGAAACTCATGAAATATTAAAAAAAAGACTAATTGTTTTAACAATACTATAGGCGGCGCTGACAAAAGCTAACTTAAACAATAGACAATCTACAGGTCCATAAAACACAAACTGGCCTACAAAATTGCGATAATGAGGTTTTTTGAGAAATATTTTTAATGTTTTATCAGTCTCTTTTTACTACTTGTAGTGTCAAGAAGCTTCCGTGCGTGTTTTATTTGTGAACTGGACATTCTTATATTTGAGAAATGCCTAAGAAAAGTGAGCTTGGTATGGAAAAACGAATTAAAATTCAAACCCTATATGAACAAGACAAGTCCCAAGTAGAAATAGCCAAGTTAGTGAAATGTTATCGGTGCGCAGTGCAATGTGCTATTAAAAGGTTTGTGGAAACTGGCTCCCATGCCAACAAAATGAGAACGGGCAGAAAACGTAAGACTAATGAGCGACAGGACTGAAAACTCATCCGCGAGTCTATTAAAGATCGAAAAAAAACATCATCTGAGCTCGCTGCAACTCTGTCGCAAGAGATTGGAATGCCGATTAATTCTCGAATGGGAAGGAGAAGACTGACAGAAGCTGGATTAAGAGGGTGCAAAGCTAGAAAGAAGCTTTGGCTTTCAGAGACCAATAGGAAGAAACGCTTAGAGTGGGCTCTGAAACTCCAACATTTTAGCGAAGAGGATTGGTCTAATGTTGTATGGTCCGACGAATCCAACTTTGAGGTAAGTTTTTTATATGATTTATTTTAACAAATAACTACATACAATTACTCTTGATTTAATCCGTTTTAGTCAAAATAATAACTAATTTTTTAATTGAGTATTTTTTTTATTTTTACAGCTATTCGCAACGTCAGGTGTGACATTCGTAAGGCGGCGTGTCGGCGAGGAATACCATCCAGATTGCGTGATACCTACTGTAAAACACGGAGGAGGCAGCATTATGATCTGGGACTGCATGGCTGCTAAGAGTGTCGGCGAAATGTTTGTTTGTGAATGCCGCATGAACAGCCAAAAGTACATAACTGTACTGATGCCTTCACTAACGCGCAATTTTGGCGACACTAATTTAGACGATATCAAATTCCAGCAAGATAATGCACCTTGTCATAAATCAGCGGCTACGATGCGCTGGTTTAGAGACAATAACATTGTCTTGTTAGATTGGCCACCGCAGTCTCCAGATCTAAACCTTACCTATCATCTTTGGGATATTCTGAAGCGTAAGATACGGGAGCATAGCATAGCATCAAAAGCAGCGCTAAAAAGCGCTTTGATGGATGAGTGGGATGCCATAAGTACAACTGAATGTCCTATGCTTGTACGCAGCATGCCCCAAAGAATTGCTGCTGTAATTAAAGCTAAGGGCGGACACACCAAATATTAATTTATTTCATAATTTTACCTCAATATACGATTTTACGAAACATACGAATTTAATTTTTTACCCTGAAACACAAGAAATGAAGTCAATTGTAGGGTGCCTAATACTTTTGGCCAAGGTTGTATGAATTCATGATTTAATAAAAATAGCTTATGTTTAAAGCACGTTAACAGATAATTTTAATTTATTTGTTTATAAGACTAATTACAGATTTTAAGATATGAATAGAAGAAAACCTAGGTTTTATATTATATTTATTGATTCAAGTTCTAAACGTTTAAAATGTGGTTTATTATATTTTAGTAATAAGTTAATGTCTTAAATTAATAAGGAAAGTAAATAGAAAAATTTAATTTATTGTTTATTTTATTACCTTTGTCTGGCAGATTCGAAATCTCGGTTTAATTTCGTCAACAAGTTACTTTCCACTTGTCTTCTAAGATTCTCGAAATCGGCAACGTTGTAATTATACTGGCCACTCATTTCACCGCCAGATCCGACACTAAACATATAATTATTTTTTTGTACTTGAGTACCATATTGGCTTCGTAATTCTTCGTCTAAAGCATAAGTCAAATTATTTTTTAGTTCTTGTCTTAATCTTTCCAGTATTGAGTCCAAGTTATATACGTTGTACCCAGAGCCTTCAGAAAAATATTGCCTTTGGGTTTGCTCCAGAAGTTGGTTTAGGCGACTATCTAACTGGCCTTGAACATTTGATGCAATGGTAGTAATAGATAAGGGATTCGCTACTGGAGTGTAACGATAATTGGAAGAAACCCTGTTAAAATCAAATAATGCAATAATTAGTATCGTATCTCGAATGAGAAATAATTCACGAATGTTGTTCAACAATGTTTTATCGTCACGTTATTTTTATAAGTCACTTGCAGTAATCAATGACGCATTTCTATTTGTTTCGGGAATGACGAAAAAATGTCAAATACAATAGTTTTAGGGAATGTTAAGGTGCACAGTTTTAAAATTATGTTTGAGTATATAGGGTACTTCAAAAAAGTGTGGCCGATATAACCTATTTTTTTAATGGAACATCCTATTTTCTAATTTATTTTTAAATTCTGCGTAAAATTATATAACTTTTTTATTAATAATGTTATATACCTAAACCTAGTAATTTATCTAATATTTCAATATACTATATACAAAAATACTAGTTTTCAGTTTAATAAAAAATTGCCAGCAGCGCCATTGTTTCTAAAGGTGGAATACCCATAATTGTTAAGACCGTTCTACTGAGATGAAAGAAAGATATATGTAAAGAATGTAATGAAAGACTAATAATGTCAAATTTCCACTTTATTTAGTTTCACTGAAACTGTATGACGCGTTTCGCTATACTATAGCTTCTTCTGATACAAAATGATATTTGAGTATTAGTGTTGTTACATTTATATAAATACCCTAAGGTAGATAGGTAATAAAATTAATACTATATGCTAATGCATATTGCTGGGAAATCCATTCTGAATATTAATTGTTCGGATCCGACAGAAAAATTCAAGAAAGATATTAGAACATCGTTAGGTAAAGCTTCTAGCATCATATCAGTCAACCAAATCTCAAAATTAACAGTCATGAATCATCAGCCCCCTCTACTTTATTCATTAGTCAAATTACATAAAGAAAATCATCCTTTTAGACCTGTAGCCTCTTACGTATCGGCCCCAACTTACAAACTCTCAAAATTTCTCATCGATATCATTAAAACGAACATTAACTTCACCTGAACTTACACAATAAAAAAATTCGTTAGAATTAACGGAAAAAATTTCCAACGTCTTTCTACCAGATAATTCAAAACTAGTATCATTTGACGTCCAAAACCTTTTCCCTAGCATACCCCCGGATGAAACAGTAAAAATCATAAAAACATTTCTAATCAAAAATAAAGTTAATATCGTTATACAACAAGACATACTAAATTTATTAAACACGAGCCTCAATCAAAATTATTTTTACTTTAATAATACGTTTTATAATAGCTCTGACGGTCTCATAATAGGTAGTCCACTTAGCCCGCTTTTAGCAGAAATATTTATGGATAACCTAGAACAACAAATACATCGACAAGAATTTAGCAAATCATTTTTGTATTGGTACCAATATGTAGACGACATCTTTGCTTGTTTTAATGGTACAGAGCGTCAACTTGACAATGTTTTTAACTATATAAACACAATACATAAAAATATTTAATTCACTATGGAACTAGAAATCGACAATAAAATTAATTTTCTTGACTTAACGATAACCAGACATTACAACAAACACAAATTCTCTATCTTTCACAAACCCTCACGTACAGATACTACAATAAACATAAAATCAGCTCACCCCCTACAACACAAATTGGCAGCTTACCACAGCATGTTGCATAGACTTGTAAGTGTCCCCTTATCTGTAGATGATTTTAATAAAGAATTAAATCTAATAAAACAAATTGCTGTTAATAACGGATATTCTCCTGACACCATAGACTCAATTCTAAACAAAAAATTAAAAAATAAAGCTATTTCTTTAGTATACCCCAAGAAAGAAAGAAAACACGGGGAAAAAATTTAATGTTTTAACATATTTTGGTAACACGTCAGAGAAAATTAAAAACCACTTAAACAAATATAATATCAACATAGCTTTTAGAACAAATAACTTGTTAGGAAAATTCATTAAAAACGCAAAGGGAAAACAAAATAGATCAAAAAAATCTGGAGTGTATCAGTTAAATTGTGGTTCTTGTCATAAAAGTTACATAGGTCAGACAGGTCGCTCATTCGAAACTCGGATTTTAGACATAAAAGAAGCTATTTAAAAAACAAAACTGACTCAGCGTACAGTAATCATTTAACAGAATCAAATCATCTTTTTGACGATAAAGTTAAAATTCTACACATAGAAAACAAAGGCGTAAAATTAAACCTAGAAATTAGAAAATTTAGAAACAAATAGAATTAAAAATTCAGACATCATCTTAAACGAACAAAAAGACCTGTCTGACCCATGGTAACTCCCCTTTACTCAATTTATACAATTAATATTCAGAATGGATTTCTCAACAATATTCATTAGCATATAGTATTAATTTTAGTACCTATCTACCTCAGGGTATTTATATAAATGTAACAACACTAATACTCAAATATTATTTTGTATCAGAAGAAGCTATAGTATAGCGAAACGCGTCATACAGTTTCAGTGAAACTAAATCAAGTGGAAATTTGACGATATTAGTCTTTCATTACATTCGTTATGAATTTTCATCAAGTAACAGGCACAACAATTCAAAAAATATGTAAAGAAATTTGAGTTAGATGCTACAGGGTGTTCAAAATACATTTTGACACATGGTTTAGTCAAAAACGACATGAACATGGTCCTATTACCGGCTATACTTGACAAGAGAAAGCTAGTGAATTGGGACGGAAAATAGAGAACACCGAGTTTAATTGTTCTAGAAGTTGGATTGAACGATTTAAAAAGCGACATAATATTAGTAAAGGTAAGATAATAGGAGAAACTGCAGGAGTGGATACGACTGTTGTTGATCAGTGGTTGGCCAATGTATGGCCGGAAATTCGAGAAAGTTATGAATATATGGACATTTTTAACGCGGATAAAACGGGTTTGTTTTACAAGTTGACGCCTGATAAAACATTAAAGTTTGTCGGAGAGAATTGTACTAGTGGAAAATTGTAAAAAGTAAGGATTACTATGTTGGTAACTGCAAATATGTCTGGAACAGGGAAAAGAAAATTGTTGGTGATAGGAAAGTCTGCCAATCTCAGGTGTTTTAAAAACAAACATTTACCAGTAAAATACAAATCAAACAGTAAAGCCTGGATGACATCAGAATTTTTTAAAAACGTACTGATCTGACAAAGAATTAAAATTCACAAACAGAAAAATATTACTTTTATTGACAACTGTCCAGCGCACCCTGAAGTTGATCTACAGCAAATAAAATTGGTTTTTATGCCTCCAAGCACAAGTACAAAGCTCCAGCCTATGGATCAAGGTGTGATACACTCTTTAAAATGTCATTATAGACAGATTTTACTTATGAAAATGTTAGAGACGATCGATAAAGGTAACATTTTTTCTGTAACTCTCTTGGACGCTATAAACTTTATCCATATTGGTTGGCAAAGAGTCAGTAGAGAAACCATTGTAAACTGTTTTAAGTATGGCGGATTTTTAAGGAAGGAATGTAGATATGACTCAGATGATGAGCTACCGTTGATTCAGTGGATTGAAAAACATCGAGAAGATCCTACTGATTGTCTAGAATTTGTTTACGATGCTGACATTCAACAAAGTACAGTGGCAATCGAGATTAAAAAGATGTTTAATCACTTTAATTTTGAAGAATATGTATGTGCTGATAATGAATTAATGACGGGAGAAATGTTAACTGATGATCAATTGTGGCATCAGTAACTTCTGGAGAGATTTTAAGCGATAATGACGACGAAGATGAGCTTGGAGAAGGAGATAATATTTATGTTCCATCCATTTCAGAAATGACTAAGAAAATGACTGAAACTCGTAATTTTTTGAAATCTCGTGAAGTTCCTGAACATATATGGAGTAGTTTTTGTGCCCTTGACAATTATATAAACACCTTTTTTTTCAAGTAAAATCATACAAACCAAAACTTATTGATTTTATTGTATAAACTACGTATTTTAATGTTTTCGTTTATACTTCTATATGTACCGACATACATAATAATAACTTTAGTGTGACTTGCTTTATTTTGAACGTTCTTTTAATTTTCTTTATAAACTCCTGGACAAAATTAACGCAACAATCTGAAAATTAATTTATCTCTTTCTTATGTCAGTTTTAAAGGTTATCGAGTATTTGAATAGTAGGATATGCATATTTTGTTTCGTTGTTCATGACAGAAATCAAAACAATTCATTTAGATTTACAGTTTTAAAGAATTTTTTAGAAGATAAACAATTTTCTGTAATAATGCGATAGATTTTCTTTAAAAGTAAGCTTATAAATTGTTCCCTTTTTCAAAGTAATACGTTTTTGTGGTAGACTGTTTTATTTTTGACCCCGAAGAATTAGAAAAATGAATCGAACAAGGAATTTAACTGAACACGAGGTAGTGCGAGCCTCAGTTTTATTGGACGAGGGATATTGTCAGAGTTATGTTGCCAATTTGTTAGGCAAACATCGTTCCACAATAAGTCGTATGGTAAGACGCTTGAATGAAGTAGGAACTTATTCTAGAAGGCTAGGGCAAGGGAGAAAACGATGAACTAGCGACCTAGATGAACGTTTTATAAGACAATATGCTTTAAGAAACAGGACTGTCACTAGTTCTATAATAAGAAACGAACTCGAAGCTGTTCGCAATGTCACAATTTCTTCTAAAATGAAACTGGATTAAACAGTAGGAGACCAGCCACTGCGCCCTTGCTCACTAGAGAGAACAGAGTTGCCAGGTTACGTTTTGCTCGAAATCACGAAAACTGGTCTGTGGATGATTGGAAACAAGTTTTCTTCACAGATGAAACTAGGGTTAGTCTAAAACATCCAGATGGTCGTGAGCGAGTATGGCGAAGACCAGGAGAGAGGTTTGCTCCTTGCAATATCTCTGCAAGGATTCCATTCGGCGGTGGCTCTGTTATGTTCTGGGGTGGCATCTGCTTTGATGCTCGCACAGAGTTAGTTCCTGTCCGTACGAGATCCATGAATGCTGACTACTATCTTGAGAATATTGTAATAGAACATGTGATGCCTTTCGGTCATTTTGTGGGGCACAATTTCCTGTTTATGCAAGACAACGCTCGACCTCACGTGGCTAGGGAGATACTCGATTATCTTAATCAAGTTGATATACCGATTATGCAATGGCCACTAAAAAGCCCGGATCTGAATTCGATAGAACGTGTATAGGATCACCTTAAGAAAAATGTGAAACGTCATATACCTGCACCTAGAAACCTGAAGGAACTTGAAAATTCAGTTATCACAGAATGGGAGCAAATTCCTCAAGATTTTATCCAAAATTTAATTAGAAGCATGCCTAGGCGCATAAGCGCTGTCATCCGAAGTAGAGGAGGCAACACACGCTACTAGTGTCCCAGTTACACCATTAATTTTGCTACTAGTGTCCCAGTTTATTTTTTTCATTATTACATAATTTCAACGATCTTGTTATTAGGTCTTAAGAATAATTTTAATTCGAATCTTATAGAGAAATTTGGTAGCTAATTCACTTTTAAAGTATCCGAATAAGTTTTTTCTAACTTTTAATGCAACCAGTGTTCATAATAAATTATTAAAATTAATTCATTATAGAGATTTGTATGGTTTAATATATCGTTGCGTTAATTTTGTCTAGGAGTATATATATATATATATATATATATAATATATATATATATATATATATATATATATATATATATATATACATATATATATATATATATATATATATATATATATATATATATATATATATATATATATATATACAGCAGAGGTGTCAAACTCAATTTTACAGAGGGCCATATATTAAATTTAGAATGTGTAGGCGGGCCAGATTCAAATAAAAAAAAATGTACTGAATTATTATAACATTTTATTTATTTAATTATATAGTATATAATATACGGTTGTTAAAAATTATATCAAAGTTATAAAAGAGGGTAATTATTTTGAGCTCGAGGATCCAGATACCTGACTTCTCTTGTTTTTGACAAGCTCATTGATGTCAGGTATCATATTCGTTGTAGTTATTTTAAGAATTGATTGGAGATGGTCATTCGAAAGTCTTGTGCGATGTTTGTTCTTATTTATTTTCATGACAGAAAACATCTGCTCACATAAATAGGTGCTACCAAACATGCAGAGAATGCGTGCTGCATGCTTTTTTAATTCCGGGTAGTTATCCAAACTCTTGAAATATTGTGTATAAAATGTAAGAGCGTTAATCTCTTTAAATTTTTCTTTCAAAAACTGTCCGATTGAAGATCTATCAACTCCATTTGCAAATGAACTGGTGCCTGTGAAGCTTCAAAATTGAATGGATTGTTGAAAATTGGGAATTCCATTTCATTCATTTTGTGAAAGTCTTCAAAACGATTGTTGAATTCCGTGATCAAATTTTGCAGAAGTTAAGAATATTGATCCAATTTTTTTGGTTCACTGTGCCAAATGATTTTAAATGAGGGAAATGATCCAAAGTTTGATTTTTTACCTGATTTTCCCACAGCCTCAACTTTGTTTCAAGGGCATGAATACATTTGAGTGACAATCAGATTTTTACCCTGTAACTTTACATTGAGATCAGTCAAGTGTTTATTCATATCTACTAAAAAGGCACAATCAACCCACCAGTCATTGTCATAATCAATTGGGTTGCCTTTTTCTAACATGAAAGCTTGAATAGGGTCACGTAATGCAAAAAATTTTTCTAAAACTACTCCTCGATTGAGCCAACGAACTTCGGTGAAGTAAGGAACATCAGAAAACTTTTCGTCCAAATCTTGTAAAAACTGCCTGAACTGTCGGTGATTTAGTCCTCTGCTCCTTATAAAATTTACTATTTTAATTATAGGTTGCATGACATGGTCTATTTTTAAATGTTTGGATGCCAATGATTCCTGATGAATTATACAGTGAAATCCCACAAAAATCCCTGATGTTTTCTGTTTTAATTTAGTTACAACGCCCGAATGTTTGCTAGCCATGGCAGGAGCGCCATCCGTAGTTGTGCTGCTAAGTATATTCCAGTCGAGTTCATATTCTGCTATCAAATGCTCAATTGCAGAATAAATATCTTTTGCTGTTGTAGTACCTGTCAATGGAACGCACTTTAATAGTTCTTTAGTTATTTCAAAGTTACTGTTAATACCTCGTATAAAAACAGCAAGTTAAGCTGTATCAACAGTATCAGTGCTCTCGTCAACAGCCAGTGAAAAGTTTGTAAATTCCTTAATTTTCTCCTTCAGTTGAAGAACCAAATTTTGAGATAAATCATTTATTCTTGAAGCAACAGTGTTTCTTGACAGCGAAATATTTTGAATTATTGACTTTTGAAATGGAAATGAAACATCGGCAACTTTCAACATACAGTCTTTAATAAAATCACCATCAGTGAAAGGTTTTGATCTCTTCGCGATTTCTAATGCAATAATAAAACTTGATTTCAGGGCATCTTCGCTCTCAGTATTAGCTTTAGTAAACATCGATTGAAGTTTAGATTTTAAAGATGACAATGTGTAACAATCGAATTTTGATTTATGATTCGTATCATAGTGTCTCTTCAAGTTAAACTCCTTACAAACAGCAACTGTTTGATTGCAAATCAAACACAGTGGTTTACCTTTCCATTCTATGAAAAAATATGCAATTTCCCATTTAGACAAAAACTCTACACTCACTATCAACTTTACGTTTTTGTGACATTATGCCAAAATCGTAACAATTATGGAACTCGACACAACAATTATGGATATCGCACGCGCACGACACAAACAAATGCACAATACCTTCACAATCACTATTTCGCAGTACAACTAAAATCCTTCTCCGACCGTATCGCTTCGATTACTCGACTCACACTCAACTGACTCACGTCGCGCCGACGCACTCCTTTTATAATATCGATAAGGAAGGTTCTAGTCTAGACTCGCTTGTTGCTAAGAGATGGCGTTACTGTATATCTCTCTCGCTTGTCAAGGCACGCGCTGCCCTTGAAATTACTTATAAATGTAGTGTGCGCATTTTAAAACTTCCGTAGAGGAATCGAGTGAAGTCTAAAAGCTCTAAAAAACATGATTCTTCTTTCTGTGACACATTGCGATCGCGGGCCTTATTGATACGTCCCGGGGGCCGGATGCGGCCCGCGGGCCGTATCTTTGACATCCCTGATATACAGCGTTTCAGGGACATCCCTGCAGCACGTGTGCTAGACCCATAAAATATATATATGCTTGTGTGTGTATATATATATAATATATATATATATATATATATATATATATATATATATATATATATATATATATATATATATATATATATATATATATATTATATATATATATATATATATATATATATATATATATAATATATATATATATATATCCCTGCAGCACGTGTGCTAGACCCATAAAATATATATATGCTTGTGTGTGTATATATATATATATATATATATATATATATATATATATATATATATATATATATATATATATATATATATATATATATATATATATATATTATATATATATATATATATATATATATATATATATATATATATATATATATACACCCACCATATATATATTTTATGAGTCTAGCACACGTGCTGCAGGGAAGTCCCTAAAACGCTCCAGGAGCGGCACGTGTGCGGAAAAAGCGATTCACGTTCTTGAATCGCAGTAAATTGTACTCGGTGGGAAACACAGCCCTGTGCAAATTATTCCAAAGGGATGATGATAGGCATGTATATATATAGTATTTTTACCTGTTGTTGTATTCTTGTTGGGAATAGTATGAGTCTTTAGAACCACCAGGATACTCTGGAAAAGGTCTTGGAGTGGTAATAACATTTAAATTGGGGTAAATAGCTCTATACGTTGTAGGCCTGTAGGTTGTTGTAGTTTCATAATGGGCATAATTTTGATTATAGCTTTGTTGACCTCTTGTTGAGTAACTGGTCCTGAAAACAAAACACTATAATACCTGGGATTTTCTTCTTTGGTAGGTGTAAAGACATTCAATAATTAAATTATTGCCTAGCCGATGAGACTTTTCGAATCAATCAGTGGTCAGACAGTTGTTTATTTATTGTAAAATTTCGATGTCCTCGGGTGAAATACGAAGGCTTTAAGTCCAAAAAAATCTCTTTAGCAGTTAGCGACATCGGATTTGAAACAAACTATTTTCTCATATTACCTTTAAAGTTAATTTAAAAATGGGCGCTTACTGAAACTCTGTTTACTCTTCTGTACATTCTTATTGAGAAATTGGTATTAAATTAAAAAAAAAAACATTAGGATATTCTTTGCAAATTTGAATTTATTCCATAACTTCTCGAGTACCTATTATATGCATTGATTGAAATACCTGGCATATAAGCATGTAGGGAGCATTGTTTTTCAAGCTAGAAAGTAATACTGCAGTTTACTAATACAAATGATTGTATCTATACCTGAGTTCTTGAAGTAAACTATTCTCCACTTGTCTTTGAAGATTTTCGAGCTCATGTTGTTCATAGTTAGGTCTAGTTTGAAGTCTTCCTCCACTTAAACTGTAAGATTGTCCTCCTCGAATGGTCTGTGTGCCATATCGTTCCTGTAGGATTTCATTTAATCTACTTGTCAAATTTCTGCGTAATTCAGCTTCAAGTTCGGAAATGTCGATTTGTTGTGATTGATATCGTGATTGACTTTGCAGTGCTTCCTGTATTTGATGTTGCAGTTCGTTTTGAAGACGTGATGCAACAGTCCGCAGTTCAGATGAGCCATACAAACTTTGAGATGATCCAGAGCCGTATGCACCTAAATCAAAATTGACAAAAAACATATATATATATATATATATATATATATATATATATATATATATATATATATATATTTATATATGTATATATATGTATATATATATATATATATATATATATATATGTATATATATATATATATATATATATATATATATATATATATATATATATATATATATATATATATATATATATACATACACTCCTGGACAAAATTAACGCAACAATATATTAATTCATACAAATCTCTATAATGAATTAATTTTAATAATTTTTTATGAACATTGGTTACACTAAAAGTTAGAAAAAACTTATTCAGATACTTTAAAAGTGAATTAGCTACAAAATTTCTCTATAAGATTCGAATTAAAATTATTCTTAAGACCTAATAACAAAATCGTTGAAATTATGTAATAATGAAAAAAATAAACTGGGACACTAGTAGCAAAATTAATGGTGTAACTGGGACACTAGTAGCGTGTGTTGCCTCCTCTACTTCGGATGATAGCGTTTATGCGCCTAGGCATGCTTCTAATTAAATTTTGGGTAAAATCTTGAGGAATTTGCTCCCATTCTGTGATAACTGCATTTTCAAGTTCCCTCAGGTTTCTATGTGCAGGTATGTGACGTTTCACATTTTTCTTAAGGTGATCCCATACATGTTCTATCGGATTCAGATCCGGGCTTTTTTGGTGGTCATTGCATAATCGGTATATCAACTTGATTAAGATAATCGAGTACCTCCTTAGCCACGTGAGGTCGAGCGTTGTCTTGCATAAACAGGAAATTGGGCCCCACAAAATGATCGAAAGGCATCACATGTTCTATTACAATATTCTCAAGATAGTAATCAGCATTCATGGATCTCGTACGGACAGGAACTAACTCTGTGCGAGCATCAAAGTAGATGCCACCCCAGAACATAACAGAGCCACCGCCCAATGGAATCCTTGCAGAGATATTGCAAGGAGCAAACCTCTCTCCTGGTCTTCGCCATACTCGCTCACGACCATCTGGATGTTTTAGACTAACCCTAGTTTCATCTGTGAAGAAAACTTGTTTCCAATCATCCACAGACCAGGTTTTCGTGATTTCGAGCAAAACGTAACCTGGCAACTCTGTTATCTCTAGTAAGCAAGGGCGCAGTGGCTGGTCTCCTACTGTTTAATCCAGCTTCATTTAACCGTCTTCTAACTGTTTTAGAAAAAATTGTGACATTGCGAACAGCTTCGAGTTCGTTTCTTATTATAGAACTATTGACAGTCCTGTTTCTTAAAGCATATTGTCTTATAAAACGTTCATCTAGGTCGCTAGTGCATCGTTTTCGCCCTTGCCCTAGCCTTCTAGAATAAGTTCCTACTTCATTCAAGCATCTTACCATACGACTTATTGTGGAACGATGTTTGCCTAATAAATTGGCAACATAATTCTGACAATATCCCTCGTCTAATAAAACTGAGGCTCGCACTACCTCGTGTTCAGTTAAATTCCTTGTTCGATTCATTTTTCTAATTCTTCGGGGGTCAAATATAAAACACGAAAACGTGTTACTTTGAAAAAGGGAACAATTTATAAGCTTACTTTTAAAGAAAATCTATCGAATTATTACAGAAAATTGTTTATGTTCTAAAAAAATTCTTTAAAACTGTAAATCTAAACGAATTGTTTTGATTTCTGTCATGAACAACAAAACAAAATATGCATAGCCTACTATTCAAATACTCGATAAACTTTAAAACTGACATAAGAAAAAGATAAATTAATTTTCAGATTGTTGCGTTAATTTTGTCCAGGTGTTTATATATAATAAATAAAATAAATAAATAAGAATATATTTATTCCTGCCAGCAAATCATAGTTGTTACACATTAAACTTAAACTTAATACTACGGGAACCAATACAGGAAAAGACAGTTTTCCTAGCAGTAAAAACCAAATTACAAGGCAATAATACATTTTAAGCGATGCACAATTTTCTTAAAGAAGAATGTGCGTGCATCACGATTTCATAATCTACTATTAGGGCTTATTACAAATGTACTAGAACCATCTTATTTTACATATACATACCTTATTTATTTTCTCAATAATGATCTATTTTGTTATCAAGCAACCAGTTAGTCAATTTATTTTTTACCAACCTATATGGCTTCACTTTCAGTTCGTGAGGAATTATATTAAAAATCCTCGGAGCAGAAAAAGATAGGGACCTTTGAGTAGCACTAAAGGGGGTAGATGGTGCATACACATTGTTCAGGGTAATTAGTCTAGTATGAATAGAGTGATCAACTCTGTTTACCTTATGTTTGTTATTCAGTAAAATCCTTACCACCGATTTTATGTATAATTGCTTCAGTGACAAAGCCCTAGCCCCATCGTATAGTTAGTCCGTAGGAAATCTTCGCGGTTTAAACAGTATTATTTTTAGAACCCTTTTCTGGGCTATTACTAAAAACGAAGATACCGAACCACAAGTGCTTTATATACATATAATAAATTTCTTCGGTAACCACTCCATAATCTGATAAAACATAAAATACATTTTTCGAATTTTACTTGTTATATAATCTATGTGAGAATCCCATCTTAAATGCGAATCTAGGTATACACCCAAATATTTAATGTTATCGGTGGAGGAGATCCTTAGATTGAAATCACAAGCAGCAAAGTTATTTCAGCCAGGTTCATGAATTTTTATAAAATTCTGGTCGGGATAATTCCTTTTATTAAACGTAAAGGCTATAAATTTTAATTTATCAATATTTAAGGTTAATAAGTTCAAATCCAACCACAACTTTACTTTACTCATAGCCAGTTCTGCCTTCTCAAAGACCCGGCCCCATATTTTATCCTGTAACATTATGACAGTATCGTCGGCATAGATCCTTTAGATAAAATACGCAAAAGGGTATCTATGTATATTGTAAATAACAATGGCCCAAGCACTGTACCCTGCGGCACACCGCACTGGAATTAATGAGCTCATTGATTCTCCTATTTTTACTTGTTGCGTACGTCCGATCAGATATGATTTTATTAGATCATACGGGATACCTCTAATTCCAATATGCTCAACTTTCTCCAACAATATGCCGTGAGACACAGTGTCAAAAGCCTTTGTCAGGTCCAAGAATATCAAAAGTCATTTATTGCCATTGTCGAGGTTCTCAGAAATATGGTTTACTACCCTTATAAGAGCATCTTCAATGCCCAACTTCTGTCTAAAAGCATACTATGCATCGGATATTAATTTATTTTTATTTAAGTAATCGTCCAGGCGCAACTTGATACATTTCTCAATAATTTTACTAAGGTTGCCGATAATTGCAATGGAACGATGATTCGTAATTTCGTTACGCGAACCACCCTTATGTGTAGGCGTTATGGTACATTTCTTTAAACTGTCAGGAAATAATCCAGCTCGAAAAATTAAATTGACTATATGGGATATGGGTTCGAGAATAAATCTGTGGTATCGTTTTAGAAAATCTACTTTAAGGTTATCGTCGCCATCAGTCTGTTGTATGAATCCCTTGTCAACTGGTGTTGACAGAAGAAATTACCAAAAGCAAAGAACTAGTACTTTAGAAGAAAAATCTAATTATTTTAAAGAGTTGATTGATTGGTCCGTTAACTTGTGACAGTACATTTTAACAATAAAATTACTTAATTACTTTGTTAACTGTCACTAAATATATTTGTAAGGATTTTACAATTGCGTTATCGCGATTTCGTAAACAACTGCCATACATTGTCAAATGCTTACCTAAGACTAAATCAAATTTTTGTTATTTATATTTATATGATGAACAGATGTGGGTCTATTAGATACTAAAACAGCTGGTATAGCACGGAATTTGCTACGTCTAAGTGACTATTCAGTAAATTTATATTATGGTCCTTTGAATGTCTGTAAATTTCTATGGATTCTAAGAAATTGAGTTTTGACCCTTTAGGTGCCGTATGGAGTATTTGTAAACAATTGATATTAGGAAATGTATGGCCTGTTTCTAAAAAATATTTAGCAAAGTGTGATTTTTCATTTTTTAGCTTATAAGAGGCATTGTATTCTGCGAATCTTGTTTTGAAGTTCCATCCCGTTTGGCCTACGTAACAGCTCTTGCACTCTTGACAATTAAGTTTATAAATTCCTGATTTATTGTGTTTATTAGTTTGGCCTTGAAAAATATATTGGATAATTTTTGAGCGGGTTTTAAAGCTATTCTTGTTTTTTTCTGCCGTGAAAACTTGGAATATTTTATCCGAGATGGGACCAAAATATGTCAGAAGTATGAATGTTTTCTTTTATAGGTATTCTTTTACGGTGTAAATTAAGCTGAAAGTGATTTGTTTTCGTTTACGGCTTATTAAAGTATTAATTATTTTAGGTTGGAAGCCGTTATTGAGTGCTATATTTTTTATTGTGTCCAGTTCTTTTGTTAAATTATTTTTACTAAGAGCTCTATGAATCAAAGATCTATAGGCTGCCAGTTTATGAGAGTTAGGATGTATTGAGTCAGTTGGGACGGTGACATCTGAAAAGGTTGATTTGCGGAAGATATCGAATTCTAGTGTATTTCCCTTCTTTGAAATTGTAACATCTAAGAAATTTATTTTATTATCTGTTTCCTTTTCCAATGTGAATTTTATGTTGGGGTGTATATTATTTAGATAATTTAATGTCGAATTTAGTTCAATATCATTTCCATGGAAACATCAATCAAAACATGGACACAATAAAAAATATAGCACTCAATAACGGCTTTCAATCTAAAATAATTAAAATAAAATAAATAAATAAACTTTTACTTCATGAGACCTGATACGGAATGTATGGAAAAAGTCAAGTCAAGTCACAGAATGTATACATCCTGTGAAAATAAGAATCTAAAAAGCTTTACAGTTGCACGTACTGTAGCTTACATACAAATATTTATAATATAAAGATCCAAAAAGTTACAATTACACGTACTCTAGCTTACATACAAACATTTATAATGTAAAGTCCTCAATCTGAAAAAAATCCTAAGTGCTATAAGGGACATTCTCAATTAGCAATCTTGATATTAGTTTCTTATACGAGGCTGGTTTGAAAAGTCCGTGCAAAGTCCGAGAGATGGCACCACCGGCGCGTATCGAGGTCATGTTTAGTTAGTAGCATCTCTTGAATGAACGCACACCAAGTTTTAGCCATATTGGCCTATTTCTTTGTGTTTGGCATTCGTGTGAATCAAGGAAGTCGAGTGATTTTCAAGAAATGGACAAAAAAGAATTTCGTGTGGTGATTAAACATTACTTTATGAAAGGCAAAACGCCTCAGGAGACTAAAGAGAAACTTGATAAACATTATGGTGACTCTGCACCTTCGATTAGAACAGTTTATAAGTGGTTTCAAAATTTTCGGACTGGCCATAAGGGCACAAGTGACGCTGAACGTTCTGGACGGCCTGTGGAGGTTACGACTCCAGAAATCATTGATCAACTCCAAGATATGGTGATGGATGACAGAAGAGTTAAGGTGAGATTGCTAGTGCTGTGGGCATCTCGACTGAACGGGTACATAATATTTTGCATAAACATTTGGACATGAGAAAGCTATCCGCAAGATGGGTGCCGCGATTGCTCGTCGTTTCGTCACTGTGGATGAAACATGGATACATTACTATACTCCTGAGACCAAACAACAATCTAAACAATGGGTTACCAAGGGGGAATCTGCACCAAAAAAGGCGAAGACCGTTCCTTCGGCCGGAAAGGTTATGGCGACTGTCTTTTGGGATTCGCAAGGGATAATCCTCATCGACTATCTGGAAAAGGGTAAAACTATTACAGGTGAATATTATTCATCGTTATTGGACCGTTTGAAAACCGAGCTGCAAGAAAAACGCCCGCGATTCGCCCACAAGAAAGTCCTTTTCCATCACGACAACGCACCAGCACACACCTCAGCAGTTGTGGTCGCAAAATTAATGGAAATAGGATTCCAACTGGTTTCACATCCCGCCTGACTACTATTTGTTCCCCAATTAGAAATGGCTGGCGGGACAAAGATTTTATTCAAACGAGGAGGTGATTGCAGACACTAATGGATATTTTGCAGACTTGGACAAATCCTATTATTCGGAAGGGATCAACAAACTAGAACATCGTTGGACGAAGTGTATAAGCCTAAAAGGAGACTATGTCGAAAATTAAAAAAGGTTTACCCCAAACACATAAGTAGTTTTTATTTTTGCACGGACTTTTCAAACCAGCCTCGTATAATGTAAAATCCTCAATCTGAAAAAAATCCTGAGTGCTATAAGGGACATTCTCAATTAGCAATCGTGATATTAGTTTCTTATACATACTTAAATTTAAAGATTTAATACTAGTTAGCAGACTATTATGCCGCTGTACTAGGGACTCCTTTCGAATAGAGATAATGTGTGTTCTGGTATAACTAAATTTTTGTTATATCTTGTATCGTAATTATGCATGTTGACCATGGCTACAAATTTATTCAAATTACTCTTAACATAAATCAGAACCTCCAGTATGTACATCGCAGGTAGAGTGAGTATAGCAAATTTTTTGAAAAGTTCACGGCATGAATGTCTTGATCTGACACCTGCAATACGAGGCTGGTTTGAAAAGTCCGTGCAAAAATAAAAAACTACTTATGTGTTTGGGGTAAACCTTTTTTATTTTTCGACAGTCTCCTTTTAGGCTTATACACTTCGTCCAACGATGTTCTAGTTTGTTGATCCCTTCCGAATAATAGGATTTGTCCAAGTCTGCAAAATATCCATTAGTATCTGCAATCACCTCCTCGTTTGAATAAAATCTTTGTCCCGCCAGCCATTTCTTCAAATTGGGGAACAAATAGTAGTGCGAGGGAGCCAAGTCTGGAGAATAGGGGGGATGTGAATCGAGTTGGAATCCTATTTCTATTAATTTTGCGACCACAACTGCTGAGGTGTGTGCTGGTGCGTTGTCGTGATGGAAAAGGACTTTCTTGTGGGCCAATCGCGGCCGTTTTTTCTTGCAGCTCGGTTTTCAAACGGTCCAATAACGATGAATAATATTCACCTGTAATAGTTTTACCCTTTTCCAGATAGTCGATGAGGATTATCCCTTGCGAATCCCAAAAGACAGTTGCCATAACCTTTCCGGCCGAAGGAACGGTCTTCGCCTTTTTTGGTGCAGATTCCCCCTTGGTAACCCATTGTTTAGATTGTTGTTTGATCTCAGGAGTATAGTAATGTATCCATGTTTCATCCACAGTGACGAAACGACGCTTAAAGTCCTCCGGATTCTTCTGGAACAGCTGCAAACCATCCTTGCAACACTTCACACGATTCCGTTTTTGGTCAAGCGTGAGCAATCGCGACACCCATCTTGCGGATAGCTTTCTCATGTCCAAATGTTTATGCAAAATATTATATACCCGTTCAGTCGAGATGCCCACAGCACAAGCAATCTCACGCACCTTAACTCTTCTGTCATCCATCACCATATCATGGATTTGATCAATGATTTCTTGAGTCGTAACCTCCACAGGCCGTCCAGAACGTTCAGCGTCACTTGTGCCCATATGGCCAGTCCGAAAATTTTGAAACCACTTATAAACTGTTCTAATCGAAGGTGCATAGTCACCATAATGTTTATCAAGCTTCTCTTTAGTCTCCTGAGGCGTTTTGCCTTTCACACGAAATTCTTTTTCGTCCATTTGCTTGAAAATCACTCGACTTCCTTGATTCACACGAATGCCAAACACAAAGAAATAGACCAATATGGCTGAAACTTGGTGTGCGTTCATTCAAGAGATGCTACTAACTAAACATGACCTCGATACGCGCCGGTGGTGCCATCTCTCGGACTTTGCACGGACTTTTCAAACCAGCCTCGTATTTCGAACTGCTCTTTTTTGCATTCTAAATACTCTGACCATATTAGGGAAAGCACCCCAAAATATTAGGCCATATTTCAAACCAGACACAAAGTGTGCATAGTAATAAGACATTATTGTAACGTTGTTAACGACACTTTTTAATCGAAAAATGGCAAAACACACCGATGAAAGCCTTTAACATAATTCATTTATATGACATCCCCAATTTAACCTGTTGTCTATATAGACACCTAACAATTTAGTCTCCGTTACCTGAGCAATAGAATGTCCGGTTACGTCAGTCCTAATCGGAAAAACTTTCAACAAATTGGGATGCGCTAGGCACAAAAATTTATAAAAACCGTCTTTTCAGCATTAAGACTTCACATATTGGTTTTGAACCACTGATCAAAAACTCTTAACATATTCTGCAGTTTATCTAGAGCCAAAATAGTGGTGTTGTCACAGCATACATAACTGTTATCGTCTGCAAACCAAATTACTTTGGTCATTAACGATATTCGGTAAATCGTTTACAAAAATAAAAAAAAAGCAGCGGTCCGAGAATGGACCAATGTGGAACACCCGTAGAAACTTTCATTCCATTCAACCTCACTCCATCAATATCTACAACTCGATCTCTACCTTTTAGATATGACTGTAACCAGTCACTTACATTACCTCTTAGTCCATATCTGTCCATCTTTGATATTAATAGATCATGATTGATCAAATCAAAAGCCTTACTTAGGTTCATGAGAAGTCCAAAGCACTTTTTACTATTATCCAGCTGCTCATAAAGCTTTTCAATAAACTGCAGTATTGCAGAAGATGTATTCCTTTTGTATTAATACCTTTTGTTTCTTTTGATACTCAATATTTAAGGTATATCATAAAAGAAGTAATTATTTGCTTACCATAAACATTAGTTGCTCCACCAATATGATCGGAAGAAGCCAGACCTTCGTATAAATCATTTTCATAGCGCGATCCTGACTGATATCCTGAGGAAATACCACTTCCAAGAGATGCACCATAGCTATTTGCTAACAGGTTTCCTTGAGATGATAAATCAGTATCTGCATCAAGGTAACCTAAAATTTAGTAATCAGTTTGTAATGTTATATGTAAATTCAGTAATGACTGGTGACGAACGGATAATTTTATTTTATTTGTTTATAATTAAACAAATATTTAGGTAGTGAATATTTGTTTTACACTTTTACTAGTAGATTCTAGATTGAACTAGATTCTCTTATTGGCTATTAGGTAGCGAAGACGCCTTAACTATTATACATTATTGACTAAGAAAAATCATGAAAACATATTGGATTAGAAGATACATGTCAGGGACCAAATTAACTTGGCGTAAGTAACGATTTTATTTTATTTTAAAAGCAATCACCGTACGGATCACTAATTGTTCGAATCTGACTTGCCCTTAGTTGCACTTGGCCGGTTTATTTTTTTTTCTCTTGCGAAAAACCTATAAATACGTGAAAATATTTTCTGTATTCCCATTTCAGATTATTTTCACCATCTCCCATTTTATTTTGTTATTCATTATTATTAGGTTATAAATATTTTTATAGTAAATTCAAAAACGATGAAAATTAATAGTTCATTTTAAATTGCAACACTGTATGTATGTATTTACGATTACGTAGCTGTCTAATGCTTATAAGGAAACTCCAAAAATCCTGTTTTTTTACCATCATAAATTTTTAACATCCTGAAAATCTAAAATTTTCAGTTAGTAATCCTTTCGTGCTTATTGTCATAAGATGAAGCTACCAATGCATGTCGGAGAGAATAGTGTAAATTTCTTGTAAAACTTTTTCGAATCGAAATATGAGCATGATCAGGATCCCAGAGTCAAATTTTACATGTCTAGCGGTTTCTTTTCATGACCATGTATTAAAAATTGATCTTTAAATCCCATGTGAAAATTTTGAAGAATTATATGTTATGTTTAAAGTTTAGTGCTCTGAAGAATACAATCATGTTTTGGTATATCTACAAACATCTTTTTCTACTTTCTAGTACCTTGTCCGCTCAGCAGACACTGGCGATCATTATTGTTATAGAGAGTTTATTTACGCCAGCTCGGAAAAGTTCTGTTGTTGTCTTCTTGCTATTGTCTTAATTTTTTTAACCACAATGAACCTCTTCGGCCAGGTCATCTCTTGCCATCAATCTTATTTTGCATTATAATCTGTAGAATGTAATATTTTTCATTTCTCATTATATGTCCAAAGTAAGAGGGCTTGCTCATTTTAATGTTCCTGAGGAGGTCAGGAGCTTTTTGAATCATCTTCCTCGGGATTTGTGTATTAACGATATGCTCTATCCAACTTCAACAATATGCGGCGGGATATCTATATCTCAAATGCCTCAATTCTTTGGATGTGGCTTTCGTCAATGTTCGTGATTCTACTTTATCAATTCTTTGTCGTATTTCTGTTAAATCGTCAGTCCTCTTTTAGTGAGCATCCTAAGTAAGTGACCATTTCAATTATTTTGTTGCACACGTAAAGTTGATTCGCTTCAGGGCGTTCCTTATTGTATCATGTATTTTCAGAGGGCAATAATATCTATGTGAACATTAACATCTGATATGGCGTGAACGGCCGCTTGTATAGTAGAGACACGTTTTAAACAATTATATCAAAAATAAAAACCAAACAATATTGTAATAAATTGAAATAATATTCGTGTAATTCTTTTTTCTTTTTACCAATGCCATTGATTTTTTTAGACCGTTTCAATACCTACCTGCATTTACTCTTTCTCTTAATTGTGGATTCACATATTCAGAGTGTTCACTATTCGAACTAACTTTTGGTTTGGTTCTTCCTTCGAGATCTCCGTCTTTACTATAAGACCCTTGGTCATCAGTTCTGTGTTGTAGTTCATTATTTTTATAGGAAGACGATGAGGTTTTGTAATTGTATTGTTGATGGTAGTAACCACTGGGTGATGCGGTCGCTCCAATAAATAGGGCCGCCAAGAACACTGCAACTCTCATGTTCTGCAAAAAATATTGCGAGTAATAATTATAACTAATGAATATTTAGGTTAATTGAGATTAGTTACAGTTGCAGCCACAATCAGTCAAAAAGGTTTAATTAATTAGTGATTTATTTTGGCAAATGCAATAGTACATCTGCTGAAGTTTTAAATTTATTATCTATAATATATATAAAATGCAACGTCTCTCTGTCTGTCTGTCCGTCCGTTAGTGCGCTTATCACTGGAGAACCACTTATCCGATTTACGTACTTTTTTTTTTTAAAACATACATATGTTCTCTGGCCAGGTTATAGGCTATATTTTATTACGATAGGTAGCATAAGGAATGAGTAGTGACGTAAAATAGTGAATGATGTCGGAAAAAAAAGTTTGCCGCTAGCGCGTTACCTTGCAATACACCACCTAAACCATTAAATATGGAACAATATTATGTAGCAGAGAATATCTATAATATATATAAAATGCAATGTCTCTCTGTCTGTCTGTCTGTCTGTCCATTAGTGTGTTTATCACGTGAAAAACCACTTATCCGATTTATGTGTCTTTTTTAAATTCATACATATATTCTTTGGCCAGGTTACATAATAATAATAATAATCTATATCTATAATATATATAAAATGCAACGTCTCTCTATCTGTGTGTCTGTCCGTTAGTGCGCTTATCACTCGAGAACCCCTTATCCGATTTACGTGTTATTTTTTAATTCATACATTTGTTCTCTGGCCAGGTTATCTATAATCTTCTATCTAGACTATATAAAATGCAACGTCTTTCTATCTGTCTGTCTGTCCGTTAGTGCGCTTATTACTTGAGAACCACTTATCCGATTTACGTGTTTTTATAAATTTAAACATATGTTCTATATAATTCGATATAAGCCTAGATAATGGGAGATAAGTCGAGATAAGGCTCGATAATGGGAGATAAGGTGAGTTAATGGGGAGATAAATATAAATAATGGGAGATAAGGAGAAATAATGGGAGATAAGCAAAGATAAGTCTAGATAATGGGAGTTATGGTGAGATCATGGGAGATAAGGAGAAATAATGGGAGATAAGGAGAAATATTGAGAGGTAAGTCGAGATAAGCCTAGATAATGGAAGATAAGGTGAGATAATGGGAGATCAGGAGAAATAATGGGAGATAAGGAGAAATAATGGGAGATAAGGAGAAATAATGGGAGATGAGCAGAGTTAAGGCTAGATAATCTAAATTATGTAGAGATAATGGGCGATAAGGAGAAATATTGAGAGACAAGGGGAAATAATGGGAGATATTTTATTACGTTGGGTAAATTAAGGAATAAGCAGTGACGATAGTGATGAATCAAGTCCACGCGAGCGGAGCCGCGGGCCCGGCTAGTTAATAGATAAAAGCTTTAACTACAGGTTAGCACAGCGTTTCTCAACTTGTGGGGCGCGCCCCACTAGGGGGACGTCATTACGCGAGCGTATCGAAAAGAAATTATTATTAAAAACATTCATTAAAAACATTTAATATAATATATTGAAAGGAAAGCAAAACAAAATACATTCTGTCGTAATAAAAAATAAAATACACATTTACACTGATATAATACACCTATAAATAAGATTGTATTAGTACTGCACAGTGTATTTATCTAATAATTAACATATCAATACTAAATTAAAAACAAGCCCTTGGGCCTGTTTTGCAGAGCAAAGATTTTCGAAGGATGGTTTAATATTAGAAATAGACACTCTGAGTTCTTTTTCTATATTTAGTTGAGATCTATATTTTGTTTTCAAAGCAGTCACCGCAGAAAATCCGGTTTCGCAAAGGTAGGATGTTGAAAATGGTAATAGTATACGTAATGCTCTTGTTTTCAGTGCAGAAAACTCATCATTCACCCCTGCCCAAAATTCAAAGAGTGATTTAGTATTAAATTGTCTTCTGATTTCGCCGCTTGCCGTGAAGTCTATGAAGATTTCTTTTTCGGAAGTTGAGAGCCCTTCGGGAGTATTTTGAATTGGATCCCTAACCCACTCGTAACTTGCTACCAAGTTGTCGTCAGTAAAAAAATACGTTTTAAAATTCTTTGTCAACATGGCTAGATGATTTTCAATGGTTACTAAAACAACTTTCACATGCTGTTCTTCAGCCTTGTATGTTTTAACACATTTCTGCTCCACAATTCCATTTTTCTACAAAAAGCATTAATTTTATCACTTGTATCGAATATATGTGTATTTGTTCCTTGGAGTTGAAAATTTAAGGTATTTAATTTCTCGACCAAGTAGCTCAATATCAGCACAAATAAACTATCTCGAAACTTTTCGGGTTCCGGTCGGTTTTCCTCTTCTAAAAAATGGCGATTTCATTTCTTAATTTATAAACACATTACAAACATTTCCCACGTGATAACCATCTTGCCTCGCAATAAAATAATAATGCTGAATGTTCGGCACCCATGTCTTTACGAAGTGCAGAAAAAATTGTAGATTTTAGGGGTCTCATTTTAATATAATTTACTTTGGTTACAACTGTAGTGAGCACAATATTCAGAGTAGGGCTCATTTCTTTGGAAGCCAGAGCTTCTCTGTGGATCCTACAATGTGTTCACACACATAGTGGAGATTTTTGTTTCACAAGCGATTGTACACTTTGAAATCTTCCAGACATTGAATGAGCACCATCGGTACATATTCCGACGCAATTTTGCCACTCCATATTTGTCTCGTTTATAAAATCATTTAAGATAGCAAATAATGCAAGTGATGTTGCTTTGATTTCTATTGGTTTGCAGAAAAATAGTTCTTCTACTGCTGACATACCATCACAAAATCGAACATAGGCAATGAAATGAACATCTGTTGCCTCATCAAGCTGAATTGAAAACAATTTATCACGCAACTTCCCGAAAAGCTGATGCTGTACATCTTCAGCTATATTACCAATTCGACGGGCAACAGTATCATTTGATATAGGTATGGATAGCAATTGTTTGGCAAAATTATCTCCAAACATAGTTTCTACAATCTCAATTGCTGCTGGCAAAAAACAAGTTCTTCACCAATGGTGTGAGGCTCTTTACATCTGGCTATTTTATATGAAACTTTGTAAGAGGCAAGTAAAGATTTTTCATTCACAGACAAAGTTTTTTTAAAAAATGATTTATTCTTTACATATGATTTTAATTTTAATTCGAAGAATTCTCCGGGTTTGTTAAGGTACTCACTATGCAGCGTTTCCAAATGTCGTTTAAGTTTATTTGGTTTCATGCTGTCTGCTGCCAAGATTTTTGAGCAAATAACACACAGGGGCCTTTCTTCTTTATTTACTTCAGTACTGGTAAACCCTAAATTTAGGTATTCTTGATTTTATTTTCGAGACCACACTCGTCTGCACTTGTTGATGCTTCACTCTCGTCTAATGCTCGGTTACGCCCACTTAAAAATTTATCCATGACTTTGTATAAATTTACTGCCGTGAATACTGTAATTGAACGAGGTGCAGCATTTATACAGTCCCTGGCCAAATTATTAGACGCACTGTATTTTTTTTTAGTAATTTTATGTTTCTTAAGAGTTTTTATGCAATAATGGTATTTTTAAACTACAATATTATTGATTTTTATTTAAAAGAATTGTTGTAGACTACACATTTGTATTTATTTTTAACATATGGCAACACTGTGTTGACAAAGTGATACATGAACGTAAATAAGTACAAACCTGTATCAGTCGCGATCGGAATCGAGTCAGGTACGGACGTGTTTCTGTGGCTTTATGGATTGTGATTGTTTGTTTAACAGTTTTATACTACTCAGTTATTAGTTTATTTTGTATGTTTGTAATTGAAAGAATTAGATTTTAAGGCCTGTCGCCCCGCCAGGAAGCCCAAGTTAACAGCTGCAATGAAAGCAAAGCGCCTGAAGTGGGCCAAACAATGGCAAGACAAAGATGTGGACTTCTGGAGATCGGTAAGATACAGCAATTTAATCAATAATTGATACATTATTATCATTTTCAGTTAAATAAAGCAAATAAACATGGAAGTTTATATATATTTTTCCTATTTTTGACAGGTCTGCTTCAGTGACGAAAGCACATTCGAAATTTTGCAGAATAAAGCTCAGTATGTGCGTCGTCGTCATGGAGAAAAGTTTCATCCTGATTGTGTCGTCCCGACGGTTAAACATCCCACCAAAGTGATGATTTGGTCAGTCATCAGCGGCAAGGGCACTGGACGTCTGTACGTCGTCAAAGGAATAATGAGGCAAGATCAGTACAAAGAAGTATTACAAAATCGGTTGATTCCGCAGCTCAGAGAATGGTTTCCAAATGAGGAACCATTCACTTTCATGCAAGATGGAGCTCCCTGCCACACTGCTCGGTCTGTTAAAGCTTTTTTGGCAGAAAAAAATATCCCTCTGTTCGATTGGCCCTGATATGAACCCCATTGAAAATGTGTGGGAGCTGATGAAAAGAGGCTAAAGATGTGATTACCAACAAAACCCAGCTCCTAGAAAAGATTATTCATGTGTGGAATCTTCATCCTCAAATGCAGGAGACAGTACAATCTTGCATTGATAGCATGCCGCGCAGAATTAAAGCTTTGATAGCGGCTAAACGTGGCTCAACTAAATATTGACTTTTACTAACATTAATTTCACTTTTCTTTAAAACTTAATAAACTTATGCTTTTCTAAATTAATGCTGTTTTATTTATGTCAAATAAATAGGTAATTGATTGGATAATATAAAAATAAAAAACAAATCAATTTAAAATAATAAAACGGTACAATATCACTCGGTAATTAATATTTTACATGAAATCTTGCAGTGCGTCTAATAATTTGGCCAGGGACTGTACACTTTGGGGCAGACTTTCCGACTGTTCGAGACAACTCGGAACTTCTCGTGAAGCCGCTATCAACATAGTGGACGTGACAGAGAGCAATAGAGAGGCATCGATTCTGTGTTGCCAAATATGAATAAATTTACTTATTCTTGGTAGTTTGTAAGGTTTGTAATTAAGGTCATAGTATAGCTTTGGCATCCAAATACTGAAAATACATTATTATTGCATGCATTGTTATTGTTGAGAGGGGGGAAAGGCGCGATGACAATTATGTTTTGGGTCGCAAATACTGAGAGGTTGAGAAACGCTAGGTTAACATTTACCAAACACGACTCAATAATATTGAAACAGAACACCCTTGACCAACCAGTTGTTTTTGATTCCGTGGCAACAAGATAGAGAGTTAGATAAAACTATAATGTGATAGCAACTCTAATGCTAACTTCGGATATAGCAGCTTAAGTTAAAATGTCACGCGACGGACTTCTTTCGTTGTTTTTTCTTGCGCTACAAGCCTACCGAAAAAAATGTCTTTTATGCTATAGATTAGATCATTATATTATATTTATAAGAATTTTGAGTCACAAAATCGTAATCTAATGTCTGCATTTCAAAAAACAGCTAGATATTCTCAAATTTTGACACTTCTTTCTAAAGAGCTGTTTTGACGACAAATACATATATTTAGCTGTTCATAAGAGAAATATGATGGTTTGATTTGCCGAATTATTTTAAGTTGTAGCCATTTTTTACTTTTACATTTTTATTAATATTAGAATTTGTGAGCTTGTTTAGAATAACAATAATAATAATAAGCATTTATTTTCTAACAGAACTAAATCCATTTACAAGACAATTTGACAATAGGTGAAAAAAGTATCAGACCTACTTAAGTTATAATAATAATTTTTACAAAAATTCAATAACTACATACCACAAATACTGCTCAGCCCATTCATCGCACAATAAGAAAAGTATGCTAAATAAAAATTTTGGAGCATCTCAATAACCTGTTCTTGAAGAGTCCAAGCAATTGAGGAAGTGTTAAATGGAAAACATCAATGTTTTGGAATGTTTCATTATAAAACGCCATTGCTCGGTAAAGTGGTGATTTTAATAGAAAATTATTATGTGGAGTACACACACTAAAAGTCGAGGGGGATCTCATTGTACGACCAGGCACATGCAACATGATTTGGGACAATAATTCAGGGTAATCCATAACAGACCTCACAAGTTTTGCCAGAAAGTAGGTAATTCTTGCGTCGCAGCAGTGGTGGTATCTAAAATCTCTCCAGCAAGCCCTCGTGGTCACGGCCTCTCGGAGGGAAAGAACCATCAACTCTAAATGCCTTCTAATTTCTGGATATGACAATTGTATATTGGGTTCCAGATCACAGATCCATACTCAAGTTTTGAGCGGACATAACATAAGTAAAGTAGTATAAGTGTCTGAATATTTGTAAAGCTTTTAGCATTGCGCAAAACAAATCCCAATGCCTTAAACGCCTCCGAGCAAACGCTGTTGATATGAGTGTCAAAAGCAAGCTTGGCATCATAAGTAATCCCCAAATCCCTAATAACAGAACACCGCTGAAGTTGCGAATCGTTTAACTCGTAATTGTAATGAATACTTGACTTATTGGAAAAGGTCATGGCGTAACATTTTTTGATATTCAGCGGTAAGTTGTTACGTTCACACCATAAATTGATTCTTTCTAGATCCGCCTGAAGGTCAAGGCAATCCGAGGTGGTGTTTATTATCCGGAAGAGTTTTAGATCATCCGCGAATAGGAGCATTTTACTGAAAATATCAGAAACTATGTCATTAATAAAGAGAGAGAAAATCAGAGGAGCCAAGTTGCTTCCCTGTGGCGCACCACTCATTGCTGAGAAACTCGCAGACTTGTGACCGCGAATTTCGACATACTGAGATCTACCAGTGAGATAGGAAGCAAAAAAACTAACCAAGTTGTTACCAAATCCCATAGCATCAATTTTTGCCAGGAATAACCCATGATCCACCCTGTCGAAGGCCTTCGAAAAGTCAGTATAGAGCGTATCAACCTGCTGGCGCCTATGCAAAGCCTCGCTTACGTATTGGGTGAAACAAGTTAGGTTAGTAATAGTGCTCGTTTACATATAAATCATATCAATATTGATTACGCATTTCATTGGAACAGAACGGTATTTTCAGTTAAACAGCTAGTAATAGGTTCTTAAACTTTCCGGGCTGGCCACTGATTAGAAATGGAATCTCTATAAAGTAGTGAGAAACAATAAATATAAATTTTAAAATATTTTCCATTTAATTGATTTTTTTGCTTAAGCGTGTAGACAGTTTTAATTTGTTTATCTTGTTTAGTCCGAAGGAATTTGATAACATAAAATAATGTTTATGAGAACTATGAACCGCTTGCCAATAAATAACTTTTATAAAAATTATCGGACATTTAAGAATATAAGATATAATTGCAATTTGTTGACATACTTATTTTTAAAAATAACTATAGCGTCAATTCATGTCGTGAATGTCAAGTCTACTTTTCTAAGAATAAAAACCTGATAATGTTTATAATATAGGCCATAAACGCGTGATAGAGAAAAACAACTTTAGATTAACACGTATTTTTTTACGAATTAGAAGGTATCATGTGAATTTCGCACAGGGCATACAATACTTAGACAAGGCGAAATCGGCGCCATCGTTGGAAAAAATTTTCTAATTGAATTTTTTTTTCATAACCTTCTCCAGGAGATGCCCCTGAAAGAGGATCAACATGTTGCCGGGCGGTAACCTGGTCCGTTTTTTAGGTAAATTGGACCATTTTGAACAAAAAATGTCTCTTGTGAATTTTCTCTAAAATGCGCCGTTTTCGAGATATCGGCGATTTTAGGTGCGAGAAAACGCGAAAATGGCCACTTTCACCTCCCAATATTGGGGTCAAAAATTAAAATTTTCAATGTTGCCAAGTGTCCAAATTAAAGTTTGAGATCTCTTCTACAAATTACCGTAGGAAATATTGCAATATCTTTATTTTTAAACATTGTTTTTTAACAGCCCGCGGCCGCATCGAAACTGTATACATAGATATATACGCAACGCCCGTACGTAGGCGCGCGGAACTGTATACGCGCTGCAACTCGCTGTAACGTGAAGTATCATGCAAAAGTTCAAACATGCTATTGCTTAAATAAGAGTCGGACACTTTAATAGTTTATTCATTTCTTTTCCGCCCTTACAAGTATGTACATGTGTAATTATGTCTTTTTCTATTAAACGAATTAAATGTGATCATAAGTGCATTTTCTGTGGTAAGTGTGATGATGTTGTACAACAACCAAATTTTGAATCATTTCAAAAAATTCAACAAGCAGCTAATCGTCGGAAAGATGACATAAGTACAAAATTTAACGATTTATATAATCCAAGTAGCAGTGAACAAACTTTTTCTTGGCACAGAAAGTGTTATGCTTCCTATGTAAGTAAAGAAAAAATTGTACGTCGGGAAAATGCTCTCAAAAAACTGGCAGCAGAAAATAATGAAGCTGTTAATAATGAAAAACAGTTATTATCAATTGAACCCGAAGAGAAAGAAAAACCAACATTGCGATCAAAAAGTGTGTCAAAAGCAGAGTGCATGATCTGTGAAAAAATTTATAAAAATAAAGACAGTACAACTTATACACTTTCTGATTATAATGCAGCGGAAAAGCTAATGGCAACAGCTCGTCTTAAAATGGACAAAGTCTATACGAAAATTTGCATATATAGTTCAACTACGTCATTACTAGTTCAAAAGCTAAAGTATCATTCCAAATGTTTACAAGATTACAACTAGTAAAGTAGGTACTAAAAATAAAGCTTTAGATTTAGTCTTTGATTTAGATACTCAAAATGCATTAACCCCACTTGGTACTGGCTTACAATTAAATGCCATGGAATTCAATGCATTAGAAAAATTGTATTTGAAAATTTTGAATAAAGCTGGAGAAACAGCAGATAATGCTAGACAAATAATTTTAGAACGTTCTTGTGGGATGGGTATTAATTTTGGAAAAATTCCATGTACATCCGATGCTTTAAAATTGCACATTTCACGAGCTTCACTACAAACGTACATATGGAAAATGTCATTGTATTCTCGGTATCGACATTTAGATGCAACAGAATTTGGTTACACTATAGAAACAGGTGAATTGTTACCCAAATTCATGTTAAAAAATTCGATACCAGATTCGTTAATTAGGCAATGTAAATGTACAAAAAATTGTAAAACTAATGCATGTAATTGCAAAAGCAACAACGTAAGTTGTATACTCATGTGTGGGTGTAATTTAAATATTTGCGAAAATTCTATTAAATATATATAAGTTATATTTCATAAAATTGTTTTAATTCTTCTACCATCCTAATCGAATATTGAATTTTTATTTATATTCATTTGTTATAATAATTAAATTTGATATAACAATTACTCTTTAATAAATAAATATTTTTTACATACTTTTCAAATATATTAATTTTAATAAGAAATCAAGAAACAAAGCTTTATAGAGCATCGCAGTGCGTATACAGTTCCGTGCGCCTACGTACGGGCGTTGCGTATATATCTATGTATACAGTTTCGATGCGGCCGCGGGCGCTCGAACGCAATTTGTTAACTGTTAAAAAACAATATTTAAAAATGGGGATATTGCAATATTTCCTACGGTAATTTGTAGAAGAGATCTCAAACTTTAATTTGGACACTTGGCAACATTGAAAATTTTAATTTTTGACCCCAATATTGGGAGGTGAAAGTGGCCATTTTCGCGTTTTCTCGCACCTAAAATCGCCGATATCTCGAAAACGGCGCATTTTAGAGAAAATTCACAAGAGACATTTTTTGTTCAAAATGGTCCAATTTACCTAAAAAAAATAAATTTCAATTTTTGGACTTTGTTTAAAAAAAATTTGTTTAAACAAATTCGGACCAGGTTACCGCCCGGCAACATGTTGATCCTCTTTCAGGGGCATCTCCTGGAGAAGGTTATGAAAAAAAATTCAATTAGAAAATTTTTTCCAACGATGGCGCCGATTTCGCCTTGTCTAACTAGCACAAACTTAGCTTGTCAATGTCATACGAGGCTGGTTTAAAAAGTCCGTGCAAAGTCCGAGAGATGGCACCACCGGCGCGTATCGAGGTCATGTTTAGTTAGTACCATCTCTTGAATGAGCGCACACCAAGTTTCAGCCATATTGGCCTATTTCTTTGTGTTTGGCATTCGTGTGAATCAAGGAAGTCGGGTGATTTTCAATAAATGGACGAAAAAGAATTTCGTGTGGTGATTAAACATTACTTTATGAAAGGCAAAACGCCTCAGGAGACTAAAGAGAAGCTTGATAAACATTATGGTGACTCTGCACCTTCGATTAGAACAGTTTATAAGTGGTTTCAAAATTTTCGGACTGGCCATATGGGCACAAGTGACGCTGAACGTTCTGGACGGCCTGTGGAGGTTACGACTCCAGAAATGATTGATCAAATCCATATGGTGATGGATGACAGAAGAGTTAAGGTGCCTGAGATTGCTAGTGCTGTGGGCATCTCGACTGAATGGGTACATAATATTCTGCGTAAACATTTGGACATGAGAAAGCTATCCACAAGATGGGTGCCGCGATTGCTCACGCTTGACCAAAAACGGAATCGTGTGAAGTGTTGCAAGGATGGTTTGCAGCTGTTCCAGAAGAATCCGGAGGACTTTAAGCGTCGTTTCGTCACTGTGGATGAAACATGGATACATTACTATACTCCTGAGACCAAACAACAATCTAAACAATGGGTTACCAAGGGGAAATCTGCACCAAAAAAGACGAAGACCGTTCCTTCGGCCGGAAAGGTTATGGCGACTGTCTTTTGGGATTCGCAAGGGATAATCCTCATCGACTATCTGGAAAAGGGTAAAACTATTACAGGTGAATATTATTCACCGTTATTGGACCGTTTGAAAACCGAGCTGCAAGAAAAACGCCCGCGATTGGCCCACAAGAAAGTCCTTTTCCATCACGACAACGCACCAGCACACACCTCAGCAGTTGTGGTCGCAAAATTAATGGAAATAGGATTCCAACTCGTTTCACATCCCCCCTCTTCTCCAGACTTGGCTCCCTCGGACTACTATTTGTTCCCCAATTTGAAGAAATGGCTGGCGGGACAAAGATTTTATTCAAACGAGGAGGTTATTGCAGACACTAATAGATATTTTGCAGACTTGGACAGATCCTATTATTCGGAAGGGATCAACAAACTAGAACATTGTTGGACGAAGTGTATAAGCCTAAAAGGAGACTATGTCGAAAAATGAAAAAGGTTTACCCCAAACACATAAGTAGTTTTTATTTTTGCACGGACTTTTCAAACCAGCCTCGTATTGGCCGTTTTATGCAGTAAAACAATTAATTTTTCAGGCTGATGTACTAAAAATTAAATGAAACACATTTTTGCAATTTTTTTTTAATTCAGTGCACTTTTTAAAACGATGTAATAGTGATTCGAATGAATTTTCGAGCTCATTTTGTGAGATTGCCAGCAAATCACTTGAATGGTCTCTTAAGTCCTCAAAAAAGCACCCTTTTACCAGGTGTACAAGTATGAAATGCGGATTTCAGAGAACATGGTGCACCAGTGCAGTTTGTGCTATAAAGATTTGACACTGCGCCATTTTGTTGTCATCAACAAGTGTCAAACGCGCACGAGTGATAAATTAGAAAAGTGTGTGCATAGTGTTGTGTTGTGTTCAATATGTCGAAATTTATACCGAACAAAGAGCATTCGCGGACAGCATTAATTTTTTGTTTTCATTTGAAGAAAACTGCTGTTGAATCATACCGATTACTTCGAGAAGCTTATGGTGAACATGCTCCATCGCAAGATACGTGTGAACGATAGTTACGGCGTTTCAAAAGTGGTGACTTCGATGTTGCAGACAAGGAACGTGGAAAATCGCCAAAAAAATACGAAGATGTGGAATTGCAAGCATTGTTGGACGAAGATGATTCGCAAAGGCAAAAACAACTCGCCGAGCAACTGAGCGTTAGTCAGCAAGCTGTTTCCAATCGGCTACGAGAGATGGGAAAGATTCAGAAGACCGGTAGATGGGTACCACATTGAGTTGAACGACAGGCAAATGGAAAAAGCGCAAAAACACGTGTGACACTTTGCTTGCTCGGTACAAAAGGAAGTCGTTTTTGCATCGTATAGTTACAGGGGATGAAAAGTGTATTTATTTTGAGAATCCCAAGCGCGAAAAATCAATGGGTAGACCCAGGAGCACCTTCCACATCGACCGCAAGACCGAATCGCTTTGGCAGAAAGACGATGGTCTGTGTTTGGTGGGACTAGAGGGGCGTGATCTATTATGAGCTGTTAAAACCTGGGAAAACGGTTAATACTAAACGTTACCAACAACAGTTGACCAATTTGAACCGTTCGCTGCTTGAGAAAAAGGCCAGAATATCGAAAGAGGCAACACAAAGTCATTTTTCTTCATGACAATGCTCTATCACATACGGCAAAACCAGTTCGCGTCACGTTGGAAGCACTCAGCTGGGAAGTTCTACCCCATACGACTTACTCACCAAACTTGGCTCCTTCCGATTACCACTTGTTTGCATCGATGGGTCACGCACTTGCTGAGCAGCGCTTTGGTTCATACGAAGATGTGAAAAAAAATGGCTCGATGAATGGTTCGCAGCAAAAGGGGAAGATTTTTACTGGCATGGTATTCACAAATTGCCCGAAAGATCGGAAAAATGTATAACAAGCGTTGGAGCATACTTTGAATAAAGCACTTTTTATCATTCTTCCAAATTTAATATGTTTTTTTAGAAAAAAAATCCGCATTTCGTACTTGTACACCTAGTAACTTCATATTAATTTTTGAGAATAGTACAAAGTTCCAAGTTACTAAATCAGATGAATACAGTGAATGGTTTTATATCCGGTGTTGATTTTGAGCCCAAAATCAACGAACAATAAAGTGCGACTTAGAACATTGTCGTGTAACAAACACCAGCTATTTCGATGACGATATTTAGATCAAACACGCTGCAGGGCAGGCGTTGTATCTTAGAGCAAAGTGGCTTATTCTTTTAAAGCAAAGCTACTTAATATGTTCTTATTTGTGTTCATCATCAAGTCTTAATATTCTTTTTAACTAAAATATTAATTCGCTAACGGAAGGAAACTATTCTTTCTTTTCAACTAACTGTTTCAACATTATTGCTGTCAAAAAAACACTGAAAATGATTTACTCTGCAATGTATTAGAAACTACCTCCTCTTTACTACTTTCCATACCTCTTGTATCCTTAATATGGATGGTTAAACCTAATTACGTTTAACAGGAATTCGAATTACATCTCAGTCTATCTATAATTTTTGTCTCTTGTAAATTAGCATACTAGAAACGCCATGTGCCACTACTAGGGAAAGTACGAGGCTGGTTTGAAAAGTCCGTGCAAAGTCCGAGAGATGGCACCACCGGCGCGTATCGAGGTCATGTTTAGTTAGTAGCATCTCTTGAATGAACGCACACCAAGTTTCAGCCATATTGGTCTATTTCTTGTGTATTTGGCATTCGTGTGAATCAAGGAAGTCGAGTGATTTTCAAGAAATGGACGAAAAAGAATTTCGTGTGGTGATTAAACATTACTTTATGAAAGGCAAAACGCCTCAGGAAACTAAAGAGAAGCTTGATAAACATTATGGTGACTCTGCACCTTCGATTAGAACAGTTTATAAGTGGTTTCAAAATTTCCGGACTGGCCATATGGGCACAAGTGACGCTGAACGTTCTGGACGGCCTGTGGAGGTTACGACTCCAGAAATCATTGATCAAATCCATGATATGGTGATGGATGACAGAAGAGTTAAGGTGCGTGAGATTGCTAGTGCTGTGGGCATCTCGACTGAACGGGTACATAATATTTTGCATAAACAATTGGACATGAGAAAGCTATCTGCAAGATGGGTGCCGCGATTGCTCACGCTTGACCAAAAACGGAATCGTGTGAAGTGTTGCAAGGATGGTTTGCAGCTGTTCCAGAAGAATCCGGAGGACTTTAAGCGTCGTTTCGTCACTGTGGATGAAACATGGATACATTACTATACTCCTGAGACCGAACAACAATCTATGGGTTACTAAGGGGGAATCTGCATCAAAAAAGGCGAAGACCGTTCCTTCGTCCGGAAAGGTTATGGCGACTGTCTTTTGGGATTCGCAAGGGATAATCCTCATCGACTATCTGGAAAAGGGTAAAACTATTACAGGTGAATATTATTCATCGTTATTGGACCGTTTGAAAACCGAGCTGCAAGAAAAACGCCCGCGATTGGCCCACAAGAAAGTCCTTTTCCATCACGACAACGCACCAGCACACACCTCAGCAGTTGTGGTCGCAAAATTAATGGAAATAGGATTCCAACTCGTTTCACATCCCCCCTATTCTCCAGACTTGGCTCCCTCGGACTACTATTTGTTCCCCAATTTGAAGAAATGGCTGGCGGGACAAAGATTTTATTCAAGCGAGGAGGTGATTGCAGACACTAATGGATATTTTGCAGACTTGGACAAATCCTATTATTCGGAAGGGATCAACAAACTAGAACATCGTTGGACGAAGTGTATAAGCCTAAAAGGAGACTATGTCGACAAATAAAAAAGGTTTACCCCAAACACATAAGTAGTTTTTATTTTTGCACGGACTTTTCAAACCAGCCTCGTATAACATTATACTATACTCAATTTATTTGAAACTGATAGTAATAAAAATGTCAGTGGACTGACCGGCGGTCCTATAACAGAGGCGTGTTATCTATTCCCAGGTATTTTTCAGGTATAGTATTTTTCAACATCTAAGGAAATGATTTGGCAAATTGATACAATAAAAACATTAAACGACCGTTAGGATCTTCGCACGTACCTGTCCGTAACAGGGTGGTAATTGATATATATATATATATATATATATATATATATATATATATATATATATATATATATATATATATATATATATATATATATATATATATATATACCTCCCTTTCAATCTAACATTTTATTGGCTACTTCGTGTTTATAAATATAAAGAATATTCTTCATTATATATGTATTATATTCTGTATTATAAAGTTCAATAGTGTCTTAAAATGTCCGAAGCCCTTTCCATCAGAAGCCGCAAATATTTGCCCGTTAAGGCAAAAGTGATAGTTAAAAGTGTTTATTTAAAGTAAGTGGAGCGAGGCCACGAAAAGTACTTTTCATTTATGGGGACATCAGCTTTAACGACCATCCCTGAAAGTACAGTTCCTGCGCTATTGTCACTTTCACGGAGGCTGTCAGAGGATGACATAAAATGTTCCACTACAACTTTATGGCATGTTCTACGTCGTTTGGGATTTTTGTTCAAAAAAATAGGCAAAAGGCAAGTTATAATGGAATCACGGCGCTTACAACAACTCAGAATGGAATATCTTAAAAAAATAAATACAGCTAGATCGGAAAATCGAACGCTAATCTACCTAGATGAGACTTGGTATGACACCCACGACACACCCAGTAAAGGATTGATTGATAAATCTAAAAAATGCTACACTAAAGCTTCATCAAGTAAAGATAAAAGAATAACTATTTTAGATGCGGGGTCGGAAAAAGGCTGGATACCAGAATGTCTATTTCTAGCAGTCAAGAATATTTCAGATTTCAGCTTTGATTACACAGGGGAACAGCTGTTTTGGTGTCGAGGTTTTTTGAGCTGATTCTATATCAATTTGATGTCCTGAATTCAAATAACGTATTCATTTGTACCTAGGAGCTCAAATTTTTAAGATATACAATTTTAGAGAAATATAAGTTACATTATTGTAACTCAAATCCGTAAGTGTAGTAAACAAAAGTAGATACGAAATTTTTATTTTAGTTATACAAAATACAATATTATGTCGTACTTACAAACAAAAAAAAACATTGAAGAAATGAAATAGTCACTCAACACTTGGAAAGCTTCTTTTCCGCGACATTCTTGAATGTTTTTTTAAACAGTCCCTTTTTAAACTCCAGCAGTAATCTGCCATCATGTGCATGTCCCATCTTCCTTGGTAGCGGTCCTCCATATTTTTAATATCTTGGTGAAATCTTTCACCTTGTTCCTCACTCATGTCTCCTAAATTTTCTGGAAAACGGTCTAAGTGGCTGTGTAAATAGTGTATTTTAATACTCATATTGCACCCTAAGGATTTGAAACTATTAAGCATCTTGTTAACCATTTCAACAAATTGCTTCATTAAGCCCAACTTTATATGTAACGGAGGAAGTATGATTTTTTTCTCTTTCAACCAAAGCGTCGTTAATGACATTCTTTTCCCCAACGTCCATGTTTTCTCTCTGAGGCCAATCTTTTCTAACCCAGTGGTGTGTTTTGTCCCTACTATCCCAGAGGCACAAGAAACACGGATATTTCGTGTAACCACTTTGCTGCCCAAGAAGAAAGTTTACCATTTTTAAGTCTACACAAATCATCCATTGATGTTCGTAATACTTTATCTTCTGCAAGACCAAAGCTATGGTATTATATTCTTCTTTCAGTTTCGTTGAGTGAGCTAGTGGTATTGAACCATATTTATTCCCATTATGTAGAAGGACACATTTTAAACTTCGCTTTGAACTGTCAATAAATAGGCGCCAATCATCTGGAATATATTCAGAAAGTCCCATTTCTTTCATGAGTCCCCTAATTTCGTGACAAAATACAAGATTGTCTTCTTGAGAAAAGAATGGTAGCAGATCTTTTTCTCTTGTACGGTAAAAGGTAATTTTGGTTCCTTGTTCCAGTAAATTTTTGTCGTTCAACCTAGAAGCCAGTACTTTAGAAGCTTTTTTCGATAAATTGAGATCCCTGGTGAGATCATTTAATTCATTTTGATTGAAGCGTTGAGGATCTGATGACGTCCCCTCATAGTCACTGTTAGTTTCATTAGCATCAGAACTTTTGTTAGCATCAGAAGAGCGATCAGAGGGAAAATATTCGTCATCAGAGATATGTGGTAGCTGATGAAATGTTGGAATCGGTATTTCATCTGAGTGCGGGATAGGGCGTATTGCCGAGTCTAAATTGGGATAAGTCCACTTACTGCGGTTATTTCGATTGATTCCATTAGTATTTACTAAACAGAAATAACAATCATTGAAGTGGTTTTTTGGTTCTCTCCAAACCATTGGTACGCCGAATTTTAGACATTTTCTTTTCCCGGTAGTCCACTGCCATAAATGCTCTGTATAAGTTTTACATACGAGATGCGGGGCCCACGTTTTGTCCTGATCACCAAGCTTAACTCCAAAGTATCCAAGATACGCTCGCTTTACAAAGTCAGTAATAGTTTGTCTGTTTTGTTGAAACATGTATTCTCCGCATATATAGCAAAACACATCAGGTTGATTTACACAACTTCTTCTTGAACTGGAACCTGAACTCATTTTAATTCTGTTCAATAACACAAAAACACTCTTTTCTTAACATAAAATGACACGCCGAATTCGATCTACTCTCATTAGTAAGAACGCAAAAACTGACGAGACTTACCCGAGTTAGGTGATTAAAAGGGTCAGTTCAGGTACCTGATTTGAATGGTTCCACTATTATAGATTTACCTGGAATTTACTCAATTACAGACTGACAATAAAACCATTGTACCTACATTAATGAATATATAATAATTTTAGAACTCTCATAAATGAATATACTGAATAAAAACCACATTGGTAGATAAGTTGATGTATCTAAAAAAGTAGAGCTGATAGAGAAAAACGGATTGCATGTATAGATTTAGCGTCTCAAATATAGTTAAAATCAGCTCTAAAATCCCAGGCACCAAAAGAAAAATATTTTTTTGTTGCCATGTGTTATCATTGTGATACAACCGCTGAAGTTTTTGAAGATTGGCTTCAAAACAAATTAATGCCGAATATACCACCGAATAGCTGTGTTGTGATGGATAATGCATCCTATCATAGTCGCCCAATGAATAAGGTACCGTTCCACCAGTAGAAAAAAGGAAATAAAAGCCTTTTTGTGCGAACGTGACATATATTTCCATGAAAGTTATACAGTTAAACAATTGTTAGAAGTTTTAAAAAGTTACAATTTTTCAAAGGAATATGTTTGTGATAATATTACAAAGGAAGCAGGACCCGAAATAATTCGGCTTCCACCATATTATTGTATCTTTAATGCGATCAAGTTGATATGGTATAAAATAAAGTCTAATATATGTGCTCACAATAATACCCCACTTTAAACAGTAGTGTAATTGAGTTGATAAAGACAGAAGTCAAAAATGTAACTGTTGAAAACTGGAGAAACGGTGTTCAACACGTCAAAAAAATTGACGATAGCGAAATTGAACTAGATATTAATTAATAACTAAAATTGTAACTGATGTACGCAAGGACACTGTACATTGTTTTAATATATTTGTGTAATTACTAACAACAAAAAAGGGTTGTTTTCTTGTTGTATTCAAATATTAGCCGTGCCCGCGGCTCCGCTGGCGTGGACTTGATTCACTACTATCCCCACTGCTTATTCCTTATGTTACCTAACGTAATAAAATATCTGCCATTATTTCCCCTTATCTCCCATTATTTTTCCTTATCTCTCATTATCTGTACATAATTTCCATTATCTAGGCTTATCTCTGCTCATCTTCGATTATTTGTCCTTATCTCCCATTATTTCTCCTTATCTCCCGTTATCTCCCCTTATATCCCATTATCTGAGCTTATCTCGACTTATCACGCAATATTTCTCCTTATCTCCCATTATTTCTCCTTACCTCTCATTACCTCACCATAACTTCCATTATCTAGACTTATCTCTGCTTATCTATCATTATTTTTCCTTATCTCCCATTATCTCACCTTATCTCCCGTTATCTAGGCTTATATCGAATTATATAGAACATATGTAATAATTTATAAAAACACGTAAATCGGATAAGTGGTTCTCAAGTGATAAGCGCACTAACGGACAGACAGACAGAGAGAGAGACGTTGCATTTTATATATATTATATTCTTTGCAACATGATATTGTTCCATGTTTAATGGTTTAGGCAGTGTATTGCAAGAGAACGCGGTAACGGTAACCTTTTGTCCGACTTGATTCACTATTATCGTCACTGATATGGAGTAAGAGGTTGTCTCTGTTGCGAAACCATTCGAAAACAAATCACTTTCAGCTTAATCTACCCCGTAAAAGAATACTGAGAAAAGAAAACATTCATACCTTTGACATATTTTGGTCCCATCTCTGATAAAATATCCCAAGTTCTCACGACCGAAAAAACAAAAATAGCTTTAAACCCCGCTCAAAAATTATCCAATATATTTTTCAATGCCGAAGATAAAACTAATAAATACAATAAATCAGGAGTTTATAAACTTAATTGTCAAGAGTGCAATAGCTGTTACGTAGGCCAAACGGGACGGAATTTGAAAACAAGAATCGCAGAACGCAATGCCTTTTATAGGCTAAAAAATGAAAAATCACACTTTGCTAAACATTTCTTAGAAACAGGCCATACTTTTCCCAATATCAATTGTTTACAAAATACTCCATATGGCACCTAAAGGGTCAAAACTCAATTTCTTAGAATCCATAGAAATTTACAGACATTCAAAGGACCATAATAAAAATTTACTGAATAGTCAATTAGACGTAGCAAATTCTGTTCTGTTCCAACTGTTTTAACATATAATAGACCCCCATCTGTTCATCATATAAACATAAAAATACCAAAAATCTGTTTTAGTCTTAGTTAAGCGTTTGACAATGTAGTTGTACTACGAAATCGCGATAACGCAATTGTAAAATCTTTACAAATATATTTAGTGACAGTTAACAAAGTAATTAAGTAGTTTTATTGTTAAAATGTACTGTCACAAAGTAATGGACCAATCAATCAACTCTTTTAAATCAGGGCTCACGTTATTTAGGTTTAAACAATTCATGCAATAAAAATATAAAATAAATCCAAAATGATACCCAGGAGCAAGAACTTCAGATGTGTTATTCAAGAATTTCAGGCGTGTTATTAGATTTTTTAAGATTTTATTTGCTACAAATTTTCGTATAAATAAAAGATTTGGTTAGGATGGTTGAAAAAAGTAAATAAAAACCTGCTTTAGTAGTATAGTCACATCTACTTACGTTTCAGCACAAACTATTCCTAATTGTTGACTTTATTCAGCACTAACTTAAATGAATTAATGTTTCATTAACAAGTAAATATATACATATTACTTGTTGATATCATTTGCCCCCCTTTGTTTTTATCATTTTCTTGTTTAATTAGCAATAATATTATTAACAACATTTAGAGTTAATATGCCATCACATTTCAAAGAATTCTATTAAAGAATATTACGCTTATGTTTTTTTTTCCAAACTTATGGCATACATAACACTTTTTTTTAGATTTCTATTGAAAGTTACTTATTTGTAGAAAAGAAATCCAAAATCTCGAGGCCTCCAAACCCAATATTTACAAGTTGGAATGCAAATGTACAGCATCCGATCAAAAACTTATGTGTCTCTCTTAGTCTGTGAACTGCTTCAAAATGTTAAAAATTTTATTTCAGATTAAAATTAGTTGTACAGTATTCTAGGTGTTTTCAAGCCTATTTATCAACATAAAAATGTGTATTTTTTTATTAAGGAGGTTTCTCGGTGTGACAGCTTCAAAAAATCCATGTTTTTTTCTTACATATTTCTAAAATAAAATATATTGAGAGTATACTTAAAAATTTCAGTCCCCAATTCTAAACATTTACGAAGTTATAGCATATAGAAGGGAGCGCGTCGTAGTAGCATGCCACTCGACCCACGGCAGCTGTAACGGTCTGACCTGCTCTGTTGTTCTTTCAGTACCCTTATACCAGCGCTGAAAATGAAACCTTTGAAGAAATGGAAGGTATAGTATGCAGCAGGCATAGCTGATTAGTGTAAGTATAAGTTTTCTATAAAAAATCAGTTACAAAAACTTTAAACTCGTTTTTCTCGAAACCACTTTTTTTTGGTTCATGGGAAGCAGAGACAAAATTCTATCTATCCGATCAATTATTTTTATTAATAATTCTTAATTTATTTCGTGATTTTTAATGAAAATATACACAATTTTTGAAATTTGTTTTTACAAGTCTGCCATTTTGTTTTTTGTTTCCATAAATGTCTAATCCTAGATAACATGATAGAGTTATGTTTACTGACTAATAATTATTTTGTATATTGTTTCAGATCATTATAAATGGAGATGTGCTTCCCATTACCCACCCACCTTTTAACCGCAATAATATGAACAAAATATTTTATGTAGTTTGAGATGTGAATAATAACATATAAAAAAATTGAAAAGATTGTATTTTATTTTGTAACGAAGAAAAATTCCTAAAATAAGCTTTATATTTTAGCCGTCGCACCGAGAAACCCCCTTAAATTCGGAAAGGTCTATTTAGTTATTTGGATATAATAACGGAAGGAGCAAAAACTTTTAAAATTTTAGCTTCTCTATAATTCCAATAATAGTTTGTGATATACAGAGTGGATCATAATTTTCAATTTTATTCTAATTATTATGACTTATAATAAAAGCGTATATAGAGTGTTAATTTTGGTGATATATGTATATCTAATCGGCGGCCAAAGAACAAATCGAAATATTAATTGGAGATATTAATATAGACCTTTTGAATCCTGAAAATAATGAAGTAACTAACTATATGGCGGCGATGGCACAGCAGGGATACATTTCCTATGTGAACTCTATTACTAGATTTGACAGTAAAACATGCTTAGATCATTTGTTTGTAAGATGTAGGCAAAGGTTTGGTGGGCTGCATTTTCGGTCTTTTGTACTTGATAGTCATGTGACTGACCATGGTCCAATAATGCTTAATATTAGTTGTACTCATTCGACCCCAAACAATGATAATGCAAACGTAATCAGTGTAAGCAGGGATAGGTATGATATAGATAAACTTAAAATGATGCTGCGGTGCCAGGATTGGTCTTCGGTAACGACTGATTTAGATCCTGAGACGGCGACATCAACATTTGTTAATATATATAAAGCTTTACTAGACTTAAATAAAATTAAGAACAACCAAAGTCACAAGCAATACAGAAAATTAAAAAATTGGATCACGAAGGGAATAATAAGATCTATTAGACATAGAGACAAATTAAAGCGCAGACTTCTAAAACAATATATGGACATGGATTTAGAAATAGAATACAAAAGATACCGAAATATTTTGAATAAAATAATAACCAAACAAAAGAATAACTACTACAAAAACGAAATAAGTAGAAACAACAAACATTTTAAAAAAATATATGACCTAATTAAGGATACTAATAATGAAAAAAAAACTAGTAAAGTAAATATAACTATACAGTCCCTGGCCAAATTATTAGACGCACTGCAAGATTTCATGTAAAATATTAATTACCGAGTGATATTGTACCGTTTTATTATTTTAAATTGATTTGTTTTTTATTTTTATATTATCCAATCAATTACCTATTTATTTGACATAAATAAAACAGCATTAATTTAGAAAAGCATAAGTTTATTAAGTTTTAAAGAAAAGTGAAATTAATGTTAGTAAAAGTCAATATTTAGTTGAGCCACCTTTAGCCGCTATCAAAGCTTTAATTCTGCGCGGCATGCTATCAATGCAAGATTGTACTGTCTCCTGCATTTGAGGATGATGATTCCACACATGAATAATCTTTTCTAGGAGCTGGGTTTTGTTGGTAATCACATCTTTACCCACTTCTCTTTTCATCAGCTCCCACACATTTTCAATGGGGTTCATATTAGGGCTATTACCCGGCCAATCCAACAGAGGGATATTTTTTTCTGCCAAAAAAGCTTTAACAGACCGAGCAGTGTGGCAGGGAGATCCATCTTGCATGAAAGTGAATGGTTCCCCATTTGGAAACCATTCTCTGAGCTGCGGAATCAACCGATTTTGTAATACTTCTTTGTACTGATCTTGCCTCATTATTCCTTTGACGACGTACAGACGTCCAGTGCCCTTGCCGCTGATGACTGACCAAATCATCACTTTGGTGGGATGTTTAACCGTCGGGACGACACAATCGGGATGAAACTTTTCTCCATGACGACGACGCACATACTGAGCTTTATTCTGCAAAATTTCGAATGTGCTTTCGTCACTGAAGCAGACCTGTCAAAAATAGGAAAAATATATAAACTTCCATGTTCATTTGCTTTATTTAACTGAAAATGATAATAATGTATCAATTATTGATTAAATTGCTGTATCTTACCGATCGCCACATCTTTGTCTTGCCATTGTTTGGCCCACTTCAGGCGCTTTGCTTTCATTGCAGCTGTTAACTTGGGCTTCCTGGCGGGGCGACAGGCCTTAAAATCTAATTCTTTCAATTTTCTTCGAACAGTGCGCTCAGAAGCATTTACGCTAGCATCCTGGAGTTGTGATTTTATTACCTTTGTGGTAGCAAATCTGTTTGCTACACAAATTTTCTTCAAACATCTCTCTGACCGTGGAGTGAAAATTGGTTTTCTACCGCATCTTTTCGGGCTTAATTCCTTCTCTGATTCAATTTTCTTTTTTAAGCGTCGTACACTAGCTTCAGAAACCTCCAATCTTCGTGATATTTCTCGGTTTGTAAATGTTTTCGCAATCACAAGGGCCTTCACTTCAGCTTTTTTACGTGGTGAAAGATCGCCTTTTCTACCCATAATGAAAATAGTCCAATTACTTTTTTAAAACACTGCATACAAAATAAACTAATAACTGAGTAGTATAAAACTGTTAAACAAACAATCACAGTCCATAAAGCCACACAAACACGTCCGTACCTGACTTGATTCCGATCGCGACTGATACAGATTTGTACTTGTTTACGTTCATGTATCACTTTGTCAACACAGTGTTGCCATATGTTAAAAATAAATACAAATATGTAGTCTACAACAATTCTTTTAAATAAAAATCAATAATATTGTAGTTTAAATATACCATTATTGCATAAAAACTCTTAAGAAACATAAAATTACTAAAAAAAAATACAGTGCGTCTAATAATTTGGCCAGGGACTGTAAATAGAGACAACGGTGATGGGTTTTTGACTGATAAAGACATGTCAAATTATTGTAATGATTATTTTATTAATGTCGGTGTAGAGACGGAGAAAGGGATTCCTGTCGTGAATGATCCGTGTCCGCTGGATGATCCTGTGTCTGATTCGCTTTATTTGTCTCCAGTCACGGATAAGGACCTAACCCGAAATATCTCGACGTTGAAGAATAATAGTGCACCGGGATATGATAGAGTAACACCATTCGTAATAAAGCATACCCACACTGAAATTCTAACACCATTAACTTATATAATAAATTTAATTTTCCAAACTGGCGTAGTGCCATCTGAATTCAAGATATCAATGGTGACCCCCTGCACACAAGAAAGGTGAAAGAACAAGTATGGGAAATTATCGACCTATAAGTTTAATCACTTGTTTTGCAAAAATCCTTGAAAAGTGTGTAAAGGACAGATTGATTGATTTTTTTAAAAAAATAACATTTTCTCTGAAAACCAATTTGGGTTTGTGCAGGGTAGTAGTACCACAAATGCCTTATATGAATTTATTACGCAAATAACAGGCTGTGTAAATGACAGTAAAAAATGTATAGCTGTTTCATTGACCTTCGATACTGTCCCCCAGGATAGACTTCTGGAAGTGCTTGCACAGTATGGAGTTAGGGGGTCAGTGTTAAGGTTAATTTGTAGCTATTTGACAGACAGAACTCAGGTTGTTAAAATTAATAATTCCATAAGCGATAAGAGGATTATCAAAATAGGGGTACCACAGGGCACTGTCCTTGGCCTCCTTTTACAAGCTAGATAAAAAATTGGTTGGAAACATATAAATTATCTCTTAATTTGACTTAGACCAATTATATTGCATTTTCATTAACTGTTGCAAATAGGCCAAATTTTTCAGGTATTCGAATAAATAATAACAATAAAATAAATGAGGTGACTAATACAAAATATCTTGGTGTTGTAATAGATCAATTTCTGAAGTGGCAGCCACACATCGACTACCTGTCAATCAGATTACAAAAATTAATACACAAATTTTATATAATAAGGAATATTTTAAATACAAAACTACTTATACTTATATATAAATCGCTGGTAGAATCTCTCATTGGTTATGATATTTTGGTGTCGGGAGGGCTGTATGAATCTGCATTGTATGGACTGAATATAGTACAGAGGTGTATATTGAAAATAATTTATAAAAAACACAGAATATATCCTACTGGCCTTCTCTTTACACAAGAAACATGCAATATTAGAACAATGTATCTCACAACAGTTAGCACCTTTCTACATATTCGTAAAGAACGGAATAAATTTGTTAATCATACTCACAAAACACGTTCTAGAGAAAATAAAAACTTAATACTACCCAGGAATAACAACAACATAAATCTAAAATGTATCAGTTATCTAGGCCCGAGAAGCTACAACCTTCTGCCGAATTCGATGAGGCTGGAGAAAAACAGCAAAAAATTTCGTGAATTATGTAAAGTATATGAGGCGTTGCGGATAGTAAGGGCGAACTCAACATTGGGTCAAATTTTTTTTTTATATAATTCTATTTTATAGTACTTTTCCTACATCACATACCGGTCTAATTGTTGAGTTCGCCCTTGCTTCGCCTTCAAATTTCAGTATCAAATAAATGAAAAATTTCGAACAGGCGATAGCCGGGCGGGTAGTAAGGGCGAACTCAACAATTTCGCGCGGAGCAACCGCCGGTATTGCGTCACTAAATGAGCTTTACTTGAAATTTTACGCTTTCTGCGTGTTAGTTCAAGTTAATTTTGAAGTTAATACGTTTATGTTTTGTTTGGTTTTGTTGCTTCTTTTTTTAAGAAAAGTATGGCGCAACCTGGACCTTCTAGTAGTGAAGTAAGTGTAAAAAATTTTTAATACCGGTCTAATTTTTTCCCAGGTATTGCCAATTTTAGGTGATAGTGTAGCATCAGAAACGAACAGTAAAATATGAAAAAAAAATACACAAATAAATATTTAAAAAACATTTAAAAATTCACGGAATACACTATTCTACTTAAGTAAATAATAAAAAGCTAATAAACTATAAATAAATAATAAAAACCTAATTTTGCCAATATTTTGTTGAGTTCGCCATTTAGATTTTTCTATAAATTCAATTTTTTCGAAACTTCATTTTGTTGAGTTCGCCCTTACTATCCGCAACGCCTCATATATATTCGATAACTTTCGAGTCTTTGTTTCGTTGACAGCCTTTACACATGAACCATGTATTGTATCTGTTATTGTATTTGTATCTGTATTATTGTCTGTCACAAAAAGAAGGAAGGAGATAGATATATATATATATATATATATATATATATATATATATATATATATATATATATATATATATATATATATATACGAGTATATATATATATATATATAATAATATATATATATATATATATATATATATATATATATATATATATATATATATATATATATACATATATATATAATAAATGCAGATTTATCGACCGTACTTTGATAGCAAAAAGGTGGAGTTTTTATCGGGTTTGCGGTCTGTGACAATAAACACTCGCTTGCTGTTAAACTCTCTATATTTCGTTGTACTTCACAACTTCATCGGGAGAAACTATAATTTTTAGAAAAAACAGTGTGCCAGGAAATTTTTTGTAAACAAATCGTTATTTTAAAACTTACCAACTAAGAGATAGATGCTCACAAGATTTATAAAAATAAAAGAACATCGACTACATTAGACACCTAATATGAGCAGAAACAAGAAAATACTGATGTACAGTGACAAATAACAGTTAACAATGAACTGACCTAGGCTATAAAGCCGAAATCGGACCAAAAAACGAAAAAACTATTTATTAAATACAGTGGTTTAGTTGCTTATAAGGTGGTTCAGTTATTGACTGGTGAAAATTTTTGAGTTTAAAATATTCCAATATATTACACTTAATTTACTGGTATCTGCCTTATAATTAACTACGAGGCTGGTTTGAAAAGTCCGTGCAAAGTCCGAGAGATGGCACCACCGGCGCGTATCGAGGTCATGTTTAGTTAGTAGCATCACTTGAATGAACGCACACCAAGTTTCAGCCATATTGGTCTATTTCTTTGTGTTTGGCATTCGTGTGAATCAAGGAAGTCGAGTGATTTTCAAGAAATGGACGAAAAAGAATTTTCGTGTGGTGATTAAACATTACTTTATGAAAGGCAAAACGCCTCAGGAGGCTAAAGAGAAGCTTGATAAACATTATGGTGACTCTGCACCTTCGATTAGAACAGTTTATAAGTGGTTTCAAAATTTTCGGACTGGCCATATGGGCACAAGTGACGCTGAACGTTCTGGACGGCCTGTGGAGGTTACGACTCCAGAAATCATTGATCAAATCCATGATATGGTGATGGATGACAGAAGAGTTAAGGTGCGTGAGATTGCTAGTGCTGTGGGCATCTCGACTGAACGGGTACATAATATTTTGCATAAACATTTGGACATGAGAAAGCTATCCGCGAGATGGGTGCCGCGATTGCTCACGCTTGACCAAAAACGGAATCGTGTGAAGTGTTGCAAGGATGGTTTGCAGCTGTTCCAGGAGAATCCGGAGGATTTTAAGCGTCATTTCGTCACTGTGGATGAAACATGGATACATTACTATACTCCTGAGACCAAACAACAATCTAAACAATGGGTTACCAAGGGGGAATCTGCACCAAAAAAGGCGAAGACCGTTCCTTCGGCCGGAAAGGTTATGGCGACTGTCTTTTGGGATTCGCAAGGGATAATCCTCATCGACTATCTGGAAAAGGGTAAAACTATTACAGGTGAATATTATTCATCGTTATTGGACCGTTTGAAAACCGAGCTGCAAGAAAAACGCCCGCGATTGGCCCACAAGAAAGTCCTTTTCCATCACGACAACGCACCAGCACACACCTCAGCAGTTGTGGTCGCAAAATTAATGGAAATAGGATTCCAACTCGTTTCACATCCCCCCTATTCTCCAGACTTGGCTCCCTCGGACTACTATTTGTTCCCCAATTTGAAGAAATGGCTGGCGGGACAAAGATTTTATTCAAACGAGGAGGTGATTGCAGACACTAATGGATATTTTGTAGACTTGGACAAATCCTATTATTCGGAAGGGATCAACAAACTAGAACATCGTTGGACGAAGTGTATAAGTCTAAAAGGAGACTATGTCGAAAAATAAAAAAGGTTTACCCCAAACACATAAGTAGTTTTTATTTTTGCACGGACTTTTCAAACCAGCCTCGTATGTTGAGATGTGACACATTTCAAGAAAAAGCCGATCCTTGTAATTATTTACTCTCTCCAAAACTTCTACATTGGCAAAATGGAACTGACCACTTATTTATTCGACAATCTCTTTTGTATTGTGTTATTCTTTGTTTTATCCACTGCGATGTCTGTCCGATATAACATGAAACACAAACCAAATAGGACAACTTGTAAACCGGCGTTAGTAAATTTCACACCAAGACTACCTGCGCCCTTAATACAACAGGTAAATTCCACACTAACCTCACTCACAACAGTTAGTCGTTCGAGTTAAAGATGGACTCGATTCTGCCCATATTTCAACTGAAAAATCGGCTCCTTCCTCTATATACGAGTACGTTTCTAGTAGGTAATCACAAAATTTATTTAAACGTTCATCCTCAGGTTTTATAGGATATAAATGCGTATGCAAAACTGTCACCTAATTCTTCGGGTGCTAAATAGGACAAGCCGAAACAATACTTTAACCAACGACCAATTTCAGAATTTTTGTCGCAATATTCTTTAGCTAGACCTAGATTCTGTATCTTGCGAAACCAAGATTGGTGTAAATGAAATCTACATCCTAACACTTTAGCATTTGGCCAAACTTCAGATTCTGCCTTATGAATAGATTTTTCGAAGTCAATAGTAATTTTCTGTGGATTGAAATACAGTGTATCTGTTGAATAAATCTTACATTTTAATAATGTAAAGAGGTTTTTGTATGTTTCAGCTCTCTTATCACGCAATAAGCAAAATAATAATGGAATATAATGACCGTCTGCAAAACCATGCACTGTAAATAACTGTGTAAAATATTTAGTGCAGTATGAAAAGGTGCCGTCCATATATATATTGGATATTTTACACAACATATTGACATTTGTAGTGCAAGAAAAAACAATAATGCCACTTTCGAGTTCATTGATATATAGAAAATTCTCACCCTTGTTAGTTTTGATTTCAAATGTCTCTAAAACACCATGCACCTCCTCAGCACTTCTTGGATTACGTCCTGGCAAAAGTTTTCGTCTATGGTTATAAATGTTTTTTCTAATATATTCGACATCTTTTTCTGTTACTGTTTCAGGCAGCGTGTTTTGTAGTTCGTGTCGGATAATTTTAGATGGCCTTTCACTCATATGCTCTCCGGCTTTTCTTTTGCAGGAATTACTAATTATTTGCCGATTCAGTTTCTTGGTATCGGCTTCGTGTGTATGGAGTCCTTCACTTCTGGTAACTAAATTCTCGGGCCCAACGGTGAAGACTTTTGATTTGCAATCTTTTTTTGAACATCTCCAAAATGTTTCTCCACATTTTAGCACCTTTTGTCGAAAGTAAGTGCAGTAATTCACACATAACATGTCCTTTCCTCGATTACTTTTTATTAACTTTGCTTCCATATTAGCAACACTTTAAAAAATATACGCACAACCAAGTAATAATCACAAATTAATAATATGTACTAAACTGATATGTAGAAGGGTTTAATAAAGATTTAATTGAACAGGCCGGTGCGTACCACCACCCATTTATCAACCCTCAGCCTCTACCTGAAAGTACTCGGTGTGGAATTTACTTCTGCAATTACAATCCCTTAAATATGTCTAGGTCATAAACGGATTAGTGGTGTGGAAATTACCTGCGCCCCTTGTAAACTACATTAGTGTTATAAAATAGAGGGGGTTTCTGTTTGAGTTAGGTAAACAAGGTACGGCTACTGAGACTGTTATATTTTACTATTTTAATATGTGGGAAATTTTTGAAGATGGAAACCAGTGAATCTGTCATTCCGCGCACAAACGGTAACTTTTTATATCTGAGAACATTGTGAGTTTCCTCTGTAGAGCCATCAAAATTGTTAGAATTGTAAATGAGTTTTTTCAAAACGTATTTTGGATACCCATTGTTGGAAAAAATTTTATATAATTTGGTCGGATTGGTAGGCCGGTAACTCTCGTGGCTAATATGTGTTATTCTGTTTTTCATTACTATCACGCTATTATATTTTTGGTTGGTGATTTGAAAAATAATTAATAAACCTGTTGGAAACTGTTGGTTTCTGATACCAATTCAAAATTAACATATTATCATCAGTTCTAATGACCTGTGTATCCAAAAAAGAGATGCTACCATTATTCTCATGCTCGATGGTAAATTGCAAATGACTGTTGAAAGAGTTAAAAGTATCTAACTTTTTTTAGTACAATTCGCAGGTACCGAACAAATGATATCGTCAACGTATTTATAAATAAATGGGACATCAAACTGAAGTTGTGCCAATACTACATCAAGCAACTGATCTAAAACTATATTAGCTAACACGGAACTTATGGGAGATCCGATTGGGGTTCCAAATATTTGTTTATAAAATTTATTGTTGAACCCGAAATATGTGTGTTCAAAAATGAATCTCATGAAATTGATACTTGACAACGTAGTGTAGCTTTTTCTTGAGATGTGTCACATAAAGAAACATAAGGACTGTGTTAATTATAAGGTAGATACCAGTAAATTAAGTGTAATATATTGTAATATTTTAAACTCAAAATTTTTTACCAATCAATAACTGAACCACCTTATAAGCAACTAAACCACTGTATTTAATAAATAGTTTTTTCGTTTTTTTTGGTCCGATTTCGGCTTTATAGCCTAGATCAGTTCATTGTTAACTGTTATTTGTCACTGTACATAAGTATTTTCTTGTTTCTGTTCATGTTATGTGTCTAATGTAGTCGATGTTCTTTTGTTTTTGGTGTTCCGTACGGAACACTTATAAGATCACTTCGGTGTCTGTCTGTCTGTCCGTCTGTCATACCCGATTTTCTCCGAAACTATTTGTCATAGAAAGTTGAAATTTGGTAGTAATATAGGACTTGATGGCCTCATCAGAACCATGTAGTTTTGAAAGTTAAATTTTGACTTAAGGGGTTAGTTTTGGGGGGTGAAATCGGAAGTGAAAAAATAAAATTTTTACTAGGTAATCGAGTGTGGTGTCAAATGAAAGCTTGTGAAAACACGAGTAAAAAATATATATATAATGTAATACTTGCGCGCACTTTTCTTTATATTATTTTTAAAAAATCGCGAAAAATCGCTGTCCACCCTCCTTATCTCGGAAAGTACTTATCAAAAAATTTTGAAAAAATTATCACGAGTGCATTACCTGTAATAATTTATCTGGTATATAACCAAACATAAATTTCAAGGTCATCAATTTTCAGTATAGTTTGGAAATAAACTTTGTTGAAAACTTATTTGGGGTGTGTTTTGTGAAGTCACTGATCATTTTATATCACCGTAACATAAATTTTGACTTAAGGGATTCGTTTTGAGGGGTGAAATCGGAAGTGAAAAAAAAAATTTTTTTACTAGATCATCGAGTGTGGTGTCAAATGAAAGCTTGTGAAAACACGAGTAAAAAATATATATATAATGTAAAACTTGCGCACGCTTTTCTTCGTATTACTTTTAAAAAATCGTGAAAAATCGCTGTCCCCTACCTTATCTCGAAAAGTACTGATCAAAAAATTTTGAAAAGATCCTGGAATATTCTCCACGAGGTATAGATTGAACAAAAATTATCATTACCTTTAATAATTTATCTGGTATATAAAAAAAAACAAAATTTCAAGGTCACCAGTTTTTAGTAATGATTGGAAACGAACTTTGTTGAAAACTCATTTGGGGTGTGTTTTGTGAAGTCACTGATCATTTTATACCACCCTAACAAAATTTTTTAATTTAAAAACAATCAACATACGGAACACTAATTGTGCAAGTTCAACTTGCACTTGACCGGTTTTTTTTATAAATGTTGTGACCATCTCTTAGTTGGTGAGTTTTAAAATAACTATTTATTTACAAAAAATTTCCTGACAGAGTTTAACAGCAATCGAGTGTTTATTGTCACAGATCGCAAACCCGATAAAAACTCCCCCTTTTTGCTATATATATATATATATATATATATATATATATATATATATATATATATATATATATATATATATATATATATATACACATATACAGTAGAACCCCGATTAACCGAGTCGCGATTATCCGAGCTCCGGATTAACCGAGCCAATCTAAGAACCTGATTATCCGAGGTACGCGCGTCTATGCTGCGTACTAACCGAGCTTCTAAAATATGTATGTACAGTCCCTGGCCAAATTATTAGACGCACTGTATTTTTTTTAGTAATTTTATGTTTCTTAAGAGTTTTTATGCAATAATGGTATATTTAAACTACAATATTATTGATTTTTATTTAAAAGAATTGTTGTAGACTACATATTTGTATTTATTTTTAACATATGGTAACACTGTGTTGACAAAGTGATACATGAACGTAAATAAGTACAAACCTGTATCAGTCGCGATCGGAATCGAGTCAGGTACGGACGTGTTTCTGTGGCTTTATGGACTGTGATTGTTTGTTTAACAGTTTTATACTACTCAGTTATTAGTTTATTTTGTATGCAGTGTTTTAAAAAAGTAATTGGACTATTTTCATTATGGGTAGAAAAGGCGATCTTTCACCACGTAAAAAAGCTGAAGTGAAGGCCCTTGTGATTGCGAAAACATTTACAAACCGAGAAATATTACGAAGATTGGAGGTTTCTGAAGCTAGTGTACGACGCATAAAAAAGAAAATTGAGTCAGGGAAGGAATTAAGCCCGAAAAGAAAGAAAAGATACGGTAGAAAACCAATTTTCACTCCACGGTCAGAGAGATGTTTGAAGAAAATTTGTGTAGAAAACAGATTTGCTACCACAAAGGTAATAAAATCACAACTCCAGGATGCTAACGTAAATGCTTCTGACCGCACTGTTCGAAGAAAATTGAAAGAATTAGATTTTTAGGCCTGTCGCCCCGCCAGGAAGCCCAAGTTAACAGCTGCAATGAAAGCAAAGCGCCTGAAGTGGGCCAAACAATGGCAAGACAAAGATGTGGACTTCTGGAGATCGGTAAGATACAGCAATTTAATCAATAATTGATACATTATTATCATTTTCAGTTAAATAAAGCAAATAAACATGGAAGTTTATATATTTTTTCCTATTTTTGACAGGTCTGCTTCAGTGACGAAAGCACATTCGAAATTTTGTAGAATAAAGCTCAGTATGTGCGTCGTCGTCATGGAGAAAAGTTTCATCCTGATTGTGTCGTCCCGACGGTTAAACATCCCACCAAAGTGATGATTTGGTCAGTCATCAGCGGCAAGGGCACTGGACATCTGTACGTCGTCAAAGGAATAATGAGGCAAGATCAGTACAAAGAAGTATTACAAAGTCGGTAGATTCCGCAGCTCAGAGAATGGTTTCCAAATGGGGAACCATTCACTTTCATGCAAGATGGAACTCCCTGCCACACTGCTCGGTCTGTTAAAGCTTTTTTGGCAGAAAAAAATATCCCTCTGTTGGATTGGCCCTGATATGAACCCCATTGAAAATGTGTGGGAGCTGATGAAAAGAGAAGTGGCTAAAGATGTGATTACCAACAAAACCCAGCTCCTAGAAAAGATTATTCATGTGTGGAATCATCATCCTCAAATGCAGGAGACAGTACAATCTTGCATTGATAGCATGCCGCGCAGAATTAAAGCTTTGATAGCGCCTAAAGGTGGCTCAACTAAATATTGACTTTTACTAACATTAATTTCACTTTTCTTTAAAACTTCATAAACTTATGCTTTTCTAAATTAATGCTGTTTTATTTATGTCAAATAAATAGGTAATTGATTGGATAATATAAAAAATAAAAAACAAATCAATTTAAAATAATAAAACGGTACAATATCACTCGGTAATTAATATTTTACATGAAATCTTGCAGTGCGTCTAATAATTTGGCCAGGGACTGTACATATTTCCATTTAAAATTGTCGGGGCCTTCGGTGAATCCCCCTGGGCTGTGTGAGGGGTTCCCCTATTTATGTTTTTGGACTCTTTCAGCATGTAAATTTGCGTGAATGCAGTGCGTTATAGCGTTTACTACGGAGAAGTACGAATATACTCACATAATTTATTTGGTTGGAGTTCTGGTAGTTAAGTGTAATTAATACGAACTGCTTTGTTTGAATTTTTGTTCCTGTTGAAGAAAAATTAAAAGCCATCAGAAGAATTGAAGCAGGAGAGACAATTAAAGTTGTTGCACGAGATTATGGAGTAGGTGAGGTAACAGTTGGAGATTGGAAAAGAAACCACACAAAAATAGAAGAGTGGGGTATAAATTAAGCCTCCTCGTCCTCAAGAAGAAAATCAATGAAAACCGGCGACTATGAAAAGGTTAACGAAGCTTTATTCATGTGGTTTAACCAACAGAGATCAAAAGGTGTGCCTCTGTCAGGTCCAATTTTACAACAGAAAGCAATAATGATTAGTAGGCAATTCCCAGAGATAGATCAGTTTACCGCCAGTTCTAGATGGCTTGACCGCTGGAAAAAACGGTACGGTGTACGACAACTGAATGTATGTGGTGAAAAACTTTCTGCTGATGTGTCATCAATTGAGAAGTTTAAGCAGAACTTTAAAAAGCAAATCGAAGACTGTGGATACACATGTGATCAAATTTACAACTGTGACGAAACTGGTCTGAATTATAAAATGCTTCCATCAAAAACATTGGCATTTCGACAGGAAAAATCACCTCCTGGGCACAAACAAAGTAAGGAAAGATTAACTATAATGGTATGTTCCAATGCATCTGGCAAGCACAAAATCCCACTGATGGTGATTGGCAAGTCTGCACGTACAAGAGCTTTAAAAGAGATCTCACTCAAAGCCCTACCAGTCTATTACAAAAGTCAGAAGAGCGCATGGATGGATGCGACCTTATTTACTAACTGGTTTGAAGAAGAGTTCGTGTCATTTGTGACTAAATTTTTGAACAGAAACCGTCTTCCTATTAAAGCAATTTTATTAATGGATAATGCCCCCTCTCACCCTGGAGAAGGACTTCATGTGGGCGAATTGTTGTAAAATAAATTATAGGCGTTTATATCTTGAACATCTGTTAGAATACACAGAAAGGGAGGATATTATCAATGGGATGAGAAAGGTTACGCTGAAAAATGTTACTTACTGGGTAAGTCAAGCTTGGGATTCTGTGCGTACTACCACTATTCAACAATCTTGGTCAAAAGTTATTGATTTTGAGGACTATAATGACAGTGAAGAGGATACTCCATTAAATGAATTAGCTTTGAAATTGAGAAGCCATGGAGAAATGTCCTGTTCAAATTTTGACATTAATTGAATTGAATTAATGCAAAAATTAAAAGGTTGCGAAAATGTTACAAGAGAAGATGTTGTTGAATGAATTACAGCAGATGATTTAGAAGAAGTAATGAGTATTGAAGAAATAACGAATGCCTTTCAGGAAACCGAAAAATCAGATGACGATGACGAAGCGGCAGTGGATGAACAGTCTCCCACTAAGATCTCTCATCAAGAAGGTTTTGCTTCTTTGGAAAAAGTTTTGAGGTATATCGAACAACAACCAGAGGCAACCCCAACGAATTTGGAAACATTGCAGCGAGAAAAAGAAGATTCAATATGAAACAGAAGCGCATAGATATCTATTTCACTGTTTTATAATGTATTTACCTATTTATATGTTAAAAAACCGTAATACATTGGTTTAAAGTATTGGTGTTTATTTTTTGAATGAATAAAAAACAAATCCGGATTATCCGAGTTTTCAGTTATCCGAGAAGGGTGCCCTCCACGTTACCTCGGATAATCGGGGTTCTACTATATATATATATATATATATATATATATATATATATATATATATATATATATATATATATATATATTAATTATGAGGTATTAATAAAATGTTGTAACAGCTACAATCATTCGAGTTAAATTGTTCCTATGATCTATAATTAGAAGTGACTTTATTGTAAATTTTTTGATTTTATTATACTTAATTAGAATGTTTTCTAGTGATTAAACAAATCAACTCACAATAGAACCTAAGATTTATTCTACGTTCATTGACAGACAAATCTGCTGCAATAAATTTCGATAGGAAAATGCCTTATCTTCATTTAGGGAGTATTTTATTTTGCACATATCCAAATTTTTATAATTTGAATTTTTTTATTTTTTAATATTTACATATTTTTCAAATTTTGATAGTACTCTATTCAACTTATTTCAAGTTGAATATTTGCAAACTGAGTTTAGCAACATGCACCTTAAATATTAAATTTTTTTGAATAATTGATAATGTTAATTTTTCTCGTGCGTTACTAAACAAAAGGTCTCAAAGTTCTTCTAAAGCTATGAAAAAATTATATAGTCCTTTTCCACTCCACATAATGTAATATGTACTAAATTTGAAGTTGATATCTTCTCTCGTTTGGAAATTACCATGGTAATAAACCGATAAATCGACGGAAATTTTCTTTTTACTATGTTTTTCGTAATAAAAAAAAAGTATTTTTTTCATTTAATATTGGTTATATCTTTTTTGTAAAATATATTTTGTATTATTGACATATTTTGTTCCCTATAAAGGGTAATTTTGTGCAAATAATAAAGTTTATTCAAACATAGTATGATATTGAATACCATGAGAGAGGCCACATATCTAATTCGGGTTTTAGACACAGAACCCTTGATGTTTTCGACACTCCACACTTAGTTTCTTTATTTACATATTTATATGTACATTTTTATTCGCAACAAATTATCTATGGGTTAACTGATATGATGGCCTATGTCTGTCCATGCTAAATCTAATAATATTGTGTATATTTTTAAAACTAAAACATATTAAATCGGAATGTTTGTTAAAATATTATCAAAATTTATTTGTACGTAACAGTTAAACGGATACATTCACTTTGGGTGAGTGAGTGAGCGAAATCTGTAACATGTGTAGTACTCTTACCTAGTTTTGCTACTTCTGCCTAGTGAATCCTGATTATTATGAATTTATGATTCATGTTTGTTTATGAAATTTTATTTAGTAAAAATCAAATTACGCCAATCGAAACTAACCACTATATTTTATGCCAAATAAAAGTAAAATGGAGCTAACGTCCCAACCCAGCTATAAAACTAATATATTATTTGTAGTGCGAATGAAACGGAGATCCAAAAATAACAAAAAGTTTTCTACCATATTTTATTAGCTTATTTAATACTTTTGTTTTTATTTTTATATATTTTAATTGTGTCATATATTGTTTATTAAATAGAAAATAAATTCAACAAATGGAAAATAAATTAAAATTTTTCTGATAGTAACCTTAATAATTTAATTAATCGGTAACTCTAATTGAGAACGTGTATAGTTCATGTCATGCTGTGTCTTTTTCTATTCACAGATAGATAATTTGTGATTTTATAACGTCATATATATATATATATATATATATATATATATATATATATATATATATATATATATATATATAATATATATATAAAATGCAACGTCTCTCTGTCTGTCCGTTAGTGACCTTATCACTGGAGAACCACTTATCCGATTTACGTACTTTTTTTTTAAAACATACATATGTTCTCTGGCCAGGTTATAGGCTATATTTTATTACGATAGGTAGCATAAGGAATGAGCAGTGACGATAATAGTGAATGAAGTCGGAAAAAAGTTTATCGCTAGCGCGTTCCCTTGCAATACACAGTCTAAACCATTAAATATGGAACAATATTATGTAGTAGAGAATATCTAGAATCTATAATATATATAAAATGCAATATCTCTCTGTCTGTGTGTCTGTCCACTGGTGCGTTTACCACGCGAGAACCACTTATCCGATTTACGTCTTTTTTTTTTTAAATTCATACATATTCTTTGGCCAGGTTATATAATAATAATAATAATCTATACCTATAATATAAACAAATTGCACCCTCTCTCTGTCTGTCTGTCTGACCGTTAGTGCGTTTATCCCTCGAGAACCACTTATCCGATTTACGTGATTGTTTAAATTCGTACATATGTTCTCTGACCAGGTTTCAGATATATATTTTATTACATCTATAATATATATAAAATACAACGTCTCTCTGTCTGTCTGTCTGTCTGTCCGTTAGTGCGCTTATCACTGGAAAACCACTTATCCGATTTACGTACTTTTTTTTTTTAAACATACCTATGTTCTCTGGCCAGGTTATAGGCTATATTTTATTACGATAGTGACGATAATAGTGAATCAAATCGGAAAAAAGTTTGCCGCTAGCGCGTTCCTTTGCAATACACAGCCTAAAGCATTAAATATAGAACAATATTATGTAGCAGAGAATATATATAATCTGTAATCTATAAATATATATATAAAATGCAATGTCTCTCTGTTTGTCTGTCTGTCCATTAGTGCGTTTATCACGCGAGAACCACATATCCGATTTACCTATCTTTTTTTAAATTCATACATAAATTCTTTGACCAGGTTAAATAATAATAATAATCTATATCTATAATATATATAAAATGCAACGTCTCTCTCTCTGTCTGTCCGTTAGTGCGCTTATCCCTCGAGAACCACTTATCCGATTTACGTGCTTTTTTAAATTCATACATATGTTCTCTGGCCAGGTTATAGATACATATTTTATTACATCTATAATATATATAAAATGCAACGTATCTCGGTCTGTCTGTCTGTCTGTCTGTCCGTTAGTACGCTTATCATTGGAGAACCACTTATCCGATTTTCGTACTTTTTTTTTTAAAACATACATATATTCTTTGGCCAGGTTACAGGCTATATTTTATTCTGATAGGTAGCATAAGGAATGATCAGTGACGATAATAGTGAATGAAGTCGGAAAAAAGTTTGCCGCTAGCGAGTTCTCTTGCAATACACAGTCTAAACCATTAAATATGGAACAATATTATGTAGCAGAGAATATCTATAATCTATAATATGTATAAAATGCAATGTCTGTCTGTCTGTCCATTAGTGCGTTTATCACGCGAGAACCACTTATCCGATTTACGTGTCTTTTTTTAAATTCAAACATATATCCTTTGGCCAGGTTATATAATAATAATAATCTATATCTATAATATATAAAAAATGCAACGTCTCTCTGTCCGTCCGTCTGTCTATCCGTCTGTTAGTGCGTTTATCACTGGAGAACCACTTATCCGATTTAAGTGTTTTTTTTTTAAAACATACATATGTTCTCCGGCCAGGTTATAGGCTATATTTTATTTCGATAGTGACGGTAATAGTGAATCAAATCGGAAAAAAAAAAGTTTGCCGCTAGCGCGTTCTCTTGCAATACACTGCCTAAACCACTAAATATGGAACAATATCATGTAGCAAAGGATATCTATAATATATATAAAATGCAACGTCTCTCTGTCTGTCCGTTTGTGCGCTTATCATTGGAGAACCACTTATCCGATTTACGTGCTTTTTTTTAAACATGCTAAACCATTAAATATGGAACAATATCATGGAGCAAAGAATATCTATAATACATATAAAATGCAACGTCTCTCTGGCTGTCTGTCTGTCCTTTAGTGCGCTTATCACTGGAGAACCACTTATCCGATTTACGTGCTTTTTTTTTAAACATACGTATGTTCTGTATAATTCGATATAAGCCTAGATAATGGGAGATCAGTCGAGATAAGCCTCGATAATGGGAGATAAGGTGAGATAATGGGAGATAAGTATAAATAATGGGAGATAAGGAGAAATAATGGGAGATAAGCAGAGATAAGTCTAAAATTATATAAAAAAACAACACTATGTTTTAATTTCCAACATATTTAAAGTCACTTGACAATTGTTTCACCATACAATGGCTTCTTCAAAAGTAAATATTTACTTTGTATGGTGAAACAATTGTCAAGTGACTTTAAATATATTGGAAATTAAAACATAGTCTTGTTTTTATATAATTTTATTATAAATTTCCAACAAGTATCGGCTAACACAATCAAAGAAGAGATAAGTCTAGATAATGGGAGTTATGGTGAGATAATGGGAGATAAGGAGAACTAATGGGAGATAAGGAGAAATATTGCGAGATAAGTCGAGATAATCCTAGAAAATGGGAAATAAGGTGAGATAAGGAGAATTAATGGGACATAAGGAGAAATAGTGGGAGATGAATAGAGATAAGCCTAGATAATGGAAATTATGTAGAGATAATGGGAGATAAGGAGAAATATTGGTAGGTAAGGAAAAATCATTGGAGATATTTAATACGTTGGGTAACATAAGGAATAAGCAGTGACGATAGTAGTGAATCAAGTCCACGCGAGCGGAACCGCGGGCCCGGCTAGTATATATATATATATATATATATATATATATATATATATATATATATATATATATATAGGCTGAAAAGTTTTTTGATCTGACACATAGATGTTGCCCTTTTCAAAAAATCCATAAGATTTTTAGGAAGTACCAACCTTCAAACGATACGTATCAAAATTTCATAACATTTCGATGATTATTTTACAAGTTACCGTGGTTTTAATGACGCTAGTTGATATTTCCAAAACAATGGAAAAAATCTAATTTCACACACTGTTTTTTGATGGGAAAAAATACCGTTCAAGCAAAGCAATGACTTGATAAGTGTTACGGGGCTCTGTCCCTGGAAGATCACTCATCATTTACTGGAAATGATGCTGAACGCTCTGGACGCCCAAATGAGGTGGTTACACCGGAAACCATAAAAAAAAAATCCACAATATTGTTTTGGATGACTGTAAAGTAAAATTACGTGAGATAGCTGACACCCTAAAGATATCAAAAGAACGTGTTGGTCATATTTTGCATGAACCTTTGGGCATGAGAAAGTGCTATTCGAAATGGGTACCGCGTTTGCTCACAGTGGACGAAATACAACAACATGTTGATGATTCTGAGCGCTGTTTGGACCTGTTTAAGCGCAATAAAAAGAATTTTTTCATGCAATATGTGACAGTGGATGAAACATGGATCCACCACTACACATCGGAATCAAATCGGCAGTCAGCTGAGTGGACAGCAGCCGGTGAAAGCCGTCCGAAGCGACTAAAGACACAACAGTCGGCCGGGAAGGTTTTGGCCTCTGTATTTTGGGATGCGCATGGAATAATTTTCCTTCACTATGCTCAGAAGGGAAAACCATCAATAACGAATATTATATAAAGTTATTGGTGCGTTTGAAGGCAGAAATTGCAAAGAAAAGCCCCCAAATGAACAAGAAAAAAGTACTCTTTCATCAAGACAATGCACCGTTTCACAAGTCAATGGTTACGATGGCAAAATTGTATGAATTGAAATTCGAATTACTTCCTCATCCACCGTATTCTCCAGTTTTGGCCCCCAGCGACTATTATCTATTCGCAGACCTCAAAAAAATGCTCGCGGGAAAGAGATTTGACTCCAATGAAGAAGTTATCGCCGAAACTGAGGCCTATTTTGAATGCAAAGACAAATCCTTGTACAAGAAAGGTATAGAAATGTTAGAAAAGCGTTGGACTGATTGTATCGCTCTTGAAGGAGACTATATTGATGAACAAAGTCGAATTTTGCAAAAAAAAAAGTGTGAAAATTGTTTTGTTTTAGTTTGCTCTACTCGAAATAAGTTGTTTTATTGTTGTTTTGTTTTATTTTCTATATAGTTTAAAGTACTATAGCATTTAGTCAATTTCATTGTAGTTATGACTCTTAGAGTTACCTCTGGGAAGTTTTTTTTTACGATTTGACTGCTATCGGTAAACAATTGATATTGCTGCTCCGTCCAAAGCCTAATTCACAAAATGTGCATTTAAAACTCGCGTAAAAACTGAAAACCTTTATATTTTGAAGTAGATTTAAGCAAAATATAAAGTGTGCTATATTTTTAGAATGGTAATTTAAAGCTATATTCGGATAAGGAAAAATATACAGGGTATCCCATTAAAAAATATATATTTTTGCGTTAATAACTATTAAAATATTAGTTGTAAAAAAAGTAACTTACACTGTTGAAATCCACGTGAAAAAGTGCTTTGAGATTGTTTTTACAGAAATCAAAAATTTTCAATAGGAAAAGAATTACAAACATTTTTCCAAAATGCAGATTTTTGAAAAACACGCTGTATATCTGAAACGGTACTAGATATCGATATGCAGTTTTTACCATTGAGTTTATCATAAAAATTGAGCCTCAGACACCGACATCAGTTTTCGTCTATCTCCTTCAGATAAAGGGGTTTACCTTTAAAAGTGTCCAATTTGGACCACCCTGTACATAATTTAGCCTAGATTTGCTATTTTCCTAATTTTTTTTATAGTAATAGTTCGTAAATGTTTTTCATAAAATACCTTTACTTATCGACATCGATATATGGTCGACTCCTAGATAATGAATGTAGGTTCATTGGTTGCCAGCTCATGTACCTGCAATTGAACCTGTTTCATTAAACTGCAATATTTCGGAAATGTTTTTCACTGAAATATATTTCACCATTGTGCCCTATCAATAAGTATATTATTATGTCAAGAACATCAAAACATATTAAATTAACTTTTATGTTGATAATTTAGAATATTTTTCTTAGTAACAATAACTGATAACAAGAATAAAATATATGTTGTTGTCTGCAATAAAGAAGTGTTTCGCGTCCTAGTTAAAAAGTTTTATCGGATAAATAACCTTTGGAGCCCTTCTTTTTGGGTTCCCTACTTTCAGTAGACGTATGGAACCGAAAGCTATTTGCTCAGGAGTTCAAAGACTCCTTGTCGACTTAAAATTTTGAAGCGTTATCCGACTAGTATTTGGCTATACGACGTTACTTACACTCATGTTACCCAGCGGTTCGTAAAAATATATTTTTTAAACTTTGAGGAACCTTACATGAGATAATCAAAAAACATATATATATATATATATATATATATATATATATATATATATATATATATATATATATATATATATATATATATATATATATATATATATATATATATACAGTCCCTGGCCAAATTATTAGACGCACTGCAAGATTTCATGTAAAATATTAATTAGCGAGTGATATTGTACCGTTTTATTATTTTAAATTGATTTGTTTTTTATTTTTATATTATCCAATCAATTACCTATTTATTTGACATAAATAAAACAGCATTAATTTAGAAAAGCATAAGTTTATTAAGTTTTAAAGAAAAGTGAAATTAATGTTAGTAAAAGTCAATATTTAGTTGAGCCACCTTTAGCCGCTATCAAAGCTTTAATTCTGCGCGGCATGCTATCAATGCAAGATTGTACTGTCTCCTGCATTTGAGGATGATGATTCCACACATGAATAATCTTTTCTAGGAGCTGGGTTTTGTTGGCAATCACATCTTTAGCCACTTCTCTTTTCATCAGCTCCCACACATTTTCAATGGGGTTCATATCAGGGCCAATCCAACAGAGGGATATTTTTTCTGCCAAAAAAGCTTTAACAGACCGAGCAGTGTGGCAGGGAGCTCCATCTTGCATGAAAGTGAATGGTTCCCCATTTGGAAACCATTCTCTGAGCTGCGGAATCAACCGATTTTGTAATACTTCTTTGTACGGATCTTGCCTCATTATTCCTTTGACGACGTACAGACGTCCAGTGCCCGTGCCGCTGATGACTGACCAAATCATCACTTTGGTGGGATGTTTAACCGTCGGGACGACACAATCAGGATGTAACTCTTCTCCATGATGACGACGCACATACTGAGCTTTATTCTGCAAAATTTCGAATGTGCTTTCGTCACTGAAGCAGACCTGTCAAAAATAGGAAAAAAAATATATAAACTTCCATGTTTATTTGCTTTATTTAACTGAAAATGATAATAATGTATCAATTATTGATTAAATTGTTGTATCTTACCGATCTCCAGAAGTCCACATCTTTGTCTTGCCATTGTTTGGCCCACTTCAGGCGCTTTGCTTTCATTGCAGCTGTTAACTTGGGCTTCCTGGCGGGGCGGCAGGCCTTAAAATCTAATTCTTTCAATTTTCTTCGAACAGTGCGCTCAGAAGCATTTACGCTAGCATCCTGGAGTTGTGATTTTATTACCTTTGTGGTAGCAAATCTGTTTTCTACACAAATTTTCTTCAAACATCTCTCTGACCGTGGAGTGAAAATTGGTTTTCTACCGCATCTTTTCTTTCTTTTCGGGCTTAATTCCTTCCCTGACTCAATTTTCTTTTTTATGCGTCGTACACTAGCTTCAGAAACCTCCAATCTTCGTGATATTTCTCGGTTTGTAAATGTTTTCGCAATCACAAGGGCCTTCACTTCAGCTTTTTTACGTGGTGAAAGATCGCCTTTTCTACCATAATGAAAATAGTCCAATTACTTTTTTAAAACACTGCATACAAAATAAACTACTAACTGAGTAGTATAAAACTGTTAAACAAACAATCACAGTCCATAAAGCCACAGAAACACGTCCGTACCTGGCTCGATTCCGATCGCGACTGATACAGGTTTGTACTTATTTACGTTCATGTATCACTTTGTCAACACAGTGTTGCTATATGTTAAAAATAAATTCAAATATGTAGTCTACAACAATTCTTTTAAATAAAAATCAATAATATTGTAGTTTTAAATATACCATTATTGCATAAAAACTCTTAAGAAACATAAAATTACTAAAAAAAAATACAGTGCGTCTAATAATTTGGCCAGGGACTGTATATATATATATATATATATATATATATATATATATATATATATATATATATATATATAGATATATATATATATATATATATATATATATGTATATATATATATATATATATATATATATATATATATATATATATATATATATATATATATATATATATATTTATCAAGGATTTTCTTCTCTCAGCCTTTGATTCCAGCCGTTTCTATCTTCCCAATCTCCATCTGTTAGACCCCTGTCCTCCATAGCCTCGTCCACATCGTCTCTCCACGGTCGTCCGGGGTCTTCCTCTTTTTCTTCTCCCTATAGGGCTCCACTCCGTTATTTTCTTTATCCACCTATTATCTTCGCTCCGTCTTATGTGTCCATACCATTTTAATCGTTTTTCTTCAATGGTGTTTATTGCGTTCTCTTTGATGTTCATTCTGCTTCTTATTTTTTCATTTGTTATTCTCTCCATACGTGTCACTCTACAACATCTTCTTCAATACTCCATCTCTACCGCGTTAATTTTAGATTTATATCTTTTGTTGATCGTTCATGTTTCTGACCCGTATGTAATTATGCGTTGTATTATATTGATTTGTATATGCGTGTTTTGTTTCTCTTTGTAATGTGCTTGTCCCACAGGATCTAATTTAATTGTCTTATGCCTGTCCGCGTTTGTCCTAATCTAGCTTTAATCTCTTCTTCTGATGTTGCGTTTTTTGAAATGATGGTTCCTAAATATTTAAATCTATCGGTTCTTTTGATTATATTGTTTCGTTATCGACTTCTAGATTCTCCACGTTTCCCTCCTTTGTTGTTAGATATTCCGTTTTATCAAAGTTTATTGCTAATCCTGCTTTAGTGTATTCTTCTTTCAGTTTTCTTACCATATAACTGAGGTCTTCCTCATCTTACGCTATGATTGTTGTTTGCGAAACTTAGAGTATAGAGTATATAAGTAATCTTCTCGTATTGGGACTCCCATTCCACTACATTTTTGCTTCCATTTTTTTAATGTTTGTTCGTATATTTTGAATAGTGTGGGGGATATATAGCATCCTTGTAATAGGCCTTTTGATGTTTGGAGTCTCTTCCCTATTTTATGTCCTATTTTTATGTTCACTCTGTTGTCTTCGTAGAGAGCTTTTACTGCTTATATTAGTTCTTTGTCAATGCCTATTTCTTTCATTGCGTTCCATAATCTTTGCCTTGGTACTGAGTCATAGGCCTTTCTTATGTCTATGAAGGCTCAATGAACTTCTCTGTTCTTTGCCAGTTTTTTTTTTTTCCATTGTTTGTTTTATAGTGTATATGTGGTCTATACATGATTTTCCGGCCGTAAAGCCTGCTTGGTCTTCTCTCCAATTTTTCTTTTATATTTTTCTCTATCATATTTTTAATAATTTTTCCATACAAACGTCCCATACTCGATATTATGCTTAGGCCTCTATAGTTTGTGCATTTTCTGCGGTCTCCCTTTTTAAATATAGATACTATCTAGGCTTTTGACCATCCCTCTGGTAATTTTTCTCCATTTATCGCTCTGTGGAACATGTTTCTCAGCATTCGATGTAATTTATTAGACCCGTACTTAATCATTTCATTTACCACACCCCCAGGCCCTGCAGATTTATTATTTTTGAGTGTTTTTTATTGTCTTGTTTACTTCTTCATAGCTTAGTTCTCTCTCTTTTTTTTTCCTTATTCTGTTCTTCTTCAGGGTTCTCTTCCTGGAATTCTTGTCTGTCTTCTGTTAGCAGCTTATAATATTCTTCCCACTCGCTTTCTGGGATATACTCTATATACATCTTCTCTCTATTGTTGATCCTTAATGCTTTAATTATTCTCCATGACTCTGTTCTTCTAGTTCCTCCTATATACTGTTCTACATGTTCGCACGATTTTTTCCCATCTTGTTTATCATCCTTTTCGTTTCTGCATTTTTCTCTTTATATTTCTGTAGATCTTCTTCTAATTTTGTATTCAGCCATTTTTCGTATAGTCTTTTCTTCTCCTTTATAGATTCTTTGGTTTTTTCACATATTCTAATTTTTTCTTCTTTACCTAATGCTTCTAGGACCGCCTGTTTGATGCATTGTTTTATGTGATTATACATCTGTTGGAGGTTGTCGTAGTTAAATTCATTTAATTTTTGATCTAATCGTCATCTGTATAGGTCTCTTATCGTTTCATCTTACAGTAAGTGTATTTTGTATTTTATTCCTTTGTCTGCTTTTTCTTTTATCTCATTAGTATTTATGTTTTCTTTATCTATTGTTCCTTTTTACTTTATTGTCTTGTACCACGGTACTTTTATATTTGCTATTAATAGTCTATGGTCTATGCCACATTCTGCCCCTCTCTTTACTCTTACGTCTTTTGTTTTGATAGTGGTCTCGTTTTTAATTATAATGTAGTCTATTATTGATTTTAAGTTTAATGTTACGTAAAGTTATTTTTAATTGAGGATCTTAGGAGATATTTTAAAGAATGTGAGTCTTGAGTTTATGCGTTTATTTCCGAAATTGATCGAATAAAAAAAAATTGTGTTACGTCTGAAATTATACCGATCTTCCTACAGAAAGGGTTCTCACTGTCATAAAGATATAGATAGAAATCTCCTGAAAAAATATGGACGTCACAAATTGATGTCCAGCTTCGGTATCACAAACTCAAAAGAGAAAAAAGTTTCCTCATATTGCAACACATACTCGTTAAAAAATTAATCATTTCATCACTTGGTACATAAATTATTATTATTTTATTAAATAATTGACATATGATGATATTAAGGTAACAGGAGAGTTCTAAAGAAACTCCTATGTGTACCAACTTTGTTTAATAAGATAACTATCAGTCAGTCAACTATCTTTATCAGTCAGCTATCTTTATTCTGGGTACGACTTCTATTCCTGATTTAAGCGTAACTTTGGAATCTGTTTTTTTGTCAGAAGCGACCTCTCTTGCCAACGAGAAGAGGCTCTGGAGCCTCCAAACTTTGATGTTATATGGTTCAAAATAACGACTCCACAAACTACAAGGTCCATCTGTATCCTCTATCGACCACCAAGTGATACCAACTTTCGAAAACTTTTCGCTTTCCTTGCAGACACCATCGATCATTTACAAATTAACTATCCAAGTGCCGAAATTGCCATCCTGGGGGACTTGAATGTCCACAATATCAACTGGCTTAAATATTCAAATATTCAAATACTACCGATAAACACACACAGACATGGTCGTGAAGCTGAATCATTCTCAATCAGTTGTGGCTTAACTCAGTCTATTGACGAACCATCACGGATCCCTGATCGAGACGGGGAGGTCGCTAATCTTCTTGATCTGTTTTTAACCACAAACTGGAAATTTACACGGTCACCATAAATCCGCCGTTAGGTGCTTCCGACCATAAACTGCTTTCGACATCGAGTATCCTACTAATCAGTGAACAGAGAGGCGCCTAAGCCGCGCAAGATTTGGCACTACAAATCTGCTAAATAAGAAGATCTCATGGAATATTTTCGAACTTTCCCTTGGATGGACGTTTGTTTTCGATCCGACAACTCATCTGACTGCGCCAGGGAGGTCTCCAATGTTATTTTTGGCTGCTATGGAAGCTTACATCCCCTTTTTCGAAGAAATTCCCCTCCAACGGCAAGCCTTGGTTTGACCGAAAATGCAAAGAAGCGGTTGCTTCTATACATCTTGCCTACCGACAATGGCGTGAAAATCCTAACACCATAAATCGTAATACCTTTGTTCGTGCCCGGAACAGATGCAAAGGAATTATCGACGAAACCAAGGAGGCACACAATCAACGAATTAGAAACAAACTTCTCGCTTGTCCCAACAATTCCAGGTCCTTTTGGGCAGTCGCTAAGGCAGTTAGTCAAAATTTCACCAAATCTACCATACCACCACTCACACGGCTAGATAATTCCATTGCAACCACACCTGTTGAGAAAGCGAACTTGTTGGCTGAACTCTTTGCTTCACATTCCACTGTCGATTTCCAAGGAAAAACACCACCTACTATTCCCATATTGCAGTCAAGGATGCCCGATGTTGTCTTCAAACAGCGTATCATAAAGCGTATTTTAATGAAGCTAGACACCAAAAAGGCTTTTGACGCTAACGGAATATCAGCCATAGTTCTCAAAAACTGTGCAAGGGAACTAACACTTGTCAACCTATCCTACAGAAAGGAAATATTTCCTTCCTGCTGGAAATGTGCTACAGTTCAGCCGATACCTAAAAAAGGTAAGAAGACCTTGCCAAATAACTACCGATCAGTCGCACTACTTTCAATAATATCAAAAGTCATGGAAAAGGTTATCAATCAGCATCTTCTAAAATATCTTGAACGATTCAACATTATTAGCGATCACCAATATGACTTTCGTAAACATAGATCAACAGGAGATCTTCTGACTTATGTAGCACATGTTTGGAACAACGCAATTGAACACTTTGGAGAATCTCGAGCGGTTGATCTTGACATATCCGAGGCATTCGACCGTGTTTGGCACGATGGACTGTTGGCTAAGCTACGCTCTTATGGTATGTCTGAAAAGTCCTGTTTGTGGCTCTCATGTTTCCACAGAGAGCGTCCTTTACGTGTGGCGGTTGACGGATTTCTTTCTAACACCTTCTCTATCAACGCCGGTGTGCCCAAGTCTCCATACTGTGTCCTACTCTCTTTCTCATTTACATTAACGATCTGCTGGAAAAGACGGGAATCCAATCTACAGCTTTGCAGATGACAGTACGCTTATCTCTTCATTCACTTTGAACGCTCGGACATCGGCTACTCAGGCGAATATCCGCAGACAGCAGGAAGTCGTTCAACTTAACAAAGACCTAGAAGAAATTCTATCTTGGGATGATAGTAACCAAGTGAAATTTAACGCTACAAAAACCCAGGCGGCAGTTTTTCCTAAAGAACGTAACGTTGCTGAACCCGACATAGTCATATCGGGGCACTCCTTCCCCTAGCATCGTCACTCAATTTGTTGGGCGTTAATTTGGGAGCAAATATGTCCTGGCATGAACATGTTGCAGGCATAGCAAGGAGAGCTTCTCAAAAGTTAGGAATATTATTTCGAACCAGAAAGCTTTACACTCCACAACAACTTGTTCTTTACAAAGTTCAAATTCGACCACCTATGGAATACTGCTCCGATGTTTGGGGCTCCGCTCTCAAATACATACTGCATTTATTGGATTCTGTTCAGAGAAGGGCTGTTTGTCTGATTGGAGACCCGGAACTGACCGGCGGCCTTGATTCGCTGGAACATCGAAGTCTGTTCTGCAAGTATTTTCATGGAAAGTGTTCGAAGGATATAGCCCGCTTAATTCCTCCCAGAGCGGTGCATGTTAGAAATACACATCGCGCTAATACTTCACATCCGTATGAAGTTCAGCTTGTGTGACTCCACGTACGCTTTTCAAGCAGTCTTTTATATGGAGAACATCATCCCTTTGGAATAAGTTGCCTAGGGCTGTGTTTCCCACCGAGTACAATTTACAGCGATTCAAAAACAATGAGAATCGCTTTTTTTGCACACATGCCGCTTTTGGAGCACTGTAGCACGTGTGGTAGACCCATAAAAAAAATAATACTCAAATTGCTTTTAAATTTTTAGCAAGTTTCTCCATGTAGTAATAACAAGTTCTAACTTATAAATTGTCAATGAAAACAGCATAAAAACAAATTCTTACGGGACCTTTTATAATAATCGCAAATTTAAGTAACTTTTGTTTCTTACAGGGAGTGGGGATTATTTGAAATTAATGTGCTTTAAAAAATATGTAAATTTAACTTACTATATTTATTTTCAGAATCCTTTATCTACCGTGCGTCTTTTTAACCGCATAGACTACTATTCCCTCCATGGCGATGATGCTAAATTGGCAGCGATTTTACCTCAAAGATTATTAAATATATGGGAGAAACACCCAAGCTTAGTTATGTGTGTATTAACAAACATCAGATGGAAATGCTTCTACGAGAACTTCTGTTGATAAGGCAATATAGGGTCGAGGTAAGTATAACAATCTACTTAATAATGCTATCTATTAGGTAATTAACTGACTTGGCCGTTTACTTGATGGAAATTCATATTCAATAAGAATAAAACACTAAATTTTTAGTAAATTTGCTACTTTTATTGATTTTTATACTTGACACGTATTTCGCTAAAACATTAGCTTTATCAAAAGTATGGGTATAGAATGAAATAAACATTTTTCCATAGTTTTGTAAATAAATATTTACAGGTAGGTTGTAACTAAAGGATAAGAACATTAATTATACAAATTATCTATTCATTAAATAAATTCAACAGAATGGGGAATTTCCGAGGTCCAGTTGATTATTTAACAGTGTGTTTGTATTGTTTGTTTTATTGATCTCGAGGGTCTCAAATAAATTTGATTTCTGATCATCCCACCTCAAGATACGATAAAACTTGTTGAAAATTTGTTATCAAAAAGGGAATAATAACTTTACTATCTGTTTCTATCTGTTTGTTCACCTAAATGAACATCATCAGGAGATATTTGGGTTTGAAGAATATTACCTCTTTCATACCCATCTAGTCCAGTCACATTAGGGGTTTCACCTCGAAATGAGAGATAATAAGCTGTAAACTTGTATAAACCTTTATTTTGGCATTCTAAAAGTTGTCTCAAAAGTCTCATAAGATCTCGTCTCCGCGTCTTAAGATATTCAAGGTGAAAGGTCACAAAAATCGGTTTTTTTTTTCGCAAATATCTCGCTTCCTATGGTTTCAATGATATTTACAAATTTTGTCCTAAATATTTTTTTTTTAAACGCTTAACCGTTTTTGAGATAGATCGCGCAGCGCACAGCCATACATAGCATAATGCAAGATCAACCGTGAGACCCGGTAAATAATACGTCGTATAAAGTTATTAACTAATCACTAAAAAATCCATAATTATGAATAATTTGCATTATTTATTAATTAATACATTATATTTTTAATAATTTTTTATTTATCAAATATATTCGTTTAATAATACTTACCTACTTCCGTGTATCACGAAAAGATATGATAGAGAATGATCCTACCTTTCTCGTAATTATTATGTCAGTTAAATATTTTTGTTGAAGTCTTGTAATGATAGTCTTATCATCTGGTACATACTCCGTAAGGACATTTTTAAGCTCTTTTAATGTAAATTGTGACTCTTCATGATTTTCTATATAACAAAAAATCTCTTTCATTGCTTGTGTGACTTGATTATCTTCGCGAGACTTCTTATCAGTAGATGGTACTCGACTTAAGAAATTAGTATAGCAAATGGCTTCAGCAGCGATCAAGTCATACTCATAAAGTATACGATCTTTTAATAATTCTCCTAAGGAATCGCTTCGTTCTTCTGCTTTTTTGATGATATTGTCTTTGAATTCAAGAGTACTTTCTTTACTAATCGCGCATCTGTACTTCTCTTTTTTTTTTCGTCTCTGCTGCTTCATCAGCTGCTTGAACACAAAATAAGCATAGTTTTTTGAAATCAAACACTTCATTTCTTTTTTTACGAGGTGCACTTGATGATGGTGAAGGTTCATCTTCTTCCAGGCGTCGTTTCGATGCTGCAATAGAATTTTTACTGATGTACTCTTTTCGACACTCGACATGCACATTCACAGAGGTTAAGGTATTTAGATAGTTTATGTAACCGTCATTTCTTTCAATACTTGCAGTTTTTAAAGTTTGTAAGCCGCGCACTACATTAACAGAATCATCTTCTTAAAGTGACTTATCACATATAAAACACAAATCAGCCATAACTCTTAAAATTGTACGTCCATCGATACAATTTAAAACTAACGAATAAACTTGGTTAGTAGAAAGTGGTCCCTTGAAAAAGAAATCGGTCTTAACTATACAATGGAACATCTGTCCCAACTGACTATAAATAGAAAAGGTCGTATTATAGGGGTCCGTATTCCCAGGTATAATCTTAATAGTAATATAAGTATTTAAATTTTAAAGAAAAAGTACTTAATTCTTTTTCTACTTAAAATACAATTAAGATATATTACAATATAATTAAAATATACTTAAAGTATTTCACTTAACAATTTTTTAATTACACGAAGTAGGTTAGTATTATTGAACGAATATATTTAATAAATGAAAAAATATTATTAAATATAATGTATTAGTTAATAAATAATGCAAATTATTCATAATTATGGATTTTTTGGTGATTAATTGACTTTATACGACGTATTATTTACCGGGACTCACGGTTAACTTTGCATTATGCTATGTACGGCTGAGCGCTGCGCGCGCTCTCCGCGCTCTATCTCAAAAACGGTTAAGCGTATAAAAAAATGCTTAGAAACAAAATTTGTAGAGAGTTTTATGCTCTACAATTTTCATAATAGATGTAAATATCATTGAAACCATAGGAAGCGAGATATTTGCGAAAAAAACGATATTTTGTGACCTTTGACCTTGAATATCTTAAGACGCGGACACGAGATTTTATGAGACTTTTGAGACAAACTCTTAGAATGCCAAAATAAAGGTTTATACAAGTTTACAGCTTATTATCTCTCATTCCGAGGTTGACCCTCTTTTTTGGCTTAAGTGACGGTACAAATCTACCACCCACAGTGGTATCTGAATGAGTTTTTATAATTGTTATAATTTTATATTGCAGGTCTATGTTAAAACACCTGGCAAAAGCAATGACTGGCAAATAGAATATAAAGGCTCACCAGGCAACATTACGCAATTCGAACATATTCTATTTGAAAATGCAAATGTTTATTCATCAAATTCTGTAATGGGTATTAAATTATGTAAAAAGAACGGTATCGCTGTTAGTAACATCAACACCATTGATCTTAAATTTGAAGTAGGTGAATTTATAGATACTGAAAGCTTTACGGAAACTGAAGCCCTTATAGCACAGATCGGTCCTAAGGAATGCATCATACCTGCTGGAGATTCATCAGAGCTTAGTATGTTAAAGAGCATTCTTGAAAGGAATGGTATCTTGGTCGTTCCTGTAAAACGATCGGACTTCCAGTCAAATGATGTAATACATGACTTGAATAGATTGTTGTTCTTTCAAAAAGGTCAAGAAAGAAATGCAGAAGTTTTTCCCGAAACAAATTTGAAAGATGCTATGGATTGCCTTCAAGCCGTTATAAGGTTTCTTGACCTTACATGCAGCGATGAAAATTTTAATCAGTATAAAATTGGTAATTTTAATATTTTTTAGTTTATAACTTAAAAAATATATATATTTTTTAAATCGATATTCCGAAATAAAATTTCGGAATATGGTTTGTTACTTGATTGGTCACTACAACAGAATGTCGAGAATTTGTAAATGCAAAATGACCAATAAATAAAGATCCCCTGAATGCTATATTTCATGCCTTTCCTCCTACGACTATAGTTTCTGAGCCTATACTCTTCTTCAGGTAGGCTTTAGGCAACGGTATCGATCGTTAAGACCAGAGTACCGTGGAGAGTCAAGTTGGAATGAATGGAATGGAATATAGCATTCAGGGGATCATTTAATTTTGTTGGTCGATTTGATTTATCCTTCCTAACAATGTTAGGTTTATATAGTTGAGCAGTTTTCGATGTTCGAAACTCTCAACAGATGGCGCAAGGGTCTGTATCTTGCCCAACGAGTAGTAAGTACCTCGTCTACATAAAGTACCATGATTGCTGTAAGTCAGCGAGAGTCATTCCAACTTGACTCTCCACGGTACTCTGGTCTTAACGATCGATACCGTTGCCTAAAGCCTACCTGATGAAGAGTATAGGCTCAGAAACTATAGTCGTAGGAGGAAAGGCATGAAATATAGCATTCAGGGGATCTTTATTTATTGGTCATTTTGCATTTGCAAATTCTCGACATATATTTTTTGATTCAAAAATTACAATTCTTCCAGTTGTTCGAATATAAGCCTGGCTATTGGCTTTTTACTCAAAAATATATTTTTTTTCTTTATTGTGTGTCTGTCATGTGTCTTATTTGGTATTTAACGTACCTACAAGTATACCGTTACTAAAACGTAGAATTAGTTTAAGGAGGGAAGAATTTAAACATGGATCATATTTCCTCCTTCCGCAAAGAATGTTCTTGATCAGTTGTTAAGAATTGAACGTGGACCATAATATGTAGGCTGACAAGTTTTTGCTCTAGCTATTTAAAACACATTTCTATATTTTTCTTGTAGAAGAATTTGTCTTTGCCTTCAAAATAGGCCTCAGTTTCGGCGATAACTTCTTCATTGGAGCCAAATCTCTTTCCCGCGAACATTTTTTTGAGGCGACTGGAGGGCAAATCTGGAGAATACGGTGGATAAAGAAGCAATTCGAGCTTCAATTCATGCAATTTTGCCATCGTAATCATTGAATTGTGACACGGTACATTGTCTTGATGAAAAAGCACATTTTTCTTGTTCATTGGCGGCCATTTCTTTGCGATTTCTGCCTTTAAATGCACTAATAACTTTATATAATATTCGCTATTAATGGTTTTCCCTTCTCAGCATAGTCCATGAATATTGTTCCCCAAAATACAGAGGCCAAAACCTTCCCAGCCGACTGTTGTGTCTTTGGTCGCTTCGGGCAGCTTTCACCAGCTGCTGTCCACTCAACTGACTGCCGATTTGATTCCGGCGTGTAGCGGTGGATCCATATTTCGTCCATTGTCACATATCAAATGAAAAAATCTTTTTTATTGCTCTTAAACAGGTCCAAACAATGCTCAGAATCATCAATACGTTATTGTTTTTGGTCCCTTGTGAGCAAACGCGGTACCCATTTCAAACAGAGCTTTCTCATGCCCAAATCTTGATACAAAGTATAATCAACACGTTCTTTTGATATCTCTGGGATGTCAGCTATCTCATGCAATTTTACTTTACGGCCATCCAACAATTTTGTGAATTTTTTTGATCTTTTCCGGTGTAACCACCTCATTTGGGCTTCCAGAGCATTCAGCATCATTTGTATCTGTACGACCGCGTTTAAATTAAGCATACCAGTAAATGATAAGCCCTTGCTTTTCCCATCAGAAAATAGTGTTTAATTAATACACGAAATTCGATTTTTTCCATTGTTTTGAAAATATCCTAAAAGTAGTGTCATGAAATTTTGACACATATCGTTTGAAGGCTTCCTAAAAATCATATGGATTTTTTGAAAAGGGCGACATCTGTGTGTCAGACCAAAAACTTTTCAGCCTACGTGTTATTTTCTCCTACCCAAAAAAATGCAGAGAGTATAACAATCTATTTAAAAAATGAAAATTAATACAAAAAGTAATTTGGTTAATTTGACAGATACAACCTATGTAGATAAACGAGAAAAAGAATCTACAAACTGCAGCGAAAATTCTTGATTGTTCTTAATTTGGGGATCAGAATTCTCCTACATACGTCCATGTAAAAAACCGTGTTTTTATCCAAAAATAAAATAAAATTCACCTATTATTATTTCCTTTATTAATTTATAAATGTTTTTTGCAAATTTTCCTTATATTTTCACTAATTATATATTATAGACTATTATACGTATATAATTTCTGTTAACTGTGTGATTTCCCAAGTTACTACAATGGTATATGTTATAATAGCTCATCAAGATTTAGTGTTGAACACTTACCGTAGCTTTAACAACTCATCACACAACATAAGTAAAGGTACCTTAAGTCGTATACTGAGTGAAAAAAAACGCATCTATACAAACTCAGTCTATTGCAAGAATTATCATGATGGAACGAATCAATAATGATCCTAACCTAATTTATAATATTGTTTTTTCTGACGGGGCCACATTTTGTCTTAACGGAAGAATTAACAGGCATAACTACCGTTACTGGTCTACTGAGACTTCCCACTGGATAATCGACAGTCATTCTCAAAGATCACAAAAGATAAACATGTGGGCAGGAATTTGTGAACGTCATATCATTGGTCCCTTTTTTATCGATGGAAATCTTACAGGACAGCAGTATTTACAGTTACTCCAAGTTATTCCAACTTGTGCAGGTCTTTTTCCCGATGAAAATAATTTGGATACCCCTAACAGGAATCTGTGGTATCAGCAGGATGGAGCACTTCCGCACTATGAAATCAGTGTTCGTAGATATTTGGATACGAGTTTTCCTAATCGATGGATGTGCTGTAGGATGGCCTGCAAGGAGTGCCGACCTTACGCCACTCGATTTTTTTTATGGGGTCATTTGAAAATCAAAGTTTACCGACGTCGACCTGAAACTGTCGAAGAACAAAGAATTCAATATAAAGTAGCACAGATCACCCCAGATTCTCCACAAAACTCTGTTCAGGTTTTTTATGGCAGATTGGGTCATTGCCTTGGTGTTAATTTTGGACAATTGTTACCTTAAAAATAAACCTAAAGTATTTATTAATATTATTTTGTTGTTTTTTTTATTTTAAATTTCAAATGACAATAATTCCAAAACAGTTCAATTTAGACATATGGTATGGAATGTTAGACAAATAATATCTAGAATTTTTAGTAGGACTCAGAAATAAACTAATATACAGGGCTTTTCATTTAAAAAAAAATCAAGATGGCGTAATTTCTTCGAACTAATAGTTCAAAACATTTTATTGTCAACGTCAGCATGTGCGCTCTATAACTTTTATTTAAACATTTTTTTGATACACAGATTAATAAATGCTGTGGAATCATTATTCTATACATGTGGGGCACCCTGTATATATATATATATATATATATATATATATATATATATATATATATATATATATATATATATATATATATATATATATAGTAGAATCTCGATTATCCGAAATAATATGGATGAAAGTGATTTCAGATAATCGAAATTTCGGTTAATCCGAATTTTTTTATAAACTAGAAGTTTAGAATGAATACAACATTGCAGATTGACTTAAAAGCATTTATACGATATGCTGTTACGTACATAGGTTTTTATTAAAACAAAGAATAGAACAGTTAGTTTACTTATTTTATGAATATGTACGGAAATAAAACAGTTTCATTTTTAACTTTAATGTCTTAAAAATGAGGTAATTTTTAACTGCACTCGTTTTGCGTTAGTTCTGTTTTTGGCTGCAATGTCTCTCCAACGTTTGATAAGCAAAACGTCCGCGGCGGTTGCATCTTCTTGTTCTTCTACATAAGTTAACGCTTTTTCTAGGGCCTCTAGTCCTTCTGAATGTGACATTTTTACTGGAATATTGTCAGTGGCTTCTACTTCATTATCGTCTTCGTCATCACTGTCTATTTTATTACCATTTTTGCATCAGTCATTTCATCTTCCACACTATCACTGTTTAACCATTTACAAACATCGGTTTCCGTAACACTTTCACATCCTGCTATTCTTGTAATAATTTGTTGTAATCTTTCATTATCTTCTGTTTCTGCCTCTGAGTAATGTCTCTCCTCTTGTGGAATCAATTTTGACCAAGATTTTTCCAGAGTACTACTCTTTACTTGATTCCAGGCTGAAGCTATCCAATATATAACATTTTTCAAATTTATCTTGTTTAGACAATCAGTAAGATTGCCACCTTCATCTGCTTCTTCTAAAATATGCTCCAATAACAAACGCCTGTACTTGCGTTTTAAAACTTCCAGTACACCCTGATCTATAGGCTGAATGAGAGAAGTTACAGCAGGAGGCAAAAACATTGCTTTTATTTTCCCACTTTCAAGTTGCTCTGCACTTGGGTGAGTTGGGGCGTTATCTAGTAACAGAATACATTTTCTAGGCTATCCATGTTCTTTTAAAAAAAGTTTCACTTTGGGAACAAAATCTCCAAAAAATCAGTCTTTAAATAGAGTCACGTTTATACAGGCATTCTTAAAGGTTCGTGGATTTGCTGACTTACCAATACATAATAATGGGAGTTTGTGTCTTCCAGAAGCATTACTGCATGCAAGAACAGTAATAAGTTCTTTGCTACGTTTGTAACTAGGTGCTCCAGCTTCTATTTTTGAAGCTGAGGTATTTGACGGCAACATTTTATAGTTCAAGCTTGTTTCATCAATTTATAATTAAATTTGGTCTGGTTGTAAACCATGTTTTTTCATAAGCTGCTCAAAATTCTCTTCAATTTTTTTGCAGCAGATACATCAGCCGACAATTTTTCTCCACAAACTTTTAGTTGACGTACACCATGTCTTTTTTTCCACCTGTCTAGCCATCCATCACTTGCAGAAAAATTTACAGGCGCTTCAATAACCGGCAACTCTTCGCTTAAACTCTCTGCCTTATGTTTTAACATTGTTCCTGAAATTGGTATTCCACGTTCTCGATTCTGTGTAAACCATAAAAATAAAGAATCATCCACTTTTTGGTATTCACCGCTTTTCATACTTTTTCGTGCTTTTGTGGGCGATGACAAAACACTACACCATTTTTCAAGTTTTTCGCGATTTTTTCTTCACTCTGAAATAGTACTCACGGCTACACCTAAATCCTTGGCTATATTTTTAAGAAGTTCACCATTATCTAAACGTTGAATTGCTTCAAATTTCACTTTTAAGGTATTAACAACACGTTTACGCTTATTATTATGACGCTCCATTTTGTAAAATATCTATTAAAACGAACTATTACCTCTGCGATAATAATAGACGTAATGAGTAACTTATAACACTCGTTGACTAACCAAAACATAGACAGCGGTGAAATTCTAGACGTCGGTGAGTCCCCGACGCGTTAAGGAAACCACTCATCGTCTGTTTCGAATAATGGGGATTTTTTCGTTTAATGGAAATACAATTTGCTTTTTAACGGTTTGTTTCGGTTAAGCGGGATTTCAGATAATCACGATTCGGATAATCGTGATTGTACCATATATATATATATATATATATATATATATATATATATATATATATATATATATATATATATATATATATATATATATATATATATATATATATATATATATATATATATATATATATATATATATATAAACAGTTGTGGTCAAAATAATAGCAGTGGTTCAATAAAAATAACTAAAACTGTTGAAAGGTAACTGCAAAATTCCATTAAGGCAAAAAATATTTTATCGTTTAAAAACTTATCAACTGTGCTGAGGTTTCAACAAAAAATATGTATATAAAAATAAATATAAACAAAGTATTTACGTTTTTTTTTTGTAGCAGGAGATGAATTTTGCTTGGTCAAAATAATAACAGTGTTCGCTTAACACTGGTGTGTTTCAAACCTAAATGGTTTTTGCTCCTTGTGTTCGGTTAAATTGTCAAATTTAGAATAGTTTTGTGTCGGATCCATCAACACTTTTTCTGGTTTCAATACAACTATGGGAAGGAAGAAGCACTGTTCTCAAGAAAAACATGAATTGATAAGAAAATTGCGTCGTGATGGAAAATCTTACATGCCGATTCAAAATATTTTGGGACCTACACCTGAAACTCGCGGTCGTAAACGCAAAGTTACATCAAGACAGGACACACTTATAGTTCGAACTTCAAAAGCAAACCCATTTGCTCCGTCAACACATCTTCAGAAGATTGTGGGAGTGGATGTAGCTCCTAAAACGATTCGACGACGACTTAAAGAAGCAAAGTTACCAGCAAGAAGTCCGCGTAAGGTACCCTTGTTAAATAAAAGACATAGAGAGGCGATTAGAGTTCGCGAAGGAACAGATTGAATGGCCTCTATTTAAATGGCGTAATATACTGTGGTCCGACGAAAGCAAAATTGTATTATTTGGAAATGTAGGCCGCAGAACATACGTTAGACGCCCTTTAGGAACCGCATATCAGCCTCGGTACACTATTAAGACAGTTAAACATGGAGGTTCAAAAATAATGGTATGGGCATGTTTCTCCTACTTCAGAGTAGGGCCTATATTTTGGATTAAAAACATAATGACCGCCAGTGTTTACGTTGAAATTTTACAGAACGTTACGTTGCCCTATGCAGAATATGAAATGCCACTTAAATGGGTTTTGCATGACAATGACCCAAAACAGAGTAGTCGATTATGTAAACAATTTTTAGAAAAGAAAAAAATTAATGTCTTAAACTGGCCAGCTCAAAGCCCAGATCTAAACCTGTAGAAAATCTGTGGGGCGATATTAAAAATAGCGTAGGACGTGAAAAACCTAAGAATCAAGACGAGCTCTGAGCTGTAATCAGAGATTCTTGGAAAAGCATTCCTGTTTTTAGATGTCAAGATTTGGTTAACTCTATGCCGCGACGTTGTGAAGCTGTCATAGCCAATAAAGGGTTTACAATTAAGTATTAGGTGTGTCTGATGCTCATAAAAGAAAAATATTGTTAATTAGTTCTACAGTTTTTTTTAACAGTAATTTTAGTAAAACACTGCTATTATTTTGTCCACCATAATTTTTAGAAATTCGTCGTTTTTCTTTGATTTTTGAGAATTTAATTAATTAGCCTTATATTACTTTGATGCATCATAGGTGGGCTTCAAAGTTACCATATTTATGTTTTAGTTGTTCTATTAAAAAAAACCTAATAAATATGTTTTGATAAAAATTTAGTAAGCACTGCTGTTATTTTAACCACAACTGTATGTATGTATATATATATATATATATATATATATATATATATATATATATATATATATATATATATATATATATAGGGTGTTTTTTATAGAGGTATAGAACTTTGAAATGGAATAAAACAAAGATGAATTTTTTAAATTGACATGAAATTTACTTTATTCGAAAGATAATCTTCTGGCATTATAATTTAAATATGACTTCTGGCATATGACCGCCACGGCTGGCTCGGACGTAGTCTACTTTGGAGGTCCAATTTTCGATGACTTTTTCCAACATTTGTGGCCGTATATCGGCAATAACGCGGCGAATGTTGTCCTCCAAGTGGTCAATCGTTTCGGGCTTATCGGCGTAGACTAGCGACTTCACATATCCCCACAGAAAATAGTCTAGCGGCGTTAAATCGCACGATCTTGTAGGCCAATTCACGTGAAACTATGCGGTTACCAAACGTTTCCTTCAATAAATCAATTGTGGCACGAGTTGTGTGACATGTTGCGCCGTCTTGTTGAAACCACAGCTCCTGCACATCATAGTTGTTCAATTGATGAACGAAAAAGTCAGTAATCATAGCTCTATAGCGGTCACCATTGACTGTAACGTTCTGACCAGCATCGTTTTTAAAGAAGTACGGACCAGTGATTTCACCAGCCCATAAAGCACACCAAACAGTCAGTTTTTCTGGATGTAACGGTGTCTCAACATACACTTGAGGATTATCATCACTCCAAATACGGCAGTTTTGTTTATTTACGTATCCATTCAAACAAAAGTGATCTTCATCGCTAAACAAAAATCGGGATCAACGGCAATCTTGTTTTGGGCCCATTCACCGAATCTACGCCTTGCTAGGTGATCCTGTGGCTTCAATTGTTGCACGAGTTGAATTTTGTAAGCACGCAAACCAAGATCTTTCCGCAAAATCTTCCATAAAGTGGATGGATACATATCCAATTCCTGTGCACGATGGCGGATAGACTGATTCGGGTCTTCCTCTACGCTACGCTCTACAGCAGCAATGACTTCTTCTGTACGCACTGTACGACGTCTCTGTGGATGCGTATTATCATTTAGAGTAAACGTGGTGCGAAAACGTTCCATAGTTAATTGAATTAATTGCTCTGATGGACGATTATCTTGACCGTAAAATGGACGTAGTGCGCGATACGTATTTCGAACAGAACCATGATTTTCAAAATAAATTTTCACAATTTGGAAGCGTTGTTCAGGCGTCAGTCTATTCATGTTGAAATGCCAAACCAAACTAAACATAAATCACTTGACAGCTGACAAAATGGCCGCCAGTTAAAAAAGTGTTGCCAACTTAAAGTTTTATACCTCTATAAAAAACACCCTTTATATATATATATATATATATATATATATATATATATATATATATATATATATATATATATATCTATTAAGTCGAATTTTTCCTTTCACTATTATAACATTTATTAAAATATTTACAGATGGGAAATATTTTTTCCCATAGTATGACACATGCGCATAGTAGGTATTCAACAGGCAACAATAATTAAAACTTTCCAAATTTTTTTTACAGAATTTGTTAAAAATAATTAAATTTTTTAGGTAAAGTAGACGTCCGGAGATACGTTCGCTTAGATAATGCGGCATTGTATGCTTTAAATGTTCTGCCAAAACCGAGTTTTAACAAGGATGGAGCTCCAGTATTTAGCAACATATCTAAATCCCATAATCTCTTCGGTATTTTGAATTCTTGTGTAACACCTCAAGGGAGAAGATTACTTGAACAGTGGATAAAGGAACCACTTAAGGATATAAATTTAATAAATGAAAGATTAAATATTGTTGAATGTTTCGTAAAACATCAGGAAATAAGAACTTTGGTAGGCAAAGAAGCTCTTGTTAGAATACCGGATTTTATGATGCTTTCAAAAAAACTGTCAGGTAGAAAAGCAAAATTACAAGACTGCTATAGGTTATACCAAGCTGTCAATTTCTTGCCGTCGATAATAAATACCTTACGAAAACTAGATAACATGTGTGTTGACGCTGTTTTTATTAACCCTTTAAGCGACCTCATTGATGATATGGACAAATACCAGGCAATGATTGAGACATTGCTAGACCTGGATTTGGTTGATAGATGTGAATTTTTGATTAAGAATACTGTTAATGCAGAAGTTAATGGTAAGTAGAATACTTTTACTGCATTTATCTTGAGAATGATTATAACACGTAGGTTGAAAAGTTTTTGGTCTAGCTACTTAAAACACATTTTTTTTTTGCAAAATTAGACTTTATTCATCAATATAGTCTCCTTCAAGAGCGATTTAATCAGTCCAACGTTTTTCTAACATTTCTGTCCCTTTTTTGTAGAAGGATTTGCCTTCAGAATAGACCTCGGTTTCGGTGATAACTTCTTCATTAGAGCTAAATCTCTTTCCCGCGAGCATTTTTTAGGTCTGCGAATAGATAATAGTTGCTGGGGGCCAAATCTTGAGAATACGGTGGGTGAGCAAGCAATTTGAACTTCAATTCATGCAATTTTGACATTGTAACCATTGACTTGTGACACGGTGCACTGTCTTGATGAAAGAGCACTTTTTCTTTGTTCATTTGGGGCCGTTTTTTTGCGATTGCTGCCTTCAAACGCTGTTGGCTAAGCTACGCTCTTATGGTATGTCTGAAAAGTTCTGTTTGTGACTCTCATGTTTCCTCAGTGAGCGTTCTGTACGAGTGGCGGTCGACGGATTTCTTTCTAACACCTTCACTATCAACGCCGGTGTGCCCCAAGGCTCCATACTATTTCCTACTCTCTTTCTCATTTACATTAACGATCCGCTGGAAAAGACCGGAAATCCAGTCTACAGCTTTGCAGATGACAGTACGCTTATCTCTTCATTCACTTTGCACGCTCGGACATCGGCTGCTCAGGCGAGTGTCCGCAGACAGCGGGAAGTCGTTCAATATAACAAAGACCAGGAAGAAATTCTATCTTGAGGTGACCGTAACCAAGTGGAATTTAACGCTACAAAAACGCAGGCAGCAGTTTTTTCTAAAAAAGTCATTGCTGAACCCGACAAAGTTATGGCGGGGCACTCCATTCCCCTAACATCGTCACTCAATTTGTTGGGCGTTAATTTGGGAGCAAATATGTCCTGGCATGAGCATGTTGCAGGCATAGCAAGGAGAACTTCTCAAAAGTTAGGGAATATTATTTCGAACCAGAAAGCTTTACACTCCACAACAACTGTTAATTCTTTACAAAGCTCAAATTCGACCAACTATGGAATACTGTTCCCATGTTTGGGGCTCCGCTTCCAAACATACACTGCATCTGTTGGATTCTATTCAGAGAAGAGTTGTTGGTCTGATTGGAGACCCGGAACTGACCGACGGCCTTGATTCGCTGGAACATCGAAGAATAGTTGGCGACTTGAGCCTATTCTACAGGTATTTTCATGGAAAGTGTTCAGAGGAGCCCGCTTAATTCCTCCCAGAGCAGTGCATGTTAGAAATACATGTTGCGCTGATACTTCACATCCGTATGAAGTTCAGCTTGGTACTCCTCGTACAACGCTTTTCAAGCAGTCTTTTATATGGAGAACATCAACCCTTTGGAATAATTTGCCCAGGACTGTGTTTCCCACTGATTAGAATTTACAGCGATTCAAGAACAACGTGAATCGCTTTTTCCGCACACGTGTCGCTCCTGTAGCGCTTTAGGGACCTCCCTGCAGCACGTGTGCTAGACCCATAAAAAAAACCAATAACTTTATATAATAATCGCTATTGATGATTTTTCCCTCCCCAAAATACAGAGGCCAAAACCTTCCCAGCCGATTGTTGTGTTTGGTCACTTCGGGCGGCTTTCACCGGCTGCTGATTTAATTCCGGTGTATAGTGCTGGATCCATGTTTCATCCATTGTAACATATCGAATGAAAAAATCCTTTTTATTGCGCTTAACACGTTGACTGCCAACTACGAGATAACTCGTAGATTGCGTTCTTTTCTCGGACGCCAACTACGAGTTATCTCGTCCTGTTTTTACTTGCCATTTTTGTGCAGCTACGATTAAACTCGAAATATATCAGTGCTAATCTCGATAGATGGCTTCTGGGAAAAGAACAAAAAATCAATGCTGGCTTGCATGAACAGAAAATTTATTAAAAAATGAACAAAAAATATAATTATAAAAATTAGTTCAAATTCAAGAAATAAAATAATATTTTATTGTTTGTGGAACTTCTTAAAACAATCTTCCACACAAAGGGCTGGCTTCTCTTTACAGGCTGGACAGAAATAACGCGTTTCTCGGCGTTTTTTTGCTTGGGTACATATACGACATGGCTTTGTCGGACGCTGTTTTTTTTTCGTAGGTGGTAGACTCTCTAAATAATGGAGCTTTTGCAATTTAATTTTTTTCGAAACTGGTTGAATCTCTTCTCCAATCAACGCGACGACGAATTCTTCTCTGAACTTTATCAGTTTTTTATTTTAGAAGATGTTACTTTTTGAAAAATTTTGTGAGCATTGTGTATATATGTTATATCTCTATAATATGTAATGAAACCTTTTTGGGCCATCTAATAGTCTTTCTTAGAGATGAGTAGTACGAAAGCATTTGATCTGATCGGTCAATGCCAGACATTCCATTATTGTAATCTCGAATTATATTCGGTTTCATACAAATTTTTCCATTGCGATTGGGCATCTCTACCATTTCAACAGCATGCATGTTTGAAATGCTAAGGACATCTCGTTTGTCTTTCCATTTGCATACAGTAACAGGACCATTTTGCTGCCAAATACACTCCCCTTTTTTCAGTTTACGATTTACCACATTCGACTCATATGTGAGCGCTAAGTTTACATTATATAGCTTGTTTGTGCTCCAGTAATGTTCAATTGATGGAAAAGTACAAGGTCCCATTTGCAACAAAAGTCCAATAAAAACTTTCATCTCTGCAGCACTGATATCTTCCCACTTTGATAACCTATTAGATTTTTTTATTTCTTTGCGTTTTTCAATTTCTTGCGCAGCATATAAATTAGTTTGTTCCACCAGTAATGCAAGAAATTCATCCGAAAAAAATAAGTCCACCAGCGTTTGTACTGTAAAATTTGTCGTATCCAATTTCACACCAACATTTTCTTGGAAAATAAATAATTCAGGATTTTGTTGAATTTCTGTCCACAAATCCTCATTCGCATTTGATGTTGTTGCTTAGGAATCATCGTCATTATCTTCAAATTCGGGATCAACTTCAGGTTCGGAGACGACTTTGTCTTCACCATCACTTGAATTCTCAGAAGGTTCATAATCGCTACTGTCGTTACCATCCTCGCCAAAAATCCCGTCAAACTCTGAATCACTTAGATTTGCGTAGTACTCAATTTCATTTTGAGTCAGTGGTCTTTTCTTATCCATATTGCGTTCTTGATAATTTAATTATAACAATAATTATAAAACAAAACACTCAAGAAAGACGTAAATGTGATGCATTCGACAATTTCTGAGATACTACTGGCGAATATGGACGCGTATCTATGATTCAGCTTTAGAGAAGCGACAGGTCGAAGCGTGTCTGTGCGTGTCTGCGTGCGAATTAACTCGTAGTTGGCTTCCGCGAAGAGATTTCTGTTACAGAAGCCAACTACGAGATAATTCGTAAGACCTTTTTTTTTTAAAAAAAACACATTTTTTATGCTTTTTGATGATAACTATGCACTAGAATTAGAGTTTTTAATAATATAATGTGATTAAATCAAATTGTCATTTTAGGCCAGATTTCTGAAAATTGCCGTGGCAGTCAACGTGTTAAACAGGTCCAAACAGCGCTCAGAATCATCAACACGTTGTTGTTTTTGGTCCACCGTGAGCAAACGCGCTACCCATTTCGAACAGAGCTTTCTCATGCCCAAATGTTAATATAAAATATGACCAACACGTTCTTTTGATATCTTTAGGGTTTCAGCTATCTCACGCAATTTCACTTTACAGTCATCCAAAACAATTTTGTGGATATGTTTGATGTTTTCCGGTGTGACCACCTCATTTGGGCGTCCAGATCGTTCAGCATCATTTGTATCTGTACGACCGTGTTTAAATTCAGCATACCAGTAAATGATGAGTGATTTTCCAAGGGCAGAGTCCCCGTAACACCTATCAAGCCATTGCTTTGCTTGAAAAATATTTTTTGCGATCAAAAAACAGTGTTTAATCAACACACGAAATTCGATTTTTTCCATCGTTTTGAAAATAGCAAAAGTAGCGTCACTAAAACAACTGTAACTTGTACATTAATCGTCGAAATGTTATGAAATTTTGACACGTATCGTTTGAAGGTTGGTACTTCCTAAAAATCATATGGACTTTTTGAAAAGGGCCACTTCTATGTGTCAGACCAAAAACTTTTCAGCGTGCGTGTTATTTATAAGGTTATAGCTGTTCAGGGCGGCAAAGAGTCGGTTTGAAGACTGGTACACTGACAAAAATAGAAGAAAATATGAATTGGGTGACCACAAATGGTTAATAGGAGCAAGTACTGGGTGGCCCGTTTATTTTGGGGCTTATATCTTTTTTCAGAAACCATCTCGATAGGAAAGTCAGTCATATAGAAAAATTTTATAGTTTTAAATAACAGTAATTATATAATATATCTTGAGCGCCTACCAGTTTTTTAGTGTTCCGTACGGAACACTTATGACTTCGATGTCTGTCTGTCTGTCTGTCAAACCCGATTTTCTCCGAAACTATTTGTCATAGAAAGTTGAAATTTGGTAATAATATAGGAATATCAGAGCCATGTAGTTTTGAAAGTTAAATTTTGACTTAAGGGGTTAGTTTTGGGGGGTGAAATCGGAAGTGAAGAAAAAAATTGTTTACTAGGTAATCGAGTGTGGTGTCAAATGAAAGCTTGTGAAAACACGAGTAAAAAATATATATATAATGTAATACTTGCGCGCACTTTTCTTTGTATTATTTTTAAAAAATCGCGAAAAATCGCTGTCCACCCGCCTTATCTCGAAAAGTACTTATCAAAAAATTTTGAAAAATTTCTGGAATATTCTTCACGGGGTGTAGATTGAACGAAAATTATCACGAGTGCATTACCTGTAATAATTTATCTGGTATATAAAAAAAAAACAGAAATTTCAAGGTCATCAATTTTCAGTAAAGATTGGAAATAAACTTTGGTGAAAACTCATTTGGGGTGTATTTTGTGAAGTCACTGATCATTTTATACTTCCGTTACATTTTTTATTTTAAAAGCAATCAACGTACGGAACACTAATTGCGCAAGTTCAACTTGCACTTGACCGGTTATTTACATTTGGGCAATCAATGCTTTTGGTACTAATACTTGAAACTGGAATATTACAATAAAACGTAAAATCAATCTGAATTTAAAAATTTAAAAGTATAATGGTCACGGTAACATAACGTTTTTAATTTTTCTATGAGAATATATCTGTATTTAGTTGGCTGTAGCTTGAACAAGTTCAACAGTTGCCTGGTTTATATTTTGTATAATGTAGCAGGAATTTTAAAAAGTGTTCCTGGTAATATTAAATTAAAGTATAATTGAAAAATATACACTAATTGCGCAAGTTCAACTTGCACTTGACCGGTTATTTTTTTTAAAATAAAACATACAGTTTTTATAATATATTTATATTTTACTGGAAATTCTAGACAATTCTATGTAAGGTTTCATATGTCAATATTCAACTGTTTTAGAGACATGAACACCTAATAAGTGATATTTTTAGACTTTAATAATATGTACGAGGCTGGTTTGAAAAGTCCGTGCAAAGTACGAGAGATGGCACCACCGGCGCGTATCGAGGCCATGTTTAGTTAGTAGCATCTCTTGAATGAACGCACACCAAGTTTCAGCCATATTGGTTTATTTCTTTGTGTTTGGCATTCGTGTGAATCAAGGAAGTCGAGTGATTTTCAAGAAATGGTCGAAAAAGAATTTCGTGTGGTGATTAAACATTACTTTATGAAAGGCAAAACGCCTCAGGAGACTAAAGAGAAGCTTGATAAACATTATGGTGACTGCACCTTCGATTAGAACAGTTTATAAGTGGTTTCAAAATTTTCGGACTGGCCATATGGCCACAAGTGACGCTGAACGTTCTGGACGGCCTGTGGAGGTTACGACTCCAGAAATCATTGATCAAATCCATGATATGGTGATGGATGACAGAAGAGTTAAGGTGCGTGAGATTGCTAGTGCTGTGGGCATCTCGACTGAACGGGTACATAATATTTTGCATAAACATTTGGACATGAGAAAGCTATCCGCAAGATGGGTGCCGCGATTGCTCACGCTTGACCAAAAACGGAATCGTGTGAAGTGTTGCAAGGATGGTTTGCAGCTGTTCCAGAAGAATCCGGAGGACTTTAAGCGTCGTTTTGTCACTGTGGATGAAACATGGATACATTACTATACTCCTGAGACCAAACAACAATCTAAACAATGGGTTACCAAGGGGGAATCTGCACCAAAAAAGGCGAAGACCGTTCCTTCGGCCGGAAAGGTTATGGCGACTGTCTTTTGGGATTCGCATCGACTATCTGGAAAAGGGTAAAACTATTACAGGTGAATATTATTCATCGTTATTGGACCGTTTGAAAACCGAGCTGCAAGAAAAACGCCCGCGATTGGCCCACAAGAAAGTCCTTTTCCATCACGACAACGCACCATCACACACCTCAGCAGTTGTGGTCGCAAAATTAATGGAAATAGGATTCCAACTCGTTTCACATCCCCCCTATTCTCCAGACTTGGCTCCCTCGGACTACTATTTGTTCTCCAATTTGAAGAAATGGCTGGCGGGACAAAGATTTTATTCAAACGAGGAGGTGATTGCAGACACTAATGGATATTTTGCAGACTTGGACAAATTCTATTATTCGGAAGGGATCAACAAACTAGAACATCGTTGGACGAAGTGTATAAGCCTAAAAGGAGACTACGTCGAAAAATAAAAAAGGTTACCCCAAACACATAAGTAGTTTTTATTTTTGCACGGACTTTTCAAACCAGCCTCGTATTGTGTAAAAAATAGTCGCTAGTCCGAAACGCTCGGATCGTCCATTATTCTTGAGCACTGTTAACGCAACGGTAAAACATAATGGCCATGTTCTTCCGATGAGCCATTATATATATTGTTTCTAATATTGCTTATTACTCCACTACATTGACTATCTGATGTGGCATATTTCTGTTTGAAAATATCTCGTTTCTGTTTTCTATATATTATATATCAAACTAAAACTCACTAAAATAGTCACTTCGTCATACCATTTCGAAATAATGTAAAATTTTAAATGCGATTTTTAACAATTTTTAGCTTGCTGCCAAATTTTAATAGAAATCGATGTCCAAAAATCTCTACCCGTTAACAGTTGGCTTTTTAGTTTTGTTTTTATTTGTTTCTCGAGTTATTAACAATCGCCTCTATTCTGAGTAAAGTAAATCCCAAGATATAAGATCCTGCCTTTTTGCTTCTTCAATGGGGCAATAAACGACCCTATTAAGGTTTTGTGCATAGTTGTGCATAGTTTGCCAGGTATAACATATATGTACTACCTGGTAACCCGGTTTGGAGCCCTTTAAGTATTTCATAATATAGGCCAAATGACCACAGGTCCCCGTTAAGATTCGAAAGATACTTTTTATTATTTTTAGTTTTAGTTTTACTTACAACTTACAACGTAACGGTTCTATTTTAATTATGTGACGTTCATGGGAAAATGGCAATAGTGGCTATTGCAAGAGAAAACATTTATCACTTGACGCTAAACAAATAGTGAAAAATGTTTAGGACAGTTTGGTAAAAAGAAATTTGAATTAACAAAGTACTTTGCAAGAAACCAGTGAACTAACAAAAACCCCAATTTCTACGATTAAGGGTATTGTAGGAAAACCATCACTCAGTAACAGGAAAAAACGGAAAAATTTTCAAATGCATCATGTAGACGATTGTGAGGAGAAAAATATATTCTATGTATAAAGAGCAGTTGGTGCTAGATAAAAAAAAATAAGACTGGTGCAGGTCGGGACCAGTATACATTGTGGCCGTTCAACCCTTCACAGAATTCTCTTAAGAATGGGATTCATGTTCCGAAAAATCAACAAAAGGCAAGTAGTGATGGAATCACAAAGATTACGAATCTTGCGACATACTTATTTACAAGAAATTAAAAAGTATCGATCAGAGAATTGGCCAATAATTTACCTTGACGAAACATGGTTGGATATCCATGACACTGTGCAGGAAGGGTGGGTTGACAGCAGTACAAAATGTCAGACTAACGCACCTTCAAATAAAGGTCAATGAATAACCATTTTGCATGCTGGATCTGAAAAGAGCTGGGTTTCAAATTGCCTACTATTATCCGCAAAAAACATAAAAGATTCTAGTTTAGACTATGACGAAGACACGACCGCAGAACTTTTTGAAAATTGGTTTCAAAATTCCCTTTTACCAGATGTTCCCGACCAAAGTGTTATAGTTATGGACAATGCAAGTTATCGTAGTCGCCTACTAAATAAGGTTCCTAATGCAGCCAACACCACATCGGAAATACAGAAATATATGTTAGAAAATGACATTTATTTTGACTTTAGTTATAAAAAAATTATGTTTTGGAAGTTTTGAAAGACTATAAATTGAAAAAGAAATATGTTGGTGGTAGTATGGCTGAGAAAATGAGACACACTGTTTTTTGCGGCTTCTTCCATATTATTGTGTGTTTAATCCAATTGAACATATTTGGCATCAAGTTAAATAATTAAATAAGGGCACAAAATGTTTCTCCTACTTTAAGCATGTCAGTAGTTGAATTATTAAAAAAAGTTATAAATGATATACCTTGTGAAAGCTGGAAGAATTCCATTCAAAACGTTGTTAAAGTTGAAGATTCATATATTTATGTAAATAATATAAAACCACTGATAATTACCTCTGCTGATGACAGTGATAGTGAAACCGAATTAGGCTTAAGTTAAAATATATTTTTATTTATACAATATGTCCCCTCTTGTAAATCCTATTCAATCAAAGTGTATATTTGTACTTCTTATCCATTTGTTTTTACATGCATCTATAAATAAACATCTCCAAAAACACTTATAATTTTATTTATTTGCCTTAATGAATAAAATTCTCCATATCTGCAACCTATCATAAACAAAAGGTCAGAATTTTTATATTGCCACCCTAAAACGGCAAAAATCAGGATCTTATACTTTGGCTATATGACAGGCTATACCCAAGGTAACAGAAAAAGTTAAAATACATTGGGACCTCCGTTATCCGGGGTAATGACGGGGAAGGGGCTCCACGGATAATCGGAAATCCCGTATAAATTAATCACAATTTTTTATTGATTATATGTGCTAGGTAGGAATGTTAATTAAGAAAAACTGGGTAGAAAATATTAGTTTTAATAAGAAACAAAGGTTTTACATTATTATTAATTTTTAATATGTATACAAATGTTCATAATAATAGTATTAAATTTTCATTTGGAGAAAAAATCGGTAATTTTATTTTGTTTTTAGTGTTCCGTACGAAACACTTATAAGATCACCTCGATGTCTGTCTGTCTGAATGTCTGTCCGTCTGTCTGTCTGTCACACCCGATTTTCTCCGAAAATATTTGACATAAAAAGTTGAAATTTGGCAATAATTGATGGCCTCATCAGAGCCATGTAGTTTTGAAAGTCAAATTTTGACTTAAGGGGTTAGTTTTGGGGGGTGAAATCGGAAGTGAAAAAAAAATTTTTGTTGGTAGGTCATCGAGTGTGATGTCAAATGAAAGCTTGTGAAAACACGAGTAATATATATATATATATATATATATATATATATATATATATATATATATATATATATATAATATAATACTTGCGCACACTTTTCTTTGTATTATTTTTTAAAAAATCGCGCAAAATCGCTGTCCCCCCACCTTATCTCGAAAAGTACTGATGAAAAAATTTTAAAAAAATTCTGGAATATTCTCCAGGGGGTGTAGATTGAACGAAAATTATCAAGAGTGCATTACCTTTAATAATTTATCTGGTATATGAAGAAAACAAAAATTTCAAGGTCATTAATTTTCAGTAAAGATTGTTGTTGAAAAGTCATTTGGGGTGTGTTTTGTGACGTCACTGATCATTTTATACCACCGTAACAACATTTTTTATTTTAAAAGCAATCAACGTACGGAACACTAATTGTGCAAGTTCAACTTGCACTTGACCGGTTATTTGTTAAAGATTTCTTTTCTAATATCTGTTCTCATTGCTCGTAACGCGATGATTCTGCTATAATCGGCGTTCTCCTGTTCAAAATAATTTAACAGAAGTTCCGTCGCGTCTAACGCTTGGTTGTGTTTAATTTTTTTCGTTTCCAAAACAATAAACGAATCTTCGTTGTCATCGCTCTCGTTTCCATAATCAATCTGCGAAGAGGTCGATGGCCCGTCTTTTCTGTGGAGATCTGCTATTTCGGTTTCTGTTAGTTTTTCGAAACCGTCTTCGTTCATGTCACTTTCCAGCCAATTTATCATATCATCCCTGTCAAGATAGATGAAATCCGGGAAAGCTTTAGCGATGTCGAGATATGAGTCAGCTTCAAAATCTTCTGAGGTTTGCGGGATTAAATCTTCTTGTTCTAATATTTTCGCCCATGAAAATTTTAATGTTGTAGGTGGTAAATTGATCCAGGCATCACTCACAGCTAAAATAGCGTCTTTTATTGTCCACTTCTTTAAGATTTCTTTTATTGACTCGGTGTTACTATTTTCGTCGAGTAGAAATCGAAGGAATATTTTTTTTATATCTTCGTTTTAAACTTGATATTATTACCCCTTGATCCATCGGCTGGATTAGTGACGTTACGTTCGCTGGAAGATAATGAACGAAAATTTGTCCATCTTCAGTGGCCAAGATTGATTCAGCTGGATGGGACGGAGCTAAGGGGTAGAGCTTTATCTTTTAAGTATTGACGTACTGAAGGTACAAATTTGTCTTTAAACTACTACGTAAAAATTGCTTGATTCGTCCAAGCTTTTGGTTGATTATAATAATCGCAAGGAAGCCTTCTAATTTCGGTCCCTTCAAACGATCGAGGTTTTTTTGCCTTCCCTATAACGATTAATTTTAACTTGTGTTCTCCTGAAGCATTAGAACAAGTCATAATTGTGAGTCTTTCTTTGCTGGATTTTTCGGACTGAGCAGCTGAGGTTTTTGAAGGAAATATTTTCCTGATTTCTCCGCATTATAAATTTGAACCGGGATTAAATTAAATGTTGTAACCAAAAGTTTTCATGAAACCATAACGCTTTTTCACTCACCATTGGCCCGGAAATAGGAACTCCCTCCGCGCGTTTTTGCATGAACCATCGATACACTGCTTGATGGACGTCTTTGAATGGAGAGGCCTTCTTTGTTTTCCGGGAAGGGCACGAAGTAGGAAATGTCTTTTTCTTCTTTACCATATCGCGAACGGTTTGCTCGCCAACTCCGAATTCAGCGGGGAATTTTTTTATACTTTCACCTTTTTCAACTCAGTTTATTATAACTAATTTTTGTTCAATTGTTAACACGACACGTTTTCTTTTTTTCGACATTTTGGTTGTTTTAGGATGGAGAGCAAAGCACAACTGATTAAATAATTTTCTTCGGCAGACAAACAGCCCAGTGGGAGTTTCATAGAAACGACTTTAATATTACCGTTCTTGGAATGTAAATTGAACGGTGGTAGTTTCCCGAAACACCTCATTCTCCCGATACCAGCGTGCCGTGTTTTTTCCATTTTTTTTTTATTTTTTTTATTTTTAGTGTTCCGTACACTTTTAAGATGACTTCTGTGTCTGTCTGTCCGTCTGTGTGTCACACCCGATGTTCTCCGAAACTATTTGTCATAGAAAGTTGAATTTTGGTAATAATATAGGAATTGATGGCCTCATCAAAGCCGTTTAGTTTTAAAAGTCAAATTTTGACTTAAGGAGTTAGTTTTGGGGAGTGAAATCGGAAGTAAAAAAAAAAATTTTTTTAGTAGGTCATCGAGTGTGGTGTCAAATGAAAACTTGTGAAAACACGAGTAAAAAATATATATATATATATATATATATATATATATATATATATATATATATATATATATATATATATATAATGTAATACTTGCGCACTCTTTTCTTTGTATTATTTTAAAAAATCGCGAAAAATCGCTGTCCCCCCCCACCTTATGTCGAAAAGTACTGATCAAAAAATTTTGAAAAAATTCTGTAATATTCTCCACGTGGGCGTGGTGTACATTAAACGAAAATTATCACGAGTGTTTTATGAAGTCACGGATCATTTTATACCACCTTAACAACATTTTTATTTTAAAAGAAATCAACGTACGGAACACTAATTGTGCAAGTTCAACTTGCACTTGACCGGTTATTTTAAATAAAAATAATACATACATATTTTTAAATACATAATGGTAATAAGTGTTAATAATAATCTAAATATATAATATGAATTTTATACATTTTTAAATAAAAATAATACTTATTTAAAGCGAAATGGGGTAAAAAAACACCTTATTAAAAAAAAAATCGACCACTCGGGACCCCGGATAATAGAGTCCCGGATAACAGAGGTCCCACTGTATTACTGCCGTCGTTAAGTAATTTAAATCGATCCAAGTTTATATGGAATGGTATTGTAACAATTTATCTTTCCTGGACTACGTACAATTTTATAGTGTTTTTTTTTTCTGTGACTACGTGTAAATAAGAAATACTATTAGTAAGAACAGCTACAGAATTCTATTTAGTTCATGTCCTATGCACATCAGGAAGCCATTCTTTATATATACTATTGCAATATTAGACTAATATTAATAGTTTATTTTTTTGTAGAATTATATTTATCTAGACAAGATATAGAAGAAAAAATGCAAAAGTTGTTAAGAAAGGCAGCTAATGATTTAAGTTTAGAAGAGGGAAAATCAATCAAATTAGAATGTAATCCACAGCATGGATATTTTTTTAGAATTACAAAGAAAGAAGAACAAGCTCTTCGTCACTCAAAAAAATACAGAATCCTCGATACTGTTGCTGGAGGAGTTAGATTTAATAATGAACAGCTTGTTGAACTCAATAAAGAGTTTTCAGATATTAATAAAAAATATGAAGACCAACAGAGGGAAATTGTGGATGAAATTCTCAAAGTTGCAGGTATATGTGATTAATGAATAACAATTAATTATTTAAAAGTTGACAACACTGACAAAGCAAAACATTATAGTTCCTTTTTATTATCCTTGCTAGTTTGTTTACTTCAGGTTAAACATTTTACCAAAATTGCTAATATGTTGCTAATATTAGAAAAATTTGGCAAATAATGAATGAATAAAGGTAATACTATCTTTTCTTTTAAGGTATGGTGGTCAATAAGTGTTTTTATAAGTTTGTTTTTAAAGGATCCCAGTATAAGAAGTTACACCCGGACTTATTTACTTCACTAATTTTTCTCTCAATATGATAATTCCAAAAAATCGATTTTTTTTTACATTTTTCGATGCTTCTATATGTATATGTTAGAATAAGAGGTCGATCGACCCCAATCCGTCGAAATATCAGTTAGTCATATCAGCTAGTAATAGATTATAGTTTTTATGGGTCATAACCGACAACAGTCTACAATTTTTTACTGTGCTAGTTAATTCGTCGGTATAATTATAGTACATTTGGTTGTGACTTTTGACAAATCGTGCTAATTTTAAATACTGCAGTGTCCCCCCACGACACTTTAGTATAAATATATCGTTTTCAACTTGTGACTCGCATTGCGTCTCCCGCCTCTCCCACGGCAGGACGCTCCGTAGGACATAGCATAATGGATAAAAACCAAACTACGAGATTTTAATTGACTTATGAAACAAATGCTCGTGTGGTATAGTTTTTATTAGTTTCTAATGTTCACTAAAAATAATGACTTCCATTTAAAATAAGCAAGTTGACGTTGTCTCTGGTTAAATAGAAAGTAATTTTGACGATCCAATTTTACTCAATATAACAATTTATGCACAGGGTATCTTTCGAAGTTTTTTACACTACTGGGCTAAAATAAACTGTAAGGATTGCGCCGCAAGCTCTCAAACATGGACCTAACCCACTCTTCTTATGCTTTTAGCGAGTTATGCAGATACTGTACGAAGTATAAATATGATAATAGCTGCTTTGGATGTATTATTATCGTTTAGCATTGCAGCAGTGTCTGCTAGGGTGCCATACGTACGACCAATTTTAAAACCCGCTGAAGAGAGAATACTTAAACTAAACAAAGTACGCCATCCATGTTTAGAACAGCAGGATCATGTCGATTTTATCCCCAATGATGTAAATTTTAAACAAGAAGATAAATTGTTTTATATTATAACGGGACCAAATATGTGTGGTAAAAGTACTTACATAAGGTAAACTAGTTATTACAGCAACAAAATTTAATAGTAATTTTAGTGGATTGTCATAGGATTTTTACTTTGGACAAATTATAGTTAACCAGCTTCAATGAAATTTTCGGAAATTTTCTAATTCACTTAAAAAGTCTAACTTTAAAATGGGTCTAATTTAGTAATTAGACGTTTGAGTTGACAAGAACATCAATAAGTTGACCAAAGTTATGAAGCTGGGTAATATAAAACAAGAAATTTAGTTTTTCTTTGTGATTCAACCGATAAAAGTCTAAAATTATTACTTTCTTACGTGTTCTTTATTCCTGAATAACTGGATCGGGCCTAAGTTTTAGACGTTTTAAGTGAATCTATGAATAGTTATATAATTTTAAAATTGTTTAGTAAAATTTACTTCTAAATTCTGTATCCCAGAGAGTAAAGTGTCGTTACTCCATTTGTCATAATTTTACAGGAATTTATTTTCAAAATTGTAACACTACGTTTTCTTATATTAAATGTTAACCAATGGGCATTTCTATATAAGGTTCAGGAATTCTAAACGATATTATATATATTACCGTGGGGAAAATTTGTACAATTAGAGCTGTTCGCAGGCAATGAGGGGTGCATTTACAACAGTTTACCTCCGAATAAAATTTCAAATTGTCGTAGGTGCTATTGTCTTTTAGCAAAATTTAATATTAGGTTAGTTAAAGGTGGTGTGTGCGTGTTTTTTGTTAAACATGAACATTAAAACCTAATATTTTAAAGTTTTTACGATAAATGTAGATTCAGAACAATTAAAGCTGTCCAAAATAATAATTTTAATGATTATACTGTTTTACATTATTTATTAAATTGTATTTTTTCCAATTTAATAATTTTCTGGCAACTTTAAGTGGATTTTCTAAAAAAACCTCATGGTAGATGTCTTTTTTTATGATTTTTTTGGATTCAGCATAAAAAAATTCTTAAGAACACACGTGTCTCACATAAAAGGCAGAATTTTTTCTTTTTGTATATTTGTGTTATTCATGTTTCATAAAAATTTGCTTGCCGAAAATAAAATTATTCACATCAGTATAGTGGTCACTATTTGTTAAACAACTATATATGGTAGGTAAATTAGACGATTAGTTTATTAAACAGTGCTTCTGAATCTAGCTTCAGCAAAACTAGCAAGTTGCGTTAAGAGTTGTGACTGTGAATTTTGAGCGAACGGTCAGTCAAAAATTAGCAAAGCAGAGTTAGTTTTGTTACAAAAGTACCTTGAACGAAAAATATTCCTTGAAGATTGATCAATGAAATAGTGGAAATAGTTATAGTATCAATTGTTAGTTTATAATGAAATTTTAATCGATAAGTGTTGTTGAGCATTATATCTTTTTATTTTAGATCTGTTGGTATTTGTGTCCTAATGGCCCATATAGGTAGTTGGGTTCCATGTGATTATGCTGAAATATCATTAGTAGATAGCATTTTAGCTAGAGTGGGAGCCGATGACTGTCAACTGAAAGGCTTGTCAACTTTTATGTTAGAAATGATTGAAACGTCAACCATTGTTAAGGTATCTAATCATAGATTATTTCACTAGAGTTTCGAATTACTTTCTTTAATAAAAGTTCATCACAATCCTTTACTGTGCCGGGAATATGCGGTTAAAAGCTAAATTTACAAAAAAAAATATTCGAAATTTACTCGGTAAAAATAGGAGCTCGAGTGACATGGTAAGATTATTTGCCAATCATGTAATAAATATCATTCAATTAATCGTAAACTAATTACAATAAGACGTTAACTAATTACAATAAGACGTTAGTGTTTTGATATCCACTTATTGTTCCTTTTTATTAAAATCAGACAATGTGCCAGCGCAATTTTACGTCACATTGACCGAAAAATAGTTTTAAATTTAAGGTATTCTAATAATTGTTTGGTTTTAGAAATCGATTTTCAATAATAATTGTAAACTATAAACTAGAGGTGGTCAATTTGTCAGTCACGGGACAAGAAACAATTTTAAACAATATTAATTTGGGTACAACCTGAATTTTTTTTTTTTTATGGGTCTAGCACACTTGCTACAGGGAAGTCCCTAAAGCGCTACAGGAACGACACGTGTGCGGAGAAAACGATTCACGTTGTTCTTAAATCGCTGTAAATTGTACTCGGTCGGAAACACAGTCCTGGGCAAATTATTCCAAAGGGATGATGTTCTCCATATAAATGACTGCTTGAAAAGCGTTGTACGAGGAGTAACAAGCTGAACCTCATACGGATGTGAAGTATTAGCGTGACGTGTACTTCTAACAGGCACCGCTCTGGGAGGAATTAAGCGGGCCACATCCTTCGAACACTTTCCATGAAAATACTTGTAGAATAGGCTCAAGTCGCCAACCGTTCTTCGATGTTCCAGCGAATCAAGGCCACCTGTCAGTTCCGGGTCTCCAATCAGACGAACAGCTCTTCTCTGAATAGAATCCAACAAATGCAGTGTATGTTTGGGAGCGGAGCCCCAAACATGGGAGCAGTATTCCATAGTTGGGCGAATTTGAGCTTTGTAAAGAATTAACAATTGTTGTGAAGTGTAAAGCTTTCTGGTTCGAATTAATATTCCCAACTTCTGAGAAGTTCTCCTTGCTATGCCTGCAACATGTTCATGCCAGGACATATTTGCTCCCAAATTAACGCCCAGCAATTTGAGTGACGATGTTAGGGGAATGGAGTGCCCCGACATAACTATGTCGGGTTCAGCAACGTTAACTTTTTTAGAAAAAACTGCCGCCTGGGTTTTTGTAGCGTTAAATTCCACTTGGTTACTGTCACCCCACGATAGAATTTCTTCCAGGTCTTTGTTAAGTTGAATGACTTCCTACTGTCTGCCGATGTCCCAGCGTTCAAAGTGAACGAAGAGATAAGTGTACTGTCATCTGCAAAGCTGTAGATTGGATTCTCGGTCTTTTCCAGCAGATCGTTAATATAAATGAGAAAGAGAGTAGGAGACAGTATGGAGCCTTGGGGTACACCGGCGTGATAGTGAAGGTGTTAGAAAGAAATCCGTCGGCTGCCACTCGCAAAGAACGCTGAGAGCCACAAACAGAACTTTTCAGACATACCATAAGAACGTAGCTTAGCCAACAGCCCATCGTGCCAAACACGGTTGAATGCCTTGGATATGTCAAGAACAACCGCTCGAGATTCTCCAAAGTGTTCAATTGCGTTGTTCCAAACATGTGTTATATAAGTCAGGAGATCTCCTATTGATCTATTTTTACGAAAGCCATATTGGTGATCGCTAATAATATTGAATCCTTCAAGATATTTTAGAAGATGCTGATTGACAGCCTTTTCCATGACTTTCGATATTATTGAAAGCAGTGCGATTGGGCGGTAGTTATTTGGCAAGTTCTTCTTGCCTTTTTTAGGTATTGGCTGAACTGTGGCACATTTCCAGCAGGAAGGAAATATTCCCTTTCTGTAAGATATGTTGAAAAGTCTACAGAAAACTGGTGTTAGTTCCCTCGCACAGTTTTTGAGAACTATGGCAGGTATTCCGTCAGCGCTAGAAGCCTTTTTGGTTTCTAGCTTCATCAAAATACGTTTTATGATACGCTGCCTGAAGACAATATCGGGCATCCTTGACTGCACTATGGGAATATTAGGTGGTGTTTTTCCTTGGAAATCGACAGTAGAATGTGAAGCAAAGAGTTCAGCCAACAAGTTCGCTTTCTCAACAGGTGTCGTTGCAATAGAATTATTTGGCCGTGTGAGTGGTGGTATGGTGGATTTGGTGAAATTTTGACTAACTGCCTTAGCGACTGACCAAAAGGACCTGGAATTGTTGGGACAAGCGAGAAGTTTGTTTCTAATCCGTTGATTGTGTGCCTCCTTGGTTTCGTCGATAATTTCTTTGCATCTGTTCCTGGCACGCACAAAGGTGTTACGATTTATGGTGTTACGATTTTCACGCCAGTGTCGGTATGCAAGATGTTTAAAAGCAACAGCTTCTTTGCATTTTCGGCCAAACCAAGGCTTGCCTTTGGAAGGGCATTTCTTCGAAAAAGGGATGTAAGCCTCCATACTGGCCAAAATAACATCGGAAACCTCCTTGGCGCAGTCAGATGGATCATCGGATCGAAAACAAACGTCTAACCAAGGGAAAGTTCGAAAATATTCCATGAGATCTTCCCATTTAGCAGATTTGTAGTGCCAAATCTTGCGCGGTTTAGGCGCGTCTCTGTCACTGATTGGTAGGATACTCGATGTCGATAATAGTTTATGGTCGGAAGAACCTAATGGCGGATTTACGCTGACCGTGTAAATCTCCGGATTGGTGATTAAAAACAGATCAAGAAGACTGGCGAACTCCCCGTCTCGATCAGGGATCCGTGTTGGTTCGTCAATAAGCTGAGTTAAGCCACAACTGATTGAAAATGATTCGGCTTCACGACCTTGTTCTTCGGTAGTATTTGAATATTTAAGCCAGTTGATGTTGTGGACATTAAAGTCGCCCAGGATAGCAATTTCGGCATTTGGATAGTTAATTTGTAAATGATCGATGGTGTCTGCAAGAGAATCGAAAAGTGCTCTAAAGTTAGTATCGCTTGGTGGTCGATACAGGATACAGATGAACCTTGTGGTTGGTTGAGTCGTTATTTTTAACCACATAACATCAAAGTTTGGGGGCTCCAGAGCCTCTTCTCGTTGGCAAGAGAGGTCGCTTCTGACAAAAGACAGATTCCAAAGTTACGCTTATATATATTTTATAACACTACGAAATGTCTGTCGGTTACTGTTAGCTAAATCTTTTGTTCTAATTTATTACACGTAATTATTAAAGATAGGTATCTGGTTAATATTTAGTCGAATACTTTGTTCACCGCGCATTTATGGTTGGAAATTAAAAACCAGGAAATGACAAAAAATCGGACCAGTGCAAGTCGGACTTGCACATTTGGTATTTTGAATGGCTTTAAAAAATTCACAAAGTTTGTTTCCAGTCTGTGTTTTTATATACCATATCAGTTATCACTCCCTCACCTTATGGAGAGTATTCCAGAATTTTTTCGAAATTTTTTAATTAGAGTTAGGGTTGGAAAAAAATTTTTAGTGTTCTCTATGGAACACTTATGGGATTACTTCGGTGTCCATCTGTCTGACATAGAAAGTTGAAATTTGGCAGAAATATAGAAATTTTTGTGCCAATCAGACCCATATAGTTTTGAAAGTTAAATTTTTATTTAAGGGGTTAGTTGGGGAAGTGAAAAAAAAATTTTACATGGTCATCGAGTGAAAGCTTGTGAAAACATGAGTTCAAAATATATATAATGTAATACTTGTGCACACTTTTCTTTGTATTATCTTAAAAAAATTGCCAAATATGGCTGCCTTTCCCCTTATCTCGAAGAGTACTGATCAAAAAATTTTGAAAAAATTCTGAAGTATTTTCATTAAAGTATAGATTGACCGAAAATTATCACGAGTGCATTACTTTTGATAATTTATCTGGTATAAAAAAATAAATAAATATGAAAACTATGTTTTTTGACGTATGGTGAAGGTTTTTCTAATAATTAACTGTACAGGGTGAGTCAACGATAGAGTAAAGTTCATTATCTCATTTATTTCGGGAATGACGAAAAAATGTTAAATACGATAGTTTTAGGGAATGTTAAGGTGCACAGTTTAAAATTATTTTTGAATATACAGGGTACTTCAAAAAAGTGTAACCTTTTGCAATATTTCACTTGATTTCTTTTATTTCCTTAGTTTAGAAAAATATCAATAAAGAGTAATTTCACCATAGATAAAATGTAAGAGTGATTTGAATTGTCCAGTAACAGAAAGCCTTAATTACCCAAATAAAAGGGATGAAATTATTTTCATACTAAGTTTAAACAGAATGAAGTTACATTGAATTAAAAAGTCTAAAGAAAAAGACAATATTACTAAATTATTCTTTTTTTTTAGACCGCAACTAAAAACTCACTAGTTATTATTGATGAACTTGGAAGAGGAACTTCAACATATGATGGCTGTGGCATTGCTTGGGCTATAGCAGAGTAAGTATTTGTGAGACATATCAAATCTATCATCAAAATCATTTAAACACAATATCATTTAAACTCTGTATATCATAAATTAATAGTACCTAATGAAAAAGAACGAGTTATGTAATGAAGTCTATATTAGGAAAAAACAAGACGTTCCTTCTCTATATCCAGATTTGTTTTCTAAGTTTGAATAAAATATCAAACAGGAGATAGTACTTGCCCAAAAGGTCACTTATTTCGTCTGTTTCTTGGTGTGTAGCTACAGTTTATTTAAATTTTATTTTTTGGCAGTGCCGCTCGTTACACGATTCTATTTAGACGGTAACCCTATGCTCAAGTATGTGGAAGTACACCTGTCTAGTTTATCTGATACCATGTTTTTGCTAATCAGTGATTCTTATATATAGAAACTTTTTTGTCAACCTACATAAAATATATTACAATTGCTCCATTCTTCACAAATATTGTAGACACAGTTCTTCCTGTCTTTTTGACTATGCTTAATCTTCATCAAGCACTGAAGATTGTTGTACTATAGCGATTTCCTAATTTTCTCTAAGGGGCTCTTTACATAAGGGATATTAAGGATAGCTTATGGTTCGTTTTCCTTTTCCAATTGTCTAGTTTTATTCTTCTTCTTGTGTGTGTGTGTGTATTATCTGCCATAAATTGTGAACCAACCATTTATTATAGTAATTTTATCCTCATTTTGTAACAAACCATCTGAAGAAGCTATCGTACAGCGAAACATGTCATAGTGTTAAAAATAAAAAAATTATTGGAAATTTAAGTAGTGTCTTACCTCTTGCAAAACTTCTAGTTATGGATTTCCACCAAGTATCGGCTGAATGAATTCAAGTATAAATATGGCATCTTCGTCGCTCGGTTTTTGGCGGAATCCTTGTTGTTCCTCTCTTATTTGAATATCCTTGCTCATTTCTTCCAGTTTGATTTTTGTTAATACTTTTAAGGTTGGGAGCGTTATTCCGCGGTAGTTCTCGGATGACGTCTTTTGCCCTTTTTTAAATATTGGAATTTTTATGCTAGTTTCCCAATCTGTAGTTAGGGGCTCTTTACATAGGGATATTAAGGATAGCTTATGGTTCGTTTTCCTTTTCCAATTGTCTAGTTTTATTCTTCTTCTTTCTTATATGGTGTGTCATATAAGTAGGCATACTGCCTGTTTCATCCCCATTAAGCCTCTTCCGATGTGGGCGTCCAGCATTCCTTCCATCTTTTCGGAGGTCTACCCCTAGTTCTTCTACCACAGTTTGGCTCTTTTTATCAGTCTGTTGTCCATCCGATCTACATGTTTTTTTCCATTGCTTTCTTCTAGTTCTGGTTCATTTGGATATTTCTTGGATCTCACTCAGTTCTTGTAGATCTTTGTTGCGTATTTTGTCGTGGATAGTTTTTCCATGTAAGTCCTTAATCCCCATTTGTTCTGTTTTACATGTGTCAGCTCTTATGTCTACAGCATATGTGAGGATCGGTCGGATTCTTATTTTGCTTTCCACTGTGAGGTATTTATTTTTCCATACTATATCCGTCAAATAACCTGCTATTAGTGATGCCTTCATAGACTGTCGTTTTACTTCCCTGTTTAAGTTTCCGTAGCTTATCATTGTTCCCAGGTATTTAAAATTATTAACCTGTTCAATAATACTTCCTTGGATCTCCAACTTGCATCTTAATAATTCTTTTGAAGTTACCATACATTTTGTCTTGGTTGTGTTGATAATCATTTTTAGTTTTCTCGCTACCAAATTGAAGGCATGAAAGATCTTCTGAAGGTTGTCCTCAGAATCGGAGATGAGGACTGCATCATCGGCGTAGGAAAGTGTGTGGAAGATTCTCCACTCTTCTGTCCATGACGAGGTTGAAGATAAAGGGACTAAGTGAATCGCCTTGTCTTATTCCGGCGTTTATTTGTACTTCCTTGCTCAGTAGATGTGCCACTTTTATATTTGTCCTACATTTCCTATAATAATTTTATAATATCTGTTAATTGCACTGTATCGAAGGCTTGAGTCAAGTCGACGAAACACATATACACTGGTTTGTTAAATCCTTTAGCTTTTTCCATTATCTGCCTCATTATAAATATGGCTAGAAGTTTTGCAAGAAGTAAAACACTAATTAAATTTCCACTAATTTTTTTTTAATTATTTTTAACACCGTGACATGTTTCGCTGTACGACAGCTTCTTCAGATGGTTTGTTACAAAATGAAGATAAAATTACTATAATAAATGGTTGGTTCACAATTTATGGCAGGTAATAAAATCATGTAATTAAAATAGATTTAGTAATGGTGAATTGTTTAAGTCTAATTGTTCATTTATTAAGGAATCTGAATTTTTCAATTTGTTTATTTCTAAAGATTCTAGGTAATTAAGTTTCAGGCCCTTTGTGCAAGTATGTAATATTTCAAGGTTTGGGTTGAATTGGTAGCTGTTTTCAATTAAATGATTTGCGTAGTAATTTGAGTTATTTTTTCTATTGATGTATGATGAAGCATGTTCTTTTATTCTTTTTGAAAAACTTTTTCCTGTTTGACTTAAATTTGTATACTCCGGATCTATTGTCTCTATCGGTTTTAGTTTTGTTAGTTTTTGTAAATTTGCCAAGTGTGTTGGATATTTTAAATGCTGTATTAATATTTAATTTTCTCAAGAAACTATTTAATTTAGTGCTGCATCTACCATAGTGCGTTATTGACTTTACGTTTTTATAAGGTTCTTTATTGTTCGGAAAAACTGTACTAATGGCTTTTTTGTAAATTTTTTTCTTAAGAACATTATCTATTATGGATGATGAATTTACTGCTAATTGTTTTATGATAGATATTAAGAGGAATATTTATTAGTCTGTGAATCATATTATGGAAAACTGCAAGTTTGTGACTTGGTGGATGACATGAGGTATTATGGTGTATTATCTGCCATAAATTGTGAACCAACCATTTATTATAGTAATTTTATCCTCATTTTGTAACAAACCATCTGAAGAAGCTGTCGTACAGCGAAACATGTCATGGTGTTAAAAATAAAAAAAAAATAGTGGAAATTTAAGTAGCGTCTTACCTCTTGCAAAACTTCTAGTTATGGATTTCCACCAAGTATCGGCTGAATGAATTCAAGTATAAATATGGCATCTTCGTCGTTCGGTTTTTGTGGAATCCCTGTTGTTCCTCTGTTATTTGAATATCCTTGCTCATTTCTTCCAGTATGATTTTTGTTAATACTTTTAAGGTTAGGAGCGTTATTCCGCTATAGTTCTCGGATGACGTCTTTTGCCCTTTTTGAAATATTGGAATTTCTATGCTACTTTCCCAATCTGTAGGTATTTGTCCATGTTTTGCTATGTTTGTAAACAGCTGTGCTAGTTGTTGATATAGGTTTTCTCCTCTATATTTTAACATCTCATTTGTAATGTCGTCTAGTCCTGAGGCTTTTCTATTTTTAAGACTTCTTATAATTCTTTCTGTCTGTTCTAAAGTTACTTCTAGATTTACTTCTTCCACTTCTTCAAGTATGGTTTCATTATTTTCTTTATATAATTTCTCAAAGTATGTTTGCCATTCTTAAATTGTAATTTTATTAGTTTGTACCGTGTCTTGTATATTAATTTTGTTCCGTCTTAACATTTTCCAAGCTTTCCTTTGAGCGCCATACTCACTTTTCATCCCTTTAGTAAATGTGTCCCAGTATTCTTCTTTAATTTGTTTTCTTCATCTATTCATTAAGTTTCTTTCTGCGATATATACGTTCCAGTTGTCTTGGGTTTTGTTGTGTATGTATATATATATATATATATATATATATATATATATATATATATATATATATATATATATATATATATATATGCCTCCTTTTTCTTCTTTGCCAGCTCCTTTATTTCTGGCGTAAACCAAGGTGTTTTATTTGTTTTGTTGATGTTCTATTCTTAAGTGGTTCTAAAATTCTATTAGTGCGATTAACATATGTAGTCATTTGCTTTAAGGACGTTTTTAGTCTTGTATACTAAGTGATTGTTTAATGTTACAAGTGGTCAAAGCCCCATTCACTACGGTCCTAATAATGCTATTCTGTCACTACTCAGTATATATCACCACTACACCAGGAGCGATGATTAACCGAGTCAATTATCGCTCCTGATGAGCAATACATACACCGATAATTGACTCGATTAATCATCGCTCCTGATGAAGCTAACATAGTTAGCGAAACACGCGTCGAGTGCAAAAATAAAGTGTTTGGTGTAATGATGATATATACTGAGTAGTGTCATTGTACCAAAGATTCCACATTCCCAACATAGATGCTATTCGGTGTTTTATTAGAGTGGTTAGATATGATTTTCAAAAACTATCCGATATGAGTAAATTTATGGCAGACTGGGGTTTTACCGAGGTTATTGTCGTTTTAAACCAGGATATCTAGGAAATGTAGCTGATTATTCTCTTTCTTGATCCATGAATTTGATTGAAAGCCTAACCTAGATTTCATCATTGCTAACGTTTCAGATGATGAGAGTCTCTACGAATATTAGCCAGAGTTTTGTTTTTCCACTGGCTGTCCCATTGGAACTATTTCATTTTATATTAGTTTTTATTGATAATAGGAAAGAGCCTTGGCTTGGCTTTATTGAATTTCCTAGGCAGTTTTGTATTGAGTAATGTTTTTTGCTATAGTTAAAAAAAAATTTAAAAGCTGTCAACGTCGTAACTTACAAATAATATTGTAGTGAAGCTAGTAATTTTGCTAACTGGCAGGTTACAGAATTCCGAAAACTTACAATTGGTCGATAAGGCCATGTTTTGCTTTTTTTATCGTTCACGTTCCCGCGTGAATAGGGATTACCTCTTTTTTGGATGAATATCGGCGAGGATGTTTTGTTTGTATACCTTCAACGTTCACCAAAACGTGCACAAGTATTTCATCGGGTATTTAGCTTCATTAAGGCGTGTTTCATGTCCCGCTGCCTAAAACAGTATCGGGTATTTTTGCTTGCACCTTTGGAATGTTGAGTGATTTTTTTATCCTGGAATTGACAGTCGAGTGTAAAGCAAAAAGTTAAGCTAACAAATTTACCTTTTCCACAGTAATGGTTTTTAGGATATTAAAATTGGAAATTTTACTAATGTTCAGTACCATAAGACATTTAATATGCTACGTAAAAGTTGTTTGAATAATTTAGGAATGTTATAGTATTATCTTGTTAAGTAAAAATATGCTAATTAGAAGAAGTTTTGCAAAAAAGTAAATTGTATATACATATAATTGTAGATATTTAGCCAGAGAAGTGGAATGTTTTTCGCTATTTGCAACGCATTTTCACAAAATTACTAAACTAGGCGAAAATTTACCCAATGGTAGGAAACTTGTATGTTTCTGCCGTTACCTCAAAAGATGCAATAACTCCATTGTACCAAGTAAAAGAAGGTGCCTGTGATAGAAGTTATGGAATCCATTGTGCGAAAATAGTCGATTTTCCACAAGATGTATTAGAGGTAATTATTTTTACAAAAAAGTAATTGTTGAATTACTTCAATTTATAAACTTCAACAAACATACTGAAAAAAATGCAATCTTGTTTGTTCACTTACAAAAACAAATTGTTTTATTTATAATATTAACAATTAATCAACATTACTTCATATCTCCACTACAAGTTAGTCCCTATCCTTCTTTTTACTATTGCAAATGATTAAAAATTTACATTTAGTTTATTATTTTGAAGACACGAAGTATTGTTTCTTAAGCTTTGCAGCTCCATTTTGGTAAAATGTAGAGAATTAAATAAAGATATAGTTATGTTTGTGTTAAAAACCGGAGAGTGGTATTTTACATTTATATTCATTTTTTTATATGCATTCCGACAAAGTAATAAGTTCATTTGTCTCAAAAATTTTGTTAAATAAAGATTCTCAAATATTCCAAATATTTATATCTTCTATTTTATTACTTAAATTAAGCCACATACGTACAGGGTGAGTCAACGATAAAGTTCATTATCTCATTTGTTTCGGGAATGACGAAAAAATAGTTTTAGGGAATGTTAAGGACCGATATAACATGTTTTTTTTTTAATGGAACATCCTATTTTCTAATTTATTTTTAAATTTTGCGTGAAATTTTATAACTTTTTTATTAATAATGTTATATACCTAAACCTAGTAGTTTTTCTAATATTTCAATTTTTTTTTATAAATACTAATTTTCAATTTTGTAAAAAATTGCCAGTAGCGCCATTGTTTCTGAAGGTGGAATACTCATAATTAGTACGAGCGTTCTGTAGAAATGAAAAAAAAATATATGTAAAGAAATTTGAGTTAGATGCTACAGGGTGTTCAAAATAAATTTATGCATTTAGACTATTTTAAATTTAAAAATTTCAAATTTTTTAAACGGCACACCCTGCATATTATTATTTTTTCTGATAGATTTTACAAAACCCTCTAATTTTTATTAAGTATGTCATATACCTATTTCTAATAGTTTTCGATTTATTTTGAATTTTTCAATTTTTACCCTTGTTAGTGATCCGAACGGAACACTTATAAGATCACTTAGGTATCTGTCCGTCTGTCTGTCCGTCTGTCACACCCGATTTTCTCCGAAACTATTTGTCATAGAAAGTTGAAATTTGGTAATAATATAGGAATTGATGGCCTCATCAGAGCCATGTAGTTTTGAAAGTTAAATTTTCACTTAAGGGGTTAGTTTTGGGGGGTGAAATGGGAAGTGAAAAAAAAAAATTTTTTACTAGGTAATCGAGTGTGGTGTCAAATGAAAGCTTGTGAAAACACGAGTAAAAAATATATATATAATGTAATACTTGCGCGCACTTTTCTTTGTATTATTTTTAAAAAATCGCGAAAAATCGCTGTCCACCCGCCTTATCTCGAAAAGTACTTATCAAAAAATTTTGAAAAAATTCTGGAATATTCTCCACGGGGTGTAGATTGAACGAAAATTATCACGAGTGCATTACCTTTAATAATTTATCTGGTATATAAAAAAAACAAAAATTTCAAGGTCATCAGATTTCAGTAAAGATTGGAAACAAACTTTGTTGAAAACTCATTTGTGGTGTGTTTTGTGAAGTCACTGATCATTTTATACTTCTGTAACAAAATTTTTTGTTTGAAAAGCAATCAACGTACGGAACACTAATTGCGCAAGTTCAACTTGCACCGGTTATTTTTAATACACTTACGCTATTGTGAAAACATAAACAAACAGTTAATAATAATTTTAATATAGTTTAACTTATCCAATGATTAATTATTATAACGTAATAAATGTTCAAAAATATGCCTGTCTACTTGAATACACATGTTTAGTCGTTTTACTGTATTGTCCTTCACTTTCCTTAGCATAAAGGGCGTTATTGTGCTGCACGCATTCCGTATCCTATTTTCCATAGCTACTGGTGTTATAGGGGGATTCACATAAACACGATCTTTAATCAGACCACAATGCTATTGAAACTCTACATATTTATTTTTTACATAAAACTTTGTATTTGGAGTTATTTTTCAGAGACCAATATTTAAAAGCCTTATAAATTAGATGCATTGTATAACAGTTCACATGTTTTAGAGTTTGTTTTGCCTTGTAGTAGTTTAATTGGTGTAAGTGCTCAGTAGTGAACTAATTGAATAGTCTTTCCGATCGTTGTAGTATTTCTTTTTATCGTTTATCTCCCACCTCAAAAGAGATATAATCTTTCTCGTGTACAGTGGGGATTTTATGATATCCGTCAACGTTGTGCAAGTCCTGAAGCATACATTTGTATTTCGCAGCACTTTTTTCAACCAAAAGGTAGTGCGGCCACGGGCATTATTGTATTTCTGCAAAAAATCTACCTTTATATAAGCAATCACATATGCTACCAGGGCCGGAAAACAAGGATCGTTTTTTTAAAGAAAAAATAGAACACTAAAGGAGCTGCCTATAGAGGGAGGAGGCCTCAAACGACAATCGGGGACCAAAACCACGTAAAAAAATACCCACTTTCAATAAAGCTCTAAAAGCTTAGACCTCTTTTAATGCAGAAATCTCCTGGGGGAGAGGAGAGACATTTTTTACAATAAAGAACCCATATGTACAGTGGAACTCTAGAAACTTACACTTAATTTAAAAGTCGATTACCGGGGACGGGAAATTTTCGACAAAAAAATACCCCTACCCTCAATGGAACTCTAAAAGCTTACACTTAATTCACAAAATCGATGACCGGGGGTAAACAGTATTCACAAACGAGAACCCTCTATAACAAAAATTCGTTCGTAAGAGGGCGTATTTTTTACATCTAGAGCGGCGAGGGGTTATTTTCCAGAGCATTCTAGTAGTACGTGAGGTCGGTGTAGGTTCTCTGAGCATGTATTCCCTGCTGACCTCAAACTCTTAATTTTTACTTACTGTTAGGGCTTTCCAATAGTGAGATATGAATTTATAACAGCTTTTATTTAAAAGTATAAAGATAACTATTTTAAAAACATATCTTGAGCAGGAATTTTATAAAAAAAAATTAAAGTTATTAGATCGTGACTCATAAGACTAAAAATTTGTATAAATGTTCTGAGATAATTTTTATTAATAATTTTAATTTTAGAATGCTTCAAAAAATTTGAGCGAATTAGAATATCACGAAGGAATGAAATATGTTAAAGACAAGGACATCTCATTAAGGAAGAAAATAGTTGAGGTTTGTTACTTTTTAATTTTCCACTTATTTATTATTTTTTTATTTATTAAGTATGTTTTAGGATGGCGATGAAATTGTTAAAGAATACTTACAGAAACTAAAGTTAGCTAATGGCGATATTTCTGACCTGGAGTTAGAGAAAATTATAGTCACGTTGAAGAATGAATTATCACAAACAAATAATTTGTTTGTAAGAGGTTTAATGGAAAAATAGTTTTAAAATATGTCCTTCTTATGGGATATTCTTAATTTTTTACTTATAAATGTCCTTATCTTCACTTGCAAGAAAAAATCTCTTTGAATAAAAAATGGTTCTTAATTTCTCAAATCGTAGTTTTATTTAAGTGCCATTTGCTGAATGCATCGCAGTTCTAACGCTGGTTGGGCTTAATATACGTCTAAAATGTGAATAAAAATTGTAATTGAATGTAAGAGTGGGTATAGATATGTTATATATATATATATATATATATATATATATATATATATATATATATATATATATATATATGTGAATAAAATTGGCCAAATTGTAATTGAATGTAAGAGTGGGTATAGATATATATATATATATATATATATATATATATATATATATATATATATATATATATATATATATATATAATGTATATATATATATATAATGTATATATATATAATGTATATATATATAATGTATATATATATATATATATATATATATATATATATATATATATATATATATATATATATATATATATATATATATATATATATATATATATATATATATATATATATATATATATTATATATATATATGTAAATATATATATATATATATATATATATATATATATATATATATATATATATATATATATATGATAACTGTGTGTCTCGGGTTTCACGTGTAGGCTGGATATCCTGAGGATTGTTTAACAGCTGACGTTTCAATGGAATTTCACCCATCTTTTTCAAAGCTTACGTGACACTTTGTATCAAGTACGCGCATATTGCAATATTCTAAATGTGTCCACCGTTTCGTTCAATGCAACGAATGGTTCTTCTAGAAATTTCTTTGACGGAATTTTTCACAAACTCTGGAGGTATCTCCTGAACACACTGCCTAATTATAGTTTCTAGATGATCGATATCTCTAAATGGTCTAAGCTTGTATACTTTTTGTTTGAGATAACCCCATAAATAGAAATCCAATGGGGTGATGTCGGGCGATCGAGGTGGCCAACAATTATCCTGACCTCGCCCAATGACCCTGCCATGAAATAGTTCATTTAAATTGTTTCATACTTGCAAAGTATTGTGTATTGGTGCACCATCTAATTGATACCATAGAGCATATCTTAGATCCACAGCCATGTTATCAAGAACTCCAGAACCATTTTGTCTAATAACTTTTTTTAAAATTTGGCAAAATTATACGTTTTTTTTCAAAAATTTTTACGAAAATGTCATTTTTGACAGGTGAGTCATGCGTAAAAATAACTTACTATACTTTATTTCTGATATTATTTGAAGCACAAATGGATGCTATAAACCAGATCTGGGCTGAAGTGATTATTTAAAAAAAATCCCATATGATGCGGACTTAAATTGTCACACTGTATGTACATCATATATATATATATATATATATATATATATATATATATATATATATATATATATATATATATATATATATATATATATATATATATATATATATATATAGGTTATCTTACCGGTAACAATACAAAAGAGTTTCGAGGATATGTTTGCATTTTTCACCTTCACCGGCTTTACAAGAACATTTCATATATATAAAATTTCTTCTATTCTATTGTTGAATGTGCCATTTATCTCAAACACTACTGTTCGCAATTGCGCTATCGATGTATCTGCTGTTTGAATTTTCATTATGTTGGACGCTATAGTTTTGTCATCGATTATTCCACACCCAAGGAAAAGATTTGATTTTAAAAGTTTTTCATCGAGTGTGAAATTCCTTTAGGCAGGATTTGTACCGGCCATTGGTAAATATTGCCAGTTGTTAATATTTTTGAAAAATACTGTCGCACTCTCTGTACTTTACACGTTATAAATTTAAATCTGCACCCATATTTCGGCCATCTTAATAATAATCACAGTAGGCTCTGCCCACAGGTAAGATCCCAATAGGTACGGTACTATGTGCCATAAATTTTAACAATATCGCATGCGGAATTTAACTCCCCGGGTCGCATGCGCTTCGTCGTCTATGCTTGTAGCATGCGCCTTAAACGATTCCATAGAGGCAACTAGTTTGGTGCATCATGTCTTTATAAGCGGTTGCGGCGGCTGCTTATTTGGTAATAGCTTGGAATCGTAAACGAAAAAAAACCACGGTGGTGGAGAAGAGAATTATATGTTGGTAATCAAGAAGCTCAGAATGATTTTTACAAGAAATTGGTTGCTGACGATGAAGCTTCATTTCGAAACTTCACACGAACCAGCAGAGAAGATTTTGAGTACTTGCTTGAGAAAGTCTCGCCTATTATAAAGAAATCTGATGCGAACTTCCGTGAGGCAATATCACCTCGTGTGTAGATATTAATAACATTGAGACATTCATCACTTATATATTTGTCTCAGATATCTGAGCCAAGCATTTTACGAATTATTCCAAAGTTATACAGAGCTTTGATCGATGTTCTACATGATTTTGTCGAGGAAAGTAAAAAGATTATTATGTTAAACATTTTATTTATTTATTATCATACGAAAGTATATTAGTAGAATTCAAGTCATTTCGGCAGAGAGTAACTAGTTAGGAATTCAGAAAGCCAAAAGATTTTCTGAGTGGTTGGATGGCTGTAAATAGTCAGTAAACGTCGATGGAGATTGCACAGAGGATAAAACAGTGGAACTACTACTTTCATAGTGGGTGTGAAGAGGTGTACTAGCATGAGTAGACACATTCCCGGCATCATATTTGCCCATAGCTGCTTCAAATAATGTAATATTTATTATGCGTTTTTACGATTGTTCGTGCCCTAGAGTTTAAATTTCACAGCTCATTAGCCACATGGTTTCCATATGTTGAGCAATCATCTCTTTGACATGCATTTTTTAGAATACTATATGCCTCCTCGTCACAATCCGAAGGAGATAAATACTTCCGTGTCTTTTTGAGGCCAATCAATTTTTCTCGTTTATTGGACATTTCATGCTGATTTCGAGACTCATTGATTTCTGCTTGATCTTGAGTGTGTCGGCTGCCTTCTTGTTCTTCTGTTTCCTGGAATTATAAAAGTGCAATTATTGAATAGATAACTAAATTTGTTTTGAATTTTTCCAGATGCCGTGCGCTGAAGATGGATGGAGAAAGATAGCAAAAGATTTTGAAGTTTCCTGGAATTACCCATATTGGGTTGGAGCTTGTGACGGAAAACACATAGTCATGCCAAACCCAAAAAACAGTGGCAGTATGTTTTTCAACTACAAAGGGACTCTCAACATTGTTTTAATAGCCATTGCTGATGAAAACTATAATTTCATATACCTTAATATTGGCTGCCGAGGTAGGATTTCTGACGGAGGTGTTTTTTCGAGAAAAATCATTTTATAAGAAATTGGCAAATGGAAACCTACAATTACCTCAACCACAACCACTTCCTGGTAGTAACAAGTTATCAACTTATGTAATATTGAGGGATGATGCGTTCCCTCTACTGGAACACATCATGAAACCTTTTAGCGGCTACCGCGACAAAGGCTCTTGTCAGAGACAATACAATTATAGACCTTCACGCGCTCGCAGATTAGTAAAAAATACTTTTGGGTTGCCAGCATCTGTGTTTCGTGTATTTAGAAAACCACTAATGATTAATGTGGAAAACACTGAAATTAGCACAACATGCATTTATCTTCATAACTTTTTGAGGAGTAAAACATCTTGATCACTATACTCTCCCCAATGAATTTTTGACAATAAAAACACAAGATGAACATATTATTCCGGGATCATGGAGGGCAGTTATCCAAGACGATACTGGTCTGCAGGATTTGCAACATAGAGCCCGCAGGTCAACTTTTGAAGCTAAAGAAGTGAGAAATGAATTTGTGCCTTGGCAGGACCTTTATGCCTAACTTTTATAATATGTACTATTCAAATATACATATAATAATTATTCAAATTAAGGCATATAACACATGGGCTGAAAAGTCCCGGGCCTAACAAAGAAAACACGGTTTTTTTGGTTCAAAATTAGCTTTATTCATCAAGGTAATCTCCATCAAGAGCAACGCAATCATTCCAGCGCCGCTCTAACAATGGCCAAACACTGCTCAGAATCATCAACACGTTCTTGTTTTTGATAAACAGTGAGCAAACGCGGCACCCACTTTGAACAGAGCTTTCTCATAGTCAAATGCTCATGCAATATAAAGCCAACACGTTCTTTTGATATTTTTACGATGTCAGCTAACTCACGCAACTTCACTTTTCGATCATTCAAAACGATTTTATGGATTTTTTTGATGTTTTCTGGTGTTACCGCCTCATTTGGACGTCCACTGCGTTCTGCATCATCGGTGTCTCTACGACCACGTTTGAAGTCAGCAAACCAACGTTTTATTGTTGTTTCTGATGGAGCGGAGTCCCCATAACACTTTTCAAGCCATTGCTTCGCTTGAACGGTATTTTTTCCCATCAAGAAGCAGTGTAAAATTAAAACACGAAATTGTTTTTGATCCATTGTTTTGAAAATAACAAAAGTAGCGTCACTCTTAGCACAATAACTCACAAAGTAATGAATAGAATATCATGAAATTTTAACAGCTGTCTTTTGAAGGTTAGTATTAAATGAAAAAAAGGTGACTGCAATAAAACTAGCGCCATCTATGTGTTAGGCCCGGGACTTTTCAGCCCATGTGTTATGTATTTATTTAAAAATACTCACCTCAAAGTCTTCCTCATCACTGACAGCAGTTGATAATGACGATCTAGGAGATCGACGTCCAGTAAAAAACTTGGAAAGTCAAACGCAAACCATTTGCTTTTTTTGCTAGGAGATGAACCACTCTTTTTGATTGTACTTTTTTCCGCTCACGATGGAAAGCTGAACGCAAATTCTTGATTTTCTTTTTTAAATCAATTACAGTGCAATCGTACTTCCTAGCTAACTGCTTTAGCTTATCATTTTTTATCTTATTATCTTCATAATCACTAATTTTATTATTCCGTAACTCCAGTGAATTATGATAATCTTCAATAAAAAAAGTAGTTTTTTCAACATTCCACTCCATGTCGCAAAATACAAGTCCCACAGATCCACTGACTGTTGGATAAAGACGACATTGTTCGACAAGTTGAAAAATCTTGAGAGGTGACGCATACGTTCCGACAACAATATTTAACATGTAGTATGCGGCAAAGATACGTGCTTCTTGTCGATTCGTGTTGCTTTGATTGAAAGACTGTGTGTGGCATGCATCAAGGTCGCATGCTACATGCTGCCTCAGTGGAATTGCGTCTTTACTTTTTCGCAAAATGCAACTATTGTTTAATAAATAATGTATAAAATATGAAAATTATAACAAAATTGTATAGAACCAAAAAAAAAAAATGTTTTTACATAAATAACTACGATTGTTGACACTGCGCTCTGCATATGGTAATTTGGCTTTAGCACTGACGTGACGTTCGATCTATGCTATTTGATGCTTAGAACGATATTTGTAACTGAAATTGAAATCAAAACAGTGGACTGTTATTTATGTTTGTAGTTTATGTCAAAGGCGGACTTGAAATTAGTGTGTCGTTTTTGATAAAATTAATCATTTATTATATATTTCGCAATTTACATGCAACGCGTCTAACAACTAATTAAAAGTACGATAGGAATCCTAGCCCTGTGCTCCTAGCGGTCTATAGCAAAACGAGCAGACCATAGACATAAAGGATAGACTGAGTGTTCTGTATCTCACTGTGAAGTAAATATGGACGCAAAAGTGAGAGAGACGAAGCGAATGAGCGGCCAGTAGCTGTCTCTTTCTAGAATGCCGTTAAGCTAAGGCGCTCTTGAAAATAATATTGTGTTCTATTTGAACTAAAATCGGGTGGGGGCTTTTCTCACCTTAAATTCCGTCTCGGTGTACTGTGCCTTGTTTATTACAGGCATAAAGAAAAGAGACATAGTCGCTTTGTCTCTTTCTAGAGAGTAGTCAATTTTGTGAGGTTAATGCTCAGTCCATCCTCTATGTCTATGGAGCAAACCAAACAAATACGCCTGTGATTTTGTCAAAAAATAATTTTTGACGTGATTTTGGCGTTTTGACTTTTTGTGTGACAACTGGAATGTTTGCAGCAAGTCTATTTTTTTTTTTTTTTGTTTTTGTAGGTCATTGACAAAAAATTCTAGTTTCATACTAAACACTAAAAAAAATATATATACTAATTGCTTAAGATGCTAGATGATAAACTGCCAAGTGAAGTGTACAAAATTTTCTGAAACTATCCATGAATATTAAATATTGAAGTGTAATAGAGGTGTGACCCCCTTTTTAAATAGTAATTTTGGAAATGTTATAAATATGGGTGTGTGTTATTTGAACAGATGTACAGTATGGGTTTAATAACCTAATAACAGAACAATAATGTGGAAATTGCTTCTTTCAGCCTGTGTTTGTATTTCTTTAGCAATGTCATTGGTGTTTTGTTTATGCTGGAAGAAGAAAAATCCAAAGTAAGTAGTTAAATCAAATACACGTTCTAAATTTTAATTTGGTAAAGGATTCGTGGAAATAATGTTAATAGGGTTTTTAACAGTAATACTTTTGAAGTGTAACCATCCCCTTTTTAGGGAAATTTATGTCCATATGAACATTCAGTTTTTTTATGCACCACTTGAACTCTTCAAAATGGTTTTGTTTTGCATTTTTCTGTTACTCTAATTTTTGGATCTTTTATATCATTTTACATATAAGTTTGAATTTTATTGATGTATATAAACCAGTCCATTTATGGAAAGTAAAGTATCTCTCACAAATAAATGTCTTAATTTATAGCGAGACTGAAAAAGCAATAATTAAAAAATTGAACATTGACAATGTTATATTGTACTAGACTAGACTGGTTACTAAATATACCTACAACTATTAACTCTAGTGTGTGTATAAATGTCTGATGTATAGTTACTTAGAAAATTGTACTCTCTGTAATTTATTTAAAGGTAATAAAAAAATAATCATTCCAATTGAAATATGATAAAATATAACTTAAACACCTAGAAATAAAATTAACTGTCCTATATCAAATACAAGCTCACACTCACCAATATACTAAAATTAATCAACAATATGCCCAAGAAAATACAAATTGTGTTATTAGGTTCCACTGATATAACCATTAGGATTGACTCTTTTTTAATTAAGGATTTTTTTAGGAGGTTAAATTGTGCTTCATTATTTATTCATTTACCATGAAGAGGCACAACATTATACACACCTAACAAAGAGGTTCTTGTTATAGAGTCTTATGTCATGGATAGAAAGAAACACTTATTTCTGTTAGAAAGAATAAAAAAGGAGTAGTCCTGATATTTATCTGTTTAAAGTTATCCTTATAAGATTTATTGTGCTAGATTCCAAGGATTAATCTAACAGCTTTTCTGTACAATGAATACCTTATTAGAATTATTAACTGACAAAAGGTTACCAAAAATTTATACCATATGACATCTACACTTATTGATAGAATACATCCATACCAGTCACCAATATTTCTTTTATTTACAATTAATTATCTGAAATATACCAATAATTGTTGATCTTTTCTTTGTTTAATAAAATATTTTGATATTTTAATGTAAATTAGTCTTTCAAAACTTTTTTTTTTGTTCTGAAGGCTGAAAGAGAGACTGCTTTTCGTGAAATTTGAGTGAATCTATTCCATTATTCACTTCAAAAATCTGTATAAAATCAAGACATTGTTCTACATTTTCACAAAGTTTGTGTTAAGGGAATTTAACCTCTAAATATTAACCTCCACAGAGAGCCTTTAGGACCCACTATAATGCAATTTAAACAAGAAGTTCAATACAAATCCCTTTTTTCCAGGAACCGAAGATTATGCTTCTGCACCTTTCCTCACAATTATAGAATCTGATACTGAAAATATAGTGAACATACAGTTGATTAACTCAGGAAAGATATTAATTGAAAATAAAGTAGAAGGTAATAAAAAGATAGAAAAGAAAGAAAGAAACAGAGTAGGTGTAGAATTCACAGTTAAGGCAAAGCAAATAAATTCACTGATAATCTAGAACTGAACAATTGAGGGTGCAGAATTTTCATTTCCCAAAGTATGTTAACCTGTAGAGGTGCAATAAGAGATATAGGAAGCTGTGTAACAGAAGAAGATCTATTAAAGTATGTTAAAGGAATTAGAGGATGTAAAAATATTAGGCTCATAGTTGCTAGACAGTTTTTATGAAGAGTAATGGGAGAAAATAAGACAACATATGTCCCAACCAATACAACCTATTTATGTTTGCAGGGATCATGTGTAGAAGCAAAACATAATGCCTATATTATAGAAGAGTATATAGAGAATAAATTTGTGAAGCTCAAAAAGAAAACATTGAAAGGAAGTGCACTAATTGTGGGGCTAACCATGAGAAAACAAGTAGAGAATGTGAAAAGTACCAATGAAAAGTTATAATTAATGAAGCCCGAGCAGAATACAATATCTCATATTGTGAAGGAAATTTGAGATTCCCAAAGGAAAGTTCAACCAGGAATTTAAGTATGACAAAATTCCTGAATAGCTGATTGGAAGAGCGCTATATATATATAGTATAGCTTCTTACAGTGACACCAAGAACCACTGTAACACCTATCACACCACATGCTTATAATCAGAAAGGAAAATAAATCGTCCAGTTTCAAAGAGTGAAAAACAATAAGACAATAGATGGTAATATTATAGATGAAATCATATATAATAAGGTACTCCCTGTAGAGGAGGATTATATTAATATAAAAAAATATTCACTGTCTCACCAAAACATGGCTCAAAGAGTCAAGAGGAGATATATTTTGACCAAATTAATATTAATAACATAAGGTTACCTTTATTTAATTATAGAAATAAAATCATTATTCATTATATCCATTAAAATCATTATTCATTACATCCAGCCTATCTGGGTATTCAAAATTAATAGTAGAAATGGAAACATTACTTGAAATAGCAGAAGACCTTAATCTTAATAAATAATGAAAACAGTAAGAATTACAAGTCCCAATCAATATAAAAGCGTCCAATATGTAGTGACGTTTAACCCCAGATTAGCAACCAATTTCCAATCCAATAAATAGATACAACACAAAAAAGCTAACTGGAATGATTACAACACGAGTATAAATGTAGAAATGTTTAATAAGGAGATTTAAAATTATGATGAATTTTATAGCATTATACATAAAACAGCAAAGGGATTAAGCCCAATCGGTAAGAAAGTAGGATTGAAGCTAATGTTTAATGGGATGATTGTGACATGGTTTTTACATACGAAGAAGGAATCTATCAGGAACTACTTTCAGAATACAACATTGGATAATTATATGACCTTTAATAAAAAGGAGAACCAGTTGCAAGAGAGTTCTCAGAAGTAAAAGAAAAGTAAGCTTTCAAGCTTTCTGTGAGAAGTTTTCTCCTCTTATTCTGGTAGATAACGTGCGGAGGTCTGTGAAGAGATTCACGAGATTCTTTGTTACTAAATCTGGCCTCTTAACACTAATGTCTGACTGAAACTCAGGCTTTGGTCAAGAAAAGCACCTTCGGCCACACATTAGGCAAGCTGAAGTTTTGCATCCAGCCATTAAAAAGCCAAAAACTAACTAACTAATATGAATGACGTCAGCGCAGCAGATCTCTTGTTTGAAACACTGTAGAATATTTGTATTTGCATATGTTAAATAAGATCATTGAAGTATGTTTTTATTATGTTAAATAAAAGTGACTATATTACTATATATAAGCTAACATAAGACAAAAAAACCGGTCAAGTGCAAGTTGAACTTGCACAGTTAGTGTTCTGTACGTTGATTGTTTTTAAAATAAAAATTTTTTGTTAGGGTGGTATAAAATGATCAGTGACTTCACAAAACACACCCCAAATGAGTTTTCAACAAAGTTTGTTTCCAATCTTTACTGAAAACTGGTGACCTTGAAATTTTGTTTTTTTTTATATACCAAATAAATTATTAAAGGTAATGTACTCGTGATAATTTTCGTTCAATCTATACCCCGTGGAGAATATTTCAGAATTTTTTCAAAATTTTTTGATCAGTACTTTTCGAGATAAGGTAGGAGACAGCGATTTTTTAAAAGTAATACGAAGAAAAGTGTGCGCAAGTATTACATTACATATATATTTTTTACTCGTGTTTTCACAAGCTTTCATTTGACACCACACTCGATGACCTAGTAAAAAAACATTTTTTTCGCTCCGATTTCACCCCTCAAAACGAACCCCTTAAGTCAAAATTTATGTTACGGTGGTATAAAATGATCAGTGACTTCACAAAACACACCCCCAAATGAGTTTTCAACAAGGTTTGTTTCTAATCTTTACTGAAATCTGATGACCTTGAAATTTTTGTTTTTTTTATATACCATATAAATTATTAAAGGTAATGCACGCGTGATAATTTCGTTCAATCTACAGGAGAATATTCCAGAATTTTTTCGAAATTTTTTGATAAGTACTTTTCGAGATAAGGTCCGGGACAGCGATTTTTCGCGAATTTTTAAAAATAATACAAAGAAAAGTGCGCGCAAGTATAATATTATATATTTTTTACTCGTGTTTTCACAAGCTTTCATTTGACACCACACTCGATGACCTAGTAAAAAAATTTTTTTTTCACTTCCGACATCACCCCCCAAAACTAACCCCTTAAGTCAAAATTTAATTCTCAAAACTACATGGCTCTGATGAGGCCATCAATTCCTATATTATTACCAAATTTCACCTTTCTATGTCAAATAGTTTCGGAGAAAATCGGGTGTGACAGACAGACAGACAGACACTGAAGTGATCTTATAAGTGTTCCGTACGGAACACTAATAATGTGTCTTGGTTGACCAAAGTTATAACTTTAAATCCTTAATTAATAATATACTCGACGAGACAGATTCTAATCTAATTAAGACTATATTTTTTTATTGTTGCTAAATATCATTTGCTTTAGCTAAATTGCATTGTTCAAACCTGGTTTGGTACAATGCTACTGTTATATTTCATTTCAATAAATAAATATGAATAAAACTGAGTTTATCGTTTTTGAAAAGGTATGACTCTCACAAAGATTTTTGAGAAAATGTAATGAAATTGGTCTATAGTTATTAATATCGTGTCTGTCCCCCTTTTAATAACCTGGAATAATTTTGGCCATTTTAGGTAAATCAGGAAATACTTCAATCTCACAACAGTCAATGGAAAACATACAAATTTAACAATTCCCTTTATAACAATACAGTATATTGTCAATAATAGTGGAAAATTTAATTTCTAAAAATTTTATAATTGATATAATTTCATTTGGATTGATTGCTTCTAGGAAAAAAATCTGCTACCTAGTGTAAATCTAAAAATGTGTATTTGTACTATATTTATATTATATGTGCGTTACAAATTGTTTTTAAGTATTAATAACTTTACATGTGGTGGTACGCTGAGGAAGTCATATATCAAAGTAGTATAAAATTATATATTGGAGTTATCAAATATGGAAGTTATTTCAGGTTTAATTTGTAAATAAAGGAATGATTATTATAGTTGTGATAAAAAAGTGCAATAGGTAATTAATTATTACTTTCATAGAAATTAAAAGTTTATGTTTAACGGATTTGTGAAGCACTGTCACTCTAAAACGACATTCATTCGTGAATTTGAAATTTTTAATTGTTCACTGTGATCTAATTGTGTATTTAAATTTCGTTTGGAATTCTAGCCATTTCAGTTTGCAGTTAGTGCAATACACAAAAGTAAAATTGAAATTTTTTAGATTTAGACAATCAGTGCTTCTTCAGTATAACTTTCGGTACTAATACTTGAAACTAGAATATTACGATAAAAAGTAAAATTAATCTGAATTCAAAGATTCAAAAGTATAATGGTCATGGTAATGTAACGGGTTTAATTGTTCTATGAGAATATATGTGTATTTAGTTGGCTGTAGCTTGAACAAGTTCAACAGATGCTTGATTTATATTTTGTATAATGTAGCAGGAATTTTAAGTTAAAGTATAATTGAAAAATATATTTTGGGAAAAAAGTCCGCTAAGAGAAAAAATAAATCTCTGGAATTTTTACACTATATCACGTTTTGAGGGTCCTAGGTCATCAGAAACAGTTCTCAATTCTTGTTCGGATTCCAGTTTAATTTTTTTAAATTTCTTTTACTACAGAAATTCTGAAACATACATACTAGCTTCTATCTCATATTCACAAACTTTTTATAACAATTCTGCGTTTGGCTAAAAATAATTATATCTGTTTTTTTCCAACCATAAACCATGGACATGCTTCTTTAGTCCCCTTGACCATTGCAAAGGAATCGAGAATTACCGATACAACCAGCATGCTGATAATAGTAACATTATTATGTCTTCACGTTATGGAATTTATTTTCTGAGGTCACTTTGGTAATAGCGCTCAAAAACATTATTTCTTCCTATGTCAAGTATTATACGAGGCTGGTTTGAAAAGTCCGTGCAAAAATAAAAACTACTTATGTGTTTGGGGTAAACCTTTTTTATTTTTTGACATAGTCTCCTTTTAGGCTTATACACTTCGTCCAACGATGTTCTAGATTGTTGATCCCTTCCGAATAATAGGATTTGTCCAAGTCTACAAAATATCCATTAGTGTCTGCAATCACCTCCTCGTTTGAATAAAATCTTTGTCCCGCCAGCCATTTCTTCAAATTGGGGAACAAATAGTAGTCCGAGGGAGCCAAGTCTGGAGAATAGGGGGGATGTGAAACGAGTTGGAATCCTATTTCCATTAATTTTGCGACCACAACTGCTGAGGTGTGTGATGGTGCGTTGTCGTGATGGAAAAGGACTTTCTTGTGGGCCAATCGCGGGCGTTTTTCTTGCAGCTCGGTTTTCAAACGGTCCAATAACGATGAATAATATTCACCTGTAATAGTTTTTTACCCTTTTCCAGATAGTCGATGAGGATTATCCCTTGCGAATCCCAAAAGACAATCGCCATAACCTTTCCGGCCGAAGGAACGGTCTTCGCCTTTTTTGGTGCAGATTCCCCCTTGGTAACCCATTGTTTAGATTGTTGTTTGGTCTCAGGAGTATAGTAATGTATCCATGTTTCATCCACAGTGACGAAACGACGCTTAAAGTCCTCCGGATTCTTCTGGAACAGCTGCAAACCATCCTTGCAACACTTCACACGATTCCGTTTTTGGTCAAGCGTGAGCAATCGCGGCACCCATCTTGCGGATAGCTTTCTCATGTCCAAATGTTTATGCAAAATATTATGTACCCGTTCAGTCGAGATGCCCACAGCACTAGCAATCTCACGCACCTTAACTCTTCTGTCATCCATCACCATATCATGGATTTGATCAATGATTTCTGGAGTCGTAACCTCCACAGGCCGCCCAGAACGTTCAGCGTCACTTGTGCCCATTTGGCCAGTCCGAAAATTTTGAAACCACTTATAAACTGTTCTAATCGAAGGTGCAGAGACACCATAATGTTTATCAAGCTTCTCTTTAGTCTCCTGAGGCGTTTTGCCTTTCATAAAGTAATGTTTAATCACCACACGAAATTCTTTTTCGTCCATTTCTTGAAAATCACTCGACTTCCTTGATTCACACGAATACCAAACACAAAGAAATAGACCAATATGGCTGAAACTTGGTGTGCGTTCATTCAAGAGATGCTACTAACTAAACATGACCTCGATACGCGCCGGTGGTGCCATCTCTCGGACTTTGCACGGACTTTTCAAACCAGCCTCGTATGTGTACCAAATTTGAAATCAATATCTCATTTGCTTTATGCCAATAGACAGACTCATAGACAGGCCGGCGAAAATAGAAGATTATGTTTTTCATAGTCTAGTTCTAGGAACCCTAAAACTGGACGAAACGCAAAAATCTCGGAGGGCGATATTTTTATTAATTAAATACTTCGTTTTAGTAAGAGAAATAATAACTCAATTTTCAATTTTATCGACTCAACCACTTCACTTAACTCCCTTCTTAAATTCATTAAGCCATATGTTTGATGATTAATGATTGAGAATAATGAAAACATAACACAAGTTGCAGGTTCCTAGACTCCAAGAATGCCGACAAACAACTTATTTAACTCCTTTCTTACCTCATGAACCAGTGATATACTTAAGCATAATTAATTAAAAATAATAAAAAAACACATAATCTTCAGATTCTTTCAGTCCCAGGTTCAACCTCTCTACACTCCGTTACCCCTTAAACCCCGTATACATTTTACCCTATATAATTATACTTAAAATTTATTGATTATCATAACCAAAAAATAAGAAAAATTTTCATAATGATATAGAAAATAAATAAAACTTATTCATTCCCACCCTTCTACGTGAGGGACTATGTTTTTCGTAAATGATCCCCGAAACGTGAAGAAATGCAAAAACCTGAGAGGGTTTTTTTTTTGCAAATACAATACTCCTCTCCTTTAGCAAGGGAAGAACGAATTACAGGAAAGATTTTTAACAGCTATTTATTGAATAATTATTTTCTCATTTGTTTAGAAGATAATATAGCTTTTAATGTTTTATGCGTATATATTGCCAATTTCTGGATTGCCCCAACAGATCTTGATGTAGTGTTCACAAGCATTAGATGAAATTTCATAAAGTTTCTCTGTCGGTAGAGTATCTTTATGTCCTGTAGAGTTGTTGACCCTTTTTCATTTTATTACCTTTTAAGACAAGAGCCTTAGCCAAAAGTTAAGCCTTTGGTTCTTATCAACTAGATGCCTCTTATTTCTCACCACACTTATGATAAGATCCACTCTAAAGCACTGATTAAGCACCCTGCGACTTCTATTTATTCAAACATACTAAGAAAGGCCGGCGGAGCCGAAAATTTTCTACAGATGATGAGTCGAAAGCCGTGGTAGCAACTCAAGAAATGCTGGACTAAATGTATTGATGTAGATGGTAGTTTTATAGAAAAATAATTTTTTTATGCTCTGGAAGTTTTTCTTCATTGCTAGGTAGATAACGTAGAAAATAACACCGTCGTACGATTACGAAAGAATTTTATTTAAATAATTTAATATCTATCTAATTGTGACTATTATGTATTCCCTTATAGAGTAAAGAAAGTTTCTAATCATATGTCTGTTTCTTGTAAATTGCCTTTTTTAGCAATAAAACTTGAAAAACACATCACAATATGTGACTGTTGCGAAAAAATTTTTGTTGCCATCCCACATGTAAGTAGAAAAACCAAATTAGTATATGAAGTCGAAAAAAATATTTCACCGGGAAAGACATTTTGTTTGTAGTGGGATAAGCCCGGATCAGCATTGGCGCTTTTTTATCCTTTTTGCTCTAAATTTTTATTTAATTACAATTATGAGATCACATGTCAAAATTCTGAATACAGTGGGAAAAATTTCTTTAGATTTTTTTAGTCTCAACCAAGTTGCTTGATGCATTACTATTTTTTTAATGTCGCTGTACAAGTCTGTGAATACATCTTGTTTTTGGTTTTCTTTTATTTTTATTTTTGTTTTGTATTCCTAGAGATGAATGGCTTGGAGTTGATGGAATGGTTACGCAGAAAAATCCAGATGAAAATGTTAATCATCTTCCTTCCGCTGCAACTTGCGTCGATGGAGTTTCAAATGAAGAATCAGTAGATAATAAAAGGTTTTATGAACTTGCTTTTCATATTTGGTAGAAGGATACTAACAAGTAATTAATCGTTAAGGTGCAGTTGTGGGAAGGAGGCTAGATTTTGGTGTTGGTAGTAAATTAGTTTGAAATATAATTTATATAATTTAATATTTACATAAATATAATGACAGATATACAAATTGACTTTACGTAGATGTTTTTTACATAAGGTTTTAGGCTACGACAAAAAAGTCAAAAGGAAACAAAAGTAGTGGAAGGTACGGAGAAAGAAGTCTGAATGAACGTCAGTAAACTAATTTTATTTAATGACACATATTAAAACGTTTTTTAAGATATTTGAGATTTTTAATTTTAAAATATTATTTTATAAAATATGACCTTATATATTTCTTAAAGTCACTAAAATGTGCATGAAAATATGTAAGTAATGAAAAAAATACTACAAATCGTCCCAGGCTTTAATAAAGAAGGCCAAAATTTAATAGTTTTATAGAGAAGCTTAATTTAGTCTGAAAAGTTTTTGGTCTAGCTACTTAAAACACATTTTTTTTGCAAAATTCGACTTTATTCGTCAATATAGTCTACTTCAAGAGCGAGACAATCAGTCAAACGCTTTTCTAACATTTCTATACCTTTCTTGTCTTTGTCTTCAAAATAGCCCTCAGTTTCGGCGATAACTTCTTCATTGGAGCGAAATCTCTATCCCGCGAGCATTTTTTTGAGGTCTGTGAATAGATAATGGTCGCTGGGGACCAAATCTGGAGAATACCGTGGATTCGAACTTCATTTAATGCAATTTTGCCATTGTAACCATTGTTTTGTGACACGGTGCATTGTTTTGATGAAAGAGCACTTTTTTTCTTATTCATTTGGGACCGTTTTTTTTTTTTTTTGCGATTTCTGCCTTCAAACGCACCAATATCTTTATGTAATATTCGCTATTGATGGTTTTTCTCTTCTCAGCATAGTCGCTGAAAATTATTCCGTGCGCATCCCAAAATATAGAGGCCAAAACCTTCCCAGCTGACTGTTGTGTCAACAATATGTTGTTGTTTTTTTTTTATGGGTCTAGCACACGTGCTGCAGGAAATTCCCTAAAGCGCTACAGGAGCGAAACGTGTGCGGAAAAAGCGATTCACGTTGTTCTTGAATCACTGTCAATTATACTCGGTGGGAAACACAGTGCTGGGCAAATTATTCCAAAGGAATTATGTTTTCCATATAAAAGACTGCTTGAAAAGTGTTGTACGAGGAGTAACTAGCTGAACCTCATACGGATGCGAAGCATTAGCGCGACGTGTATTTCTAACATGCATCGCTCTGGAAGGAATTAAGCAGGCTACATCCTTCGAATACTTTCCATGAAAATACTTGTAGAATGGGCTCAAGTCGCTAATCGTTCTTCGATGTTCCAGCGAATCAAGGCCGCCGCACAATGGGGCGAATGCGTTATTTTTCGGTCATTTGCTTATAACTTCCACATTTGTTATTGGAATGACTTTAAACTTAATACACATAATGTACGATTAATAGATGTTCAGTATATGAAATAAAAATCATACTATATACTGTGATCGCGTGCGCGATAAAGCATGAAGATGATTATTTCAAAATACTAGACAACAAATTGAAAAATTTTTCGATTACATGAGTGCGAATAGTCATTTTCAATGTATTTTTGCCTGCTGAACACACAAATTTGGCTACCGCGTCGTAATTTTGAGAAAAATGACGGAAATTTGCAAAAAAACGATGGTTTCAAGGAGTTTCATGACATAACACAGGCACAAATATTCTTCTCATAAATTTCGTTAATACTACGCGTAAGTATCAACATTTAGCTTTAAAATGCCTTTTGTTTCGTTTTGGTACATTTTTTTTTATTTTCGAGGTATAGCTAAAATTAGAAACACTGGTTGCGCTTACGCAGCATTAATATCATTGTCCCGTGTTACGATTGCCCTACGCATGCGACATGTAACGGAACATTAACCCATCAAAATACACTCATGGAGCGAATAATATTTCGAATATCAATTATCTGCTCTTAGCGTTACCCAGGACCAATGACGTGGGCGTGACAGATATTTGATCCCTCGGGGTGCTTAATTTTTGTGAGTGAATTATCTTTACGCTTTATCTTGCTCGTGATAATAAATTGTATGATTTTGATTTTATATTTCTGAAAATATATAAATCGTACATTATGTATATTAAATTGAAGTCATTCCATTGACAAATGTCGAAGTTATGAGCAAATGACCGAAAAATGTCGCATTTGTCTCACTATGGCGCGCGATGTAAGCAGACACTTGCATTGAAATTTCAAAGTAGTCAAGCCGCGTTGCCGAAAAGAGGCAACAAGAGTTTCATTGCCCTTTTTTTTAGAAGTGTATACTTCATAAGAAATGAGGAGTATATCGTCATTTTTTCATTTTATTGGAATATTGCCCGAGAGAATGGCTCAGTGGTGAACGTTAGATCAAGTCGGGGGAACTTTAATGTCGATTTTTTTACCAAAGGGGGACGAAGGGGGATAAAAATAGGATATCTCCGGAAACTAGAGACTTTTCCCTATCAGATGGTGAAAGCGCCATCTCATTCCACCTCATTGCAAAAACTTTATACATCTTTGAATATTGAAGTAAGAATAATTTTTTGTGTCGAATATGTCAAATGTTTATTAATATATTGTAGCACTCTAATGACGTTACACTAAGATTAATTTGTTGTTTGAAACCTAATAAACAAGTTCTAGTAAGCGTTTAACTCATATTCGTAGTTATGTTCTCCACAGAGAATTTAGAAAGTAATTTCTCGAATTACAGAAATTCCAACATTGACGAAAATGTCACACTTCAATGGATAATTTTAAGGAAGGCAGAAGGAATAAATTAGTTATAAACATATTTATGTATGGTTTATGATATATATTAAAGGAAAAAATCGTCAATATTCGAAAAATACATCTTTAATTTTTTCATCCAATATCCTATTTTTTACGCCGTCGCCCCAATGTGCGCCGATCAGTTCCGGGTCTCCAATCAGACGAACAGCTCTTCTCTAACTAGAATCCAACAAATGCAATGTACGTATGGGAGCGGAGCCCCAAACATGGAAGCAGTATTCCATAGTTGGTCGAATTTGAGCTTTGTAAAGAATTAACAGTTGTTGTGGAGTGTAAAACTTTCTGGTTCGAAATAATATTCCCAACATTTGAGAAACTCTCCTTGCTATGCCAGGACATATTTGCTGCTAAACTAACGCCCAACGATTTGAGTGACGATGTTAGAGGAATGGAGTGCCCCGCCATAACTATGTCGGATTTAGCAACGTTAACTTTTTTAGAAAAAACTACCTCCTGGGTTTTTGTAGCGTTAAATTCCACTTGGTTACTGTCACCCCAAGATAGAATTTCTTCCTGGTCTTTGTTAAGTTGAACGACTTCCCGCTGTCTGCGGATATTCGTCTGAGTAGCCGATGTCCGGGCGTGCAAAGATAAGCATATTGTCATCTGCAAACGACGTATGTAAAAATATAACTAACATTTTAGAGAGCTACGATTTTATAGTGTTTGTCGCCTTTTTTTCTTCACTATTTGAAATCATTGACCCTGTTTCCAAAGTCTTACAGCGTGAAAATAAGCTAGTGTTTTACTAAGTAATTTTTTGAATAGACCGATAGAAGTAAGAAATCAAAATTCATTCTGTGGTTTGCTAAATGAGTCCAGAGATCTAGCAAAAGAGTGGGGGTTACAACTGTTTTCAAAAATAAAAGACGGAAGATAACGAAGCGCTTTTTTGATGAGTGATCAGAATTCAGACCCGGAATCGTACTTCAAAATCAATGTGTACTATTGCTGTTTAGATATATTAATTTCTCAAACTAAACGAAGATTTCAGAGCCTTTATGATCTGAGTAATATGTTCGAAGTCTTACAACCGGATAAACTCTTATCCTTTTAAAACGACACATCAAAGAGGAAGCCGGAAAACTGACTAGTAAATACAATAAAGACATATCAGAAAATCTCTACGAAAAATTAATTGCTTGGAAAACCTGTTTAAAATCTGAAATTCAGAAAATTCATTCTATTAAGGAACTCGCGGAGTTATTGCTGATAAAATACAGTAGCCTTGTCTCCAGTTTTCTGGAGGTAATAACAACATGCTTCCTATTTTTGTCCCTTCCGGTTACCACTGCAACAGCTTTTCTAAGCTCAAACTCATTAAAAACTATCTTAGAACTTCTATGGAACAAGAACGGCTATCAGACTTATCAATACTGTCCATAGAAGCAGAAAATCTGGAAATACTAAAATCTTGTTCAGCTATGGATGTTTTAATAAATAAGTTTGCAGAAAAAAAGGCTATTTAACTAACTTGGATCCTAGGATCATTGTTTTTAACTTTTATAATACTACCTCTGTGTAGTACTTTCCTATACTTTTAAATATACTTAGTTTGTTAATGAGAGTGTTTTTGTTTATTTTGTAAAAAAACATTACCCTCCTTTTGGACTTCGTCGCAGTCGGGTAAGAAGGGCCCCCAAATAAATTTTGATACAGGGCCCATTTAGGACTAGCTACGCCACTGATATTTTTAAAGGCAAATCTGGAGATACAACTTTTTTTTTAGATTTTTTTATTTTATATAACATAAAATATATTAGTACGACTTTAGAACTATTTATTTATATTGGACTGCACGCTATTTCTTCAAAGTTATCACTGCATATCAACCAATAACAACAATATAGGCATCAATTTTGCTCTTTTAGTAGACATAACTATTATATCGATTCTTCAACTTTTCCTAAAAAGTGATATTTTATTTATGAATTGATGCAGTAATAGAAGTAACACATGGGCTGAAAAGTCCCGGGCCTAACAAAGAAAACACGGTTTTTTTGGTTCAAAATTAGCTTTATTCATCAACGTAATCTCCATCAAGAGCAACGCAATCATTCCAGCGCCGCTCTAACATTTCAATACCACTTTTGTAGAACGATTTATCTTTTGCCTCAAAATAGGCCTCAGTTTCAGCGATAACCTCTTCATTCGTGCGAAATTTCTTACCGGCGAGCATTTTTTTCAGGTCTGCGAACAGCCAGTAGTCGCTGGGAGCCAAATCTGGCGAATACGGTGGATGTGGGAGCAATTCGAAGTTCAATTCATGTAGTTTCGCCATTGTTTTGATTGACTTGTGACACGGTGCGTTGTCTTGATGAAACAAAATTTTTTTCTTTGCCATATGCGGTCGTTTCTTTGCAATTTCGGCCTTCAAACGCTCCAATAACGCTATATAATATTCACTGTTGATGGTATTTCCTTTCTCAAGATAGTCGATGAATATTACACCACGCACATCCCAAAATACCGAGGCCATAACCTTTCCAGCCGATTGTTGTGCTTTCGGGCGCTTTGGACGAGGTTCACCAGTTGCTGTCCACTCAGATGACGATCGTTTTGATTCCGGAGTGAAGTGATGGATCCATGTTTCATCCATTGTCACATATCGACGCAAAAATTCCGGTTTGTTACGTTTAAACATGGCCAAACACTGCTCAGAATCATCAACACGTTCTTGTTTTTGATCAACAGTGAGCAAACGCGGCACCCACTTTGAACAGAGCTTTCTCATAGTCAAATGCTCATGCAATTTAAAGCCAACACGTTCTTTTGATATCTTTACGATGTCAGCTAACTCACGCAACTTCACTTTTCGATCATTCAAAACGATTTTATGGATTTTTTTGATGTTTTCTGGTGTTACCGCCTCATTTGGACGTCCACTGCGTTCTGCATCATCGGTGTCTCTACGACCACGTTTGAAGTCAGCAAACCAACGTTTTATTGTTGTTTCTGATGGAGCGGAGTCCCCATAACACTTTTCAAGCCATTGCTTCGCTTGAACGGTATTTTTTCCCATCAAGAAGCAGTGTAAAATTAAAACACGAAATTGTTTTTGATCCATTGTTTTGAAAATAACAAAAGTAGCGTCACTCTTAGCACAATAACTCACAAACTAATGAATAGAATATCATGAAATTTTAACAGCTGTCTTTTGAAGGTTAATATTAACTGAAAAAAAGGTGACTGCAATAAAACTAGCGCCATCTATGTGTTAGGCCCGGGACTTTTCAGCCCATGTGTTAGCTGTAGCAGTAGTGAGGGAGCATAGCAAAAGGAATCTCTTTACGACAACACACTTTAAATAAACCTTACTACATACAGCGATTAAAAAATCTTACAGTCCCTGGCCAAATTATTAGACGCACTGTATTTTTTTAGTAATTTTATGTTTCTTAAGAGTTTTTATGCAATAATGGTATATTTAAACTACAATATTATTGATTTTTATTTAAAAGAATTGTTGTAGACTACATATTTGTATTTATTTTTAACATATGGCAACACTGTGTTGACAAAGTGATACATGAACGTAAACAAGTACAAACCTGTATCAGTCGCGATCGGAATCGAGTCAGGTACGGACGTGTTTCTGTGGCTTTATGGACTGTGATTGTTTGTTTAACAGTTTTATACTACTCAGTTATTAGTTTATTTTGTATGCAGTGTTTTAAAAAAGTAATTGGACTATTTTCATTATGGGTAGAAAAGGCGATCTTTCACCACGTAAAAAAGCTGAAGTGAAGGCCCTTGTGATTGCGAAAACATTTACAAACCGAAAAATATCACGAAGATTGGAGGTTTCTGAAGCTAGTGTACGACGCATAAAAAAGAAAATTGAGTCAGGGAAGGAATTAAGCCCGAAAAGAAAGAAAAGATGCGGTAGAAAACCAATTTTCACTCCACGGTCAGAGAGATGTTTGAAGAAAATTTGTGTAGAAAACAGATTTGCTACCACAAAGGTAATAAAATCACAACTCCAGGATGCTAGCGTAAATGCTTCTGAGCGCACTGTTCGAAGAAAATTGAAAGAATTAGATTTTAAGGCCTGTCGCCCCGCCAGGAAGCCCAAGTTAACAGCTGCAATAAAAGCAAAGCGCCTGAAGTGGGCCAAACAATGGCAAGACAAAGATGTGGACTTCTGGAGATCGGTAAGATACAGCAATTTAATCAATAATTGATACATTATTATCATTTTCAGTTAAATAAAGCAAATAAACATGGAAGTTTATATATTTTTCCTATTTTTGACAGGTCTGCTTCAGTGACGAAAGCACATTCGAAATTTTGCAGAATAAAGCTCAGTATGTGCGTCGTCGTCATGGAGAAAAGTTTCATCCTGATTGTGTCGTCCCGACGGTTAAACATCCCACCAAAGTGATGATTTGGTCAGTCATCAGCGGCAAGGGCACTGGACGTCTGTACGTCGTCAAAGGAATAATGAGGCAAGATCAGTACAAAGAAGTATTACAAAATCGGTTGATTCCGCAGCTCAGAGAATGGTTTCCAAATGGGGAACCATTCACTTTCATGCAAGATGGAGCTCCCTGCCACACTGCTCGGTCTGTTAAAGCTTTTTTGACAGAAAAAAATATCCCTCTGTTGGATTGGCCCTGATATGAACCCCATTGAAAATGTGTGGGAGCTGATGAAAAGAGAAGTGGCTAAAGATGTGATTACCAACAAAACCTAGCTCCTAGAAAAGATTATTCATGTGTGGAATCATCATCCTCAAATGCAGGAGACAGTACAATCTTGCATTGATAGCATGCCGCGCAGAATTAAAGCTTTGATAGCGGCTAAAGGTGGCTCAACTAAATATTAACTTTTACTAACATTAATTTCACTTTTCTTTAAAACTTAATAAACTTATGCTTTTCTAAATTAATGCTGTTTTATTTATGTCATATAAATAGGTAATTGATTGGATAATATAAAAATAAAAAACAAATCAATTTAAAATAATAAAACGGTACAATATCACTCGGTAATTAATATTTTACATGAAATCTTGCAGTGCGTCTAATAATTTGGCCAGGGACTGTATATCTTATATTCTGTATGTCATTATTAACAGTTGCTATTTGAGTTATTTTATTTTGAACTGTTTTTTGTGGCCATAGAATCTGAAAAGTTTAATGTTAGATGCTTTAAAATAACATATCACTGATGTCTTCATCGACCTGTAACATGTTAAGGCAACGCTATTGTTTGAAACGTATATAGTCTCGTTGGGTTGGAATAGCTTATAATACACTACACTCAGTTGATCCCACCAGATACACAGCATAAGCTTGGAGCCATGAATATTCGGGTTTGGCGAGGATGTTGATGGTTCACTGGACTTCACCCATGATTTTTCGCGCTTTGGATTATCGTAGCGTATCCATTTTTCATCACCAGCTACGATACGATGCAAGAAACCTTTCCGATTGTGCCGTCGAACCAGTTGTTCACAGGAGAAAAATCATTCCTTGCTTTTGAACCATTCCTAGTGCACGTAAGCGCTTGGAAATAGTTGTGCTATCAACTCCTAATGATTCTGCAAGCTCTTTTTCCATTTGGCACGGGTCTTCATCGAGTAATGCTTCCTTCTTCATTTTTAAACTTCTTCTGCTGGTGTGGACGTGGTTTGTGTCTTCCGTGTCGAAATCCCACTTTTAAAGCGTCGAAACCAGTACTCACATGTTTTTATCGATGGACTATAATCACTATAGGTTTCCAACAGCAATCAATGACTTTCAGCAGCGCTTTTCTTCGAATTAAACAAGAAAAGTAACGCTTCCCCCAAATGATGTTTTGTTCGCACATACTTCGACATATTCAGTGCTCAAAAAAAAAGATGTTATATACACTTAGGCAAAATAACATAATAAAAATTAAAAGTCTAATGACGGTACTTCACCATGAATATAGCAACAGTATGCCCCGATGTGATATAATACCCTCTCTTAAAAATCCCTTAAAATTAATTCACACTCCTTATAAATAAATATATTTTGATATAGCCTTATCTCAACTTGCGATATTCTAGGAAAGGCTTATTTAGAAATACTACTATAGCAGATTATTGCTGTATTATATAATAATTTTTTATGACTACGTTCTAGTCTAAAATAAGGCTTATAGCTCTATACAAAATTAGCAGAACAACCCTACTAAAGTACCAGTGGTAATGTCTCTTGGACTGGCAATTATTAACAGTATGTAGCCAATAACGGCATATCCCAAAGTTACCGCAATTTCTTGTATTATATATTTAGTAAAGAACTGATTTTCTTTTATAAACTTTAAATTATGTTTTGTCCAATTCACTTCATTATTCGTTCAGTATTCATTATTTTAAAATATATTTAAAAATATATCTACATATATATATTTTTTCCCATTTAGGAATACAGTGACAAACACACGAAGAAGCCTTCCCGATATTCCTTCCGAAATGGTACCTGCAGTTAATTGGGAACCTAGTGGAGATAATTCTTCTGAACATTATGCCACTTTAGGACAATATCAAACTCCAGGTATAATATTTAATATTCTCTTTTTAATGTAAATACTCGGGTTATAGTTCTTCTAATACTCTTTAGTGTATGTCATAGGTAGAGATGGATAAAAATGAGGCTTTCCAGTAGCGTTACAATATAAAAAAAAAATAACGATGAAAAAATAAAAATATTTTTGTTTGGTTAAAAAGTTTCATGTAAATTTACAATATTAAGAATCTAATGACATGGACATGAGAAAGTGAAATTTTAGCCAGACCAGCCGCAAGTAGGTGTAGAGTCCGACTTTTTGGGTTTCTTCCAATAGTGTGCTACATATTTCTCTATCTTTATTTAGAGGGCTATAGTTATGTTAATTTTTCATAAAAAATAAACCATTAACTGATGAAGGAAAGAAAAATGGAAAAGCCCTGTCAACCTGCTTTTTAATTAAAAATTACCGGTCAAGTGCAAGTTGAACTCGCGCAGTTAGTGTTCCGTACGTTGATTGCTTTTAAAATAAAAAAAAAATGTTAGGGAGGTATAAGATGATCAGTGACTTCACAAAACACACCCCAAATAAGTTTTCAATATCAAATCAAAATAAGTCTGTTTCCAATCTTTACTGAAACCTGATGACCTTCAAATTTTTGTTTTTTTTTTATATACCAGATAAATTATTGAAGGTAATGCACTCATAATAATTTTCGTTTAATCTACACCCCGTGGAGAATATTCCAGAATTTTTTCAAAATTTTTTGATCAGTACTTTTCGAGATAAAGGGGGGACAGCGATTTTTTCGCGATTTTAAAAATAATACAAAGAAAAGTGTGCGCAAGTATTACATATATATATATATATATATATATATATATATATATATATATATATATATATATATATATATATATATTACTCGTGTTTTCATAAGCTTTCATTTGATACCACACTCGATGACCTAGTAAAAAAATTTTTTTTTTCGCTTCCGATTTCACCCCCCAAAACTAACCCCTAAGTCAAAATTTAACTTTCAAAACTACATGGCTCTGATGAGGCCATCAAGTCCTATATTATTACCAAATTTCAACTTCCTATGACAAATAGTTTCCGAGGAAATCGGGTGTGATAGATAGACGGACGGACAGACAGACACCGAAGTCATCTTATAAGTGTTCCGTACGGAACACTAATTAATATCTGGAAGATGATCTTTTAAAGAATGAAAACGCTCAGACAATTATCTTTTCTTCATTAGAATGTCCCTCCTGGAACGCACTTTAATGAACCAATAAATTTTTGATTTTTAAAATTAATTATGACGCGAGATGACAATTTCTCTTGTCGTCTCGTTCGTAGCGGTTTTAAACCCTTTAACTATGGTATAGGGATCTTAACATATAATACATATTTTGATCTTAATAAAAAAAATTTTAATTTAGTTTATTTCTTGAACAAATTTAAAATAAAATTAAATAATATTATTTATTTTCACAAAAAAGTTCTTACTCACGTTTGGTCAATGTGGTTTCATGTTTGGCTGACGGGCCCAAGCCAAGTCAGCACAAACGCTATTACCATTGTGTATTAAGGAACGACCTCACAATGTTACATGTTTTCGAAATTACTGACTTCTGAATGTTTCTGTGTATGTTTGTGTTGAGTCCTAATTGTACTAAGTGTGGTGTGAATGTTATTGGTGTAAGGCCTGTGGCTGATATGATGAGGGTGACAATGATAACTTTTTCTTGTTTCCATAGCCTTTTTATGTCTGTTGTAAGGTCTGTGTATTTGGAGATTTTTTCTGTGTATTTCGTTTGGAAGTTTGTGTCGTTAGGGACAGCTATGTCAATTAGATAGGTGACTTCCTTTTTTGCACTGAAATATAATATCGGGTCTATTAGCAGAGACTGTTTTATCTGTATGGATACTGATGTCCCAGTATAGCTTGTATTCTTTATTTTCAAGTATGGATGTTGGTGTGTATTTGTAGTAGGGATCTGTGTTTTCTCTGAGTTTGTATGTTGTAGCTAGTGCTTGGTGAACTACTTTTGCAGCTGAGTCATGTCTGGCTGCGTATTCCGTTCCGGCTAATATTTTGCATCCGCTTGTTATGTGTTCGATCGTTTCTTTCTGCTGGTGACATTTCTTGCATCGGTCTTCTGTAATAGTTGGGTCTTTGAAGATATGTTTTTGGTAGTTTCTAGTTAATACGACTTTATACTAGATGGCAAGTAAGAAGCCTTCTGTTTCAGGAAATACCTGACCCTCCTGTAACCAGGTGTGGTCTTGTTCTATGTGGAATCTGTGTTTTCCGTGGAGTGTTTTTTTCTGACCACGTTTTCATCTTTTCCTGTTGTAATTGGGTTGGTACTGTGTGTGTCTGCTGGGTGGTCAGCCCGGGATCAGTTGAGAGGTGTATAGTTTTTGTCTGCTTTCACTGTTGCTGTGTGAAGGCTGGTTTGCTTGCTGTGAAAGAATTTCCTAAGTGCTTGTATTTGTCTGTAATGTCTATGATTCCTCTTCCTCCCCCCTTCCTCTTGATGGTAAGTCTTTCTTTGCATGCGTTGGGGTGTAATTTCCTGTATTTGGTGAATTGAGAACATATAAGGATGTGAATATTTTCTATGTCTGTTTGTGACCATTTGATGATACCAAATGAATATATGAGATATTTCGAGTTGAGTTTTGTTTGTAAAAGTTTCGTGAGTCTGTTTTTGAATTCGGTTCTGAACTTCGTTTTGACGTGAGTGTGGTTGAGTTTGGTGCTTTGTGCTTGTGTTTATTTTATTATTAACCCTTTTTTTTATTCTGCCAATTTTCTGGTAAGAAAATTTGTGAAATCAATTGAATTTTCTGCTTAGTTAACAATTTCAGCAAAGGAATTATTAAAGATATAACACACATATTTATGGAACGGGACAAAAAATTGATCAGTTTCTCGAAATAACGAAAGCAGAATAATGTGGCCAGGTTTGGAAAATAGATATTAGAATTTTTAAGTCAAATAGAAATTATTCCGAAGGAAGAAAAATTATTTATTTTAAGTTTTCTAGTTGAATTATGAGACGAGAAAAAGTGAGGAAATTAGAAATTAATCTTTCCGATACAGTCGATTCTTTTTTGCACAGATGTCGCAGATTATTAAATATTTATTATGTTTCTTCATATTATTTTATTACAAATTTTATTTTTTTTATGGACATAGCACACGCGTTACAGGAAAATCCCTATAGCGCTGCAGTGGAACGCATGTTCGGAAAGCCATACATACATACATACATACATACATACATATATATATATATATATATATATATATATATATATATATATATATATATATATATATATATGGTAAAGAAAACAGCCCCATCCCCTCTGGGGTGGGGGGTAGGTGGAGATGGTAGGGGAGGATGTCCTCTCTATGAATCACCATAAAATTTGCGGGCACCCCCCATAATTATAGCTGTCAAAACTAACTGTATAATAATAGTAAGTAGTAATAGACCATGCCCTCAATATCCCTTCAAATGTACAGCAACATTTTGTAACCGTGAATGTTTGGCTTTGGAGTCGACATCGATTGTTGTCCAGCATCAAACTAAGAATTTCTGCGTTTCAGAATATCAAAATATATTATATAGACATTTTTCATCGTTTATTATTCTATGCCACAATAAACTCTTCTTTCTTTGCTTTGCGAACAAAGAAAAGTAGTGTAGAACACATTGGAAAAACAATTTAGCGCCTTCCATTTTAATTCAATTGTAACGAAATACCAGTGTACTAAATGGATGATGTCTGTTTACTGAACTTTAGTGAAAATTATTCAAACTTCAAGATGACAGAACTAACAACTGTAACAACCTATAGAATATGCTACATGTAAACAGCGACTTTCAGTGCAGCCACCTAATTCATTTGAGTCACTGGGAACTGTCATAAGAATAAAATGGCGCGCTGCTTACTACACTACGAGATCGCCACGTAGGTTTTTAGTGTTCCGTACGGGACATTCATGATATCACTTTAGTGTCCATCTCTCTCTGTCACACCCGATTTTCTCCGAGACTATTTGACATAGATAGTTGAAATTTGGCACAAATATAGGAATTGATGGCCCAACCAGAGCCGTGTAGTGTTAAGAGTTTAATTTTGACTTAAGGGGTTAGTTTTTGGGTGCGAAATCGGAAGTGAAATTTTTTTTTGCAAGGTTATTGAGTGGGGTGTCCAATGAAAGTTTGGGCAAAAACCAGTTCAAAAATATATATGATATAATACTCGCGCAAACTTTTCTTCATATTATTTTTAAAAAATTTCGAAAAATCACTATCCCCCTCCCCTATCTCAAAATGTACTGATCAAAAAAGTTTCTAAATATTGTGGGATATTCTCCATAAGGTGTAGATTGAGCGAAAATTTTCGTGAGGGCATTACGTTGGATAATTTATTTGGTTTAAAAATTTGTCTTGACAATATGGTGAAGATTTTTTCGTCGAAAGTTGTGAATTAACAGGGATTAAGTGCTACAAAATATCAATACGTATTTGGTGCAATCAGTAATATACTGATATACTTTTCAGCACATTAATGCATTTGGCCAATAACATATGATGATAAAATAAATTTCAATGACTAACGGATAGGTATCGAGAGAAAATAATTTTATTTTTTTTGTTTATAATTAAATAAATATTAAGTAGTAAATATTGATTTTCAAACTTTTACTACTAGATTCTATATTGAGAGCTAGATTCATTTATTGGCTATTAGATAGCTAAAAAGCTATAACTATTATACATTATTGACTAAAAAAAACGTGAAAATACATATTGGATCTTAAGATATATACACGTCGGGGACCTAGTTAACTTATCCTAGGTAAGGATGTTATTTTATTTTAAAAACAATCACCATATGGAATACTAATTTCTCTGTCATCCGTTTCAATGGAGTGCAGTAGTATTTTTTGTGGCGGTGACTTTAATTTAAATTTTTTAGATTTGTGTAAAAAAAGTGTTCAGGATTTTATTTTTTGTATAGAAACTTTTAATTTGCAACAAATTATAAACATACCCACCAGAGTTACGAATAAAACGAATAGTTTGATAGATTTAATTTTGATATCTAAAGATGAAAAAATATATACTGCCTCAACGAAAAATTTCCCTCAGGTTTCCGATCATGCGCTTGTGGAATGCTGCCTTAATATTAATTTAGTATCAGAAAGTAAAAAGCATTGTATAATAAGAAATTTAAAACGTATCGATCGGGATTTATTAAGAACTTTTTTAGAAAATGCCCCATTTGAGGACATTGTGTATATTGTAGACATTAATGACAAACTTTCATATTTGAACACTCTAATATTAAATATTTTTGATGTTCTGGCTCCTTTAAAACCCGTTGTAATAAAGAAACAAAAACCGGTTTGGCTGACAGACACTGTGCAAACTATGATTAGATTGAAAGATAGAGCGTTTCATAAACACAATAGAACAACAAATCCAGAACATTGGAACTATTATAAACAACGCAATCAAACTAACATCGCTATAAGAACTGAAAAAAGAAAATATTTAGAATTCTGCGCGAATAACGGTAACAGCAGAATATTGTGGCAAAGACTAAGAAACTTGGATATTGTGAATAAACCTACAGCTGAGCATCTTTCGGATGTCTTAAATAGACCTTCTGATATTAATGATCATTTTTTGCAATTTTCAAGAAATGACCGACAGACGGATCCAAATTTGATAGAATATTATTTAAATAACATGAAAACAAACATAGGAGAAAAATTTGAGTTTTTTACTGTCACTACAGATGAAGTAAAATCTCAATTATTTAGTATAAAATCACTAGCTACAGGTTCGGACTCTATAGGTTTGGAAATGTTGTGCTTATGTTGTCCCAGGATTTTACCTTTCCTTACTAATATAATGAATTTTTGCATTTTGGAGGGTACATTTCCAGATACCTGGAAAATAGCTCGTGTTACACCTTTACCAAAAAATAATGATATTAAATCTTTTAATGAACTACGTCCTATAAGTATCCTACCTTGTCTTTCAAAAATTTTGGAAAAATTAATGGATAAGCAAATAAGATTTTTCTTAGAAAATAACTCTTTTTTACCCATGAATCAGTCGGGTTTCAGAAAGGGGTACAGCTGTACAACAACTTTATTAGGTCTGACGGATGACATATTTAGAGCCTTGGACGTTGGGAAATCGTCGATATTGGTGCTTTTGGACTATTCCAAGGCGTTTGATATGGTATGCCATGACTTACTGTTAGCTGTTCTAAATTTTGTTGGTTTTTCGAATAGTGATATCGGGTTTGTTGGAAATTATTTGAGCAACAGACTCCAGTACGTTGAAACGTCCATGGGACAGTCATCTAGGGAATTGATGAAGTGTGGCGTGCCACAGGGCTCCATATTGGGACCTCTACTTTTTACAATTTATACGAATAATTTTATTTCTTGTTTGAAGCATGTCAAGTCATATCTCTATGCCGATGACACTCAACTGTTGTACTCCTTTTTGTCTAGTGATTGGAGAATGGCTGAAGCAATGGTAAATAATAATTTAAGTGCTTTGGTGGAGTTTTCGGAGCGCCATGGTTTGCTGATTAACCCTGATAAATCATCTGTCATGATTTTTGGTAAACATAGGGATCGTTTGCAGCGTGATATCAGTATAAACATTGCTGGTCAACGTTTGGAATTGCAAAATAGTTCAAAAAATTTAGGTGTTATAATAGATACAGATTTGCGTTTCAAAGAACACGTAGGGTATATTATACAAAGAGCCTATATGTCACTGAAAATGCTTTACCCACATCGACATCTTTTGGAAGAATCTCTCAATTTAAAATTGGCAGATTCCCTTGTTTTAAGTCACTTTAATTATTGTGATATTATGTATGGACCGTGTTTAGATAAAGTAAACTTAAATAGAATTGAAAAAGTTCAAAGGAACTGTTTACTTTTCATTTATGGTATAAGAAAATTTCAGTCCGTGTTGCACAAATTAGAGGATGCTAAGTGGTTGAATATGCAGGATAGACGTAGACTACATTCTTTGGTAATGTTTCATGTTTTTGTTGTTAATAACTGCCCACCATACCTAACAAATAAAATTATTTATAGAACAGACGTTCATAGGTTGAATTTAAGGTTTGGTGGACCTATATGAGACGTTGCGGATAGTAAGGGCGAACTCAACAAAATGAAGTTTCGAAAAAATTGAATTTATAGAAAAATCTAAATGGCGAACTCAACAAAATATTGGCAAAATTAGGTTTTTATTATTTATTTATAATTTATTAGGTTTTTATTATTTACTTAAGTAGAATAGTGTATTCCGTGAATTTTTAAATGTTTTTTAAATATTTATTTGTGTATTTTTTTTTCATATTTTACTGTTCGTTTCTGATGCTACACTATCACCTAAAATTGGCAATACCTGGGAAAAAATTAGACCGGTATTAAAAATTTTGAACACATTTTATTTAATTTTAAGGTTATTGTTTTAATTAAAGGTTTTGTTATTACAAAATAGTTACTTGATACAACATACAAAACAGTGGAAATATGGCATTGAAACTAACTTAAAAAAAACTAAAGAAAAGAAACGAATAATTAGCCAAGTTCAGTTGTAATCTATTTGGTCATCGTCCATAACATCTTCATTTTCGGTGCTCTTATTCGTTGCTGCGTCTTGAGTGGCTATAATGTTAGTAAAGTACCGACTCCAAGGTAGGGGAACATACGGTAACAACGGTTGTTATTTCTTGAAATGTAAGCACTTCCTGAATTTCGTTTCAACTTACAAACGTTTTTTTTGCCAGTCATTCATCTTAGCAGGTCTCTTTCGCGAATAACCCGACACAGCACTACCATCTAAATGTTGTACACTTACTTCACTACTAGAAGGTCCAGGTTGCGCCATACTTTTCTTAAAAAAAGAAGCAACAAAACCAAACAAAACATAAACGTATTAACTTCAAAATTAACTTGAACTAACACGCAGAAAGCGTAAAATTTCAAGTAAACCTCATTTAGTGACGCAATACCGGCGGTTGCTCCGCGCGAAATTGTTGAGTTCGCCCTTACTACCCGCCCAGCTATCGCCTGTTCGAAATTTTTCATTTATTTGATACTGAAATTTGAAGGCGAAGCAAGGGCGAACTCAACAATTAGACCGGTATGTGATGTAGGAAAAGTACTATAAAATAGAATTATATAAAAAAAAAATTTGACCCAATGTTGAGTTCGCCCTTACTATCCGCAACGCCTCATATCTGCACCACCTCACCGAACGGCTCTTTTCAAAAGAAGCTTTTCCTACAATATTTATAAACTTTATAATACCGTACCTGTTGCTTTAAGAACCCTTAAACCTGAGATATTTAGAAAGCGGATAAAAAGTACTTTAAACCAATTAATTAATTAGGTTAATTTTTGTCGCATTTCTCTCTGTGTCTCTCCCTCTCTCTCTATCTCGTTTAATTTTATTATTTTCTTTAATTCATGAACATTTATGCTAGATGATGTAGTTTACATGGGGTTGAACTTTGAACAGTTTTAATTATTTTCAGCTCTTTTTTCTTATTTTTGTAGCAGAAATATTGAAATGTATAATGTAAACTGTAATATTAATGTTGTTTTGCAGAAAAGAGGAAATACAATTATTATTGTTATTACTATTATTAATTGCACAAGTTCGACTTGGCCAATTTTTTGTTATTACAGTTTACTGTTAGTGTGTTTTCACTTGTAAAACTCCGTATGATCTTACCTTATTTTAATATCTTAAATTATTGTAAAGTTGCAGGTTTTTTCATCGGTATTACTGTCATATTTTGTTATGTAAGAGTGTAAAAAATATAGGTATGAAAAATTCCTATTTTGTGGGAGATGCTTCCCAGTAAAATTTTCTAATTTCTTTGTTATCTCGTTTATATCATTTTTTTAAAACTAATTTGCATAATTTTAATTTAGATACGAAAATCCTTGTAGTAAATGGCCCGGAAGCTCGACCTAGCATTTCACAACATAGTTCCATAAGTCAAGCCGATGATACTTTTTCTCCATATGAGAGAGTAAAATATGATAAAATTAAATCAAAAGAGCATCCGTACGCACAAGTGCAACCCAATACTTCAAGGACTGTTGTTTATGAAGAAAATCATGCCTCTGTTGAAGAACGAGTCACTTTACTAAGGTATTTACGTGCACTTAAAGTATTAATATAATTATTTTGGTAATTGTTCACAATGTTGATCACCTATTTTTTTTTTTAAATTTTAATTCATAGGTAATTAAAACCAAAAAAATTTATGAGGTCTATATAACAGAAAAATTCATTTACGTTTAATTTAAAAAAGGTGGTGATATTAAATTCAATTGAAAATAAAATCTTGATAAAATAATATATGTGTATATATACGAGGCTGGTTTGAAAAGTCCGTGCAAAGTCCGAGAGATGGCACCACCGGCGCGTATCGAGGTCCTGTTTAGTTAATAGCATCTCTTGAATGAACTCACACCAAGTTTCAGCCATATTGGTCTATTTCTTTGTGTTTGGCATTCGTGTGAATCAAAGAAGTCGAGTGATTTTCAAGAAATGGACGAAAAAGAATTTCGTGTGGTGATTAAACATTACTTTATGAAAGGCAAAACGCCTCAGGAGACTAAAGAGAAGCTTGATAAACATTATGGTGACTCTGCACCTTCGATTAGAACAGTTTATAAGTGGTTTCCAAATTTTCGGACTGGCCATATGGGCACAAGTGACGCTGAACGTTCTGGACGGCCTGTGGAGGTTACGACTCCAGAAATCATTGATCAAATCCATGATATGGTGATGGATGACAGAAGAGTTAAGGTGCGTGAGATTGCTAGTGCTGTGGGCATCTCGACTGAACGGGTACATAATATTTTGCATAAACATTTGGACATGAGAAAGCTATCCGCAAGATGGGTGCCGCGATTGCTCACGCTTGACCAAAAACGGAATCGTGTGAAGTGTTGCAAGGATGGTTTGCAGCTGTTCCAGAAGAATCCGGAGGACTTTAAGCGTCGTTTCGTCACTGTGGATGAAATATGGATACATTACTATACTCCTGAGACCAAACAACAATCTAAACAATGGGTTACCAAGGGGGAATCTGCACGAAAAAAGGCGAAGACCGTTCCTTCGGCCGGAAAGGTTATGGTGACTGTCTTTTGGGATTCGTAAGGGATAATCCTCATCGACTATCTGGGAAAGGGTAAAACTGTTACAGGTGAATATTATTCATCGTTATTGGACCGTTTGAAAACCGAGCTGCAAGAAAAACGCCCGCGATTGGCCCACAAGAAAGTCCTTTTCCATCACGACAACGCACCAGCACACAGCTCAGCAGTTGTGGTCGCAAAATTAATGGAAATAGGATTCAAACTCGTTTCACATCCCCCTATTCTCCAGACTTGGCTCCCTCGGACTACTATTTGTTCCCCAATTTGAAGAAATGGCTGGCGGGACAAAGATTTTATTCAAACGAGGAGGTGATTGCAGACACTAATGGATATTTTGCAGACTTGGACAAATCCTATTATTCGGAAGGGATCAACAAACTAGAACATCGTTGGACGAAGTGTATAAGCCTAAAAGCAGACTTTGTTGAAAAATAAAAAAGGTTTACCCCAAACACATAAGTAGTTTTTATTTTTGCACGGACTTTTCAAACCAGCCTCATATATATATATATATATATATATATATATATATATATATATATATATATATATATATATATATATAAGTAGATATCTTCTCAATACCAGGAAAAACAATAATAACTTTTGAAGACAGACCAATAATAATAGGCACAAAAAAACACACCAACTATTTACCTTCTACTAACAGGCCACCCAATGTCAGGACACTTTGAGCTTCTGACACCACAGAACACTGAAAACACTTCAAACAACAGTAAACCAATAAAAGAAGCATCGAGCGAGCTACGTAACGGTCAAGGACGTCGTGGGATATGGCAGCTCGACCAGAATTATGAAAACCAGGCAAAAGAAAATGGACCTGCCAAAAGTATTGTGCCGGCTAGTAAGCCGACACCAACCAAGGTCGGAAAATCAAAGCAACGCGTGAGTTGCACCACAGAAATCAACGAACACGTCATGCGTTGCTATAACAAAATCACAAAACTTGACAAAGAAATCACTAAGAAAAAAATTACTCGCCGCTTGGACCCACCGAAATCAATCCCAAACTCAACCGACACAAATGCGGGACAAACACAACCACCAGAGTCAAACCAAACTACGTAAAAAGGCTGTGGAAACAAGAAAAAGTCATCATTGTCCCCCTCGTCATATCAGCCACAGACCTTACACCAACAACATTCACAGCACACTTAGTACAATTAGGACTCAACACAAACATACACAAAAACATTCAGAAGTCAGTGATTTTGAAAACATGTAACATTATCAGGTCATTCCTGAATACACAATGGCGTTTATGCTGACTTGGCTTAGGCCCGTCAGTTAAATATGGAACCACATTTACCAAATGTGAGAAAGAAGAACCAAAGTACCAAATAATAACATGATCGGCAAAGAAACATACAAATATCCAGGCTTCCACATCAAAGCACCAAATTCAACCACACTCACATCAAAACAGAGCTCAGAACCCAGTTCAAAAACAGACTCGCGAAACTTATGCAAAGAAAATTCAACTCTCACTAAAGCAATCAACACGTTCGCTATACTTATACTCACATATTCATTTGGTATCATCAAATGGTTACACACAAGCATAGAAAACATTCACATTCTTATACGTTCTCAATTGATCAAATACAGGAAATTACACCCTAACGCATGCAAAGAAAGACTTCCTATCGAGAGGAGGGCAGGAGGAAGAGGAATCATAAATATAAGACTATTACACACAAAACAGATACAAGCACTAAGGAAATTCTTTCACACCAGACAAACCAGCTATCACACAGCAATAGTGAAAGCAGACAAGAACTACACACTTCTCGACTCATCCCGGGCAGACCACCCAGCAGACACACACAGTACCCCAATTTGGCATCTGCAATTAGACCTGTGCCACATCCTGTACCAAAGTTTCCAAATTTCATGACCTTAAGTGATAACTCCGACTACGACCTAGTTCATACTGAAGACGGAAAAAGCTACATTTGAAGCAAGTAGTTCATCAGAACCTCACTTTTTATCTCAAGAAGATCATCTTATATGGGATCTAAATTTGTCTAGACAGTCAGCTGAGCTTTTAAGTTCCAGGCTCAATGATTGAGATGCCATAGTGATTTCAGTGACTACTTCTCTAAAGAAGGCCATGTAGTTTTTTGTATTGATGTTTGTGCAGTAATGGAAGCTCTTGGACATCAGCACCAGCCAGATAAGTGGCGATTGTTCATAGACTCATCGAAAGTTAGTTTGAAGGCTGTACTACTCCATAATGGGAATGAATTACCATCAATACCTGTCACGCATGAAAAAATTCAGTATACTAAATATAACTGGAATATCTGTGGTGATTTGAAGGTTATAGCTTTATTGTTAGGTTTGCAACTTGGATACACGAAATTCTGCTGTTTCTTGTGTGAATGTGATAGCAGGGATAAGGAGCCTCACTACATAAGGAATCAATGTCCTAAACGTGAATCTCTTATTCCTGGGCATTAAAATATATCAAATACCCCATTAGTGGATCCCGAAAAGATGTATTTACCTTTCCTGCACATAAAACTTATAAAAAATTTTGTAAAAAAAAAATATATAAAGGTTCTGCTGCATTTATGTATTTGAAATCTAAATTTCCTAAAATAAGTGATGCAAAATTGAAGGAAGGAATTTTTATAGAGCCCCAAATAAGATCATTAATATCGGATGATGAATTTGAGGAACTGTTACATCCACCGGAAAATGCAGCGTGGAAATCATTCAAAAATATCTGTTGTGGATTTCTTGGCAGTAATAAAGAAGAAAACTATCGTGAAATAGTGAGTGATCTTCTGACTTCATACAAAGAAATTAACTGCAACATGTCCCTAAAAATTCACTTTTGGGACTCCCACGTAGACTTCTTCCCTGAAAATCTTGGGGCTGTCTCTGATGAGCATGGTGAGCGTTTTGATCAGCAGATTTCTACTACGGAAAAGAGATACCAAGGCAAATGGAGTCCCAGTATGCTGGCCGACTGATGCTGGACCATCAAAAGAGACATCCTGAAGGCAAAATATGACCGAAAATCATTATATAAAACTTTTTAGGTTAGACAAAATTAGCTGAGTATTTATTATTCAGTGTTTTGTAAGTACTAATTATTTTAAAACTTTAAACACGTGCCACAAAAAAACCCTGTCTGATGGTTAAAATCTGAGAACATATTTAAACGCAGCATAGAAAACATAAATATATTCGGTTAATTTAGCCCTTGTGAAAGAAAAAACATTTTTTTTATAAACCAGTGTTATTAGTCAGTCAAAAAAACTTGTGTCTAATCTACAAGAACTTCAAGCTCCACGGAGTTGGCACGCGAAAGTCTGTCATTACATCTACAGTATATAATATATATTAAAAGTTTAAAATAAATTATGGATAACACTTTTAGTGCAATTGTCGGTGATGTTTACGATGCAACTTGTTATATCTCGTTTTAATCGTCATTAACTATGATTAACATTTTAGGGTTGACACAGCCAGTACATCTACAGAGCCAACTGCACCCGTTCGCTCAAGAAGATCATCAGCCCACAGTAGCTGCGGAATTGACATTCCTGCAGCAACAGCAGTAGCAGGCGGAATAGCAGCAAATTATGATTTACCCTACATGACACCACCGGTTACGCAGGCAAATTTTAGTGGCGATTCTCAAGATTCTTCAAGTAAGTGTAGATTACCAGAGATATGAGTCCTTAAGACAAAAGTTTTTCAATTAAATTAATTAAATCTTTTGTTGCGCCGTCCCACGGTAGTATAAACAGCATGATTTTTGATTCAGGACTGGATCGGTAGCTCAGCTACCCTAATAATCGCGCTGCCTAGCGGTAATTATGAACAACTATTACTTCGTCCTCGCTAAACAGTGTCTCTACCAGGCTATGACTACGCTAGAGGATGGGTATGCCTTCAAAATAGCTTTACAACAGCTAGAAATACAACTTGTTGCATCGTACTCGTAAATATTACTTCGATAGTTATCGATATATTAATAATTTTTCGATTCACCTATTGTTATTCGTTATATCGATAACTTTTAATATATAATCTACTGCCTCCTTGCTCTACTTCTTTTTTCATTCAGTATAAACCAAAAATAGAATTCTGATGCATTCTATCATAATTTTGTCCTCACTATCGCTAAAACCATGTAATTTATTTTTAAACCTAGTTAAATTTTATAGCTGGTCGTGTGTATTTTTTATATTTATAGTAGGAATTTTACTTGACACACATTTAGAAATACATTTTCAAATATACGGCGTGTCCCAAAAAGTTTTATACAAATGGAGAAAAAGTTTATCTTACATATTACAAAAAAATTATTTTTGATAAAAAGTTGTGCATCACATGGAAATCCAAAATCAAACATTAAAAGAGTCAAATATTTGATGGTATAATGATTTATAATGAAGAGTAAAGTGTGTTTAAATTTAAATACAGAGCAAAATATTAATTGAAAATGTTAATAGGAACTAAAAAATTATGCTCACGTTTAGATTTGTGACCGTCCTAGTTAAAAATTCAAAAAAACTCCAGTAGACACGTCAGTAATTGTCGTCGGATTATTTATTGAATAAAGGAAAATGAAATTGATTGAACACTGGTGCACTGATTTTGGTTGTATCATATTTTTGTTAAAAACCCGTCCCTTTCTAAACAGGTGATTGTTCTTCGAGAAAAATCTTTTATTATATCTCCAATTATGTCAGGAGTTATAGCTTCACATGTTTCCCTAATGACTATCTCAAGATGATCAACATCTGGAAATGACCTTTTAAGATGAACCTTTTCTTTTAAGTAGCCCCATAAAAAAATCTAGAGGGGTAATGTCCGGAGATCTGGGGGGCTTAGTAAATTGCACATACCTCCCTATTACTCTACCGTTAAAAATGTGGAGGAGATAATCTCGAACATTTCTCGTACTGTGACATGATGCACCATCATGTTGGTACCATATACGTTGTTTTTCAACTATTGATGGGCGATTGAGAAACTCAGAGAACTCATTATTTAAAAATTCTAGGTAACGTTCAGCATTCATATTATTTCGAAAAAACCGGCCAAGTGCAAGTTGAACTTGCACAATTAGTGTTCCGTACGTTGATTGTTTTTAAAATAAAAATTTTTGTTAGGGTGGTATAAAATGATCAGTGACTTCACAAAACACACCCCAAATGAGTTTTCAACAAAGTTTGTTTCCAATCTTTACTGAAAACTAGTGGCCTTGAAATTTTGTTTTTTTTTTTTTTTATATACCAAATAAATTATTAAAGGTAATGCACTCGTGATAATTTTCGTTCAATCTATACCCCGTGGAGAATATTCCAGAATTTTTTCAAAATTTTTTGAACAGTACTTTTCGAGATAAGGTAGGGGACAGCGATTTTTTAAAAGTAATACGAAGAAAAGTGTGCGCAAGTATTACATTTATATATATATATATATATATATATATATATATATATATATATATATATATATATATATATATATATATGTATATATATATGTATATATATATGTATATATATATGTATATATATATGTATATATATATGTATATATATATATATATATATATATATATATATATATATATATATATATATATATATATATATATATATATTTTACTCGTGTTTTCACAAGCTTTCATTTGACACCACACTCGATGACCTAGTAAAAAAAATTTTTTTTCACTTCCGATTTCACCCCTCAAAACGAACCCCTTAAGTCAAAATTTATGTTACGGTGGTATAAAATGATCAGTGACTTCACAAAACACACCCCAAATGAGTTTTCAACAAAGTTTGTTTCCAATCTTTACTGAAATCTGATGACCTTGAAATTTTTGGTTTTTTTATATAATTATTATATTATAATTATATAATAATTATTAAAGGTAATGCACTCGTGATAATTTTCATTCAATCTACACCCCGTGGAGAATATTCCAGAATTTTTTCGAAATTTTTTAATAAGTACTTTTCGAGATAAGGCCCGGGACAGCGATTTTTCGCGAATTTTTAAAAATAATACAAAGAAAAGTGCGCGCAAGTATAATATTATATATATATATTTTTTACTCGTGTTTTCACAAGCTTTCATTTGACACCACACTCGATGATCTAGTAAAAAAATTTTTTTTTCACTTCCGACTTCACCCCCCAAAACTAACCCCTTAAGTCAAAATTTAATTCTCAAAACTACATGGCTCTGATGAGGCCATCAATTCCTATATTATTACCAAATTTCACCTTTCTATGTCAAATAGTTTCGGAGAAAATCGGGTGTGACAGACAGACAGACAGACAGACACCGAAGTGATCTTATAAGTGTTCCGTACGGAACACTAAAAAGAATGGTTCAACTAGTCTATCTTTAAAAATTCCACACCACACATTGGTTTTAAACGAGTATTGATCTCGATTTTGGATATTGAAGTTAGGATTAACATCGCTCCACCAGCGATAGTTTTGAGAACTTACTGTCCCACTAAACCTAAAGGTCTTGCCATAAACCTGTTATCTTCCAACTCTCCTTAAAACAAAGCACAACATTCAAATCTTCGTTCAAAATCTCCTTCTTTTAAAGTATGGGTAAATTGGGGTTTGTATAGTTTAAATTTATTTGACCTTAAAATTCTCGCAACTGTAGTTTTACTCACATTCAATAAATCTGATCTTTTCCGAAGTGAATCTTTTGGCTTTTCTACTACCGACAGCATTACATAATTTTGATTATCTTCATTTGAAACCCATGCCTGATGTTTCTTTTTAAATTTATTTTTAACACTTCTATAAATCTTGAATTTATTTATTAGATATCCTACAGTTGTGAAGTGTACAGTTTTATCAGGGTGTCTATTATTAAAGACTTCCGCTGCTTCTCTAAAAATTTTATAATTATCTCCAACTATAAGAACAATTTCAATTTTATCTTCAACACTCATTTTTACTAGCATTTCTAATTATTGCAAATACAGATTGACGTTAGCTTTGAAGTTTATTGACAGTTGTTAGGTATTTCTAATTTCTATATTTATTTATCTTCAGCTTAAAATGTATAGTGATTTCGTTTTCTTTCATTCAGTAAATAATCCGACAATTACTGACGTGTTTACTGAATTTTTAACTAGGAAGGCCACAAATCTAAACGTGAGCATAATTTTTTAGTTCCTATTAACATTTTCAATTAATATTTTGCTCTGTATTTAAATTTAAATACACTTTAATCTTCATTATAAATCATTATTTTTTATTTTCCCTGCAAACCGTTAAATATCTTAAACTTTTGATGCTTGATTAAGGATTTGCATGTGATGCAGAACTTTTTATCGAGAAGAAATTTTTTTTGTAATATGTAAGATCAACTTTTTCTCCATTCATATAAAAAGTTTTGGGACACTATATAAATACTGATCTTCTCGATTTGTTTCTGCCTAATCTGACCTAACCAAAATAAAGAGAGAGAATTGGTTCCTATTGTTTAGTTTATATAAATTTTTTAATATTTATAAAGAATATTCTATAAAACTATTGCTTACAATTTTTTCCTTCATGTTGTCCATATAAGCATAACAGTGATATATAAAAATATTTTTATGAATAAATAAATTATTACATGCAGGTTTTCAAGAGTTTTTTTTTTAAAGCTATTTAGTCTCTTTTCCATTTGGCATGGGTCTTCATAGATATAAACTCGGAACTTCTCGCGAAGCTGCTACCGATATGGTGGACGTGACAGAGACCAGTAGAGAGACATCGATTCTAGTTTTGTCAACGCAGCAGATATGTGTTGCCAAATATGAATAAATTTACTTTTTTTGGTAGTTTGTAAGGTTTGTAATTAAGGTCATAGTGTAGCTTTAGTATCAAAATACTGAAAATACATTATTATTGCATACTTTGTTATTGTATGAGGGGGGAGGCGCGATGAAAATTATGTTTGAAAATTGGGTTGCAAATACTGAAAGGCTGAGAAACGCTGCCGTAAAGTAAAATTGCGAGATAGGTGATACCCTAGAGATATCAAAAGAACGTGTTGGTCATATTTTGCATGAACATTTAGGCATGAGAAAGCTGTTCACAGTGGATCAAAAACCACAACGTGTTGATGATTCTGAGCGCTGTTTGGATCTGTTTAAGCGCAATATAAAGGATTCTTTCGTGCGATATGTGACAATGGATGGAACATGGATCCACCACTACACGCCAGAATCAAATCCGCAGTCAGCTGAGTGGACAGCAGCCGGTGAAAGCCGCCTGAAGTGACCAAAGACACAACAGTCGGCTGGGAAGGTTTTGGCCCTGTATTTTGGGATACGCATGGAATAATTTTCATCGACTAAGGGGAAAACCATCAATAGCGAATATTATATAAAGTTATTGATGCGTTTGAAGGCAGAAATCGCAAAAAAACGGCCCCAAATACATAAGAAAAAAGTGCTCTTTCATCAAGACAATGCACCGTGTCACAAGTCAATGGTTATAATGACAATATTACATGAATTGAAATGCGAATTGCTTCTTCATCCACCGTATTCTCCAGATTTGGCCCCCAGCGACTATTATCTATTCACAGACCTCAAAAAACTGCTTTCAGGAAATACATTTGGCTCCAATGAAGAAGTTATCGCCGAAACAGGCCTATTTTGAAGGCAAAGAAAGGTATAGAAATATTAGAAAAGCGTTGGACTGATTGTATCGCTCTTGAAGGAGACTATATTGATGAATAAAGTTGAATTTTGCAAAAAAAAAATGTGTTTTAAGTAGCCAGACCAAAAACTTTTCAGCCTACGTGTTATATAATACCTAATGTGGGGATAAAGCCAATTTTTTTTGTGCAATATCGTGTAAGGTGAAGGGGGTGAAAGGTTGGGGGTCGTTAAATATTATATAGTTTTAATATGTAATTATAATATAAATATATTATTTTTATAGTAAAATATATAAAGGGTTAATGGGATAGGATGGGATGTTAGGAGGTTTCCTGCATATATATCCTGCTATATATCCTTTTTAGGGTTTTTGGACTGTAGGAATATGAAAACTAAGTTTTTTTACAACCATCAATTTTAATAGGGTAAGGGGGTGAAAGAGATGGGACAATCTTGTGTTTTTTTTAGATAGGAGAATAGCCAAATTTTAAGCATAAGCATTTATAATAAAAGATATAAGGTGCTAAACGGATACAGAAGGGAGGTAGAAGAGTAATTTCGTGTTTGTCTTGTTATCGATCTTTTTCGGAAGTCTTCAGTCAGTCAAGAAATAGAAACATTACTTTTTTTCATTATTTCCATTGTTAACACGGGATGAGGGCTCAAGGGATGGGGGTCATTATACCCGTTTAATAGTTTTATGAGAATTTTTTCTGGTTTTTGATTGGGATATCGGATAGTTAACATAAAATAATTTTTCTATAGTATAGAGGACTAAAAATGGTAATTGCGTGTATGACGTAATAAACTTGTATTTCCTTGCCTTCCCACTATTTCCCATTTTCCCACTATTTCCCATTTAAATGGAAATAGTAAATAGGTAGAAGGTATTGAGATCTGATTACAGAGTAACTTAAAAAAATGTTGAGTTGAATATAGAACAAGGTTTTGAAATATAAACTGTTGGCGGAACTGTACTTATGGAACAGCCGGTAAATTATTGTATTTACTTTCCTAGTAAAAGGGAAATGTATTCGGGAAAAAATTATCTTCTCAAAATTCTTCAGGGTTTTTAGGTCACGAAAAATATTTTTTTTAGTGGTGTGGTTGGAATTCTTAATACATTTTTTCTATTTCATTTTTTTAAACTTAATTACATAAGTATACAAAAAAAATTCTCTGTGTGTTAAGTGAAACACGTGAATTCAAAAAAAATCATAATAGACGTCCACCGCGAGGTTTTTTCAGAAAACACAATTAAAGTTACCAGAAAACTATTAGTAGAAAAAAAATACATTTTAATAAATGATGTAAAACTGTATAATCATTAAAATTATGGAATATAACTATTATTTCTTACATCTTTAAATGTTCTGAATCTACATTTATCATAAAAACTTAAAAATATTAGGTTTTAGTGTTCATGTTAAACAAGAAACACGCATACACTACCTTTAACTAAAGCAAAATGCCGTTTAAAATAAATTAAAAAAATTGTTTTTAATTTTTATTAATATTGAACAAGACTATTATTTCCCGTATTTTTTGAAGTTCTTAATCCCAACTTGACATCAAAAAATAAAGTTTTATGTTCAGTTTCAATAAAAAACTCGCTTTTAACACTTAGAAGGATGCTATATGGTTGGTAAAATGCTTTTTTAAGTAATTAAATGCAATGAAATGGTAGTGTTGTTCAATATTAATAAAAATTAAAAGCAGTTTTATAATTTAGCAGCATTTTGCTACATACTTAGTTAAAGGTGGTGTATGCGTGTTTTTCGTTAAATATGAAAACTAAAACCTAATATTTTAAAGTTTTTATCATAAATGTAGATTCAGAACATTTAAAAATGTCCGAAATAATATTTTTATTCCATAATTTTAATGATTATACAGTTTTATGTTATTTATTAAAATGTATTTTTTTTTTTCAATTTAATAGTTTTCTGGGAACTTTAAGTGTGTTTTCTGAAAAAATCTCACGGTGGATGCCTTTTTTTTGATATATAATTTTTTTGGATTCAGCATAAAAAAATATTTGAGAAAACACGTGTTTCACTTAAAAGATAGAATTTTTTTGTATTTCTGTGTTATCTGATAATAATATTTTCTAAATTAAGAAATTAATAATAAAATTGTTTCTTTTTTGTTACAAACTTTTCTAAATACCCAATATATGCCAAATTGGAAATATCCTCAATAAATCATGACTACTCGCGAATTTGTTCAAATGAGAAGCTGTTCTTGATATCAGACGGTCTTACATTGTAGTAGCCATCTTTTTTTGTTAAATTGTCGTCAATAACTTTTCGCATGTGATCTGCGTCCATAAACGATGCATAAACCTATTAAAAGTTATTTTTCTATATCTTGTATTAAAATGTGACAACTTAATGAATCTTATTTGAGGTTACCAGATACGATTACGACTAGCAAAAAAAAATCTGTCCGCCTGTTCTTTATCGTGGGGAATCAAACTGGACGTGAAAAATAATTTTAGTCACATTCGCTAAAATAAACGTTACCGTTAACATTAACCAATATCTGTAAAGCTGTTTTTGTACTGTAAGTTATCAAAATTTTCTGCTATACCCCTCTTACTAAACGTTAATAGCCCTCAGCACACAAATGACTTGACTTAGTTTGTTGTATCAATGGGTCCTTTAATCTGGATTTTCACTAACTTAGGGATATACTCCTACCTTTCATGGGCTATAGAATCTATTCAAATTCGATTTTTTTTTGTATAATATGGTCATTTTAAAGTGCAATCGAGATTTAGTACTTGATTCTACTATAAACATAACCTGAAGAATCAGTGGAAGAGGAGATATCGTTTTAAACGCAACATTTGAGACATTACCATTTTTCTGCATTTAATCTAAAAAAACACGGTTTAGGGAAAAAAAATTGTCCTTTTGGTTTTGAGTAAAAAAGTGGGTTCAGTACTTTTTCGAGGGAGATTTCAACCTTCAGGATGATGAACGTCCTAGAGAACGAGAAATAGTGGAGCGGGACCAAATTTTGAACGAGAATCTTTCTCAGTGAATTGAACCTTACAAATGCACCCACAGTGACGTAACAAGCTATTTTCCAATGTTTACAGAAACTGGGGATGATTCGCAAGGAGTCCCGGTGGATCCCTTATGAGCTCACTCCCGAGAACACAGACACACGCTACAATACAATGCGCATTTTGCGCTCTAGATTCGATCAAAAGAACTTTTTACACAAAATTGTGGCCTGTGATGAAAAGTGGGAGTTGTATGATCAACAGGCACCGTAGAGCCTAACGTCCATACGAGAAACCTGTTGCTATGCATTTGGTGGGATTAGAGGGGCGTTATCTACTATGAGATGCTCGGATCAGGTTAAACCGTCATTTCTAAGTTCTACCAACAACGGCTGCTCGATGAGAGTGATAAAAAATACCCTTTACTGACAGTACAAGAAGATTAATTATACCGCTGCGGTATACCACACACAGCTTTAGGCTGGGAAATTCTCCCTCAAGCGAGGTATTCTCCAAACTTGACACTTTTGGATTGTCATTTATTCCGATCTCTACAATACCACCTGGCTGATTCTCAATCAATAACAGGTCGAAAAAAACTTTGATAAAATCGTCGCATCAATATATCCATCATTTTCCCGATCTCGAATCTGACAATTACTGAGATATGACAAAAATGTGTAGAGGGAAATTATTTTGAAGCTTGAAAATACATTAGTTTTTTTTGAATAAATGTCAAAGTTAGTTATGGTAAACGATAATTAATTTGTAAATCTAATATTATACCAAAGTTTTAGCTAATTTGGCCTCAGTCATTTTTCCTGTCCTATAACTATTTATCAGAATAAATGCGACCATGTCGCAAAATTTTAAAGGCTGCATTGCATTAGATATGATTTGAATATTTTGAGACCACCATACTTATCCAAATTAATATTTATATTTTGTTTTCAGAGGGTTACACCAGTATAAGTGTAAGAGAACCACTAGCTAATATTTTAGCACAAACTAAGGAGATGAATAAACAGAAAAAAAGTCTAGATGTTCATTATTCTACTGTTTCGGACGATTCAGGCAAGTAACAGATTTTAATTGCACTGTTGCCTACTACTTATTGATAATGACACAGCATTTAACAATATTACACTTAATTCTGCTTCCAACTGTTATATTTACCATTATATTCTTTTAAATTTTGGCACCTGTTGATTAAACTGCTGCATGTGCCAGTTTGTATTATAACAAATCCAAATTCAATAATCTAATGTTAAATGTAAAGCTAAACACTATAAGGAAATAAATAGTTCTGCCATTTAAGGCTGGAACAAAACACAACCCAAGGCAATCAATAGAACACCCACACAACACCCAATAAAAACACCAGCTAGTTAAAGACAGCCTCATTGTTTGAGTTTCTGATGTTTTTTCCATTACATTTTTTAAATATTAACGGTCATATTCACCAAAGGACTCCTGAAGTTACAACCGGTGTAGTTGCCACGAAATCATAAACCTCTAATTGTCGTTATCGTTTAAACAACGAAGTTTCTGGGCTTGTATTGCACGGCATCATAGCCTTGGTTGGCTTACCGGTGCTTATGTTAATTTAAACCTTAAATTGCCGGACTAGACCGGTTTTAAAGGCAGACTTTTTAGGCAGTAAAAATCCGTAGCGATTCAACGACGCATTATCAAACAAAATAACTAGGCTTATATGTTTTTAATTTTAAATTTTATTTCATCCTACCCATAAGAGCCATGTTCTTTCATAATCATACTGCTGTCCGGTTGAAATGTAAATCAGTTTTTGTTAAATTTACTAATTTTTAAAATAAAACATTAGCAGTCATTTCTTATGAGCTCTGTGTATAAACTATACATAATTTTATATGTAAATTGGGTTTTGTCATTTAACGATAGACAATTTTCTATAAAGTTGTCTCAGTATGAATGTGCTTTCCGGTCGGTGTAAGAATCCTCTCATTTACCACCACCCCAAAAAACTATCTTCATCATTTAATATGTTATATATTTATTTTACTTCTTGTAATTTTTGACTATTCCTGGTACAATGAGCGGTTATCTTATTGTAAACAACATACCTTAAATCATTTCTGCCGGCCTCGGTAGCGCGGTGGGTATAGAGTCTGCCTAGCGAGCCGATGGTCACTGTTTCGAATTCGGCGCTAACCGCTGAGTGCTGTGACGTCCCACATATACGAGATTAGCGGTATGGCAAAACTGTCCAAGCCAAAAAAAACTGGATAATTCCTACAGAAACAAAATTTTACTTCTAGATCGTCAAATAAATTTTTCGATTTTTAAGATCATCGTTAATTATTTTTGAAAATATGTTATAGATGATGTGTACACGACTATACCAGATCCAAATAATCAAATTTACACTAGTGAAAGCGAAACATATGCTAGGATACCGCCATTACCAGTTACAGTGGAAGCTGAAATAAACATTCAACCTACCGAAAGAAGTAGTAGTGAAAGGTATTTATGCATTATGGGCTTTAATTCTCAATCTAAATATTAAATTCTTACCTTAAAGTGGAAAAGCTAAGAACATTATGTAAAAAAATGGCTGCATACATAACTAATGCAACATTAGTTTTTTGACACTTGTTAATAATTCTTTATTCGTATTTAGGGAAGTTCTGTTACTTTTAAATTCTACCAAATTTTGATAAATAGATCACCAAATGTTTGATTGTGTGCCAGTCAAAATTTTATTGTATCGGTGAATTGATTGTAGAAAACAAAAACTTCCATTTAACATGTAGGCTGAAAAGTTTTTGGTCTAGCTACTTAAAACACATTTTTTTTGTAAAACTCGACTTTATTCATTAATATAGTCTGCTTCAAGAGCGATACAATCAGTCCAACGATTTTCTAACATTTCTATACCTTTCTTGTAGAAGGATTTGGAGAATACGGTCAAATGTCATTGTGTCTGGCATGGAGGCTTCCATCATTCTTCAAAGTTGTGGAGTTCTGCTTCCAAATACTCTGCATTTGATGGATTTTATCCATCTTTCTGCGCGGTGATTAGGGTCAGGGAACTCACTAAAAACGTGGAATCTATAGAATCTTGGATTATATGCCATTTTCTTCTACTAAGAATGCGTTTCCACACAGGAATATTCTAAAAATGTTGCAGTTCATTTCTTAATGTTTGAAAAGGAAAGGGGCCTATGGTGAGAAGCAAACTGAAACTCTTGATAATTGCTAGACTACAACTGTAACTAGTTTTATTTTGGCGACATATTTTGTTGAAAAAATAATGTTGTCAATTTTGACTCAAGTAGTGGAGCGTGCTTGATTTAAACGTAAAGTTCACACTATTAAATGGGCATAATGTACACTTAGTATTCTCATGTGTATGCCAATGTGATACTGAGTCAATAATTTACGGATTATTAGGAGGAGAAATAACAAACATACTTTCCCTAATAAGGTATCTTCAGAAAGGATACCATTAAAAATTGATGAAGATGTGTATAACAAGAAGAAATGTACGTTCATTTTATTTTACTCTGTAGAGGTGCGGGATAGAATATCACTCCCAGTACGTTCTGCCTCTCGTAGAAGGCGACTAAAAGAACAACTTAGATGGTAGAGATTTACACTATCACCGTAGATCTACCGTTAGGTTCTTCCCACCATAAACTGTTTTTATTATCGAGAATTCTAGCGATCAGGGACAGAGAGGGGCCTATACGGCACAAGATTTGGAACTACAAATTAGACGTTTATTTTAGATTCAATGACCCGGCTGGCACGGAAGCTTACATCCCGTTTTCGATGAAATACACTTCCAAGGGTAAGCGGTTGCTTTTAAACATCCTAACGTCATAAATCGAAACATCTTTGTTCGTACCTGAAACAGAAATTATCGACGAAACCGAGTCACACTATCAAAGAATTAAAAACAAACGTCTTTGTTGCCCTAACAATTCCAGGTCCTTATGGTCAGTCGCTAAGGCCATTAGACAGAATTTAATTGAATCCACTACACGGACAGATAATCGTGTTGCAATAACACTAGCTGAGAAAGTCAACTTGTTAACCTGAACTATTTGCTTCACATTCTACTGTCGATTTCACAGGAAAGTACCATCAACTATTCCTGTAGAGTGATCAAGGATGCCCGATATTTCCGTCAGACAACGTATCATAAGACATATTTTAATGAAGCTAGATATCAAACAAGCTTCTTGGAGCTGACGAAATCCCTTAAATATCTTAAAGGATTGGATATTATGAGCGACCATCGATATGGCTTTGGTAAGCAAAGATTAACATAAAATCTCCCAGCTTATGTAATACATGCTTCAAACAACGAAATTTTGGAGAATTTCGAATATGATATATCCAAGGCATTCGACCGTATTTGGCTCCTACTCTCTTCCTCATGTACATTAACGCTCTGCTGGAAAAAACCAGGAATCCAATATACACCTTTGCCGATTACCGTACGCTTATCTATTCATTCGCTTTGAAAGCTGGAACATCGGCTACTCATGTAAATATCAGCAGACAACAGGAAGTCGTTAAACTTAACAGAGATTCGAAGGAATTCTGTCTTGGGGTGATATTAACCGAGTAGAATTGACCGTTAAAAAAACCCAGGTGGCAGTTTTTTCTGAAAGAGTTAACGTTGCTGAACCGAACATAGTTATGTCGGGCACTCCGTTCCTCTAACATCGTCAGTCAATTTTCTGAGCAGTAATTTCGGGGCAAATACGTTTTGGCGTGATCATATTGTAAGCATAGCAAGAGAGCGTCTCAAAAGGTCGGAATATTATTTCAAACCTCAAAGCTTTACACTCCACAACAAGTGTTAATTCTGTTCAAAGCACATATTAGACTAACGATGGACTCTGCTCTTAAACATACATTGCATGTGTTGGATACTATTCAGAAATGAGCTGTTCGCCTGACTGAAGACCCAAAACTGACCAGCAACCTTGATTCCTTGGAACATCGAGGAACGGTGGGAACTTGAGCCTATTCTACAAGTACTTTCATGGAAAGTATTAGGTAGATGTGGCTTGGAATACGCGTCGCGCTAATACTTTACATCCGGATGAAGTTCAGCTTGCCACTCCTATTAAGAATCTTATTCCGTTGGAATGATTTGCCCTAGAGTGTGTTTGCCACCGAGTACAATTTACAGAGATTGAAGACCAACGTGAATCGCTTTTTGTGTGAAAATCATAAAAACTCATCCAGAATTGTTTTAAATATTTTTAAATAGTCTCTACTTTAATCGTGTTATAAATTCAATTTGATAACGCTGAGACGTTGGTGAATAATTACGTAAATAAATAGAACTGTTTTTGAGTTCCTCTCAGAACAATGTACGTTATATTATCACTATCTAATTGTAGATAACTCTTGGAAAAAGAGTATGTTATTATAATTGTAACCCGTTTATTACATACATACATAATTGGAAAAAAATTGAGTTGTAAAACTTATCTTACCTTGAATAGGCATCTTTCATTTCAACTTCAATAATTTCATCAGTTTGTTGCAAAAAGTGATTTATAAAATTCTGAGCTGTTTCCAACATTAGAAGGTAAATACTCTTAATTTTTGAACTAGTTAATGTTGGTGAAAGAGTGTTTCTCATTTCCTTCCATCGATCCCCTAAACAATGATAAAAGAAAATGACATAAGCATTGATATTTTATATCGAAATTAGTTATACTACGTAAGAAATATTTTTTAAGGTTATATACTTAGCAATTCGAACTTCAATTCATGCAATTTTGCCATTGTAACCATTAACTTGTGACACGGTGCATTTTCTTGATGAAAGAGCACTTTTTTTCTTGTTCAGGTTGGGGCCGTTTCTTTGCGATTTCTACCTTCAAACGCACCAATAACTTTATATAATATTGGTTATTGATGGTTTTTGCCTTGCCAATTGTTTCATGCGCATCCCAAAATACAGATTCCAAAACCTTCTCAGCCGACTGTTGTGTCTTTGGTCGCTTCGGGCGGCTTTCACCGCCTGCTGTCCACTCAGTTGACTGCCGATTTGATTCCGGTGTGTAGTGGTGGATCCATGTTTCATCCATTGTCACATATCACATGAAAAAATCCTTTTTATTGCGCTTAAACAGGTCCAAACATCTCTCAGATACATCAACACGTTGTTGTTTTTGGGCTACTGTGAGCAAACGCGGTACCCATTTCGAACAGAGCTTTCTGCCCAAATCTTCATGCAAAATATGACCAACACTTTCTTTTGAGATCTTTCGGATGTCAGATATCTCACGCAATTTCACTTTACGGTCATCCTAAACAATTTGATGATTTCCAGTATAACCATCTCATTTGTGCGTCCAGAGCGTTCAGCATCATTTGTATCTGTACGACCTCGTTTAAATTCAGCATACCAGTAAATGAGTGATTTTCCAGGGGCGTAACACTTATCAAGCCGTTGCTTTGCTTGAACGGTATTTTTTCCCCATCAAAAAACAGTGTTTAATCAACACACGAAATTCGAGTTTTTCCATTGTTTTGAAAATATCAAAAGTAGCGTCACTAAAATCACTGTAACTTGTAAACTAATCGTCGAAATGTCATGAAATTTTGACCCGTATCGTTTGAAGGTTGGTACTTCCTAAAAATCATATGGATTTCTAGAAGGGCGACATCTATGTGTCAGACCAAAAATTTTTCAGCCTACGTGTTAGTTTCATGTATTGTTTTACAATAAACAAAAAAATATAAAATAAAAACAGTTTTGTTTCGAAGTAGAGGATTATTATTTAATAATTTCACCCAGACTTTGCATCTTTGATATGAGATATGCTTGTTATAAACTGCTTTTCTGCATACACTAATGAAAAAATTTGTTGAAAGAAATTTACATTAAATAGAAAATTAAATCTATATCTATATATCTGGGTGTGCGTATAGATAATGATATATTAAACTGGTTAGATCAGTAGTGGTACATTCCATTCCATTTTAACAATTAGAAGCTAAATTAGCTGTGAAGTGGCAAAAAGGAAGTACTGAAAATGTCTCTTTTTAATGTCGTTACTGCTTCTTTTTTTCTCTCTGTTACACTCGTCTGTTGTCTTTCTCAAGAGACATATAGGTAAAAATGCAGTAGCTAACTTAAATAGAAACTAATTTTCGATACTTACAAACTCCTTTTTATTAACATTATATTTCAAGTAAAATTGAAAATAAACTTTTAGTTCAAAGATCTAAGAAATGAGATAGGAATATGAAAGACTATGGAATACTCCGTTTTGACTAGTTTTTGGAGTAGACTTAAAAGGTACTTAGACCGTCAGGAAGACATGTAGTGTTATTCTTCCACAAGCCACGTTTCTTAAGATGTAAGGATCGATTATACGAGCTTTAGACTATCGTAGTGTAAAATCACTTCAAATGCTTTTAGATATAAGATAGTCCAGTAATATATAATAGTATATAAATTGTTCTATCAGAAATATGTTAGTTCATTTCATAAAAAATTGCATATCTGAATATTTCGAATTATTTCAAAAACTTTTATTTATGCGATTTAAATTTATTATCATTATTAACCCTTTTGCAAAGTTGTGCAGTTTTGACGTGGTAAACCTTCATGTCTATACAGGAAGATCCAATGAGTTTGTAGGTACACCAATATTTTTCTTTTCTTATGCTTTCCTTTAAAACATTTGCAGAGATGAAGATGAAGGAGATGAACTGTATGAGCCTCCACCGCAGCCAGCCCCCCTTAGTGTTGACAGCCTAAAACACTTTTCATCACACACCCATACCCATTCTAGACAAGGTTCGTAATAATTTTTTCATTTATTTTTTTCATTAATTAAAAAAGCAAAAACAATGTTTCTGCAAAAAGAAATAGTTCGTATAAATTAAATAACATAAAAGCCACTTTTGTTTAAAATGTTCCTGTTTATTTTATTGATTTAGTTCGTAAAATGTACTGGGAGTCTAATAGCTTAGGCCCCTCCCAGTACAGTATATGGTCAAGGAGTGAAAATTATTTATTTATTTATTTTATATATTTATAACTGCGCCCAACACAAAGTAATTTATAGGACCTTATAAAGCAATCAGTTTATCCTGGTAATGCCACTTAGAAATTTGAGAAAAATCAACATTTTTTTATCTTAAATGATGTTTTAGGGTCTTAGAAATAAGGTACAAAGAATTTTATGAAGGTATGAAGGTTATAAGTGTGTATATTATCAAGTAGGCGTAATTGTCTCGCAGCGCTCTTCAAACTCTCCGAGAGTCTTTATGCTTCGCGCTGCTCGAATGACTGAACCTTTCTGAATATTGAAGAAATCTATTTATCTACAGAATTTAAGTTCATCTGGAATCTATCAGCACAACATTAATTTAGAAGGCCAGTTATATGACGCAGACATCGCAGATTAAAGATAGCTAGAAAATTTATATAACTCTATAACCTGTTTTTCTCAAAACTACATTTTTCAAACTGGCCGGAAACATAACTTCTTCATATTATCACCTATTTGAAATTTGACCTGTATCTTCAAAATTACATTATCTGGACGTTATAATTTGTCTTAAACTCTCTTTTTATAAACGATTTTTTACGTGATTTTTTGCGGAAAAATGAACTTTCTTCAAACATGTACCATTTTTTCGAAGAAATGCCCTTCCAACGGCAAGCCTTGGTTTGACCTAAAATGCAAAGAAGCTGTTGCTTCTAAACATCTTGCATACCGACAGTGGCGTGAAGATCCTAACACCATAAATCGTAACATATTTGTTCGTACCAGGAACAGATGCAAAGAAATTATCGACGAAACCAAGGAGGTACACAATCAACGGATTAGAAACAAACTTCTCGCTTGTCCCGGCAATTCCAGGTCTTTTTGGTCGGTCGCTAAGGCAGTTAGTCAAAATTTCACCAAATCCACCATACCGCCACTCACACGGCCAGATAATTCTATTGCAACGACACCTGTTGAGAAAGCGAACTTGTTGGCTGAACTCTTTGCTTCACATTCTACTGTCGATTTCCAAGGAAAAACACCACCTACTATTCCCATAGTGCAGTCAAGGATGCCCGATATTGTCTTCAGACAGCGTATCATAAAACGTATTTTGATGAAGCTAGACACCAAAAAGGCTTCAGGCGCTGACGGAATACCTGCCATAGTTCTCAAGAACTGTGCGAGGGAACTAACACCAGTTTTCTGTAGACTTTTCAACCTATCCTACAGAAAGGGAATATTTCCTTCCTGCTGGAAATGTGCCACAGTTCAGCCGATACCTAAAAAAGGCAAGAAGACCTTGCCAAATAACTACGACCAATCGCACTACTCTCAATAATATCGAAAGTCATGGAAAAGGCTATCAATCAGCATCTTCTAAAATATCTTGAAGGATTCAACATTATCAGTGATCACCAATATGGCTTTCGTAAAAATAGATCAACAGGAGATCTTCTGACTTGTGTGACACATGTTTGGAACAACGCAATTGAACACTTTGGAGAATCTCGAGCGGTTGCTCTTGACATATCCAAGGCATTTGACCGTGTTTGGCACGATGGGCTGTTGGCTAAGCTACGTTCTTATGGTATGTCTGAAAAGTTCTGTTTGTGGCTCTCATGTTTCCTCAGAGAGCGTTCTTTACGAGTGGCGGTTGACGGATTTCTTTCTAACACCTTCACTGTCAACGCCGGTGTGCCCCAAGGTTCCATACTGTCTCCTACTCTCTTCCTCATTTATATTAACGATCTGCTGGAAAAGACCGAGAATCCAATCTACAGCTTTGCAGATGACAGTACACTTATCTCTTCATTCACTTTGAACGCTCGGACATCGACTACTCAGACGAATATCCGCAGACAGCAGGAAGTCATTCAACTTAACAAAGACCTGGAACAAATTCTATCTTGGGGTGACAGTAACCAAGTGGAATTTAACGCTACAAAAACCCAGGCGGCAGTTTTTTCTAAAAAAGTTAACGTTGCAGAACCCGACATAGTTATGTCGGGGCACTCCATCCCTCTAACACCGTCACTCAATCTGTCAGGCGTTAATTTGGGAGCAAATATGTCCTGGCATGAACATGTTGCAGGCATAGCAAGAAGAGCTTCTCAAAAGTTGGGAATATTGTTTCGAACCAGAAAGCTCTACACTCCACAACTGTTAATTCTTTACAAAGCTCAAATTCGACCAACTATGGAATACTGCTCCCATGTTTGGAGCTCCGCTCCCAAACATACACTGCATTTGTTGGATTCTGTCCAGAGAAGAGCTATTCGTCTGATTGGACACCCGGAACTGACCGACGGCCTTGATTCGCTGGAACATCGAAGAACGGTTGGCGACTTGAGCCTATTCTACAAGTACTTTCATGGAAAGTGTTCGAAAGATGTGGCCCGTTTAATTCCTCCCAGAGCGGTGCATATTAGAAGTACACGTCGCGCTAATTCTTCACATCCGTATGAGGTTCAGCTTGTTACTCCTCGTACAACGCTTTTCAAGCAGTCTTTTATATGGAGAACATCATGCCTTTGGAATGGTTTACCCAGGACTGTGTTTCCCATCGAGTACAATCTGCAGCGATTCAAGAACAACGTGAATCGCTTTCTCCGCACACGTGTCGCTCCTGTAGCGCTTTAGGGACTTCCCTGTAGCACGTGTGCTGGACTCATAAAAAAAAAAAAAAAAAAAAAAAAAAAATTAAAAAATCCAATTTTTAAATTTTTCTATGTACTTCTCGAGAAAATCTTACGTAGAACTCAAAAACTTGGCACTTTGTTCCAGGTAAAAAATTGGACGAGAGATCTTACCGACCGCAAAGTACTATTTTTAAGATGCATCTTCCTTTACTGAGTACTGGTGCCGCCATTTTGTAAAAAAAATTGTTTAAAAAATTTGTAAATGTACTTTCAAGTATCTATAATAAATGCATTTGAGTAAATTTTGGATTGCGTTCACTATTATATATAAAAAAAGATATCCGGTCAAGTGTAAGTTGAACTTGCACAGTGTTCCGTACGTTGATTGCTTTTAAAATAAAAAATTTTGTTACGGTGGTATAAAATGATCAGTGACTTCACAAAACACCCTAAATGAGTTTTCAATAACGTTTGTTTCCAATCTTTACTGAAAACTGATGACCTTGATTTTTTTTTTTATATATATACCAGATAAATTATTAAAGGTAATGCACTCGTGATAATGTTCGTTCAATCTACACCCCGTGGAGAATATTCCAGAATTTTTTCAAGTACCTCCCGTAGTTTTATTTGAGGAACGTTATCATATGTTTTTTAGGATCAACATACAGCATGTGTATTTCCTTGTCTAATGCAGTCTTTTTCTCTTTCTGAGTAATACTGAAAAGGTGGTCAACTGTGGATCTCCCGGCCATAAATCCAGCGTATTCTTCTCTTTCTAGGTCACTATATTTATTTTCTATCTTTCTAGTCAGTATCTTCCCGTATATTCTTGAAATTGAGTTAGAAACAGTGATTCCCCGTTAGTGTCACCCTTATCTTTACTGCCTTTCTTGTTAATAGTGGAAATATAGTATTTTTTCCACTATTTTGGTATTTTAGCTCGATTAGTGCATTTGTGAAACATTTGAGTAAGATATTCAAATACCTTTTCTGTGTCGTGCTTTATAAGCTCAGGTGGTATGTTCCGGATCCCGCAGACTTCCCATTTTTTTTTAGCGTTTTTAAATATTTTTTTACCTCTATTGTTCTAATTCTAACTGGAGATGCTGTTGTTTCCAAAGTTATTGGTGAATGATTTCTTTTTTAGTATTTTGTCTTAATGATTTTAGTAGTCTGCAACTTTCTGTGGTTTTTCTTTCCCCAAGGCACTTGTTTAGTTTTATACAGTTCCTTTCCCGAGCTTTACTTTTCATTTTCATTTTTCGGACCTTCGTCCAGTTTGTAGCTTAGGTTTTGCTGGTAAGCTTTTCTTTTTAAGTCGATTTTTATTTCGGTTTCCTGGTCCCACCAATAGGGTAACTGTTTTCCTTTAGGTTTCCATTCATATGCATTTAGTTCCAATAACTGTCAAAATCAATCAGTGAATTTGCCCGACGTTTCGCCAAAATCTCATTTGGCTTTTGCTGGTACTCGATACTGCGATCTTGTTGCTGCCGCTCGAAGCTACCTGAGAAACCGAAGTGCGGTCACCGTCTTTTATGGGTCGGCGTCTACGCAGATTGTAGGTGGGCGGATCGGGAGTGTCTGTCCAGGCATCGGTGTTTGTCAGCTGAGTGCTCGTATCAGTGGTAATTACTGTTGCGTTCTCGATGTTTTGGTTATTCCTTGGTTTGGCTAGTACAGCCATGCTGCCAGCTCCATGTAGTGGAGATATTAAGTGCATTATCCCGCTTATTTAGCTGTTTATTCTTTTCGATTTCCAAGGCTTCTCTGACTGTGCGTGTTTTACCATCAACCAAAGTAGAGTCCTGTTACCGAATTTGAAAGGAGTTACAGCTAGGATTGGAAGAGTCCTAAGAAAACACAACATAGGTGTCTGTGTGTTTCGTATTTTATCAGGTACATTTCAGTCCCATTTAAAAGGCCCATTCGGAATTTTAAAAACTCTAATTTTTAAAGAGTTGATATTGAACTAAATTCCACTTTAAATCACCTAAATAATTTACACCCCAACATAAAATTCACACTTGAAAAGGAAACAGATAATAAAATAAATTTCTTAGATGTTACAATTTTGAGAAAAAGAAATAGACTAGAATTCGATATCTTCCGCAAACCAACCTTTTCCGATGTCACCATCCCAGCTGACTCAATACACCCTAACTCCCATAAACTGGCAGATCTATGATCCATAGAGCCTTCAATATCCCTCTTAGTAAAAATAATTTAAAAAAAGAACTGGACACAATCAAAAATATAGCACTCAATAACGGCTTCCAACCTAAAATAATTAATACCTTAATAAGCCGTAAACGAAAACAAATCACTTTCAGCTTAATCTACTCCGTAAAAGAATACCGAGAAAAGAAAACATTCACACCTCTGACATATTTTGGTCCCATCTCGGATAAAATATCCCAAGTTCTCACGACCGAAAAAACAAGAATAACTTTAAAACCCGCTCAAAAATTATCCAATATATTTTTTAATGCCAAAGATAAAACTAATAAATACAATAAATCAGGAGTTTATAAACTTAATTGTCAAGAGTGCAATAGCTGTTACGTAGGCCAAACGGGACGGAATTTCAAAACAAGATTCGCAGAACACAATGCCTCTTATAGGTTAAAAAATGAAAAATCACACTTTGCTAAACATTTCTTAGAAACAGACCATACTTTTCCCAACATCAATTGTTTACAAATACTCCATATGGCACCTAAAGGGTCAAAACTCAACTTCTTAGAATCCATAGAAATTTACAGACATTCAAAGAACCATAATAAAAATTTACTGAATAGTCAATTAGACATAGCAAATTCTGTTTTATTTCAACTGTTTTAACATATAATAGACCCACATCTGTTCATCATAAAAACATAAAATACCAAAAATCTGTTTCAGTCTTAGTTAAGCGTTTGACAGTGTAGTTGTACTACGAAATCGCGATAACGCAATTGTAAAATCTTTATAAATATATTTAGTGACAGTTAACAAAGTAATTAAGTAGTTTTATTGTCTAATTTTTAGATTTACTGGATGGTCAAAATTATTAAAATTAAATTGTTAAAAAGTATTACTGCCAAATTCTTCTACTATAATTGGACGTGATTAAGTGAGAGTTACATGGCTAGTTGTAGCGTCTATTATAGTAGTTATGATCTCGTCATTTTTAACTATTGCAAGTGATACTGGCATTTCGCATAATAATGTTTTTTAAGGTACTATTAGTCCCCTGTTTGTATTGATGTTTTAATTCTTATAACTGGTTCAAAACGTGCTGCCTTTTTTATTTTTTTGTTTATTAGAAGACAAGATCTTAATGCGACAAACAATTTTTAAATTAAAATCTTTAGTCATAGATACTTCTAATAGGTTAATGAATGTAAAGCACTCTATTTGTATAATATATTTTAATTTCTTTAATAGCATCATCTTCAAGTTCGATAGCAAATCTTGGCTCGCCGAAACCAGAGAAAAGACAAGCTAATTCTCCTTTACCTCCTCCACCTCCAAATACTTCTAATTTCGACGGTAATGTTGATAAGCTGCAAGTTATGCGAAACCTAGACGATCTGTATGCCAAAGTACATAAGAATAAAAAAGACGAGATAAGTGAAGACAGGTAAGCAAAAGACTGTAGTGTAGAATGAAGGAATACTTATGTATTTGTAATTATTTGTACCTACACATTTTATTTTTCGATAAAAGTGAGGCGAGGATAACTCTAAAGCATACTGCTGACAAACTATGAAGTTGTAAAATATTTATACTTGTGTGAGTTGATTAATCGAGATTTATAAATAAGGTTTGGCTAGGGATGTTTTCCGATAGTTCTGGCTGTGCAAAAATTCTGCAAAAACGATTAGCATCTCGAGAAAATTATGGAAAGTTGAAAATTCTAGATTATTTAATATGGTCTCATTTTTGTATACAAATGTATAAAACGAGAAATTATGCCTGACAAGAAAGGTCTATATTAGACATGTTACCACTTAGCAAATAGAACGTTCATATCGAACTAAATTTACATTTCGGAAAATCGCAGATACAAATGACGCTCCTATAAGCGAGACTTGCAAGACAAAATTATTGCAAACTAAAAATGGTTGTCCTTAAAAGTCAGTGTTTTAAATTAGTTTGCAGAAAATGAGATTTAAGTCTGATCTATATCAAGTTTTGATTTAAATCAAACTTAAAGTATAAATGAATCTAGCAGCAGTACTTAACAAGGAAACTGTATTTTATTTACTTTTATATGTTTAAACTCTTTGATAATTTTTATATGTATAGATTTTATAAACATGATATATTCACTATTCCTCCGACGAACGCAACTGATCTATTACACAGACGAATCAAAAACTTCTAGCGGAGTAGGCGCTGCCATATATGCAGAAAATCCCAAATGGGGCTTTAGTACTCCACTAGGCATAAGTACAACAATATTACAGGCAGTAATTCACACAATATGAGCATGAGCATTCACGAAAGTATTAAACGGGACTATCGTAACCAAGAAATATATATTCACTCAGACTATCAAGCTGCTCTAAAGGGTTTAGATGCCTATGAGGCGAACCTTAAGATACTATTGGAGTGTAAACGTGACCTGTTGGAACTATTCTTCAGTAAAAACAGGGTTAAACTACTGTGAGTTTCAGGATATTCGGGGATAAAAGGTGATGGAAAAGTGGACGAATTAGCAGGATTTGCAGTAACAAAACCATACAGGGTTCCAGAACCAGTGATTTGGTATACCAAAGCTAATTGTAAAAATGAAAATCAACAGATCGTCATATCAGTAACACCTCGCCAAAGACATGCGTGAGACATAATTGGCGACTTCTTAAAGAAACTGACTTCTTTTATTTAACAAGGGCCGAGACTAAATTTGTGAGACTGATTACCGACTACTGTCACCTGAGAAATCATTTACAAAAAATAGGTTTTCACAATGGCCCCACGATATGTGCGGCTTTAACTCAGAATAGAAAAACTGTTCGGAGATCAACATTGTGGTCATTAATGACCACATGAAGGACTTGGCCGAACGCTAATGAACCTTTTTAAAGGAGCGACGATAATATAACCAAGAGAGGGGAGCATAATAAGTCAAAAGGTTGGATTGTACAAATAACCACAATCGCTTACCCCGCCTGCTCACAACCAAACGACTTTTAAATTAACAAAGCAAAAATTCATCTAATACCATGACATATTCTCTAGAACAAACACAAGTATTAGTAGAAGTTAGAAAACCATTTACAAACCCGGTAAAGTCTGTTGTTGACGACGAAATTTTTCTGACTCAACTATCTCATTTGAAGAAGAGCCTCATAAGGGAAAGGGTTTCAAATACCATTGAACATATTCAAAGTTTTATCGCCTTAGAACTAAGTACCATCAATACTTTCTGTTAGAAAACTGTTCGCTAGTATTCGTTACCACCTTGTTAAAGTATTTAACTTCTGAATAAATGAAAAGCTAAAACTATATCCGCATCACATGCTTGAATTCTTGTTACATAATATTTACTCAACTTCTACAACATTAATCATCAATAATTAATATAACATCGGTTCTTTAAGACATTTAGGAGCAGCGCGATAGTAAAAAAGATTGCAAGGAAAGTATTTGATTTACGAGGATGGATTGAAAAGTTTGCGGCCTAGTCAAGAAAACGAAATAAAATACGTACAAAAATATTTTTATTTTTCGACGTAATCTTAACCTAGCTCTATACACTTCTTCCACCTGCTTTCCAAAGCTTCCACATTAGTTTGAAAAAAAGATTCCTTAAGGTATTCAAAATACTGGTTAACTGCAGCTTCGACTTCTTCATTTAATGAAAATTTCTGGCCACCGAGGTGTTTTTTTAGGTTTGGAAATAGATGAAAGTCCGAAGGTGCCAAATCAGGAGAATAAGCCGGGTGGGGTGGGGTAGCAATTCGAAACCACTTTCACGCATTTGAGCCATAGACCCAATAGACTTGTGAACGCGAGCGTTGTCCTCATGAAACAAAACTTTCTTTTCCAGTAATCCTGGGCGTTTCTCTTTAATTTCTTGACGTAAACGACGCAGAAAGGTGCAATAGTAAGTCGAGTTTATTGTTTCGCCTTTCGGAAGGTAGTGCACCATAATAATACCTTTAGCATCCCAAAAAACTGACACCATCACTTTTCCAGAAGACAGAATTGCCTTCGCTTTCTTTGGGGTCGGTTCATCAGATTTTTTCTACTGCTTGGATTGTTGTTTTAACTCTGGAGTATAGTGGTGAACCCAGGTTTCGTCTATTGTCACAAACCTGTTACGAAAATCTTGCGGATCAGCCTCAAACATCTCCAGTCGATTTTGTTTTCGTTCAACTGAAAGCAATCTGGGGACCCACCTAACGGAAACCTTAGAAAATCCGAGTTCGTTGGCAATGACGTTTTGTGTTCGTTCATACGAGATGCCTATAATGTCTGCAATCTCTCTGATAGTTTATCTACGGTCTTTCAATATGAGATCACACACTTTGCCGATGTTTTCTTCAGTCGTAGATGTCGTGGGTCGGCCGGAGCGAGGGTCATCTTCGATGCTCTTTCGTCCACATTTAAATACTGCAACCCATTTTTTCACAGTGGTATATGACGGAGCAGATTCCCCTAGTGTTGTTTTCATATCATCGTGGATCTCCTTTGGTGTTAATCTTTTTTTAAACAAATACTTGATGACGGCACGTTGTTCAGTTTTTTCCATTTTTCCAAAAACGCTGCACTTGGTCTCACTAAACTCGTTCTAACCTAAAAACCACAAATTCTACAGCAACAAAATTATACACTGTGACAACCAAAGAAAGTATGAACTTATTGAGAGTACTATAATAGAAATATTACAATTATTTTTTGGTGAGGCCGCGAACTTTTCAATCCATCCTCGTATTACCCAGGATTTTGTGGAGTGTAGGAATTTGGCATAGATTGATTATCAAAAGCCGTTCGCCATAATTTATTATATTACTTTGTTCTTCTTGAAGTGCCATATCCGATACAGACGTGGGGACCCTTCGCCTTTGCCTTTTTAAGTTTTTCAGTTTAATGCCGGTTCCGAACGGCCAATATTACTTTGTTATATATTTTAACAATAATTAGGAAGATTTTTTAAATAAAACTTGTCTTTCAGATTATCAGAAAAAGGCAGTTTAAACGAATCATTAAGGAATTCCTTAGTTTTAACAAAAGGAGAGGAGAGTGAAAAAACTGAGAAAAGGAGAGAACACAACTATGAAACTCTAAGAAAAACACCAAGAAATTTAAGTGATCCAGGTTATGAAAAAATAAAAGGTAACTGTTAATCAATTGCTTTATTTTTCTGCAACCGTTAGAAAAAGTGTTTAAAAAACACTACTAAATACTCTTGACCAGTATTTCTTTCTCACAGAACGTTCATATCCTTGCAAACTGAGGCAATCAGACATATCACATTTCAAACGCTTTTGTAAACTATGTTGTGATGTAATGATGTAACTGATGTTAAGGTATTTCGTGCGAGAAGATAGAGAGAGCATTATGTTAGAGAAAGACGGGAAATAATTTGGTTTTCGGGATATAACAAATGTGGCAACGTAGCTTCTTGCTTACTTCCTGCCGCATGCAATCACGTGTTATTTATTTTTATTCAGTATTGATATATATATGTATATATATATATATATATATATATATATATATATATTAATTAAAACGATATACATATATATATATATATATATATATATATATATATATATATATATATATATATATATATATATATATATATATATATATATATATATACACACACACACTCCTGAACAAAATTAACGCAACAATATATTAAATCATACAAATCTCTATAACGAATTAATTTTAATAATTTTTTATGAAGATTGGTTACACTAAAGGTAGAAAAAACTTATTCGGATACTTTAAAAATGAATTAGCTACCAAATTTCTCTATAAGATTCGAATTAAAATTATTCTTAAGACCTAATAACAAAATCGTTGAAATTATGTAATAATGAAAAAAATAAACTGGGACACTAGTAGCAAAATTAATGGTGTAACTGGGACACTAGTAGCGTGTGTTGCCTCCTCTACTTCGGATGACAGCGTTTATGCGCCTAGGCATGCTTCTAATTAAATTTTGAATAAAATCTTGAGGAATTTGCTCCCATTCTGTGATAACTGCATTTTCAAGTTCCCTCAGGTTTCTAGGTGCAGGTATATGACGTTTCACATTTTTCTTAAGGTGATCCCATACATGTTCTATCGGATTCAGATCCGGGCTTTTTGGTGGCCATTGCATAATCGGTATATCGACTTGATTAAGATAATTGAGTACCTCCCTAGCCACGTGAGGTCGAGCGTTGTCTAGCATAAACAGGAAATTGGGCCCCACAAAATGACCGAAAGGCATCACATGTTCTATTACAATATTCTCCAGATAGTAGTCAGCATTCATGGATCTCGTACGGACAGGAACTAACTCTGTGCGAGCATCAAAGCATATGCCTCCCCAGAACATAACAGAGTCACCGCCGAATGGAATCCTTGCAGAGATATTGCAAGGAGCAAACCTCTCTCCTGGTCTTCACCATACTCGCTCACGACCATCTGGATGTTTTAGGCTAACCCTAGTTTCATCTGTGAAGAAAACTTGTTTCCAATCATCCACAGACCAGTTTTCGTGATTTCGAGCAAAACGTAACCTGGCAACTCTGTTCTCTCTAGTAAGCAAGGGCGTAGTGGCTGGTCTCCTACTGTTTAATCCAGCTTCATTTAACCGTCTTCTAACTGTTTTAGAAGAGATTGTGACATTGCGAACAGCTTCTAGTTTGTTTCTTATTATAGAAGTCCTGTTTCTTAAAGCATATTGTCTTATAAAACATTCATCTAGGTCGCTAGTGCATCGTTTTCGCCCATACCCTAGCCTTCTAGAATAAGTTCCTACTTCATTCAAGCGTCTTACCATACGACTTATTGTGGAACGATGTTTGCCTAACAAATTGGCAACATAACTCTGACAATATCCCTCGTCCAATAAAACTGAGGCTCGCACTACTTCGTGTTCAGTTAAATTCCTTGTTCGATTCATTTATCTAATTCTTCGGAGTCAAAAATAAAACAGTCTACCACAAAAACGTATTACTTTGAAAAAGGGAACTATTTATAAGCTTACTTTTATAGAAAATCTATCGCATTATTACAGAAAATTGTTTATCTTCTAAAAAATTCTTTAAAACTGTAAATCTAAACGAATTGTTTTGATTTCTGTCATGAACAACGAAACAAAATATGCATAGCCTACTATTCAAATACTCGATAAACTTTAAAACTGACATAAGAAAAAGATAAATTAATTTTCAGATTGTTGCGTTAATTTTGTCCAGGAGTTTATATATATATATATATATATATATATATATATATATATATATATATATATATATATATATATATATATATATACATATATATATACATACATACATACATACATACATATATATATATATATATATATATATATATATATATATATATATATATATATATATATATATATATTGTGTTTTTTTTTACTTTTTAATGCACATATGACAACAAAAATTGTAAAAAACGCATACTTTTGATCGAATAAAAAGTTTGGATTCCTATCTTTTACATGTTAAATATCTAAAACTTTTACGGTTAATTATAGCAATACAGCGTGGTAGTGAATGCATGATGCTAAAAATCTATTATTTCTCAAAATTTCAAACAAAACTGCTTTTAACAGTCACTTATAAGAAATACCTTAAATTATATATCTTATATATTTGATGCAGTCACAGAAAAAATGTGGTGTTCAATATTTCTAAACAACACTTTTCAGATACATATGACACGAAAGTGTTATTTTCAATACTTACAATTTTTAATCAAATATAATTATTTTCTGTAACAATAATCATGTTCACTTCTTTTTTTGGGAGTAAAAAGTCGTAAGATAATGTTGTACAATTGTAAAACTTTGAGAGGCCTGGGGTAATTTTCTACAACTTCAAAAATTTGACAAAACAAGGAAAAACTTATTTAAATTTAATTAAATGGACTTGAAGTAGGTTTGCCAATAGTTTAGAGATTAAAAGGTTTTTAAACGTTAATGTGATTCAAACATCGATTTTAGAAGCTTTTCAACTCTGATCATTTTACTAAACAATACCCAAATATGGTAAAAAACATAGGCTACCCTATCAGGTTTTGAAAATTGTATGCTATATGAATATTTTTTCCATACCAAGGTATTGAAAATGGTAAAATTTACGCATACTAAATATAAGCCCACATAAATCTTGGAATTCCTGAACCTATTAAAGTATTTTTTCTCTTCATTTCCTGAAACTAAACCTAATGCTATATAGCAAAGAGGCTACTCCATTTGTAGTGAATTTTGTAATATCCGAAATGGAAAAAAATCGTATACAAAATATTCAAGACTTACATAGAGCATAATTTAAGTTTTTAAAATAATTTGCAGAATAACTTCCCTACATTTTTTTTTCTCTTTATTGATTTAAAGTAGGAAACACTTGGTAAAAATTCGTAATTTAGAAACATTAACAAGCCGCCATTTGAAACTGTTAGTAACTAGTTCAAATTTTTTTGATGATTTTTGATACTTGACATACAGACTAACTAAAAATAACCAAAAAATCGCACTCGAGAACCTCTAATAAAAAAAACGATATAAAAGCAAAAAAAACATGTTTTTTTTTTTTAGAAAATTTTTAAACTTCAATATCTCGAAAACGGTTAAGTTTAGGACATCATGTCATAGAGTCAAATCGGTCAGAAACGATCTAAACTATAACGTCCTTAATTGTCTAGGACGACTTTCCCTGTAACCCTGTATACGATATTCTAAAAAAGTAGTAGATTCTCCATTTTTTTAAATGGTACATGGTACATGGTATATTTTGTAATATTCGGATTCTAGGTCGATTTTTGGACATATCTTATGTGAAATTTTCTCTTAAATATATAGTTAGTGTTCAACATGTTTCGCTATCACTGTAGCTTTATCAAGAGAGATAAAGCTACAGTAATAGTGAAACATGTTCAAATATTAAAATAAATGTGGAGTTTACAAGTAAACGAAAAAAAAAATTGTTGTTTTACTGTTCACTTAAGCTTAATGGATCTCCACCAAGTATCGGTCAAAACAATCCAGTTTAATGAAACACCCAATATAGGTCAGGTAAATTCAATTAAGTAACTGTTATATTTAAATTTTCAATATCCTGTGCATTTATGAGGGTAATGCAGTGAAGTCCTGATGTTTTTTAGTGTTCCGTACGGAACACTTATAAGATCACTTCGGTGTCTGTCCGTCTGTCTGTCTGTCCGTCTGTCACACCCGATTTTCTCCGAAACTATTTGTCATAGAAAGTTGAAATTTGGTAATAATATAGGAATTGATGGCCTCATCATAACCATGTAGTTTTGAAAGTTAAATTTTGACTTGAGTGGTTAGTTTTGGGGGGTGAAATCGGAAGTGAAAAAAAAAAATTTTTTTACTAGGTAATCGAGTGTGGTGTCAAATGAAAGCTTGTGAAAACACGAGTAAAAAAAATATATATATAATGTAATACTTGCACGCACTTTTCTTTGTATTATTTTTAAAAAATCGCGAAAAATTTATCTGGTATATAAAAAAAAACAAAAATTTCAAGGTCATCAATTTTCAGTAATGATTGTAAACAAACTTTGTTGAAAACTCATTTGGGGTGTGTTTTGTGAAGTCACTGATCGTTTTATACCTCCGTAACAAAATTTTTTATTTTAAAAGCAATCAACGTACGGAACATTAATTGCGCAAGTTCAACTTGCACTTGACCGGTTATTTTTGAAATACTGACATCCCATTTACACTTTAAGAAGCAATATCATAAACAAGTACACCTTAGAGCAAAATGATTTTATGTTCTTATTTTAGTTTTCCATTTTTTATTAATAAAAATAAAAGTAGGGAATTTTCCATTCGATCGAAAATAATGTTCATGGTAATCTGGAAGTTAATATTTTTAGATAAACAATGCAAGACTAATATAGGAGTAAAGTTTATGGAGTTTGCGGCCGGTTCTAGGTGAAACATCTTAATATTTATACTATTGAAATAAAATACTGTTTCACTGAATTTATTTAGATCACTATGACACGCGTGCGTTAAAAACTCGTGCGCACTTGTTTATTTATGCACATCATTGCTGTAAAAATTATCATACTGACCTGAATTTTCGATATGATACTCGTAAATGTATAAGCCGACATTGATCATTTTGACCAATTATTTAATTAATATTGAAATTTTTGAGTGTAAAGTTTATTCATTGTTAATAACAAATTACACAGACAATTTTATCACACGACTATATCCGTAACAGGGGTAAAAGCCTAAAGGGTGTTTCTACGCAACAATCAACTTGATTTGTTAATTATTAACAGAAAAACGACGAGTTGATTATTGCGTTGTAAATTGATTTTGTCCGTCGATCGAAGTGTTCACAACGTTATCCTCTCTCCTGCCTATTAAGGAAACAGAGGTAAGCGTAGAGGCAGTTATGCAATCCGGTGCCTTAACTGGAAAAATCAAAGTAATTATAATTCGGTATAGGTAGTTATTCCTTGGATTTTAAACAAAAATACATTTGTTGCTAATTTTTTTTTTTTATTTTTACATGTTTAATCTTATATTATTTATGTTCACTAGATTACGAACCTGGTTATGCCAGTATAAATGGACCTGAGAGTTTAGCGAGTTCTTCTGATCCAGGATATGAGGTTCTTAGAAACAGAGCACCATCAGAAAACGACCCCAACTATGAACAATTAAGACACAGAAGTTCAAATGCAAGTGATATTGGTTATTCAAAAATACAGGAAAAAATTATTGATGGGTATTCTGTTATTAATAAAAAGAAAAAGTTGGAGATTCCCAAGGTAAAGTATCTAAATAAGTCGCAAGCATACACCTAAAACATATTAAGCGCTAACTATCATTAATTTTGCCGAACATATACTTATTATAAAGATAACATTGGTCTCCAACCTGATGTAAATAGATCTAGTTAAATATAAACAGTTGAATGCACAATGTAAACAATGAAAGAAACAATTTTTTTGGCACAAATCGTTTTATTGTTTCTAAAAATATTCGCCTTTGAGATTTATACACTTTTGCCCGCGTTCAGACCAATTTTCGAAACATTTTTTCCACTCTGAAATTAGTACCTCAACAACGGAAAGTCGTTAGGCGATAAATCAGGTGAATATGGACAATGAGACATTAATTGGATGTTTTTCTCCGTCAAATAATCCATCTATGTTGGGAATGTGGGATCTTTGGCACAATGACACTACTCAGTATATTTCACCATTACACCAAACACTTTAGTTTTGCGCTCGATGCGCGTTTTGCTAACCCCGTTAGCTTCATCAGGAGCGATGATTGACTAAAGGTAAACTACAAATCTACCATATTCATACTTAATCTAACACCTCAGATACTCAGGTGGAACTAATAGTATAGGCGAGGCCATCAGTTCCGGACAAGTAACCAGTAGATGAGACTATAAGGAATAGGCCCTCTGTCTTTATTTAAACTACTTTTACATTTTATAATTTCCATACTTTCGTACACGTTCAACAATTTCCTATTAGATACATTTTTAATTAATCTTAGATTACACAAGCCTGCAAAAAAAAAAATTGAGAGCTGTTTTGGTTTTTTTGCGTAATTCTTATGTTTTTGGGTGTACTGAATCCGAAAATGACTTTCATTTTGTCATTGAACGTCACGTTTTCTGACAATGTAGGTATCTATGTTAAACAAGTTATCATCTTAAAATAAAAGATAAAAGACTAAAAAAAATTTTTAAATTTATAATTGCGTAACAAAACTTATTTTTTTATCTAAAATACATTCATTAGCAAGCACTAAACACATTTCTTTTTCCCAGTGAGACTCCTTTTGTTACATTTTCGCTTGTAGGAAACATCTGGAAAGTCTCTCTGAAGCGTCCAACAGTAGTCTGCCAACATTGAGACGCTCCATCTTCCCTGGTATCTTTTTTCCATCTCCTTAATATCTTGGTGAAAGCGTTCACCTTGCTCTTCACTCAGATCTCCTAAATTTTCTGGAAAGTAGTCGAGGTGGGAATGAAGAAAATGTACTTTTAAACTCATTAGGCAGCCTAAAGCTTGAAATGCTTTTAACATTCTTTTGACGATTTGTTTGTAGTTAGGGTCTTTGTTATTGCCTAAATATTTCTCTATGACCTCTTTAAAGGCAATCCACCCTTCTCTTTGAGGATCCGGCATGGTTGTGATGAATTGTGGATCAGCCATAAGCCGTCTAATATCTGGTCCAACGAAAACACCTTCCTTCAACTTTGCCTCCGAGAGGCCTGGAAACTTTGATATTAAGTATTTGAAGCAATTTCCATCTCTTGGAAGTGACTTTACAAATTGCTTCATCAATCCCAGCTTTATATGAAGCGGTGGTAGAAGAACTTTATGAGGAGGCACCAAAGTTTCATGCAGGCGTTCTTTTCGTCAACTTTAAGCTCCCTCGGAGACCAACACTTTTTGGTCCAGTGATTTGCTCGGTCTCTACTATCCCATAGACACAAAAAGCAAGGGAATTTGGTAAACCCAGATTGTTGTCCGAGCAACATGCCCAAGATTTTTAAATCACCGCACACTTGCCAACCGTGGTCTTTACATTTTAATTTGCAAAGAACCAATTCCAAGTTCTTGTAGGTTTCCTTGAGGTGTACGGAATGACCGATAGGAATGGAAGCATAGAAACCGCCATTGTGAAGCAGAACTTCTTTAAGGCTTCTTTTTGAAGAATCTATGAAAATACGCCACTGTGCTGAGTCGTATGAGATCTTAAATGTATCCATCAAACCTTCAATATTGGTACAATAAACCAACTCGTCCTCTTGGGCAAAGTAGGAAGTGAACTGCTTCTCACGATATCTAAACCAGGAGGAAGACACTCCCGGCAAAAGTAAGTTTCTGCTTTTGAACCTTAATCCAAGCAACTCAGCAGCGTTTTTGGGAAGATTCAAGTCGCTTACCAAATCATTTAGCTCGCCCTGGGAAAACAATTTCGGACTGCTAACATCTTCAAATTGAAAACTTGACTTGTCATCGGGTTCAGGTACAGCACCATCTTCGTCAGAACTTGGAATCTCTTCCAAGGTAGCAGGGGCCTTGGGCACTGGTATTTCGGTCCCATGAGGGATGGGACGAATAGCTGATTGCAGATTGGGGTATGAAATGGACTGCTTCCATTTTGAATTATACCCTTTTACATTACACGAACAAAAGTAACAATCATCACTATGGTTCTTTTGCTCGCGCCATACCATAGGAATTGCATATCGGAAAGCTTTTTTCTTGCCCGTAAACCAATTTCGAAGGTCTTCAACACATCGTTTGCAGACTTTATGAGGTGCCCAAACTTTATCCTGATCTCCAAGTTTTAAGCCAAAATACGTGAAGTATACTTTTTTTACAAAGTCCGTAATATTAAGTTGTTGCTTTAATACCATATATTCGCCACAAATATAACAGAAACTGTCAGACGAATTCACACACTTCCGCACAGATGACATTGCACTATATTGAAGCAAGATCTATAAAACAATGACGAGTTCACACGTAATTGTACCGCGCCATTTTCTACACTATCGGAGCGCGCACTTTCTGGTTACAACGTTTATGTTTGTTAATTTAGCTCACACAGGGCGTTCTTTATTTAGAAAGTAATGATAGTTATGGCCTGTATACATTTAAAAACAGTAATCAAAATAAAATTGTACCTATTTATTTATGACTTCAAGTTAGCCCAAAAAAACCCTTTTTTATAATAAAATTTTGCGTTTTGCAAAATAACCTGACGTTCTGGAATTTTTTAAGTATTTTCTTAGTTTTGAGAACACCTAAATACATAGAAATCAGTTGAAAACATCCAGACAGCATTTTTGTTGCAGACCTGTGTTATCTAATGTTACAGTATGATCAGCTTCAAGGGCATGTTCGGCAATACTAAACTTTTCTGTTTTACTGTATTTTAAATGTGCTAAATGTTCTTTAAATCATGTTTTAATTAACCTTTTAGTTTGCCCAACATACTTTTTGTCGCAATCATTACAACTAATTTCTTAAATTCCACTTTTCTCAAAATGAGGAATCTTATCTGATGACTTATAGACTAAGGTGAAGCCTACCTTATTAAATACCTTATTGAGCCCCCTGCTATATTTCGGATTATATGGTATGGAGACATACTTGGTCTCGCCTGTAAAAAACACGCGACGAAATTAAGACCGACAATTTCGAGACTATTTGAACGATTTCGTTGAAATTTTGCACACATCTCAATAATAGTATTATCTTGTATTTGAACGTAAATATTTTTAAAAATCATTAAAACAAAAGTATTTTTATGGCAAAATAACCCAAACATTTTTTAAAAGCAATTTGCAGAATTGCTATTTTTTTTTCATTTTTCTGAGGTTGGCATATCGTCTAAATGTTAATAATAATTTTTTAAAAAAACTCGTTTGTTTCAGATCAAATGTGTTAATTTTAGTCAAATCATACCTAAAATTCCATTAAAGTTACACCTTTACATAAAAAATACCATAAAAATTCCTTTAAAACCTATCTTGATAATACTGTCCATACAAATACGAGGCTGGTTTGAAAAGTCCGTGCAAAAATAAAAACTACTTATGTGTTTGGGGTAAACCTTTTTTATTTTTCGACATAGTCTCCTTTTAGGCTTATACACTTCGTCCAACGATATTCCAGTTTGTTGATCCCTTCCGAATAATAGGAATTGTCCAAGTCTGCAAAATATCCATTAGCCATTTCTTCAAATTGGAGAACAAATAGTAGTCCGAGGGAGCCAAGTCTGGAGAATAGGGGAGATGTGAAACGAGTTGGAATCCTATTTCCATTAATTTTGCGACCACAACTGCTGAGGTGTGTGCTGGTGCGTTGTCGTGATGGAAAAGGACTTTCTTGTGGGCCAATCGCGGGCGTTTTTCTTGCAGCTCGGTTTTCAAACGGTCCAATAACGATGAATAATATTCACCTGTAATAGTTTTACCCTTTTCCAGATAGTCGATGAGGATTATCCCTTGCGAATCCCAAAAGACAGTCGCCATAACCTTTCCGGCCGAAGGAACGGTCTTTGCCTTTTTTGGTGCAGATTCCCCCTTGGTAACCTATTGTTTAGATTGTTGTTTGGTCTCAGGAGTATAGTAATTTATCCATGTTTCATCCACAGTGACGAAACGACGCTTAAAGTCCTCCGGCTTCTTCTGGAACAGCTGCAAACCATCCTCGCAACACTTCACACGATTCCGTTTTAGGTCAAGCGTGAGCAATCGCGGCACCCATCTTGCGGATAGCTTTCTCATGTCCAAATGTTTATGCAAAATATTATGTACCCGTTCGGTCGAGATGCCCACAGCACTAGCAATCTGATGCACCTTAACTCTTCTGTCATCCATCGCCATATCATGGATTTGATCAATGATTTCTGGAGTCGTAACCTCCACAGGCCGTCCAGAACGTTCAGCGTCACTTGTGCCCATATGGCCAGTCCGAAAATTTTGAAACCACTTATAAACTGTTCTAATCGAAGGTGCAGAGTCACCATAATGTTTATCAAGCTTCTCTCTAGTCTCCTGAGGCGTTTTGCCTTTCATAAAGTAATGTTTAATCACCACACGAAATTCTTTTTCGTCCATTTCTTGAAAATCACTCGACTTCCTTGATTCACACGAATGCCAAACACAAAGAAATAGACCAATATGGCTGAAACTTGGTGTGCGTTCATTCAAGAGATGCTACTAACTAAACATGACCTCGATACGCGCCGGTGGTGCCATCTCTCGGACTTTGCACGGACTTTTCAAACCAGCCTCGTATATATATATATATAATATATATATATATATATATATATATATATATATATATATATATATATATATATATATATAATGTAATACTTGCGCACACTTTTCTTGTATTATTTTTAAAAAAATCGCTGTCCTCCCCGTTATCTCGAAAAGTACTGATCAAAAAAACTGGGAAATCATTCTGGAATATTCTCCACGGGGTTTAGATTGAATGAACATTATCACGAGTGCATTACCTTTAATTATTTATCTGGTATATAAAAAAAACAAAAATTTCAAGGTTTCAGTAAAGATTGGAAACAAACTTTGTTGAAAACTCATTTGAGGTGGGTTTTGTGAAGTCACTGATCATTTTATTCCTCCATAACAAAATTTTTTATTTTAAAAGTAATCAACGTACGGAACACTAATTGCGCTAGTTCAATTTGCACTTGACCGATTTTTTTTTTATTTTATGATCTATACTTCAATATTCTCAAAAAATCAATTTATTAACGTTTTTAACATTTTTTCAGGATGCACTCGAGCCGCTAGAGGATCCAAATTATGAAAGCGTCTCTAACGAAACGAGTGAACCCAACTACGCGGCTGTCAAATCAAGTGGCAGCGACATCGATCAAAATTACGAATGCGTCAGTCAATCTGATCTCAACTATGAAAGTGTAAAAGACTTAAAAACTCCTTATAAAAAACTAGAAGAAGATTCAAGTAGAACTAATTCAGAAATCTCGGCTTATGAAAAAATCAAAAGTAATGTTTCGACTGACAGTTCAAATAGTTTTAGTAGGACTACGGAGAGTGAACCGCCTTATGAGCGGTTACTTAATGATGTTGATAGTGATATACCTGGATATGAAAAAGTGGGGAGGGTGAAAGAGGGTAATAGTTCTGGTAGTTCGGGAAATGAAATTTATCCAATCCAAAATGAAATAGTTGAAAGTGACATATCGGCTTATATACATGAAGAAGATGCCGTAGTTCAGGTATAAGGCATTTTAGGCGCTAATCTAGTCACGAAATTTGCTGACTAGGTACCATTTTCATATAAAATTTACAAATTGGTCATAGTACTGAAAAACATTGTTTTAATTTATCTGATTTGTTTTAGTAGTTAGTTATATTTGTCATTGTTATATAATCTTTTAAGTTTTGGATTTGTTAATTTTAAATAAGTTAGTAATTCAAATCGATAATAGGCTTAATTACTTTAGTAAGCCAAACAACGCAAAAAATTATTTTTATTTTAAACTAAAAAAAACTTTGATATCACTGGATGGCTAAATGTAGGCTTTAATACAATAACAAAAACAACTAAGTGGACTACTATCTGTACATTTTGTGTTTTGTTTGGTAAACATTTAAAAACCTATTAAAACACAATTATTACTGTTATCAAAATATTTCTCAATTTCTCTACAATTTTGAAAACTTAGGTGCATTGTGCTACTGCAGTTGATGTATAGTATATATTATATCGACTAGTGACATTCGTATTTTGTACTCGCTGTCTCCTAAGAAGATTCTTATTCACACGAGTCGAAAATAAGATCCTTATTCGCGTAGCACATTAATAAGATCCTTATTCGCGTCGCGCGTTCATATGATCCTTATTTGCGACACGCGTTAATAAGGTCCTTATTCCCGACGTGCGCTAATAAGAACAAAATGAACATTAATAACCCCTATTAGGGTCAGGTAAAATCGGAAAAGCGGCGCCGCACAGATGATAAGAGGATACACCTTCTCCATTCTAAGTTCATACAATTTTCTACAAATGCACCTTTTTAAAATTAAAGTGTTATCTCACCAGACACCATGTAAAAATATTATCATTTCATTATTATTTGACTAAATTAATTAAATCAATATTTCAGTAACACAAATTTATTAATGAAAATTTACTTACTTATACATAATAAATAATTATAGTTATAAATCATAGTTATAATAATATAATAGTTATAAATAATTATAGCGATATCTATTAAGTATATTGGAAAAATCACCCGCCTTATTTAAATTTAAAATTTTTTAAGCGAATGCAGAACCTTAAAGTGAATTAAAATCTTTGTTGGGAGATTTTGATTTTTAAAAAAAAACTTTCATTGTTCTGCACTGGTTTGTACCTATATTTATAAACTTTATTCTGTTTGCTTTGCAGAACTATATCTTAGATAAAGGAAATCTTAATAAGTACTTTTTATGCAATTATACACATTGTTAGAATTTAACTAATGATAATATTTTATTTATTATAAATATTTTATTTATTTTAAAAAATTGTTTTAAATAGTTTAGTTTAATTGGTAAAAAGATTATTGCTATGAGATAAATATTTTTTTTCTTTTCCATAAATTTTATTTTTCACTAATGCAATAAGGTACAGAGTTTTATAAATTGTAACAAAAAATTAATAAAATTTATGGTATAAATAATACATTTTCTACAAAAAATCAAGAATATTTTAATTGTAATTTTATACACATGTTCAAACATGTTTTATAAATTGAAATGAAATAGATCACTCTAATTTAATTATAAATATGTACACATTGGAAAAATATAAAAGTAATTGATAAAATAGATCATAATTTTTAAAAAAATGATTAAGCAAAAAATAAAATGAACATTTGATAGATGTAGAGACAGAAGTCATATTAGTCAAGTCATTTTTTATTCAAATCTTTTGCTAAACTGTCATTTGATTTTGATGTATTCAGTACATGTTTTGCTTTTTTCTTGCTCAATGAAGTTAAAAAATTTTCAAAACGTAAGCAATCTTTGATAAGAAAAAAGCGTATCAAGAAGATTGGATTTGAAGATATGACACTGAATACCGCAACTAAGAAGCATACAGAGAAAGTTCCTACTACTAAAAATAATATGAGTAAAATAGATGGGTTGCATTCTGGGAATTATAATTTATATTACATATAAATATACCTAATAGATATTGCTCTAATTATAACTATAATTATTTATTAACTAATTATTTATAACTAATTATTTATTATGGATAAGTAATGTAACTTTTTCAAGTAAATTTTCATTAATAAAGTTGAGTTATTGAAATATTGAGTTTATCAAATCAAAAAAAAAAAAATTGATTTATTCAAATAATAATATAATGATAATATTTTTACACAGTGTCTTGTGAAATAACAGTTTAATTTTAAAAAGGAGCCTGTGTACAAAATTTTATGTTCTTAGAATGGAGAAGGTGCGTTGCTTTATCCCCTGTGCGGCGCCGCTTTTCCGATTTTACCGAATAATACCAATTTCCGAATGTTAACCTCGCCCAAATAAGGATTTTAATAATATTCATTTTGAATAAGGATCTTATTAGCGCACATCGGCAATAAGGTTCGTATGTACTCACGACGCGAATAAGGATCATATGAACGCGAGACGCGAATAAGGATCTTATTAAGGTGCTACGCGAATAAGGATCTTCTTCTTAGGAGACAGCGATATGCATATAGTCCAGAGAGTAGTTGATTTGACACTTTTTATATCAATTTTTCCGCAAATGTGAATATTTGAGTTTTTTTACTTGCTGCAATGAAATCCCTAAAAAGCGATTGATATTGCTCTGAAACCACTCTAAATTAAACTCGTAAAAACATAGTCATGGGCAAATCATTTCAAAGGGCTGAGATTCTCCACATAAAAGGTCACTTGAGGAGGGTTGTATGAGGAGTCACAAGCTGAAACTTATACTGATGTGATGTGTATTCCTGTCATTCACCGCTCTGGGAGACGAATTAAGCGGGCCATATTCACTTTTCAGAAAATACACAAGTCGCCAACCGTTTTTTGATGTTCCAAGGAATCAAAATTGCTTCTGAATAGAATCCAACAAATGCAGTGTATGTTTGGGAGTAGAGCTTCAAACATGGGAGCAGTATTCCATCATTGGTCGAATTTGAGCTTTGTACTGAATCAAAAGTTGTGGGGTGTAAAGCCTTCTAGTCCAAAATATTATTTCCAGCTTCTGAGAAGCTCTTTGCTAAGCATGCCACGTGGTCATTCCAAGACATATTTGCTCCCAAGTTACCGCCCAGCAAATTGAGTAACGATGCTAGAGAAATGGAGTGTCCCGACATAACTACGTCTTCCAGATCGGAAAAATAATGTTTGTTTCGATGCGATGAACTCATTTAGTCTTTTTTGATCTGTTCAATTTGTGCTGTAGATATAGAAGTATGTGGTAATCCTAAGGAAGCAAGTCTGGAGAGACCGCAGAATAAGGAATATGTCCTAGCCACAATCTGAGATGGTTCCCGGGGTCTTTTTCAGTTAGTGAGATCTTTCTTCAAGAACGTTAAACTCGTGTCAGTTTTAATGTTTCTTTGTAAAAATTATCACACGATTAATTAAGAAGAAAATATTAGCATATTTGATTTTTCCTGTTATGTTTTATATTCTCCATTAATTTATTGTACCTAAATCAAAGATTTTTTTAATGCTGTTTACAGTTCGAAATTGTACAGGATTTAAATGAACCACACTGACTTTAATGTACATTCCACAAATGTAAATTTTGTGACTTGTTTCTTTATTAGGTACTATAATTTTATTTGTGTTATGCGATTGTACATACGTTGATAGAAGGCAAAATAAAGTAAAACGTAAATAAATAATTATTATGATCGCAATAAGAGCAAACAAAATTAAGAAATGCCTACTATAAATAAAGGTAAACTAAGTTGATTTTTAGATATAGTATTGAAAATAATATTTTTTTCATGAGGATTTTTTAATGATAATATGTAATATAACAATTATTTTGCTAGAGTGGGGTAATCACTTAATGTTTTTTCGTTGGTATACATAGAATTTATAGTATTAGTTGACTGGAAGTCTGTGTCTCAACGAACTATATATAACAATCTGTGATTTTAAATTATTAATGTAAGAAGTGATGAAAATACTTAGAGGTTCTTTTATTTTTGTATCTTTCAAAAAATATGGAACATAATGTTAGTCCTTGGTGTAAGAAGGTGTTAACTTGCTTTTCACAACGGCCTCATTTGATATTATCCTCAAAAGTATGGTCCGCCTTATAACCAACTGCTATATGTTAACATGAAAGAAATAATTAGACTTAAAATATTCAGCTTTTTTTTAAACTCGATTATAGTAGAAAAATTGTAACAAATCTTTTTTCTGTATAAATAATTTGTTTAAAAATTTTAATTGTTACGTACGTGGTTATAATTATTGTTGCTTTTGCTAAGTTGCAAGTGTAACACTTTAATTTTATTTTAAAAAAATTTTATCTTCTGAAATTCTTGTAATTTTCTACGTTCTTTCACCAACGACTTTAATTATTAGTTAGTTTTACTTATTTATTATTTTCCTTTCGATAAGTTTAATACAACTTGTTTGCTAATAACTAATATGTAAAAAATATGTTTTTTAAATTAACTTAAGTGTAATGTATATATATATATATATATATATATATATATATATATATATATATATATATATATATATATATATATATATATATATATATATATATATATATTCAATTTCTTGGGCTTTATGGTTCTTTTGTTTTAAGGATAGAGAAATTACATCACGTTCTAGTTAGAAGTTTATTGAAAACGTTTCGCCTAATTTTTAGGCTTCTTCAGTTCATATGTGTGGGTTGAAACGAAGACACACTTAACATTCTTTAAAAGGTGTGTAAAAATGTGACCGTCTTAGTAACACCTTTTAAAGAATGTTAAGTGTGTCTTCGTTTCAACCCTCACATATGAACTGAAGAAGCCTAAAAATTAGGCGAAACGTTTTCAATAAACTTCTAACTAGAACGTGATGTAATTTCTCTATCCTTAAAACAAAAGAACCATAAAGCCCAAGAAATTAAAAAAATATATATTCATTATTCCAAGGTTCAAGAAAGAATTCAACTCAACTTATATATATATATATATATATATATATATATATATATATATATATATATATATATATATTTAGCGAATACTAAAATTTGAAATACGTTCGTGTTTGATGGAGAAAATAGTTTACAAATCAAAATTTGCTAAACCTTAATGTTTAACACAATTATTTTACCAATATCTAAACGTCATAAACTACTGTTAAAACGCTAATTTTTCTAAATGTAAAGACTTACTAATTATTTGCTTAGCAATAGCATTCAGTTCATTTCATTTTTATACATTCTAATTATATATATTTTTTTAAAGAAAAAAGATTATTTTGGTGAAATTTTTTTTATATTTTTCCTCTGTCACCTAGAGTACCTCACCATCTCTTCTCGTATATCCTTATTCTTTTCTTCTTCATACGTGTGGCATCAATTATCTGTAATATACTGTGTGTATATATATATATATATATATATATATATATATATATATATATATATATATATATATATATATATATATATATATACATATATATATATATATATATATATATATATATATATATATATATATATATATACATATATATATATATATATATATATATATATATATATATATATATATATAAATATATATACAGTGTATCCCAAAAAGTTTTATACAATTGGAGAAAAAGTTTATCTTACATATTACAAAAAAAAATATTCTTGATAAAAAGTTCTGCATTACATGGAAATCCATAATCAAGCATCAAAAGTTTAAAATATTGGATGATATACAGGGAAAATAAAAAGTAATGATTTATAATGAAGAGAAAAGTGGGTTTCAATTTAAATATAGAGCAAAATATTAATTGAAAATGTTAATAGGAACTAACAAATTATGTTTACGTTTAGATTTGTTAGTTAAAAATTCAAAAAAAACTTCAGTAAACACGTTAGCAATTCTCGGATTATTTATTGAATAAAGGAAAACGAAATTAATTAAAAACTAGTGCACTGATTTTTATTGTATCATATTTTTGTTAAAAATTTGATAACCTTCTTATCTGCTTTGCAAAAGTTACATTCATAATAAATTTGTGGTAATATTATTTTATTTTCAAAATTTCAAATCATTATTTTTTATTTTCCCTGTATGCCATCAAATATTTTAAACTTTTGATGCTTGATTATGGATTTCCATGTGATGCAGAACTTTTCATCAAGAATAAATTTTTTTGTAATATATAAGATAAACTTTTTCTCCATTCGTATAAAACTTTTTGGGACACCCTGTATATACATACAGTCGAACCTCTACAACTCGAATTTCAAGGGACCGCGAAATTAGTTCGAGTTATATAAATTTCGAGTTAAAGGAAATACGTATGTACTTGTACACATGTGTAATTGAGTAAAAAAATGCATATGTAATTCTAAAACATATATAATAGAAAATAAAATATTATAAACAGCATAATACATGAAGTAAATAACATTTATATGCACATATCTATTACATAAAAAGTCATCTAAGTTGGGAATGTGGAATCTTTGGCACAATGATACTACTCAGTATATATCACCACTACACCAAACACTTTATTTTTGCACTCTGCAGTGCAAAAATAAAGTGTTTGGTGTAGTGGTGATATATACTGAGTAGTATAAAAAGTCATTTTTTAAAAAATTCAGCAATTAAGTTTTTATGTTTTATTTTCTTTATAATGCTGAACTCATAAATTTTCTTTATTTCATTGAGCAAACTAAATATATTACCGGTTGTATTTTCATTCTTATTAAAAAAAAAGTTCAATTGTTTCAAATGCTTTTATCATCTCCTGGTGAGAAGGTTTCTCCCTGGAAAATTCTTAATTAGTGTCGCTCTCATCAGATTTGTCTTGAAGTTCATCTTGTTTACTAACACTAGCCATAATCTCTTCGTCTGTAGGAATTTGGCTGCATAAGGTCATCATTAAGATTCATAAAATTATTCATAGATATCAGATCATTTACATTACCCAATTCCAAATATTTGTTAAATGACTGTTCAACATCCAAGAGCTCCTGTTGTGCACTAATAATTTTGTCTCTTAATTGCGCTAATGAAATTTCATCTTCTTCATTATACAAAATTCTTTTTCCATAACCGGCTTTTCTTGAGTGACGTTCACATTCCATGCTGTGGCTATAATTTTAAAACAATCAAGAAAATTTTTTCCAAAATTCTGCGTCTATAATGAAATTTAAAGCTCTTAATAATGCCTCGATCAAGAGGCTGTAGTTTGGTCGTCATGTTTGATGGAAAAAATAACAACTCAATTGCTTTTAATTTGTGACTTATCTTAGGATACGCAGGACAGTTATCAACAATTAACAATACTTTTCGGTTTTGATGTAAAAAATAATTGTCCAGTTCTAGAAGTCATATTTCGATCATCGGTCATCCACACCCTTTTTTTTATTTTTATAAGTAATCGGCAAGCACTTGACTCCTCGAAAACATCGCAGCTTGGCACTTTTTCTTTTTATAAACAAAAACTTTTAATTTGTCAGTACTTGTCAGGTTTGTCGCCGGTAAACAGGTCACCCTTTCCTTGCTTAATTTACCTCCATGATAATTTTCATTTTTGAAAGCCAACGTTTTATCTGGTAAGCATTTAAAAAACAGACCAGTTTTGTCTGCGTTAAAGACGTCGTTTTTATTATAGGGAGCTAATAGAGCCGGCAGAGTCTCATCAATCCAAGCATCATACAATGTTTCATCAACAGCCGCACTTTCGCCTCAGACTTTTTTTGAACTAGGCCATACCTAACAAAAACAAAAAAAATAGTTTATGCTCTATGTGTCAAATTTATTTTCTTACTTTTTTTTTTATTTCGCAAGCTACCCTGAACTAGCTTTATAAATTTCTTCTCATAATTTTTGAGCAAAACTTACTGCTTTTTGCTGCCTGATATGGGCAAATTCTCTCTTCTAGTAGATTCAAACCATTTCATCATTGTGTGTTAATTGTATATTTCGCTTAAAATTAGCCCGATCCTTAATTTCTGCACCAAACTGTAATATTGCAATTTTATTCTTGATAATGTTGACAAAGTACTTTACGGTATTTCATATTCTTCAGCAATAGCCTTTTTTTTACTTGCACTTTTCATTTTTTTTTAAGATTTCAATCTTTTTTTCGATCGCGAAACTCCTAAATTTCCGCGACGGCGAGATTTTACCAACACACTATATCGATCTAAATTAAATTAGTTATTCACAACTGAAATCAGTAGATCCCGTCGTGCTTCGGGGTTTCGCCAAAAACCACGCGGAGGGTAAACGACAATGCAACTCAACTCTACGAATCTTGAAGACCGCACGCGAAGGCGAAGTGGTGTCTCGATCTTTTAACGTGCAAAAAGTTTATTTTGTGCCTGAAAATTCGAATTATAGAGATTGATGTGTTACTAGAGCGTGTTATTGATTTTGAATTATGTGATTTTCGAGTTACAGAAATTCAAGTTAGAGAAGTTAAAATACATTTTAAACTCTAGAAAATGTGCAAGGAATACAAGTAAACTTCGACTTACAGAAAACTTCGAGTTATGGAGGTTCGAGTTATAGAGGTTCGAGTTATAGAGGTTCGGCTGTATGTATGTACATTTTTGAATTCAAGATAACTTTCATTTAGCATTTTCTACGTCCATTTTCGATAGTTTATAAAATAATAGCTTCTGAAAGTCGATCGATTTTTCTCAATGACGAAGGATCGGTCATTGATGAAATGAATAATTAAAATAATTTCAAAATATATTTTCAAAATTCATAAAATAAAATTTCTCCTGTAATATGCAAGATGATTAGTTCTGTGCGTCCGGCAAAACTGGAGGTGAATTGGTCTTCTTTTTCACATGTACAACTCTTTCATTTATACTACTGTGCTAAAATTCATTTAGCTACGCGAAATTGTTTATTATAATGTGTTTAGTTGATTTAAAGTTCAACCCAAATATATATTGGCATATTTAATAAATTAGTTTATGGACCTTTTCTTATCTCAGCAATAAGAAAAGATGAAAATAGGTACAAGTACATACATATACATATATATATATATATATATATATATATATATATATATATATATATATATATATATATATATATATATATATATATATATATACATATATATATATATATATATATATATATATATATATATATATATATATATATATATATATATATATATATATATATATATATATATATATATATATATATATATATATATATATATATATATATATATATATATATATATATATATATATATATATATATATATACATATACATATACATATACATATATACAGCAATATTGTAATATTTTGAAGACTTGATTCAGAAAGTCCTTAAAAAAATAAGCTTGCCAAATTATTATATTTATAGATATTGTATTTGGGTTTTACATAATATATAAATATATGTAGGTGTTATACCTATCTGTTCCGTCAAAAGATTATTATGAATTATTTTTTCCTAATGTAAAAATCTTAAGGTGTAAGACGAAAAATATTTGAAACTAGGAAAATTGAGCTATACAAATCTGTAAGTAGTTTTTAGTATAAACGTGGTTAAAGCAAATTTTAGATGCCACTAGGAAGCCAATTTAAAAAAAAAACAAAATGACGCGATAATAATCAATATAAGATTTTTTCCTGGTGTTCCCGTTTCAGTACGTATCCCATGTGCAATTTTTTGTTGGTGTAATAAGTTACGTTAAGTAGTCTTTATCTATTTTGCCACCCGTGAATATTGACAAAATAAACGAGTACAAGGAATGTATATAGAATAGTTTTTTATTTATTCTATTTTTTTGGCTTAGCCTGCAGGCTAAAAATATTTGAAATTCGATTTAATGATTTTCCTCTTGTTACTTTGTTTGTATTTTTAATTAATTTTAATTTTAAAGACATTCACGTCAATTTGTATTACGTTGTAATATTTTAATTAAAATAATTTTAATGATAAAAAAGACGATACCTGTCACAAAATCCTTTTTCACAGGTTTCAAGTTCGTTAAAAATTTCGTTGAAGCTTCTGGACTACCTGCTGCAACTTATGTGCAAAAATGTTATTAAATTAGGCCTAAAGTATTGAACCTTATTAAGAATAGGTTTTAGCAAAATGGGCACTAAATCCATATGTGTAAATAACTAAAATCAGCTATCACTTGCTTCAACTACTCGCTGACCTGCTGCGTTGGAATAAAATGATGATGAAATTGACAGATGCCATTCTTGACATCATGTTTAGTCAGTAAAAAGGTTGAGGGGCGAAAAATTCACGTCAGAACAGGGTTAACTAGATCGCTTCTTTAAAGCCTTATAATTTTTAATCCACAGAACTTAAGTAAACGCAATCGAGTATTTTAAGATATAGAGTGCTTCAAATAAGCAACCTCTTGACCTTGTATATTAAAACTATACAAAAAAAAAAATTAAATGGAATGTGTTAAAATTGAACCTCAATTAGAAAAATTGAAAACATAATACCTGTTTTCTTTAATATTTTATCAACTTATACATTTTAATGAATAGGGCAACCGATGTTCTAGAAATTATTGCTGTATATTTTGTTTTTGAGTTTCATTTTTAGTTTAGCCAAAAATGAACAGAAATATTTTAAAGACACTAACAAACAGTTTTCTGAACAAAATGTCGACTATGTTAATTAGTCTGCACTAAATTTATGTAATTTCATTTAGTTTAACTGAAATGGACACATTTGTTATCAGATAAAGTGTAGTATTATTTGAGATGATCTTTATTTGTTTTTTTTTCTGTAATATTATTTTAGCTAGAATAGAAGAATTCTCTGCAGTGATAATAATACTTAATAAGGAACTTGCTTAAGGGGAGGCCTGTGTGAAATTTTTTGTCATAAAAAGTTAGTTTTAACATCTGAAGAATGTCCTCACCAAGTTTTATATCGAAATTCGAATGAATCCAATTATCGTCCAAGTCGCCCTTGCCGTCGGCATTACTCAGGGAATAAGTCCAAGGATATGCAATATACTGAGCAAGAAGAGCGCAAGAAGGTTGGATCAAGTGCATCGACTAAGAAATTGAAAGCGACGGAGGATTTACCAAAAACTTTAAACCCGTTTTTCTCAAAACGTAAAATTTCGCATGCCGTGCAATGTGGCTCAAAAAGTAATTCACGTCTTCACTTCAAATTTTATACAGATACTCACTAACCTATTAACTATTGAATGAATGTACAAAAATTATAAAAGGTTAACTATAAACATTATTTTTTGACAATTGTTTATTATAAAAAAAGGGTTGAGGCTCTATTTTTGAAGCCAAAAAGTTGTTCTTTTTTATATACTTTTTCATTTTTATATAAATTAGTAAAATAGTTTCTCAATAAATAATTTATAAAAAAAAACTGTCATTTACACAGGCCCCCCCGTAAATGTAGACCTGTTCTTATCTCCAAAAAATTTTATTAGGTTTGATCTAAACGATGATATATTATAATTTTATATTGATTTATTCTTGGAATAATCCGTTATATATATATATATATATATATATATATATATATATATATATATATATATATATATATATATATATATATATATGTGTATATATATATATATATATATATATATATATATGTGTATATATATATATATATATATATATATATATATATATATATATATATATATATATATATATATATATATTTATATATATTTGTAACAAATGACTTCTTTATAAATGTTCTTTTAAAATTATATAAGAGAAAATACACTTTTTAATGGCATCTAAAATTGTTATTAAAGATTTTAATAATGTATTAGATGGGGACAGCTACTAGAATTAATATAAAATGTTATTATTTATTTCTACCTGTGTTAATTTATATCATAATAAACTTACTAAAATACCTTAATCTATGAATACCTTTCTGGAGTACATTATGTATCCATATAAAAACTATCTATTATTATCTCATTAGTATTTTAAACCACTATCAGTATATTTTTAAACATTCTCCCCAGAAAAAGATGAACCAACTAATATCCTAAACGCATTGGACGAGCTCAAAAAATTATATTTAGTGCGGCCTTAGAGAAAGCTTTTAATAATATCAACTGTTATATCCGTTAAACTCTAGTCGATACGGTGTCTTCGATAGAAAGATTTTTTTAAAAAACAAAGGATTGTAAATAAATTGTAAAGAAGTAAATAATCTATTAATGTAGCAAACATATTAAAATTTCAAGGAACCGAAGTTAAATAGTTAAGAAACTTCAAAAGTACATTTTAGTGTTCCGTACGGAACATTTATAAGGTCACTTCGGTGTCTCTCCGTCCGTCTGTCTGTTCGTCTGTCTGTCATACCCGATTTTCTCCAAAACTATTTGACATAGAAGTTAAAATTTGGCACTAATATAGGAATTGATGACCTCATCAGCGTCGTATAGATTTGAAAGTTAAATTTTAACTTAAGAGGTTAGTTTTTTGTGTTGGGGGGGGGGGGGATCGGAAGTGAAGTGTCAAATGCTTACTTGTAAAAACACGAGTTCAAAAATATATATAATGTAATACTTGCGGACAGTTTTCTTGGTATTGTTTTTAAAAAATTGCCAAAAATCGCTGTCCCCTCCCCTTATCTTGAAAAGTACTGATCAAAAAATTTTTTAAAAATTCTATATTCTCCACAGAGTGTAGATTGAACGAAAATTATCACAAGTGTTAATAATTTATCTGGTATATAAGAAAAACATAAATTTTAAGGTCATACGTTTTTAGTAAACACCGGAAAAAACTTTGTTGACCTCACCGAACCTAATCTGAACTAGCCTAGCCTAGCATAACAAAATACCAAATAATTAGAGGTAACATATATGTAAGGTAGGAAATGAAAAATAATAGTCTCTGAATCTAAAAGCCTTAACTACAACATCAACTAACTTAACCTTACTAACCATACGTATAGTTAGTAAGGTTAAGTTAGGTTGTATTTAAGACTTTTAGATTCAGAGACTATTATTTTTCGTTTTCTACCTAACATATATTTTAAATATACTTATTTTGTATTTTGTTATGCTAGGCTAGGCTAGTTCAGATTAGTTTAATTTAGATCAGGTTTGGCTAAGTCGTGTGAGGTTGGATTAGGTTATATTTAAGGCTTTTAGACACTATTACTTTTCATTTTTTAGTTTTTCGTTATTTTACTTTATATTAGTCTAGATTAGGTTACGTTAGGTTAAGTTTTTTTTTTAAATCAGGCTCCGAAGATGTCTTCGAAATTTGACCAGGATTATTTGAAAAAAAAAAAAAAAAAATTGAATGGATGAATCCTGAGACCTGTAGGTATTTTTGAAACACCACTGGAATGGCCACACTGTGCAGCGGTAGACAAATACTTGTAATTTTCTCTTAATCACTTCCGTAACAAACCAAATCTCACAACCATACAGAAGGACAGAGCACACAGGACTTAAAGATGTTGATTTTGGTTCTAACACTATACACCGTTGAGCCTCAGATTAAGAGGATTCAGTCTGAAAGGTTGTTGTCCTTAAAGGCTATTGACCATACAAAAAACTCAGAATATTTAGCAATGCTGTTAATTATACCTTACATTACCATAGCTCTTGTGTAGAGCCTTTGTTTTGTGCATTATATTTTAAGCAGCTAAAACTAAATAAATTACAATTGAGGATATGACATCTTCAAAGAGACATAAAAATATTTTTTTATGTGCTGATGATATCTTCTACCATTTCTAAATCCTTAATATGAGGCTGGCCAAAGAAAACAGATTTTGCAAGCAACTCTCGCTACCCTGCAAAATTTTCATTACCAAATGATACCAAATCAAAATTGTTTGGATAGCGTAATTATTAACTATATTGTAAAGGTAAGTTTCGAAGATTATTGCACTTAAAAGGTAGCAAAAATTAGTTTAAAAAACTATGTTAGCCTTTTTCTTTAAAGTAAATGTACAGTAAGCTTACTGGTAGAGAATTGATAAAATTAATTCATGACATTAGATTGTTTTATTACAGATGATTTTTTATTAATATTTAAAATATAGTTATAACAGTATGATTGTGAGGATTTAAGCTTTCAGGCAGTAGCAGGAATCTCGTGTATTATGAGTTATCCATGACAGATGGTCGTTTATATTAGAGAAGTATGCCACGTTGTCTTTTAAATTGCAGTCGTTATAATCTATCAGAATACCTAAAATTTATTTTAAAAATATCAGAAACATATATTTTACTAAACATTTTTAATTAAAGTACCTATAAGTTCGTATACTCCTCCATAGGACCTAAACATAACGGGACTTCCAGCATCGTTCTAAAACAAAATTTGGCGTTTAAGCAAAGTACGTATTTCATGTATTTATAAGAGAGATTTTAATAGTATCAATATGGGTGATAATTGTTTCTGTTTGCGATATTATGCAGTCTAAAAATGGTAAAAAATTGTAAAAATGTATCTTATCTATTTATATTCTTGTGGTACTTACAGAACATATTGGGCTTTTGGATCCAATAACTCCTATACAACCCTTATCATAACTTACATATTCATGATTTCTTGAGTTTAATAAACAAGAATTTAAATCTAATATAGGTAGTCCCAATTTATTGGGTGTACAAGTCGAATCTTTCAATGGGATTTTTTCCGTAATCCAACCAAGTATTGTTGCCACTTGCCCTAAATATTTGGTATCTATAAAAGATATTAATTGTAGTTTTAGTATGGAAGTAGTAATACACTGAAAAATTTTTAAAAAATCTAAATAGATTACAATGAGATATACTGGAAACGATTAACTCCCAGAAGTTTGTTATGTTTTCATAGAAATATTTTAAGAATTTGCTAATCTCCCAAAAAACGGAAACTCTTTCGAAATCATTTAAAATCTTTGTAGACTTTACCACATTTTTTCTTTTTTTTACTTATTGATAATTCAGGCCCCCCCCTCAAATTTGCCCTACTTTATCTCTTAATTTTGCGTTATACATTTGGAAGATATAATAGTAAAAAGTCCTTAAATAAATAACTATTTTTTTTTTATTTGTCACTTCATAAACCATTAATATTCACATATTTCTTAGTCAAAATATGTTCAGTATATCAGATAAAGCTGCTATTATTAGCTCAAACGTGATCTTTTTAGTGTTCCGTACGGAACACTTATAAGATCACTTCGGTGTCTGTCTGTCTGTCTGTCTGTCTGTCACACACGATTTTCTCCGAAACTATTTGTCATAAAAAGTTGAAATTTGGTAATAATATAGGAATTGATGGCCTCATCAGAAAGTTAAATTTTGACTTAAGGGGTTAGTTTTGTGGGGTGAAATCGGAAGTGAAAAAAAAAATTTTTTACTAGGTAATCGAGTGTGGTGTCAAATGAAAGCTTATGAAAACACGAGTAAAAAATATATATATAATGTAATACTTGCGCGCACTTTTCTTTGTATCGTTTTTAAAAAATCGCGAAAAATCGCTGTCCACCCGCCTTATCTCGAAAAGTACTTATCAAAAAATTTTGAAAAAAATCTGGAATATTTTTCACGGGGTGTAGATTGAACGAAAATTATTACGAGTGCATGACCTTTAATAATTTATCTGGTTTATAAAAAAAACAGAAATTTCAAGGTCATCAATTTTCAGTAAAGATTGGAAACAAACTTTGTTGAAAACTCATTTGGGGTGTGTTTTGTGAAGTCACTGCTCATTTTATACTTCCGTTACAACATTTTTTATTTTAAAAGCAATCGACGTACGGAACACTAATTGCGCAAGTTCAACTTGCACTTGACCGGTTTTTTTTTATTATTTCTTAATTTGATCTGTGTATTTGAAAATATGATTGGAAACAGTTGTTAAAGAAATACAAAAAATATTGTTTTATTTTTCACTTTATCAGCCATTATTATTTTCATATTACCTGTCAGTCAAAATAGGTTCAATATAACAGATAAAGTATTAGCTCAAACCTAACCCCCTTTTATTTCATAGCTTGACATATATATATTCTCTGGTCAGATTATAGGATATATTTTATTACGTTAGGTAATACAGGAAATAAGCAGTGACGATAATAGTGAATCAAGTCGAAAAAAAGTTTGCCGCTAGCACACTCTCTTGCAATACGTTGCCTAAACCATTAAATATGGAACAATATCAAGTAACAAAGAATGCAATATATATAAAACTAGCCGTGCCCGTGGCTCCGCTCGCGTGGACTTCATTCACTATTATCGTTACTGCTCGTTCCTTATATTCCCTAACGTAATAAAATATATCCTTTAACCTGGTTCTCGAATAAGCGCACTAACGGACAGCTGGACAGACAGACAGAGAGACGTTGCATTTCATATATATTATATTCTTTGCTACGTCTCTCCGTCTATCTATTTATCCGTTAGTGCGGAACTTCGGTGTCCGTCCGTCTGTCTGTCTGAAAGTTGAAATTTGGCACTAATATAGGAAATGATGGCTTCATCAGAGCCGTGTAGTTTTGAAAGCTAAATTTTGACTCGAGGAGTGAGTTTTGGGGAGTGAAATCGGAAGTGAAAAAAAAAATTCCCGGGTCATCGAGTGGGATGTTAAATGAAAGCTTGTAAAAACAGGAGTTCAAAAATATATATAATGTAACACTTGTGCACAGTCTTCTTTGTATTATTTTTAAAAACTGCGAAAAATGCTGTCTAACCCCTTATCTCGAAAAGCACTGATCAAAAATTTTTGAAAAAATTCTGGAATATTCTCCACAGGATGTAAATTAAACGAAAATTATCATGACTACATAAAAGAAATGTATAATTCTGTTTAACGTACTTGGTGATGATAAACAAATTGGGGATATCTCTTTTCCGAAAGTTAATGGGGTGGTTAAACCAATAAGTGCTAAGTCGTGTGCTTTTGTTCTTACTGAATAATCTGGATGTACAATAATTTTATCCACACTGATATTTAGAGAAGTTCTCTCAGAAATGCACTTGTCGTGTTGACCTAATGTAATTTTTAAGTCATATGGGGTGTGACTAAAAAATAAATAAATAATTATTAATACATAAATATAGACTAAGGGATACTGGAAGCATTCACTAAGCACTGTAGTATAGCTAGTATTAAACTGTGCCAATCATTGAAGATGGTACTTGTCCATGGTGAGAAATCATTGCTCAGCTGGCCGGGTGCAAAATGTCCTGAAAAATTCCTTCAGACCGGTAATGACCAGTGGCCGTTGACCAAAAAAGGCCTTAATGTATATATATATATATATATATATATATATATATATATATATATATATATATATATATATATATATCTCATATATATGAGATTTCATCGAAACGTCAGCGAAACCGTCCATCAAGGGACTTTAAGCAACACGGAATACCCGAAAAACCATTATTACATTATATATATATATATATATATATATATATATATATATATATATATATATATATATATATATATATATATATATATATATATATATATATTCTTGTACGTTGACACATGCCTCGTTGGTCATGGCAACTTCTTGTAGACGAAGAAAAATAGCCAGTAACATCATTGATCGGAGATAGTTGACCAAAAGAACCTTAATATTACTAAGTTGAGTTTTGGCTTGGCCAGAAATGGCTTAATAATAATAATAATTTTGTCTCCGACTTTCTGTAAAACAACATTAATATTACACTTTACATTATACATTTTAATACTTCTGCTACAAAAAGAAGAAAAAGGAGCTGAAAACAAAACTGTTCAAAGTTCAACCCCATGTAAACTACATCATCTAGCATAAATGTTCATGAATTAAAGAAAATAATAAAACTAGACGAGATAGTTGTATGTAGTTGTAGGTAGTAGATGGTTTTAAAAGGGGTTGTTTTTGATTGGGAAGGGTGGTTTTTAGTAAATTTTGCAAATGAGTCTTATTAAAATAGGTAGTTTTTTAAGAGTTGTTTTTGGGTGGTAAAAATAAACCAAATCATAAATAATTTTTAAGGTGTGATATCTTCCGCGCTAATAGTGTACTAAATATTTCATTTTATTTAAAAAAAAAACAATTAAGAAGACCGATCCGAACTCTTTCGTACCACAAAGCTGGTTCAAACGTCAGTTTTAATTTTAAAACCGCCTCATTTATTACAGTATTTTCATTACATGTTCACTTACACTAAAGAACTAAAAGCAATAAAAACTATTTTCACTAGAGACATGGTGGAATTGCGTGCTAATTTATTATGTTTGATTTGAAGAAACAAAGACGAAAAAACTGGTTCAAATGTAGTTTACAACTACGCCAATACGATGACGTACAAGCAAGTAATAGTGAATGAAAAAGTGCATGTTAGGATCTAATATCAAGCAAGGAAATCAATGCAATACTTTAATAATGAAACAAAAATGTAAAATTTTAGGCTGTTTATATTAAGAATCATTTGAATATTGAAAATTGTTTAATTAATAAATTCAGTAACACAAATATTTTTATATTGGTTCAATTTATTATAAATCTTACTTACTTAATAAATTAATTATTAAGTAAGTGAACATAAGTTATACTGTATGGTGTTGCTATGTCCATTTAATTGTAACTCAACTAAAATTATTGTTATTTTGTAAAAGGGCAAAATGAATTTTTAAGAAAGTAAATTTTAAAGTTCGTGATACAAAATATGGCGCACTAGTGGTGGGACCTGTTAACGCGAATAGAATACGAGTATTGTAACAGGTAGCAGCGGAACCTAATCTACCAGAGAAAAGAATCGGAATTATTGAAACCCCTCTCACCTGACGCAATACGGGAGGAACACCTAGTGAAGACCCTGGTTGTTATGTCAAGAATACCACGATATCGATGCTATTACCAGGGTTTGTGTAAGTATATGAATCGTTTCGTTTATATATTTCATTTGTTGTTTTTATCGTATCTGTTTTGAAAGTATTCGATTGTCTAAATATTCGCTTGGTTTTCCCCTTTTTTGTTTAGAACAAAAACATATTATTTTATTGTATTTACTATACATTAACACCTAGGCTGAAAGGTTTTTGGTCTGACACATAGATGTCGTCCTTTTCAATGGAAAAAATCGAATTGATGATGTGTTGATTAAACACTGTGGTGGTGATGGGAAAAAATACCGTTCAAGCAAAGCAATGGCTTGATAAGTGTTACGGGGACTCTGCCCCTGGAAAATCACTCATCATTTACTAGTATGCTGAATTTAAACGCTGTCGTACAGATGCTGAACGCTCTGGACGCCCAAATGAGGTGCTACACCGGAAAACATAAAAAAATCCACAAAATTGTTTTGGATGACCCTAAAGTGAAATTGCGTGAGATAGCTCACACCCTAAAGATATCAAAAGTCAGTGTAGGTCATATTTTGCATGAACATTTGCTCACAGTGGACCACAAATAACAACGTGTTGATGATTCTGAGCGCTGTTTGGAGCTCTTTAAACGCAATAAAAAGGATTTTTTCATGCGATATGTGACAATGGATGAAACATGGATCCACCACTAAACACCGGAATCAAAACGGCTGTCAGCTGAGTGGACAGCAGCCGATGAAAGTCTCCCGAAGCGACCAAAGACACAACAGTCGGCTGGGAAGGTTTTGGCCTCTGTATTTTAGGATGCGCATGGAATAATTTTCATCGACTGTGCTAAAAAGGGAAAAACCATCAATAGCGAATATTATATAAAGTTATTGGTACGTTTGAAGGCAGAAATCGCTAAGAAACGGCCCCGAATGAACAAGAAAAAAGTGCTCTTTCATCAAGATAATGCACCGTGTCACAAGTCAATGATTAAGATGGCAAAATTGCATGAACTGAAGGTCGAATTGCTTCCTCATCCACCGTATTCTCCAGATTTGGCCCCCAGCGACTATTATCTATTCGCAGACATCAAAAAAATGCTCGCGGGAAAGAGATTATCGCCGAAACTGAAGCCTATTCTAAAGGCAAAGACAAATCCTTGTACAACAAAGGTATAGAAATGTTAGAAAAGCGTTGGACTGATTGTATTGCTCTTGAAGGAGACTATATCGGTGAATAAAATCGAATTTTGGAAAAAAAAATATGTTTTAAGTAGCTAGACCAAAAACTTTTCAGCCTACATGTTAGACAAATATGACACGTAGCTAATATAAACGCCTGGATGTAAAGTAGAAAGAAGAATGACAAAATAAAGAATAGTTAGAATTTTAAGAGAAAGGTCACCGGTAGGAAGGAGAAATATAAGTAGACCCTACGTGGAGTTTTTCAACGGAAAATAGGCAAAGGCGGTGATAAATATGCAATCACGTCTACATAAACGAGGAAGAAGGGTACCATAAATCGTGTCAACATGCAATAAAAAAAATATGTAATAAGTTCTACAGAGAACTATAGTATTCAATTTATTTTGATGCAAATAAATAAAAAATATTTGGTTAATAATTTGGTATTACCATAGACATAGAGGATGGACTGAGCATTAACCTCACAAAATTGACCACTCTCTAGAAAGAGACAAAGCGACTGTGCGGCCAATACCTGTCTCTTTTTTGTAAGTCTGTAATAAACAAGGCGCAGTATCCCAAGACGGAATTCAAGGCGAAAAAAGCTTCCACCCGATTTTAGTTCAAATAGAACACACACAGAAATATTATTTTCAAGAGCACCGTCGCTTAGCGGCATTCTAGAAAGAGATAGCTACTGGCCGCTCATTCGCTTTGTCTCTCTCACACTTTTGCGTCCATATTTACTTCAGAGCGGGATACGGAACACTCAGTCCATCCTGTATGTCTGTGGGTATTACTTACCCCATAACTTGGGAAGCTGTTGTAAGGATATATTTGTTATTAATTATTGTCCCTGGTAACTGATTGTTAGTGTCGTTTCTTATCTGAATTAAAGAAAACCACGGGAACTCATGCATTTCCGTAGGTTGTCCTCCAACAATTCGAGCTTTTCTATTTGGTATGCCGCATCCTAAAAAAGATATAAAAGAAGTAACCCTGGTTTTCTATTAGGTTCCCGGTTACCAAAATCTTTAAATACAAATACTTAGCATTATTTGTCATGTAGTAAATGTTTGACATATATTAAAAATTATTATTATGGCCGAAATATTGTCCAATAATCCTGGCTTTGTTAACTTGGTACCATATTACTTTGTCATTGTCTTTTTTACCGAAAATGGTTCTACAATAAACGATTTTTGCATACCAAATTGACATTTTTGATCCAATCAATAGCGTAGTTAATAAAAAAACCTCACCAAAAGAGTATACAGTAATACCCCGCTTTACGCGAGGGATACGTTCCGAAAAAAATCGCGTTAACTGAAATTCGCGTATATCGAGGTTTATGATTAAACATAGTCAAAATTTAATACAAAAAAATACAAATCATTTTAATCAATCACTTTAATTCTAAGAACACTTTATGCAATACATACTCTTATTTTTTACGGAAAAATACATCTATTGTCTTTTGGGTAACGTTTTGTTTACGTTCTTGTAAAATACGTTCATAACACCCAACACTGTTTTTAATTGTTTGACACACGGTCAAGACACGGTCATCATTATTGTCTATACTCTGCAATATGTCCAAACCTGAATAAATTTTTGAAAGTGCATTTTGTATTTCCCCTGAAGATAAAACTTTCTCTTCTACTTGTTCTTCCTCATCGTAGATAGGATTATTCTGTAACTCGATCAGATCTTCATTGCTAATAGGATCGTCGTGCGTTGCTACAAGTTCTACGAGATCTTCTACCGTGACATCTTCAAGTTCAGACCCCTCAATCATTGCAGCAATGTCTTCAAGCACTTGTCTCTGCATCTGGACAATTCTTCTAGGTGCTTCCACTACATCTGGCCAAAGATTACGCCACACCCCATTCATACAACTCATTTTAACTTCCTTCCAAGCCTCTTCTATGTTGTGAATAGACTTCATAATGTTGTATGACTTCCACCACTCTCGCATAGACTGTCTTCCTTCCCCGTCAGTTTCATGAATTAGTTGGCTAAAAGTGCGGCGATGGTAATAAGCTTTGAAGTTTGCTATTGCTCCCTGGTCCATAGGTTGTAATATTGACGTAGTGTTTGGTGGAAGGAACTTTACGTACACTTTTAAGTCTCTGGGCGTATCAAGTGAGGTTGGATGTCCTGGGGCATTGTCTAAGAGTAATATAACTTTAGGTTCAAGCCCATTTCTGTCACAGTATGATTTGACTGATGGGCAAAAACTATTAGAATACCATTCTTGAAAAATTTCCCGTGTAACCCACGCCTTTCTGTTTGATCGCCACACAACTGGTAGACTTGTCTTGTCTGTGCCTCGCATTGCACGGGGTGTTTCTGAATGGTACACTAGTAAAGGTTTCAGTTTGAAATCACCAGTGGCATTACCACCCAGCAGAAGTGTTAGTCGATCTTTCGCAGCTTTGAAACCACTGGCTTGACGTTCTTCCTTAGAAATGAATGTTCGAGATGGCATTTTTTTCCAGTAAAGTGCGGTCTCATCAACATTGAAGATGAGACAAGCAGGAATTTTTTCTCGTCTAACGAAGTCTTGAAACTTGTCTGGAAACTCAGCTGCAGCTTGAATGTCCGCGCTGGCCGCCTCGCCTGTTATGTGGATATTGTGAAGATTAGAACGCTGCTTGAACCGATGGAACCAGCCTCTGCTGGCAGCAAAAGTCGGAGTGGCACTCCCTTCTCCTTCTTTTGTTTTCAGCATCTCATACAAAGATTTTGCTTTTGTGCATATGAGATCTTGACTTAGTGGTGTGTTCTTCTTATTCAAATCTTCGATCCAGACTGACAGTAATTTCTCCATTCTTTCTAAGATAGATGATCTCGAACGAGAAAGTTTTGTTGCACTTATAGGTGTTGAACCTTCGCTGGAGATTTTAATTTTTTCCCGATTTTTATAAATCGTTCTCACAGTCGATTCTGAGAGTCCAAAATCTCTCCCAACAATTGTTGCTTTGCCTCCATTTTCCATTCTTCTTAACACTTTCATCTTCAATTCCAAAGTGACGCTTTTACGCTCTTTTTTCTTTACAGGCGGCATTTTTAACGTAGGGTTAAATTATGTATGTATGTATCTCCAATAAATATTAAAACAAAACTGCCAGCCGACCGAACTAACATTACGGAACAAATGAACACACGAAACGAACGAGGAAATCCCCATAGAACAAAGTCGAAGGACAGGGAATTCCCAATTCTTCAAAGAGAATATTCAGAGAAAGCGGGGATCCCCCCGCGACCATAGAGAAGTTAATGACTACATGAGCGCGAAATTTGAAATTCGCGTTATAGTGAAACCGCGCATAACGGGGTCGCGCTAAGCGGGTATTACTGTATTTAAGTTTGTTTTAATTGCAAGAGAACTCTGATGAAAGTCATCTCATCGTTTCCTCTTAAAAAGTTCATTTGATTCAGTCAGTGGCAGCGACACGGGCAACACTAGAAGGTGCTGGTGTCGCTCATGTCGGAAAATTGTTGTATTTCTTTTGAACTTTGTGGTACTTTAGTAACTAAAGCCTTAACAGTATTTTTTTGTAAATTCACACTGAATGGGATGAGGAAAAACTCTTGATAAGACTAAAAGTGGATTGCAGCATTTTTTGGTACTATTGGAAGCCAACCACTTACTTTGATATGGACGAAATTTGTTTCGAAATCATGCTGCCAAAATCTCAAAAAATCTCATGACATGTTTTCTTTTCGAGGTGATTTCATGTTATTCAGATGGTAGTTAAAAATATTTTTTAAATATTGACGACTAATAATTTTCATACCAAAGAATTACATCATAAATTAACACGTTAAATTTCAAACGTTTTAGATATTAGAATTTCCAGAACATTTTTCTGGACCTCGAATTTACCAAAATTTCCATATGCTGGGCATTATAACATCTAGATTTCTATTAGGAATTTTTTAAATTTAAGTCCTTTAACGTATGGAATTTGCAGATTTTTCCAAACCCAGCTTTATACGACGAATTTTGACTTGATCTAATGTATGTAATCACAATAGAACAGAAGCGCCCATGACAAAACAATGTCAAAAAATTAAATAAAATTAAAAAAGCCTAAAAAAATAAACAAAACTATTTACCTTCAAATGATCTCATACTAATTTTGTTGTTTTGTATTTGTGTTTGTTTTTTAGTGTTCCGTACGGAACACTTATAAGATGACTTCGGTGTCTGTCTGTCACACCCGAAACTGTTTGTCATAGATAGTTGAAATTTGGTAATAATATAGGAATTGATGGCCTCGTCAAAGCCGTGTAGTTTTGAAAGTCAAATTTTGACTTAAGGGGTTAATTTCGGGGGGTGAAATAGGAAGTGAAAAAAAATTTCGAGTGTGGTGTCAAATGAAAGCGTGTGAAAACACGAGTAATAATATATGTATATATATATATATATATATATATATATATATATATATATATATATATATATATATATATATATATATATATATATATATATATATTTATTTATTTATTTATATATATATATATATATTGTAATATTTTCGCACACTTTTCTTTGTATTATTTTTAAAAAATCGCGAAAAATCGCTGTCCCCCCCACCTTATCTCGAAAAGTACCTAAATTTTGAAAAAATTCTGGAATATTCTCCAGGGGGTGTAGATTGAGCGAAAATTATCACGAGTGCATTACCTTTAATAATTTATCTGGTATATAAAAAAAATTTCAAGGTCATCAATTTTCAGTAAAGATTGGAAACAAACTTTGTTGAAAACTCATTTGGGGTGTGTTTTGTGAAGCCACTGATCATTTTATACCACCGTAACAACAGTTTTTATTTTAAAAGCAATCAACGTACGGAACACTAATTGTGCAAGTTCAACTTGCACTTGGTCGGTTATCTTGGTTGACTAACTTGGAAACTATACTTACTACATTTACAAGGACTAAACAAGAAGTCTAATAGGCTCTTTTCTTGTACAGCTCCATTGCATGTTGAAACCTAAAATAAAATATAAAAAAATACCATAAGGTACTACACTACATTAAAAAATACCCTAGGGTTACTTTTGAAATCATTCTGTAAATCTTTAGAGGAAGCCACATACAGCATAACGTCGCGAATTAATTTTGGTTAACACTTGGTCAAGCGTTGTGTCATATGCCTTATAAAACCATAAGCTTTGGTAACACAGTTTTTAAAGTTTTCTGTAGCACTTACTTTCCATTCTAAAAACGTTCACACGGGTCCTTAAAAATGTACTTTGTACTTGCTAGAAATATTTTTCTGAATAAAGCAATATAAAGTTGCACAAACGTTTGCCACGTAAATACACATTATATTCATGTTATCTATATATATATATATATATATATATATATATATATATATATATATATATATATATATATATATATATATATATATATATATATACAGGGTGAGTCAACGATAGAGTTCATTATCTCATTTGTTTCGGGAGTGACGAAAAAAATGTTGTTTATAGTTAGGGAATATTAAGGTGCACAGTTTAAAATTATTTTTGAGTATACACGGTACTTCAAAAAAGTGTAACCGATATAACATATGTTTTTTTTAGATGGAATATCCTATTTTCTAATTTATTTTTAAATCACTCGTAAAATTTTATAACTTTTTTATTAATAATTTTATATACCTAAATCTAGTAGTTTTTATAATATTTCAATTTTTTTAAAAAATAATAGTAGTTTTCAGTTTTGTAAAAAATTGCCAGTAGCGCCATTGTTTCTGAAGGTGGATACTCATAATTGCTACGAGCGTTCTATAGAGATGAAAAAAAGATGTAGTTAGATCCTACAGGGTGTTCAACATACATTTATACATTTCGATTATTTTAAATTGAAAAATCTCAAATTTTTTAAATGGCACATCCTGTATATTATTATTTTTTCTGATAGATTTTACAAAACCCTCCAACTTTTATTAAGTATGTCATATACCTATTTCTAATAGTTTTCGATTTATTTTGAATTTTTCAATTTTTACCCTTAATATAGTTTAACTTATCTAATGATTAATTATTATGACATAATAAATGTTCAAAAATATGCCCGTCTACTTGAATACACATATTTAGTCATTTTACTATATTTTCCTTCACTTTCCTTGGCATAAAGGGACAATAATGTCCTACACGCATCCCGTATCCTATTTTCCATATCTACTGGTGTTGTAGGGGGATTCACATAAACACGATCTTTAAAGTAGCCCCACAAAAAGAAGTTTAAAGGTGTTAAGTCACATGATCGAGGGGGCCACTGAATGAATCCATCCCTACCGATCCATTTTTGTGGGTAACGATCGTTTAAAAATTTCCGAACTTCCCCGAGCAGGAGCTTCTTGTTGAATCCGCATTTGTTCCCTTTCAAAGTTATCAACTTGTTCAAGGAGCTGGGGTAATTCGTTTTGCAAAAAATTTAGATACCTAGGCCCGTTAAGTGGTTCGCGGAAAAAATATGGACCAATAATTCGAAAATTTAATATTCCACACCATACATTAAGCGACCAATGGTTTTGGTTTTGCACTTCCCTGACCCAAAATGGATTAACTGTTGAATAATAATGCATGTTATGGCTGCTAACTGCTCCATTACTGCGAAAAGTAACTTCATCAGAAAACATTATTTTGGATACAAAATTTGGATCGGCCTCTATTGCTTCAGTCATGGTTCCATATGAAAGGGATGATACTTGTATTTTCTCGTGGTGCGATTAGTCGTTGGGATGTGTCAGATAAGTCAGCTAGTTGAAGGCTGATGTTCTAGGGATTATCTTCAACATGAAGTAAAATCTCCATTTCTTTTTCATTACTGGTAGCATTCTGGTTTACTACTTTCCGTTTCGTATACTCAACGCTACCACTATCATCAAACCCTTTCATTAAGCACTGAAAAGATTTTCTAGATGGTATACGTCTATTAGGGTACTTCGCTCCGTAAAGCCTTACTGCCAAAAGACAATTTTTTCCGCCTCGCCCAGTATATAAACCATATCAAAACCTCTAAAACAATGTCCGTATGATTGATCAAATATGAATGTCACAATTGGTAAATCTGTGGTGTCCTAAAAGTCATCGCTATGCTTTTGGGTTTGCAAGGCGGCTACACACAGTACTGTTGTTTCTTATGCTTATGGGACTCGAGGGCAAAGAAGGATCACTATAAAAATAAATTTTGGCCTATTAGAACTGAATATGTTCCAGATAAAATGAACATTTAAAATACATGTTTGGTTCATATTATTCAAATTCAAATTCAAAATTCTCTTTATTTCAAAAGTATGCCAGCATACAATAAAATAGTGTCCACAACTAAGACTAAAACTACCTAACAGGATTAAACATTATCAAAGAATCTATAGAATTCTTCAATATTATATGGCTCTATTTTCAATAACAATCTAAAGATTTGTTTTTTTGACTATTTTGAGATTTGTAATTAATTTAATATCATTTGGTAAAGTGTTATACAACTTTATACATTGATAATTTGCACCCTTCTCTGTCATAGTCAATCGGTGTCTTGGGTAAGTATAGTTCATTGTTCTTGTGGCATATACAGTTTGTGACTCATATCTTTCAAATAAAGACCTGTTTTTAAACAGGAATAGTATACATTCCTGTATGTAAACAGCAGTAGCAGTAAGTAGTTTATTTTCTGTAAACTTTCCTCTACATGATTCTCTATGGTTTAAATTGAGTATAATTCGTAAAGCTCTTTTTTGACAGACAAAAACCCTACTAGCATCTCTACAATTTCCATACACGATAATTCCATATCTTATATGGGACTCAAAGTTTGCATGATACAATATTTTCTTGATGTCAAAAGGAATATACCTCCCCAAGACTCTAAGACTATAACATATTCTGTTTAATTTACTCACAACATGGTTGACATGACATTCCCAGGATAAAGTACTATCCAAAAACATGCCCAAAAATTTAACTTCAGCATTTAAATTAATATGGTTACCATTTAAGTTTAAACTAGTTGGTTCCTCTAGTCGTGACCTGCTTGTTTTAAATATCATAATGTTTGTTTTTGTGTTATTCATGACTAGCCTATTCTTTGTGAACCATTCCTCCACTCCTAGCATAAAAATCTCAGCATCTTCTTCAAGGTCAGTAATGTCTTCATTACTTAACAAAATGTTGGTATCATCTGTATAATTAGTAATTTTACATTTATTATTTAACAAAAGTAATTCAGTTATGTTATTTACATATAAGATAAACAGTATAGGGCCCATAACACTACCTTGTGGAATGCCTAACATTATCTTCTTTTTTTGAGATGACACCCTCTCACTTCCCTTACCTATCACCACTCTTTGTTCCCTACAAGATAAGTATGATTTGATCCACTTCAGGGTTGTTCCTCGAATTCCGTACATGTTTAATTTGTGTAAAAGTATATTATGGTTTAATGTATCATATGCCTTTGATAAATCAAGAAAAAACCCTAGAGGAATCTCGTTATTTTCTAGAACGTCTATTATCTGTTGTACAAAGTTAACAATTGCTGTTTGAGTGGATTTTCCATGTAAGTACCCATGTTGTGTTTTATTAAGTGGGCCATTTTCCACCATAAATCCTAGAATTCGCTGGCACATAACATGTTCAAATATTTTGGAAAATGAACTGAGCAGACTTATTGGGCGATAATTTTCTATATTGGTTTCATCACCTTTCTTATAAACTGGAATTACTAGTGCAATTTTTAACTGTTCCGGGAATATACCATATTTAATTGAGTTATTCATAATGTAGATTAAAGGTTCCATAATTTCGGATATCACAAATTTTATTAGGCTATTTGAGATCTCATCAAAACCGCACGTGAACTTATTTTTCAGTTTTGTGACTATCTGCATTATTTCCTCTTTATTCACTAATTCTACCTTAATTTCTACAGGATTATACTGTATTTCCGAATTAAAAGGTATATTATTCAATTTGTTTAATAGATTAGGTGCTACGTTTATCAAGAAATCATTAAAATCGTTTGCTATTGTCTCCTTATTACCTTCAATTTTAATGTTTTTCTCTGCTGGCTTACCTTTTATTTCATTTATAATTTTCCAAGTACATTTACTTTTATTATCCGAATTTCTTAACCTCTCCGCATAGTTTTTTCTTTTATGGTCTTTCAACAAGTTGTCATATTCTTTCTTTTTATTACTGTACATAGCCTTATAGCTAATATTTACATTTTTTATTACATACAGAATATCCAATTGTCTTTTACACTCTTTGATTTCAGGACTACTTTGCATATATTTGGATTTATTAAAATTTCTACGTGGGATCTTTATTTGGGGAAAATGCTCATTAAATATCTCTAAAAAAAGTTTCATAAAAGTAGACCACTGGTTGTCCACTAGTTCAGCATTGATTGAGTAGATGGACTGCCAATATAATTTTTGAAGACCATTCTTGAAGTTAGATTTACTCTGAGTGTTAAAGCTTTTTTTTTTAATGAATAAAGATTTTTGTTTTTTGATATATAATATCACCTTCTGAGCGGTATGGTCTGAAATCATCGAGTGCAAAATTTGGGATGTCTTGTCACCATCAAAATTTGTTAGTATGTTATCAATACAGGTACTACTTGTGTTAGTAATGCGCGTATGTTTTACAATAGTTTGTTTGACATTGAAAGAGAAAACAACTGAATTAAATTCAGAAATATTTTTTGAAGCCGACAGAAAGTCAATATTAAAGTCGCCACCAATGATAACTATATCACTAGGATTATTTGTGCAAAGTACTAACATTTGTTCCATTTTATTTAAGAAAATGTTAAACTCACCATTGGGGGGACGATACAGAGACACAACAATGATATTTTTATTTTTTATCTTAGCTTCACATGCACAACACTCAAAATTAGATTCCACACTTATATTACTTATATCTGACCTTGATTTAAATTGAATGTTTTTTCTTACAAATACAGCACTGCCACCATGTCTGTTTTCTTGTTCTCTGCAGAAGCTTGACGCTAAAGTAAATCCTTCAATGCCATAATTTTTTAACTGATCTTGGGTTTTCCAATGCTCAGTGACACATAAAAAGATACACTCTGTATGTTGGCGTAAAAGGTCCTCTATTAGGTCAACAGAATTTCCAATAGATTGCACATTTTGGTGTATTAGGCTGTATCCTTCTGTTGGTTGACTATTTATATTATCAGATGTATAATAAGGAGTATGTTTGTGTATAATAGGAGTTGGAGCATTTGTTGGGTATTCTGAGTTTATTATAAAAAATTCTGTTTAATTACGTCTTGGTAATTTGTCTTATTCTGATATTCTCTTACTTTACGAAGAAATGCTGGACAGTTCCAGTTTTTGGCTGTATGGTTTCTGTCCGGAATCTTGAGCCTCTTACAGTTGGGACATTCGAGTACTTCTTCATTGCACTCCTTACCATTATGGCTCTTGCTACACTTGAAACATATATCACTGCTTGTGCAGTATTTCATAACATGTCCATAATTGCAGCACTTAAAACACAGAGCAATATTGAAGTACTCCTGTGTGTAGATCTTTACTAGGTCGAAACTTAGGTTCTGACTTCTGATGAGCCATTTGAATATATCTGGATTTGTTTGTAAAATCCAGTTTTCTTTTGTTGGATTTCGGCAAGTTCTTCTTGTGATAAAACGTAACCTACTGTTTACATTTTGTCCGAAATTTGTACGTATATCAGGATTTTGTTCTACAAGTTCATTTATAAAATCAACAGGTTCATATCCTTTTTTTATTCCAGTGATCATTATATATGGGTCTGAAATTTGATTTTCCTTCACTTGGAGATTTTCAGAGTCTTGTAGCATGTCTTTTAGTTTTTTTTGTTGCTCATCGTTATAACATTCTATTACTATTCCCCCATTATTAAGTTCTCTGACATTTTTAAATGTTTCTTTTACTCCCTTACTTTTTATATTTTGTTTAATTTCACTTATCACTACTTTCGGGTTGTTTTGGTTTTTGATTTTCACTAAAGTTTCATGTTTCTTTATCTGCGGTGGAGTTTGCCATTCTTGCTCCCCCTGTGTTGATTGTCCTGTCTGTTTCGTAATATGCCTTTTTGTTACAGTACTATAGGTATTTTGAGTTAATGTTGGTGTTAAGTTCGATGTTGTTTCCGGGTTTGTAGTCTCAGACAGTTGTTGCAAGTGTATGTTATGATTAAGTTGATATGTAAGTTTGGCATTTTCTTGCTGTAAGTGTCCTATTTGATAAGCAAATGTAGTTAATACTTTGTATATTTTATATGAAGCTTTCCTCAATATCACTTTGTTTTGAGAGTCTCTTTCTTTGTTTTCCTCGAGTTCAGTTTCAGAGTAGTTCTGTATAGTTTCCAGATTTTCCAGTACTCGTTTGATCATGTTTTGTGGGTTATCGCTGTTGTTTCCTTGCAGCAAAGGGGGGAAAAACCGAGCTCTCCGTTGTTGTTTCTTTCGTATTGTTATTTGTTTCACTTCAGTGTTGGATTTTAAATATAATAAATAATATAATTAAATAATATTAAGTTAGGTTTAATGAAAAATTTTGTCAAAGCTTTGAATAAAACAGGGCTAGCGTTTCTATACTTATTCAGTGTATTCACGAACCTTTCTGAGGCTAAACTAAAAGAAGGTTCTCAAATCAGGAAAATTTTAAGTAATAAAAAAGGTTGCCTGGAATTCCTTCAAACTTGTCGTTAGAGATTTTTTAAGTAATAGAAAAAATGACAATTATCAAGAGATCGTTGCAAATTTATTGCAGAATTACGAACTGATGGGTGTGAACATGTCCCTCAAAATTTATTTTTTGCATTCCCATCTGGATTTTTTTCCGGAAAACCTTAGAAGTATAAGTGATGAGCATGGCGAGCGGTTTCTTCAGGATCTAAATTATTTGAGCAAAATTATCAAGGTTTTTGGGACCAGAACATGCTAGAAGACTACTGCTGGTCGGTTGTAAGCGATACAGATACAAGTATTTACCAAAAAAAAGCTCACCATCATTTTTAGTGTTCCGTACGGAACACACTTCGATGTCTGTCTGTCTGTCCGTCTGTCACACCCGATTTTCTCCGAAACTATTTGTCATAGAAAGTTGAAATTTGGTAATAATATAGGAACTGATGGCCTCATCAGAGCCATGTAGTTTTGAAAGTTAAATTTTGACTTAAGGGGTTAGTTTTGGGGAGTGAAATCGGAAGTGAAAAAAAAAATTTTTTACTAGGTAATCGAGTGTGGTGTCAAATCAAAGCTTGTGAAAACACGTTTAAAAAAATATATATATAATGTAATACTTGCGCGCACTTTTCTTTGTATTATTTTTAAAAAATCGCGAAAAATCGCTGTCCACCTGCCTTATCTCGAAAAGTACTTATCAAAAAATTTTGAAAAAATTCTGGAATATTCTCCACGGGGTGTAGATTGAACGAAAATTATCACGAGTGCATTACCTTTAATAATTTATCTGGTATATAAAAAAACAAAAATTTCAAGGTCATCAGATTTCAGTAAAGATTGGAAACAAACTTTGTTGAAAACTCATTTGGGGTGTGTTTTGTGAAGTCACTGATCATTTTATACCTCTGTAACAAAATTTTTTATTTGAAAAGCAATCAACGTACGGAACACTAATTGCGCAAGTTCAACTTGCACTTGACCGGTTATTAATTGTTTATTCGTACTTTAAATGTTTTTTTTTGTAAAATATTTCTTATTAAATATCTTAAAAGTTTGACGAACTGGATATTTTTAAATATTTTTTTCTAAGTTGAGAATACTTAAAATAAACAAAACATACAGTGACTCACAGCTTAAATGATGCAGCCGCTATAAGAAAAGACTAACTGGTCTCAGTGCCTCTTTATTTATTTGGAAAAAACAACTTATTGAATTTAAATTAGTAGTCTTTTAAAAAAGTATGAATTACTTTTTGTCTTAAATATGCCTTACTTAATTAATAATAAATAACACAGGGGAACAGCTGTTTTGGTGTCGAGGTTTTTTGAGCTGATTCTATATCAATTTGATGTCCTGAATTCAAATACCTGTACCTAGGAGCTCAAATTTTTAAGATATACAATTTTAGAGAAATATAAGTTACATTATTGTAACTCAAATCCGTAAGTGTAGTAAACAAAAGTAGATACGAAATTTTTATTTTAGTTATACAAAATACAATATTATGTCGTACTTACAAACAAAAAAAAAACATTGAAGAAATGAAATAGTCACTCAACACTTGGAAAGCTTCTTTTCCGCGACATTCTTGAATGTTTTTTTAAACAGTCCCTTTTTAAACTCCAGCAGTAATCTGCCATCATGTGCATGTCCCATCTTCCTTGGTAGCGGTCCTCCATAACTTTAATATCTTGGTGAAATCTTTCACCTTGTTCCTCACTCATGTCTCCTAAATTTTCTGGAAAACGGTCTAAGTGGCTGTGTAAATAGTGTATTTTAATACTCATTTTGCACCCTAAGGATTTGAAACTATTAAGCATCTTGTTAACCATTTCAACATAGTTTTGAGCTTTATGTTTGCCTAGAAAATTTTCTACAACTGCGACAAATGATGTCCAAGCTTCTCGTTCAACTTGATTCATTGAATTTATGAAGGCAGGATCCTTAATTAATTGTCTTATTTGTGGGCCGTCAAATATCCCTGCTTTGAGTTTTTCTGTGCTCAACTGATGCATTTTTACCCCTATATATGCAAAACAAGACCCATTCTTATCAAGAGCCTTTACAAATTGCTTCATTAAGCCCAACTTTATATGTAACGGAGGAAGTATGATTTTTTCTCTTTCAACCAAAGCGTCGTTAATGACATTCTTTTCCCCAACGTCCATGTTTTCTCTCTGAGGCCAATCTTTTCTAACCCAGTGGTGTGTTTTGTCCCTACTATCCCAGAGGCACAAGAAACACGGATATTTCGTGTAACCACTTTACTGCGCAAGAAGAAAGTTTACCATTTTTAAGTCTACACAAATCATCCATTGATGTTCGTAATACTTTATCTTCTGCAAGACCAAAGCTATGGTATTATATTCTTCTTTCAGTTTCGTTGAATGAGCTAGTGGTATTGAACCATATTTATTCCCATTATGTAGAAGGACACATTTTAAACTTCGCTTTGAACTGTCAATAAATAGGCGCCAATCATCTGGAATATATTCAGAAAGTCCTATTTCTTTCATGAGTCCCCTAATTTCGTGACAAAATACAAGATTGTCTTCTTGAGAAAAGAATGGTAGCAGATCTTTTTCTCTTGTACGGTAAAAGGTAATTTTGGTTCCTTGTTCCAGTAAATTTTTGTCGTTCAACCTAGAAGTCAGTACTTCAGAAGCTTTTTTCGATAAATTGAGATCCCTGGCGAGATCATTTAATTCATTTTGATTGAAGCGCTGAGGAACTGATGACGTCCCCTCATAGTCACTGTTAGTTTCATTAGCATCAGAACTTTTATTAGCATCAGAAGAGCGATCAGAGGGAAAATATTCGTCATCAGAGATATGTGGTAGCTGATGAAATGTTGGAATCGGTATTTCATCTGAGTGCGGGATAGGGCGTATTGCCGAGTCTAAATTGGGATAAGTCCACTTACTGCGGTTATTTCGATTGATTCCGTTAGTATTTACTAAACAGAAATAACAATCATTGAAGTGGTTTTTTGGTTCTCTCCAAACCATTGGTACGCCGAATTTTAGACATTTTCTTTTCCCGGTAGTCCACTGCCGTAAATGCTCTGTACAAGTTTTACATACGAGATGCGGGGCCCACGTTTTGTCCTGATCACCAAGCTTAACTCCAAAGTATCCAAGATACGCTCGCTTTACAAAGTCAGTAATAGTTTGTCTGTTTTGTTGAAACATGTATTCTCCGCATATATAGCAAAACACATCAGGTTGATTTACACAACTTCTTCTTGAACTGGAACCTGAACTCATTTTAATTCTGTTCAGTAACACAAAAACACTCTTTTCTTAACATAAAATAACAAGCCAAATTCGATCTACTGTCATTAGTAAGAACGCACAAACTGACGAGACTTACCCGAGTTAGGTGATTAAAAGGGTCAGTTCAGGTACCTGATAGGCAATGGTTCCACTATTTATAGATTTACCTGGAATTTACTCAATTACAGACTGACAATAAAACCATTGTACCTACATTAATGAATATATAATAATTTTAGAACTCTTATAAATGAATATACTGAATAAAAACCACATTGGTAGATAAGTTGATGTATCTAAAAAAGTAGAGCTGATAGAGAAAAACGGATTGCATGTATAGATTTAGCGTCCCAAATATAGTTAGAATCAACTCTAAAATCCCAGGCACCAAAACAAAAATATTTTTTTGTTGCCCTGTGTAATTAATTAAATTATATGCGATTTTAACGTCACAGCTTAAATGATGCAAAATTTAATATACCAAAATTATTAGAGAAAACAAACTGCAGAATTTGAAATAAGCCTGCTAATATTTGGTCGGGCCTCCCTCATTATCAATAACGGCTTGTAATCTTCTGGACATTGATTCAATTAACTTTCTAGTATACTCCGGGGAAATAGTGTTCCATGCTTCAGTAATTTTAACTTTTAATTCAGTTTTATTTGATATTGGGGCACTATTTACTTTATTTTTTAATATCAGCCACAAATTTTCAATTACATTTAAGTCTGGTGACTGGGCTGCTGTCTTAATAACATTTGGACAGTTATAAAGCAACCAACTGCGGACTCGAAATGACGTGTGCTTTGGATCATTGTCGTGATAGATCCGATAATTGTTTTCAATATCTAATTTTTGGGCACTAGCGACGAGATGCTACCTTAGTATATCTAAGTACACATATTGGTTCATATTCCCTTCGACGAAATGCATGTTACCTACTCCTGCAGATGACATTCAGCCCCATATCACTCCACCTCCACCATGCTTTACCGTAGCTTTCATATTTTTCAATTTTAATTTTTCGTTAGGCTTGCTCCACACTGATATTTTTCCATCGGACCCAATTAAGTTTATTTTGGTCTCATCAGCAAATATTACTGAATTCCAGAAGTTCAAGTCTTTATTGATATGCTCTCTGGCAAATTCCAATCTCACGCGTCTATTTCTTTGGCTAATGAAAGGCTTATTTCTAGCAGTTCGACCATGTAAATTATTATTTCGCAAGATCCGTCGAACTGTTTCGGGGCTACACCTTTTTCCAAACTGTCTTTCCACCTCGGCGCACAACTTTGGCGCACTTTTTTTTGGATTATTTGATACCTCTCTTAAAATCCATCATTCTTCACGTTCATTGAAGATCTTATTTGGAGCCAACCTTGACTTATTCTCGACTCTATTTTCATTCCGGAAACGTTCAGTGATATGCTGAACAGTTGACGGACATTTATTTACCATTTTGGCTATGTCTCTTTGGCTGTATCCATTCCTGTAATGAGTAATAATTAAATTTCTCTCAGAAATTGTAGTTCGACGACCCATTTTTAAACAATTTCGTTTTATTGAATGAAAAAATGTCAAACTAAACAAAAAACAATTGCATTAAGAAATCAAAGCAACGCCGCCTTCGTAAATTTCAAAATACAATAAGTTTCGACCCCTGTTGTTATTTTGCATCATTTAAGCTGTGACGTTAAAATTGCATATGATTTGATTAATTATTTATTGTTAATTAAGTAAGGCATATTTAAGACAAAAAGTAATTCATACTTTTTTAGAAGACTCTTTACTAATTTAATTTCAATAAGTTGTTTTTTCCAAATAAATAAGGAGGCACTGAGACCAGTTAGTCTTTTCTTGTAGCGACTGCATCATTTAAACTGTGAGTCACTGTATATGTTTTATTTCATGAATAAAAACCTTGTAAACTAGTGTTATTTATTTTAAAAAACATTGTTAAATGGACCGAAGTAGCAAGCAAAATTCTAAATTTCACCGTTTAAAAAATTAAGGGAAGACTAAAGAGAATACGAAAAAAGAGATACTAAAAATTAGCAACTTTGAACTAAGATACACGATTCGACTAAAATGGTAGTACTACCGGGGATACGTACTACATCACAGATCATTCTGTATTTAAAATTTTAGGTAAAACTTGTATGTTGTTTGTTGTTTCACTTACCACTAAAAATATTACGTAATATAACACTTTATGATAATTCATGGTATCTAATAAATACTACGTTAGCAAATGCGTCTACGGAGTTTTTAAAGCTATTTTGATACCCACATACGGTAATAATAACTAATAGCAGAAGGGTCATTTACATACTGACCAGATATAATGTATATACAGTGTGCTAAAAAGTTTCCTTTCATTTCACGAAGATGGAAGTGCAGAAAAGATAAATCTGAATTCAATTAAAATTATAAATAAGGTGCGAGTTAAGTTAAAATGTAATCACTGGTCTAGGTTGTTGATTTTAATAATTTATAACCAAATGACCTATTAAAATAAATGATTACACAGGCCGCAAAATTGCACGAAACTCCAGATCCTGGGACCGGGCTCAATCGGAATCCGACCTTAGAATTACGACATCATATTTCTCTAGCAAAAATACAACTTTGGTTCGATAAATTTTTCTCAATAATACTCCTTTCTTCAATATTTCATTGATAAAAGACATTACACTCTTAATCCCCAAACAAACATAAAGGCAAATTAACCTAATATAACCTCAGGCGTCGAGTGAAAATTGATAAAAGATGTCTTTCTACCGTGAGGTATAAGACTGTGGAGTTGATTGATCAGCCTCTTCCACTTCTTTCTATTAAGGGGCCAGGTTCTTAATTTCACTCCACTGAATATTTCTCTACAGGGCAGTCTTCCTTACATCCTGTTGCCATGTTCTCAAGTTTGTTGAATCCCGATTTACTTTAAAAATTTTATTTTATTGGCCCGTAAAAGCGTTATCAAGTAAACTAGAATATTTTTTATTTATGGAAATTACTTGAAATGGGCCTTAATTTAAAATTATACTATTCAAAATATTAGTTTCAGTTGCATTAAAAAATGTCCCACAATAAAAATTAAAACTATAGAATTCTGCAAAAAAATCTGATATCAACAACTTTGAAATTCCATTAGCGGGTTGTTTCTCTAGTTCGTGTGGTTTCAAAAATTGAATGGAACTTTTTTAATTATTTACTCAATTTGAGTAGGTCTTCCTCTTTTATTTACTCCCTGGACTCGTGCCTCATATATTGTTTTTGTTAGTCTTTCTTCCGTCATCCTGTGTATATGTCCCAGCCATCCCTGTTGTCGGTCTTGAATTTTTGTCACTATTGGTTTTATTTTGAACGTGTTTCTTCTTGATTTTCCATCTATTTTCCTCAGGAATCTCATTTCCGATGCGTTTATTCTACTCTTGTCCTTGCTTGTGAGGGTCCATGTTTCACTATCGTATAGTAATGTGGAGTTTACTATTTTTTTAACTACCTCATTCTTTATAACTGCTGTTATTTCTCTTTTCTCAAGGGATGTTTTTCTTAAACCATTGTATATTCTTCCTACTTTTGCTATTTTATCGTTTATTTCTTTTTCCAGTTTTCCGTTTCCTTTTATTATTGATCTCAGGTATTTGAACTCTTCAACTTATCCTATACTCAGTCCATTTATTCTATTACCATCGATTTCGTCTTCTGTATATTTATTTTCATATTTATATTATTCAATTCCTCGGTTACATTGTTTAGGTTGCAGGTGTCTGCTATTATCGCCATATCGTGCACAAAAAGTAGTTCTGATATTTCGATTTTTTGCATTCTCTAATATCCCAGCATGATCGGTCTCATTTTCTGTTTGGCTCTCTTCACTGCCTCGTTTAGCACTATTGTGAATAATAAAGGGCTCAGCACACATCTTTGTTTTGGGCCGCTTGTTATTTCGAATCTCTTGACTCTTCATTATTTGTTCTTACCCTATTTTTTGTTGTATCGTACATACTTTTTATCCCTTCTGTTTCTCTGTCTACTCCACATCTTTGTAGGCTTTCTCATATATCCTCTCGTCTTACTCTGTCGAATGCCTTTTCTAAGTCGATAAAACTAAATGTAATTCTTTATTTTTACTTATGCACTTCTCTATACTCTGCCTTAATATAAATATGGGGTCCTGTGTACTCCTGCCTTTTCTGAAGCCATATTGGGTTTCTTCTAGAGAGTTTTTTAACTGGTCTTTTATTCTTATATCTATTATTCTAGCGAGTACTTTAGGTGGTAGACTCATTAATGTTATGACTCTCTTATTTTGGCACTCTCTTACGTCTCCTTTTTTATGAATTGGCAGGTTAATACCAGTGTTCCATTCCTTGGGCACTCTTTTTTCTTTTACTTATTTAACAACTGAATGAAATCTGTTCTTCCCTCTTCTTCCAGGCTTTTCATCATTTCCGGTGTGATTTCGTCGATTCCAGCGGCTTTACCTGTCTTCAATCTCGCTATGGCTTCATTGGTCTCATCTTCCGAAATAGTTAATTCTACAGGCCCTCTTTCTTTTCTCATTTCGGTTACCTGCACCTTTGTGATATCTGATTCTGTTATTTCCTGAAAGTGTTTTCTCCATATGTCCAATATCTTGACTTCATCTGTTATTCTGTTTCCATTTTTATCCTGCATATTTCTCATGCTACACCCTTTCTTTTTTCTTAGTTGTGTCAGCGTTCCGTAAAATAGTTTCTGGTTGCCTTCATATTTTGTCCAAATTTTCTCCAAGACTCTTGCTCCGCTTCTCAAAAATACAGTATTGTTAAATCCATAAATTGTAGTTCAACTAAGATATGCGTTTTTGCCATCTTTTGCGTGTTATTTTTTCTTGAATGATATTTTGTAATAGTTCATACTTTTCTCCTCTTATCACACGTCTCCGGTTTTGTAATTTTCTTATTTAGCATACTACTTCTCTTTATTTTTTTATAGTTCGTAACACTTTACTACAGATAAGATTATATTAAATAAATTAGATTGGATAACATTTCTTGAGTTAATATGTTGTAACCTGTGACCTAGTCAAGGGGAAAGTTAGGCAGTCGCGCATATGCTCCTCCTGGCTGTCCTTTCTTGATTAAAGGGTATCGTATCCAGTGGTCACGTGGCTCGTCTATATTTGTCAATTTTCGCCAGCAGCGACTTTAGTGTTAACTTTTTTCTATGGAACGCCCTTTATATCCATGTGACGATCCCCCGCACTTTGAACTTGTCTACGCTATTAGATATTATTTTTTATTGAGACGTGTGCTCTATTTGTATTTTTTATTGCTACGAACTTAGTTGCAACTAGGTTCTATCACCAGAGAAAAGTTTCTGTTATTAACTTAGCCCTAAAACAATATTAACTCCCCTAACACCCCTTACTTGCGCATTCAGCTACTTTCCTTTTGCTCAGCCATTGCTTTAATTTGCTTTTGCTTTGCAAGTTATTTCGTTTTCAATCATTCTTGAAATCAAAAGCAAAATAAACACGCAAGATGACCGCTAACAGATCTTAAAAATAAGGCTATCAAAAAATTAGCGCTTGAGCTCTAAAAAATACTCATTCCAGCTTTTGTTATTTTATTTTAAACAATTTTACAATGCACAGTATAGACAAGGCGAAATCGGCGCCATCGTTGGAAAAAATTTTCTAATTGAATTTTTTTTCATAACCTTCTCCAGGAGATGCCCCTGAAAGAGGATCAACATGTTGCCGGGCGGTAACCTGGTCCGAATTTGTTTAAACAAATTTTTTTTAAACAAAGTCCAAAAATTGAAATTTTCGCCCCGGAACAAGTTTTTTTAGGTAAATTGGACCATTTTGAACAAAAAATGTCTCTTGTGAATTTTCTCTAAAATGCGCCGTTTTCGAGATATCGGCGATTTTAGGTGCGAGAAAACGCGAAAATGGCCACTTTCACCTCCCAATATCGGGGTCAAAAATTAAAATTTTCAATGTTGCCAAGTGTCCAAATTAAAGTTTGAGATCTCCTCTACAAATTACCGTAGGAAATATTGCAATATCTTCATTTTTAAATATTGTTTTTTAACAGTTAACAAATTGCGTTCGAGCGCCCGCGGCTGCATCGAAACTGTATACATAGATATATACGCAACGCCCGTACGTAGGCGCACGGAACTGTATACGCACTGCGATGCTCTATAAAGCTTTGTTTCTTGATTTCTTATTAAAATTAATATATTTGAAAAGTATGTAAAAAATATTTATTTATTAAAGAGTAATTGTTATATCAAATTTAATTATTATAACAAATGAATATAAATAAAAATTCAATATTCGATTAGGATGGTAGAAGAATTAAAACAATTTTATGAAATATAACTTATATATATTTAATAGAATTTTCGCAAATATTTAAATTACACCCACACATGAGTATACAACTTACGTTGTTGCTTTTGCAATTACATGCATTAGTTTTACAATTTTTTGTACATTTACATTGCCTAATTAACGAATCTGGTATCGAATTTTTTAACATGAATTTGGGTAACAATTCACCTGTTTCTATAGTGTAACCAAATTCTGTTGCATCTAAATGTCGATACCGAGAATACAATGACATTTTCCATATGTACGTTTGTAGTGAAGCTCGTGAAATGTGCAATTTTAAAGCATCGGATGTACATGGAATTTTTCCAAAATTAATACCCATCCCACAAGAACGTTCTAAAATTATTTGTCTAGCATTATCTGCTGTTTCTCCAGCTTTATTCAAAATTTTCAAATACAATTTTTCTAATGCATTGAATTCCATGGCATTTAATTGTAAGCCAGTACCAAGTGGGGTTAATGCATTTTGAGTATCTAAATCAAAGACTAAATCTAAAGCTTTATTTTTAGTACCTACTTTACTAGTTGTAATCTTGTAAACATTTGGAATGATACTTTAGCTTTTGAACTAGTAATGACGTAGTTGAACTATATATGCAAATTTTCGTATAGACTTTGTCCATTTTAAGACGAGCTGTTGCCATTAGCTTTTCCGCTGCATTATAATCAGAAAGTGTATAAGTTGTACTGTCTTTATTTTTATAAATTTTTTCACAGATCATGCACTCTGCTTTTGACACACTTTTTGATCGCAATGTTGGTTTTTCTTTCTCTTCGGGTTCAATTGATAATAACTGTTTTTCATTATTAACAGCTTCATTATTTTCTGCTTCCAGTTTTTTTTGAGAGCATTTTCCCGACGTACAATTTTTTCTTTACTTACATAGGAAGCATAACACTTTCTGTGCCAAGAAAAAGTTTGTTCACTGCTACTTGGATTATATAAATCGTTAAATTTTGTACTTATGTCATCTTTCCGACGATTAGCTGCTTGTTGAATTTTTTGAAATGATTCAAAATTTGGTTGTTGTACAACATCATCACACTTACCACAGAAAATGCACTTATGATCACATTTAATTCGTTTAATAGAAAAAGACATAATTACACATGTACATACTTGTAAGGGCGGAAAAGAAATGAATAAACTATTAAAGTGTCCGACTCTTATTTAAGCAATAGCATGTTTGAACTTTTGCATGATACTTCACGTTACAGCGAGTTGCAGCGCGTATACAGTTCCGCGCGCCTACGTACGGGCGTTGCGTATATATCTATGTATACAGTTTCGATGCGGCCGCGGGCGCTCGAACGCAATTTGTTAACTGTTAAAAAACAATGTTTAAAAATAAAGATATTGCAATATTTCCTACGGTAATTTGTAGAAGAGATCTCAAACTTTAATTTGGACACTTGGCAACATTGAAAATTTTAATTTTTGACCCCAATATTGGGAGGTGAAAGTGGCCATTTTTCGCGTTTTCTCGCACCTAAAATCGCCGATATCTCGAAAACGGCGCATTTTAGAGAAAATTCACAAGAGACATTTTTTATTCAAAATGGTCCAATTTACCTCCGGGGCGAAAATTTCAATTTTTGGACTTTGTTTAAAAAAAATTTGTTTAAACAAATTCGGACCAGGTTACCGCCCGGCAACATGTTGATCCTCTTTCAGGGGCATCTCCTGGAGAAGGTTATGAAAAAAAATTCAATTAGAAAATTTTTTCCAACGATGGCGCCGATTTCGCCTTGTCTAGTAGCTAGTGGTTCCATTGTCCCCAGTAATATTTATTTATTTACATTTCATTTTTTATTATTACTAAATGCCAAGGCTGTGGTAACTTCAAGTTCTTCAAGGTAAATACTGCAAAAATCAGCGATGGACAAAACAGAGAAATATATAAATATTGAAACTGTCAATATCCAGTTATATAATACGGCAAGCTTATGTTCTTTATACCCATTAATATCCGGAGTATAAAATGTTTGGTAAAGTGGATCTGAAATAAAAGAAAAACCATTAACATAAAATAATGTCCATCCATTAGTCCCTCAGCGCGTGCTTTCATCCATCTTTTCTTTCTATCTATTGTATCCATTTATCCTCGAAGGTGATAGTCTAAAGAAGCCATCACCTTCTGGAAAATCTAGCATTCTTCCAGACTGAACAACAAAGAGCTACAACTATAAGAGGAGAACATGTAGTAGCATCTCTCACCCAAATTGACACTTTTCACGTCGATTTTGGTGTAACTTGAGTTAAACACGATGCTAAAATTTGTTGTAAAAATGTCGCTAAAAATACACATAGAATCGTAAAATACATCCGTATCTTAAGGCTTAGAAAGTCTAAACCAGGGGTCGGCAACCTATGGCACGCGTGCCATCTCTGGCACACCAAGCAATTTTGAATGGCACGCATACCTATTTAAAGTTTACACATTAATTCTGTGACATGTTTCGAAATTAAGTAAATAATCGAAGACAGTACGATACAAACAAAAACGACATATTATATAGGTCACTAGGTATTATTACCAAAAACTACAAAATATATATTTTGTAATTTATAATTTTACTGAATGCATTGGTTTGGCTTTAATTTTGGCAAGTATTAAAGACGGCAAGAGCCGCTATAAGGCGGTTTTTGTTTGACTTGACTTCAATCGTTCCGGCGCGCGCCACAACTCTTTTTATATTGCCGAACTTTAGTTTTTGTTAGATTTAACTTCTAGGCGGCCCTTTGATTGCAATGGGCGCATTGTAGATAATAATTTTTGTTCTAAGAAATTTAATAAACATAATTATTGGAATTTTCTGGAAACATTATTTTTCTATATATAGCAAGCGGCTACACGTTTGGATCATTTAGTATAGAAGTAACATCCGTTTCAGTCAATAGTCGTCGAAAAGTTTAAAAATTAAAATTACGTTGCGTTATGGCCGCGAAGAAACAGAAGGTAGACGTTCGATCATTTCAAACTTCATGGACAACAGATTACGGTTTTGTATAGCAAAACGATCGGGCTATTTGTGTCCTATGTCGGGAAAGCGTAGTTTTCCGGACATCTAGTGTTCAACAACATTTTCAGATAAAACACGAATCGTCATTTAAAGATAACGCTGATAAAAGGGAGGCAATTCAAAGAGCAAGTAAACAATACGAGAAACAGTCAACATTCTTTAGCAAAGTATTCCAAGGAAAAAATCAGGTAACTGAATGCAGTTTCAAAATTGTACAATCGTTAGCACAAAAGGGTAGGCCGTTCGCTGACGGAGAGTTTATGAAGCAAACGTTTTTGAGTACTGGCGAGATTTTATTCGACGACTTGCCCAATAAGGATACAATATTGGCCAGGATTAGGGATATACCGGCATCAGCGCGGACCATCGAGAGACGAATTACCGAAATGACACAAAATGTCCAAAAACAGCAAACAGACGTTACCAAACGGAGTTTTGTATTTAGTGTAGCATTGGATGAAAGTGTCGATATTAATGACATTGCCCGTCTGGCAATCGTTGCGCGATAATTCGATGGTGGTAGTGTGTATGAAGAGTTGATTTGTCTGCTCCCATTGCAGGGAACTACAAGAGGGGAGGATATATTTTCAGAATTTTTTAAACATTTTGAAAATGATTTAAATAATTTTTTTTGCGTAACGACAGATGGCGCTCCTGCTATCATTGGGAGACATAAAGGATTTGTTTCCCTTCTTATTGAACGCATGGGTCGATCAGTTTTGAATTTTCATTGCATACTTCACCAAGAGAGTTTCTGCGCTAAAATCTCCGCTGGAAGTTTAAAATCCGTGATGGATAGGGTGGTTAAAATAGTTAACTACATTGTCGGTCGTTCTTCACTGATCCATAAACAATTTAAGGCGTTTCTGCAGGAATTAGAAAGTGCATATTCAGATATACCATTGCACAATAATGTGCGCTGGCTCAGCCGTGGTAAAGTGCTCTCTAGATTTGTGCAATGTCTGGGCGAAATTAAATCGTTCTTCTTGGAAAAAAATCAAGTGGATGCTTATCCTGAACTAGAAGATAAGAACTGGATCTGTATGTTAATGTTTCTTACTGATATTACAAACCATCTTAGTGAACTCAACTTAAAGTTACAAGGTTCAGGCAAAATATGAATCCTGGAAGTCATTCAAATTAAAAATAGATTTATTTATCAGCGATATTACTACAAACACAGATAAATATTTTCCAAATTTAAAAACTTATATATCCAGTGTCGACGATGGTGCACTAATAGACGAAATTCTTAAATATATGACTAATTTAAAAGAGGAGTTTATCGAGAGGGGTCAGGATTTTGATAAACATGGTCCTATGTTCGCTTTTTTAATCAAACCAGATTTCATGGATTTTTCCAGCAGTTGCTTTGACATATCTCTTTTCTCATGGATGGACATTAATGATTTTGATCTTCAATACATTGAATTTAAAAGCTCCGAGTTATGGAACACGAAATTTGTAGAATTAAGAAGGGTATTAGAAGGTGACTGCCAGAACCATTCAAACGAGATACTCAGTTGTTGGATGAGTTTACCAGAAAAATTTATTTGTCTTAAGAAAGTAGCGTTTGCCATGCTTACAGCTTTCGGATCATCCTATATCTGTGAACAACTTTTTTCCCATATGAGAGTGATTTTAAAGCCGTACCGAAGCAGGCTGACAACAGACAACTCGGAAGCATCTGTGACACTGAAAATAACCAGACATGAACCGAATATAAGAAAACTCTCTAAAGAACTTCAAGCACAGGGGTCACACTAGGTCCTAGGACTAGTATAATAAAATTATTTATTAAATGTTAAAATGTTTTTGTAATTAAACCTTCTAACAGTTAATTTAAGTTAATTAATATGGATGAAAACTTGCACCCCTTAGTTAAAAGGTTGCCGACCCCTGGTCTAAACTAACGTGCAATGGTGGATGATTCTTGTTTTTGTCTTACTGGGTCTTGAACATAAATCATTGAAGTTGGCAATTCTTAAACAGGTGATTTTGAAATTTCTTGTTTTCGGCAATATCTTGTGTAGAAGAATAAGCTTATAAGAGACTGGATAATTACACTTAAGTTTAAATTGCATATGACAGCCTCTTATGCAAGTTCCAACCTGTTCAGGCTATTGTGCTAAACCTGCTCAGTCATTAGTGCAGTGTGTATATGTATTTGACAGTTTTTAGTGTTCCGTACGGAACACTTACCAACAAGTGTCAGACGCGCACCAGTGATAAATTGGAAAAGTGTGTGCATAGTGTTGTGTTGAATATGTCGAAATTTATACTGAACAAAGAGCATTCGCGGACAACATTAATTTTTTGTTTTCATTTGAAGAAAACTGCTGTTGAATCATACCGATTACTTCGAGAAGCTTATGGTGAACATGCTCCATCGCAAGATACGTGTGAACGATGGTTTTGCCGTTTCAACAGTGGTGATTTCGATGTCGCAGACAAGGAACGTGGAAAACCGCCAAAAAAAAAATACGAAGATGTGGAATTGCAAGCATTGTTGGACGAAGATGATTCGCAAACTCAAAAACAACTCGCCGAGCAACAATGGAAAAGCGCAAAAACACGTGTGATATTTGGCTCGCTCGATACAAAAGGAAGTCGTTTTTGCACAATATAGTTACAGGGGATGAAAAGTGGATTTATTTTGAGAATCCTAAGCGCAAAAAAAAATCATGGGTAGACCCAGCCGCACCATCCACATCGACTGCAAGACCGACTCGCTTTGGCAGAAAGACGATGCTCTGTGTTTGGTGCGACTAGAGAGGCGTGATCTAATATGAGCTGTTAAAACCTGGGGAAACGGTTAATAGTAAACGTTACCAACAACAATTGACCGATTTGAACCGTTCACTGCTTGAAAAAAGGCCAGAATACCGAAAGAGGCAACACAAAGTCATTTTTCTTCATGACAATGCTCCATCACATACGGCAAAACCAGTTCGCGACACGTTGGAAGCACTCAGCTCGGAAGTTCTACCCCATGCGGCTTACTCACCAGACTTGGCTCCTTCCGATTACCACTTGTTTGCATCGATGGGTTACGCACTTGCTGAGCAGCGCTTTGGTTCGTACGAAGATGTGAAAAAATGGCTCGATGAATGGTTCGCAGCAAATGGGGAAGATTTTTACTGGCGTGGTATTCACAAATTGCCCGAAAGATGGGAAAAATGTATAACAAGCGTTGGAGCATACTTTGAATAACGCACTTTTTATAATTCTTCCGAATTTAACATGTTTTTTTAAGAAAAAAAAATCTGCATTTTATACTTGTACACCTGGTATAAGATCATTTCGGTGTCTGTCTGTCTATCCGTCTGTCTGCCTGTCTGTCTGTCCGCCTGTCACACCCGTTTTTCTCCGAAATTAAGTGACGTAAAAAGTTAAAATTTGGTGCTAAAATAAAGAAATTGATGGCCTCATCAGAGCTGTATAGTTTTGAAAGTTAAATTTTAGGGGGTGAAATCGAAAGTGAAAAAAATTTTTTTTACTAGGTCATCGAGTCGGGTGTCAAATAAAAGCTTGTAAAAACACGAGGTTAAAAATATATTTAATGTCTTACATGCGCACACTTTTCTTTGTATTATTTTGAAAAAATCGCTGTCCCCCCTCTATCTCGAAAAGTACTGACTTAAAAATTATGAAAAAATTCTGGAATATTCTCCATGGGGTGTAGATTGATCAAAAATATCACGAGTGCATTATCTTTAATAATTTATCTGGTATATAAAATAAAACACAAATTTCAAGGTCATCAGTTTTCAGTAAAGGTCGGAAACAAACTTTGTTGAAAACTCATTTGAAGTGTGTTTTGTGAAGTCATTGATCATTTTATACCTCCGTAACAAAAATTTTTATTTCAGAAGCAATCAACGTACGGAACACCAATTGGGCAAGTTCAAAGTTGCACTTGACCGGTTTTCTATTTTTTTTTTAAACTCTGCTAATTATCAAAATACAACTAAAAGAGATGTAACTTAATATATTCTTATTTAATCAATGGTGCAGTACTGAGTTGTTAAATTTATGGTAATATACACGATAATTTTGTGTCTTACTCTTACGTTTTTTCAGTTTAATATTAAAAATCACTGAGGTTGATTTTTTATGATTTAGTTTAGAGGTTCCCAACCTTTTCTGGCACGTCGCCCCCTTTACAAGAAAAAAAAATTTCAACGCCATAATAGTTAATTATACCAAATATTAATATATTGTTGCATATTATCTATACCTATTTTATCTGTCTATTTACGAAGCTGGTTTGAAAAGTCCGTGCAAACTCCGAGAGATGGCACCACCGGCGCGTATCGAGGTCATGTTTAGTTAGTAGCATCTCTTGAATGAACGCACACCAAGTTTCAGCCATATTGGTCTATTTCTTTGTGTTTGGCATTCGTGTGAATCAAGGAAGTCGAGTGATTTTCAAGAAATGGACGAAAAAGAATTTCGTGTGGTGATTAAACATTACTTTATGAAAGGCAAAACGCCTCAGGAGACTAAAGAGAAGCTTCATAAACATTATGGTGACTCTGCACCTTCGATTAGAACAGTTTATAAGTGGTTTCAAAATTTTCGGACTGGCCATATGGGCACAAGTGACGCTGAACGTTCTGGACGGCCTGTGGAGGTTACGACTCCAGAAATCATTGATCAAATCCATGATATGGTGATGGATGACAGAAGAGTTAAGGTGCGTGAGATTGCTAGTGCTGTGGGCATCTCGACTGAACGGGTACATAATATTTTGCATAAACATTTGGACATGAGAAAGCTATCCGCAAGATGGGTGCCGCGATTGCTCACGCTTGACCAAAAACGGAATCGTGTGAAGTGTTGCAAGGATGGTTTGCAGCTGTTCCAGAAGAATCCGGAGGACTTTAAGCGTCGTTTCGTCACTGTGGATGAAACATGGATACATTACTATACTCCTGAGACCAAACAACAATCTAAACAATGGGTTACCAAGGGGGAATCTGCACCAAAAAAGGCGAAGACCGTTCCTTCGGCCGGAAAGGTTATGGCGACTATCTTTTGGGATTCGCATGGGATAATCCTCATCAACTATCTGGAAAAGGGTAAAACTATTACAGGTGAATATTATTCATCGTTATTGGACCGTTTGAAAACCGAGCTGCAAGAAAAACGCCCGCGATTGGCCCATAAGAAAGTCCTTTTCCATCACGACAACGCACCAGCACACACCTCAGCAGTTATGGTGGCAAAATTAATGGAAATAGGATTCCAACTCGTTTCACATCCCCCCTATTCTCCAGACTTGGCTCCCTCGGACTACTATTTGTTCCCCAATTTGAAGGAATGGCTGGCGGGACAAAGATTTTATTCAAACGAGGAGGTGATTGCAGACACTAATGGATATTTTGCAGACTTGGACAAATCCTATTATTCGGAAGGGATCAACAAACTAGAACATCGTTGGACGAAGTGTATAAGCCTAAAAGGAGACTATGTCGAAAAATAAAAAAGGTTTACCCCAAACACAGTTTTTATTTTTGCACGGACTTTTCAAACCAGCCTCGTATCTGTTAAGAATCACAAAGTAGAAATTAATTAAAACGACCATCAAATGTAGTAAAATTTTTTTTATTAGAAATTTAAAAACAAACACAAAATCAATAAGAAATAAAAAAATTAATGAGGTGGTTGAAGCTAGTCGAGTTTGAACAATTTGATAATGTTGGATTCCAATTTCGTTAATATCAGTCGCAAATTGCCACGTTCAGTGATGTGCAGTCTGTTCCATTTCTTAGACAGTAAATTAGCTACTGCACTGAAGCCACGCTCAGCCAAATAAGATGAAGGAAAAGTAATTAAAAATTTCTGTACTCTTGCCTACAATCCAGGATAGAGAGCTGGTATTGATTATCCATTTCTGAATTGTACTTTTAGTTCTTCGTTAATTGTGAGTTCGACGAGTTTTAATATTAATCATTCTACATTTACAAGAGGATCTAAAACCCAACTCGGTATATTCATGTTTAAAACATCCTAGAATCGCTCCGTAAAATCAGAATGAAAAACGTCCAAGTGTTGACACTTCGCGCAGTTCTTCGTCTCTGTTTTCAAAGAAGGTCCAGTACTAAGCCAAGTAGACTGAAAAAACAATTCAGATAAATACCTTTTGAGAGCTAACTAACTTCTGTTTGCAGCAGCAAGCGATTGTAATCTTCATCATTTTCACTTCAAAGTTAGTCAAATAATCTGTCATACAATGAATTGCTTCTAATCTTATTGACTGCTCTAATAACGTAATGAACCGAAGTATGGAGGCGTTCATTCAAAATGTTTACAACCAAATGCTGACGATGAATAACACAATGTACAGCGAGTACATTTGGTACTGCTTGTTTCAAATGAAACCCTTATGACGCCTCGTTATTACCGGAGCACCATCAGTAGCAGCTGACAAAATATTACGAATAGGAATTTCTTTCTCTTGAAAAAACTTGTTCATGGTATTAAATATCGATTCTTCTTTTGTATCGGTTTCCAAATTTTTAGCAAATAATAATTTGCAAGTCTTTAAGTAATCGCAAAATGACATTTCAACGTCTTTAGTCATTTCATGTATTCTTCTTTGCACCTATAAGTGAAATATAGCAAGGGACTCAATAAGGTATTTAATAATGTAGGCCTCACCTTAGTCTATAAGTCATCAAACAATCTGAGGAATATCTTAGGAAATCCCAAAGATAAGATTCCTAATTGTGAGAAAAGTGGAATTTATGAAATTAGTTGTAATGATTGTGACAAAAAGTAGGTTGGGCAAACTAAAAGGTCAATTAAAACACGATTTAAAGAACATTTAGCACGCTTAAAATACAGTAGAACAGAAAAGTATAGCATTGCCGAACATGCCCTTGAAGCTGATCATATTGTAACATTAGATAATCTAAGATTAATAAAAAATGTATCTGATAGGAGATTGTTGAACGCATACGAAAGTATGCAAATTATAAAACGTAAAAGTAGTTTAAATAAAGACAGAGGGCCTATTCCTTATAGTCCCTTCTACTGGTTACTTGACCGGAAGTGATGGCCTTGCCTATGCCATTAATTCCGCCTGAGTAATTCAAGGGTTAGGCTAAGTATAAATAGGGTAGATTTGTAGTTTAGCTTTAGTCAATCATCGCTCCTGATGAAGCTAACATGGTTAGCGAAACGCGCGTCGAGCACAAAAATAAAGTGTTTGGTGTAGTGGTGATATATACTGAGTAGTATCATTTTGCCAAAGATTTAACATTCCCAACTTAGAGAGGTATTGTATTCCTGAGAAAATTAGCCTCCGCAATTTTTACCTTTCTTCACGACTTTCCTAATCTATTGTGTTCACTTGTAACTAAAAATTTGTACAAATGCAGACTCAAAGATAAAATAGTTACTAATGCGATTAGAAGCGATGACGACGTAGAAAGGGTATGGAGGAAAATCAAAACGAACATAACCGCTGCAGAAACCGAAGTTCTAGGAACAAGAGAAGTAAACTTAAACGCAGAACGAAATAATAAACCATGGTTCACGAGCGAAGTGAAGGAAATTGTAAAAGAGAAGAGGGATGCCTACTTGAAGTATATCAATAACAGGTCGCAAGCAGAATACGAAAGATATAAAGAGGTAAAAAATAGAACTAATAACCAAATACAACAGATAAAGATGAATCACTGGGAGAAATTCTCTAAAGAGATGGAACAAGATCTATATGGCGGACAAAAAAGAATATGGAACATGCTAAGGAGTAGGAAAAAACCAATCAATGAAAAAGTACAAGTGAACACAATAGATTAGGAAACCTCATGTTTTTAAATCACGCAAAATATATTTCCCATTTTGGTCGATTTATCTATGAAACTTATGGTATAGTTGTTAACTGATATAAACTCCTGGACAAAATTAACGCAATAATCTGAAAATTAATTTATCTTTTTCTTATGTCAGTTTTAAAGTTTATCGAGTATTTGAATTGTAGGCTATGCATATTTTGTTTCGTTGTTCATGACAGAAATCAAAACAATTCGTTTAGATTTACAGTTTTAAAGAATTTTTTAGAAGATAAGCAATTTTTTGTAATAATGCGATAGATTTTCTTTAAAAGTAAGCTTATAAATTGTTCCCTTTTTCAAAGTAATACGTGTCTTTGTGGTAGACTGTTTTATTTTTGACCCCGAAGAATTAGAAAAATGAATCGAACAAGGAATTTAACTGAACACGAGGTAGTGCGAGCCTCGGTTTTATTGAACGAGGGATATTGTCAGAGTTATGTTGCCAATTTGTTAGGCAAACATCGTTCCACAATAAGTCGTATGGTAAGACGCCTGAATGAAGTAGGAACTTATTCTAGAAGGCTAGGGCAAGGGCGAAAACGATGCACTAGCGACCTAAATGAACGTTTTATAAGACAATATGCTTTAAGAAACAGGACTGTCACTAGTTCTATAATAAGAAACGAATTCGAAGCTGTTCGCAATGTCACAATTTCTTCTAAAACAGTTAGAAGACGGTTAAATGAAGCTGGATGAAACAGTAGGAGACCAGCCACTGCGCCCTTGCTTACTGGAGTTGCCAGGTTACGTTTTGCTCGAAATCCCGAAAACTGGTCTGTGGATGATTGGAAACATGTTTTCTTCACAGATGAAACTAGGTTTAGTCTAAAACATCCAGATGGTCGTGAGCGAGTATGGCGAAGACCAGGAAAGAGGTTTGCTCCTTGCAATATCTCTGCAAGGATTCCATTCGGCGGTGGCTCTGTTATGTTCTGGGGTGGCATCTGCTTTGATGCTCGCACAGAGTTAGTTCCTGTCCGTACGAGATCCATGAATGCTGACTACTATCTTGAGAATATTGTAATAGAACATGTGATGCCTTTCGGTCATTTTGTGGGGCCCAATTTCCTGTTTATGCAAGACAACGTTCGACCTCACGTGATTAAGGAGGTACTCGATTATCTTAATCAAGTTGATATACCGATTATGCAATGGCCACCAAAAAGCCCGGATCTGAATCCGATAGAACATGTATGGGATCACCTTAAGAAAAATGTGAAACGTCATATACCTGCACCTAGAAACCTGAGGGAACTTGAAAATGCAGTTATCACAGAATGGAAGCAAATTCCTCAAGATTTTATCCAAAATTTAATTAGAAGCATGCCTAGGCGCATAAACGCTGTCATCCGAAATAGAGGAGGCAACACACGCTACTAGTGTCCCAGTTACACCATTAATTTTGCTACTAGTGTCCCAGTTTATTTTTTTCAGTATTACATAATTTCAACGATTTTGTTATTAGGTCTTAAGAATAATTTTAACTCGAATCTTATAGAGAAATTTGGTAGCTAATTCACTTTTAAGATATCCGAATAAGTTTTTTCTAACTTTTAGTGTAACCAATGTTCATAAAAAATTATTAAAATTAATTCATTATAGAGATTTGTATGATTTAATATATTGTTGCGTTAATTTTGTCCAGGAGTGTAGATTCATGGGTAAAAAAGATGGAAATTTACTTACTCTTTACTTAAAAAATTTAGTTTTGATGATAACAAATCACACTCCGAGATTTTTGCATTTCTTCGCTTTTCAGGGTCCCTAGATCATAAAAAACTGACCCGACAAATATTCTGTTACTAATTTTAACCCTACACGACTCTGAAACAACGCTACATGTTTAACGACTTAATAATCTGGCCACTATGAAAAAAAGGGGGTCAACCATTTAAAATCAATTTCTCCAGATAATTTAAATCTTTTTGCTGAGGTACCCAAAGAAAAAGCCGGTTCGTTCTTCCCTCTATATTACCTAACAAATATTTACTCTTACTAGTCGGCTCTCTCTTGAAAATGTACTCTAAGAGCAAATATGCAGTATCCTTTTGGTTAAATTCCGTCTAAGCATCTTCAATAGTCATATAAGGAAGAAGTAAATTTATGGTGGAAAAATAGTTCTTATCAACACTTCTCTAAGTTTACCACATTAAAATATCATCGATCATCTGTCCAACGTGCACTCTCACCAGCAAAAATAATAACGGTATTTCAAGGCATTAATTTATATTTGGGCATTATAAATGAGTTATCAGAGTGAACGTGTACTCTTACATAAAGAGACTATACTTTTAAATTGTCAGTCTCTTTCGCAGGATATGTAAAAATATATTCAAATTTTGTAACGTCAAATGAGAGTTATCTTTTATTTAAAATAAAATTTATTGTTTACTTACCATAAAAATGTGGATATTGACGTCGAAACATATTATTATAGTGAACATATAATATACTTGTAATTATAGAGATAATGGCTACAGCTATTTTGCATACTGTTTCCCACCAAGCTCCAAAAGCAGGATAAATGAGTACAGATAAATATGCCTAAAACAGAAAGCCGCGTGTTTCAAAAATACTTGGTATGGATTTTTCGTGCAATATAACGATCAAAAAATTTTAGTAGTTATAATAATAATAATAATAATACTTTATTTGAATAATAACTTGTACAAATCTTGTGAAGCAAATCTAACCTGCACATCGTATATATATATATATATATATATATATATATATATATATATATATATATATATATATATATATATATATATATATATATGTATATATATACATATATATATATATATATATATATATATATATATATATATATATATATATATAAAGTGAATTAAAAATAATAAAATCGATAATCAATAACCAAACAGACAATAATGAAAGACAATATACATATTCAAATTGTCCCAAAGTACTCGCTGTAATTGTACGGGCATATTAATATTAATAGTGTTTTTATTTCATGTTTAAATTCACGTGTGGATAGACTTTTAAAACTATCTGGGAAGTGGTTGTAAAATTTTACAGCAGAGACAATAAAACTCTTACGAGTTGCAGTCAGCCTGAGCCGAGGAATGATGATCTTATTTTTATTTCTTGTTTCATAATCGTGGACATTATCATGTGTTGTTAAGGAAGCCAGGTTATTTTTAACAAAAGACAGGCATTGGTAAATATACAATGCTGGCACTGTCATAATCTTTAATTGCCCAAAGTATTCTCGGCAGGATTGCCTTTGTGACACATTTATGATGACTCTTATAGCCCTCTTTTGCTGCTTAAAGATAACTGGCCAATCAACCGTATTTCCCCATGATAAAATTGCATAATTTAGTCGACTATGGAAAAGGCCCATGTAGGCAAGTTTCATAGTTTCCATTGCTGAGTAATGTTTTATTTTTTGGATGAAATAAATTACCTTTGATAGGCTTGAGCTGAGTTTTGCAATATGACATCTAAAGGAGAGCCCTGAATCAATATAAAGCCCCAAAAATTTAACAGGATTATCTTCTGAATTTTTACCTAGTGACATGTTTACTATGGCAGTCTTACCTAGGTTGAGAGCTAGTGAGTTTGCTTGGAACCATTTTTCTGCTTTATTTAAATTAACATTTATTGTATTTTCAGATGTCTGCTTATTTTTATGAGCAGAGTAGAGGGTGGTGTCATCTTCATATTGTATAATATTAATGTCCTCCAAATAATGAAGCAAATCATTGATATATATCACAAACATGATTTGTCCAACATCCATTCAAGGACTAAACTTTCGTTATTTACTTGCATTAATATGTGGCTCTTTACGAAATTTCAACCGTGTTTTGATGTGTAGCAGGTATGCTTTTCAGTTTTAAGAACAATTTATTGTATCTTACCATTTTATTATGCAAGTACGGAAATAAGAACTCTAAGTCTTGTTCTCTCGTTTGTCGACCCTAGCTCGACGACCGTCATACGGCGAAATAAAAGTTTTAGTTTTCGAGTAAAAAATTGTCGAATATTCAAAATATGAGAAATACGCTGTGATAAATATCTCTGAAAATTGAGGCCTTAAAAAAAACTTTCCCTACAAAAGTTGTAGGTTTTTTGGAGCAGAATAAGATTATCAGAGAAAATTTATGGTTATATTAGGAAATTATATTTTTACTTTAGTTTTTCTGAAATTTTTTGAAATCCGTTTTCAGATTTGGGTCGGTATTGAGCCCAAATCCGCACAATTTCTTAATATGCCACTCAAAATTCAAAACTACATATCAAAAGCTTTAATCTGGACCAGGGTGTGTCCTTATAAATTGCGTTAATTTGTGGAGTAATTGGCGGTCCGGTTGATGACGAATGACCCATATATATATATATATATATATATAAATATATATATATATATATATATATATATATATATATATATATATATATATATATATATATATATATATATATATATATATATATATATGAGCTGAGGCATGTTAGTGAAATTATTGATCTGGAGTTCTTCTTGACCAGAAATTTACTCTCAATGGGCACATTTTGTCAATTATTCAGAAAGGTTATACAAATCTGGGGCTCATCACGAGATACTGTAGAGACTTTTCCTGCTCTACATTTAAACTGTTGTATTGTTCAGTTGCGAGAACGGGGCTTGAGTATGAGGTTGTGGTATGGTCTCCTCATTACAATGTATATATAGAAGCGATTGAGGCGGTGCAGCGCCGGTTTTTGCGAACTTGTGCTTTTAAATTGGCCATACCCCCAGATGGTTACCATATAGACCAACACAATCTTAGAGGCATTTTGGGTATTTCGACTGGAAGACTCCATTGTGACGTGCTTCTGGCTTTAAGTTAATAGATGGGCTGGTTGATTGTCCCTATCTGTTGGACAAGTTAACATTTAATATTTCTCGTCGCACTAGAGGTAGAGGTATTCCCTTTCATGCGACTAATTATGGCTACTATGGACTTATGTCCAGAATAATGAGGCATTTCAATCAGTTCGATCACAGAATTCATGGCTCCATTGATAGTTTTAAATTAATTGTTAAAAAGTTGTGATATTTGCTTGCTATGAAACTAGTTTTAATGATCTTGTGACGTTGGTTTCTGTGTATGTTTATAATTTTTATTATGTTTAGTTGTTTTAATTGGCGCAACGCCGTTAATAAATAAATCGATAAATAAATAAATAAATTCAGTTTATTTGCCAATATCTACAAATTCATAACGTGACAGAAATTAAATTTGCTCGAAATGCGACAAAAGGGGTGTAGTGCCACCCATATATATATATATATATATATATATATATATATATATATATATATATATATATATATATATATATATATATACATATACATATATATACATATACATATATATATATATATATATATATATATATATATATATATATATATATATATATATATATATATATATATATATATATATATATATTTATGTAAGTTTGTACATGTTCACAGGTTTTTTAGACGTTTTGTACTTTTCATAAGAGCTCTGATCATAATAATATTTTTTACAGCATCGGTTTAAATTTTGACTCGGTTCTGCTATTTTATCGTACGCGTATATAACTATTACTACTTACTAAAAGGTTTATACTTACATCAATAATTTCATAAATTAAAAACAAAATTAAAATTAGAAGTCCAAGTATATCAACTGCTGTGATATGATTAGTAACGAGTCCAAAAATAGGAAGTAAAATGACAATAAGAAATCCTGTAGCCATATTTATGTGACTTAACAAACGAGTGCATTTCCTTTTATCATATTCGGCATTTTCCCATACAAATTTCACTATTTTATATCGTAAGTATATAACTGCAAACACTGTAAAATAAAATAATTTCAAGTGAATTAAATACAGGGTGAGTGAACGATAGAGTAAAGTTCATTATCTCATTTGTGCCGGGAATGACGAAAAAAATGTTAAATACAATAGTTTTAGGGAATGTTAAGGTGCACAGTTTAAAATTATTTTTGAGTATACAGGGTACTTCAAAAAGTGTGGCCGATATAACATATGTTTTTTTAAATCGAACATCCTATTTTCTAATTTATTTTTAAATTCTACGTAAATTTTTTAAACTTTTTTATTAATAATGTTATATCCCTAAACCTAGTAGTTCTTCTAATATTTCAATTTTTTTTTAAAAATACTAGTTTTCAGTTTTGTAAAAAATTGCCAGTAGCGCCATTGTTTCTGAAGATGGAATACTTATAATTGGTACGAGCGTTCTATAGACGTGAAAAAGAAAATATATGTAAATAAATTCGAGTTAGATGCTACAGGGTGTTCAATTTATGCATTTCGACTATTTTAAATTGAAAAATCTCAAATTTTTTAAATGGCACATCCTGTATATTATTATTTTTTCTGACAGATTTTATAAAACCCTCCAACTTTTATTAAGTATGTCATATACCCATTTCTAATAGTTTTCCATTTATTGTGAATTTTTCCCTTGTTTTTAATACACTTACGCTATTGTGAAAACATAAACAAATAATTAATAATAATTTCAATATAGTTTAACTTATCTAATGATTAATTATTATGACGTAATAAATGTTCAAATATATGTATTAAAAACAGGGGTAAAAATTGAAAAATTCAAAATAAATGGAAAACTATTAGAAATAGGTATATGACATACTTAATAAAAGTTGGACGGTTTTGTACAATCTATCAGAAAAAATAATAATATATAGGGTGTGCCGTTTAAAAAATTTGAGATTTTTCAATTTAAAATGCATAAATTTATTTTGAACACCCTGTAGCATCTAACTCAAATTTCTTTACATATATCTTTTTTTTTTCATCTCTATAGAACGCTCGTAGCAATTATAAGTATTCCACCTTCAGAAACAATGCCGATACTGGCACTTTTATACAAAACTGAAAACTAGTATTTTTCTAAAAAAAAAATTGAAATATTAGAAAAAACTACTAGGTTTAGGTATATAACATTATTAATTAAAAAAAAATTAAAAAATCTACACAGAATTTAAAAATAAATTAGAAAATAGGATGTTCCATTTTAAAAAAAATATAGCTATATCCCACAGTTTTTTTTTTCTAAAAAACACATTTGTAGGTAATAAAATGAGTCTCAGTCACACAATTTTCAAGGAATTGCAATATATTTTTTTATAATAGTAATTTCATTAATGACTACGATTTGAACTCATTTTTTCAATAAATATAGTTTTTAGCCATTTACACCCACAATATCGAACCTATCATAACCCCAAGCAAAGAGGAAAAATGGCCAGATGAACGTTTCCTGAACTTAAGGCTTTTAAACTAGGAACTCCAAACCTAACATAACCTAATATAGTGAAGACCAAACCTAATATAACCCAATGTTGCCAACTCCAAACCTAATATAATCTAATGTACCGAACTCCAAAGCCAACATAACATAATGTAGCGAACTCTAAATCTAACATAATCTAATGTTGCGAACTCCAAACCTGAAACCTAATGTAGCAAACTCTAAACCTAACATAACCTAACGTAGCGAACACCAATTCTAACATAACATAATATAGTGAACTCTAAACCTAAAACCTAATGTATATAACTCCAAACCTAATATAACATAATGTAGCGACCTCCAACCCTAAAACCTAATGTAGCAAACTCCAAACCTAACAAAACTTAATGTAAAAAGGAAAAATAATAAGTAAAAAAAAAACAATTCTGCAGAAGTTGCGACCAAGCCGTACGTACAAAATCGTATTTGGAAACAATTGGTATTTTTAAATTCTTTGAATTTAGCAAATAGTTGCAAAAAAGGTAAATACTTACATAATATGGTCAAAATATTAATGAAAACTATGTATATATATCTGCCAGCTGATGAAATTATATTGGGGTCTTCACCAGTGTCAAACCCTGTTCTTCCAAAATCAAATATGAAGAAATATGGGGTATAAACTAATCTATATTTAACAGAATACCAGTAACTACAAAAAAAAAAAACAATGAGGGTAGCATTATAAAATGAAGTAAACCAGATATCTGATTTTGAGATATCTAAGTTATAATAGCTTATGCGAATCCTCATGTAATCATAAAATTTATTATTGTAATATGTAGTCTTATTTCTTTTAAATTTGCCTTTTAGTAGATACGCCTTTCTATGATATTGTCCTAGAAATGTAGTACAGATATTTTTTACCTGCTAGTACCTAGATGAATAATTATTGCATGAATTTGGTAGCGTTCCTTTTAGTATAGTGTAATATGATAGGGAGTTAAATCTTGTATTATATCTGTATATATATATATATATATATATATATATATATATATATATATATATATATATATATATATATATATATATATATATATATATCTGTATGCTCTTAACACAAGTAGTGTATTTGTGGGAACGCAAAGAAGAGGCGGAGGCAAAATTTCACCTCCTAGAAGTAAAAATTTTGCTTCTCGGAGGCATAAATTGTGCATCCGAGAGGGAAAATTTTTGCCTACGAGGGATTAAAATTTGGGTCCTCCTTCCATCAACATTCCCACAAATTCCCTCCCAAAATATAATACCAAATCCGTCTCTAATAAATCATAAAATAAAATATTCAAATCTCCTCTGCATGGAAGTAGGGGCATAGAATTTAGAGCTGTAAGATCCAGAAGTACTAGCTTATTCACTTCTCCTCAATAACCCAAGTAAATAATGTCTACACAATTTTTAAAAGATTTCTAAGGATTGGTATATCGAGTTAACTAACGCTAAAGTGAATGCAAATATGCTTATTTTACTCTAAAATGATACCAAAATACAAGATTTAGAACCCTATATTTGTCTTATTTAAGCTTTGGTTTTGAATATATATATCAACCAAAACATCAAAAATGTTAATAGTAAAAAAATTGAAACTTAATTGAAAATTGAAAATTGAAAATTGAAAATTGAAAATTGAAAATTGAAAATTGAAAATTGAAAATTGAAAATTGAAAATTGAAAATTGAAAATTGAAAATTGAAAATTGAAAATTGAAAATTGAAAATTGAAAATTGAAAATTGAAAATTGAAAATTGAAAAATGGAAATTGAAAATCGAAAATTAAAAAATTAAACGTTTATTGGAAAATCTCTTGTTTAACAAGAAAGCTACTGTATAGTTTGCATTTGTCATTTCTAAAACATTTAGCAAATAATAGAATCTTTGAATATTGTTTAAAAAAGGATTTTTATTAGTTAAATAAGCAAAATGCTTAACTAACTAACTTGCATTCAAAGTTAAAAAAACTGTGGAAACTTATCATACTCCCCCATAAATTTTTGCAATCTTAAGCTAGGTAATTTGGTTGGACCAAGAAATTGTTGCATTCCAACACTAGACTGTCGCGATTGATATTATCCGAATTCAAGACTAAAGTTTGTTCTAACCTAGTAAATTTCAAATTAAAATTCATTCTTTGGCGTTTGTTATATACGAGAAGAAATACAATCTTTCCAACTCATGACTCGCTTGACTGTCGTACTTCGCCTCATTCAATAAAGTTAATTTTTTGATTACATCATTCGCACTAATGTTTTCATTTTTAAATTACCGGTGTTCTGGAATCTTTGTTGCTATCTCTTTCATAAGCTTCGAGTTTATTACTTATGGTTTTTACGAATTTATCAGCACTTTTGAATAAAATTTGGAAACTAGCAGGATCATTTCGAAAATGTTTGAATTGTTCTAGCACACCAAGCCTGAATATAATCTAAATTCACTGTTTGTAAATACTTTGAAACTGGATGTGACACCTCAAAAATTGTTGCGAAAAGCATTGTTGTCAAAACAGTTTCAAATTTCAAAAGCTTATTTTTTAAACTCATTACCTGATTCCTGATTTTCTCATTAAATGTTTACCTCTTTTGAAATGATATTCAGGCTAACGACTACATTCACGAAAATAACTTTAAATTGGATGTCAATGCTAGAACACTCAACCGCGTTTGTCCATGTTTGGAAGACCATCTCGTTTGCCCAATAAGGCTTAATTTGACCTGAGAATTTTTTTCATATTCAAGCATTCTTTTATACGATTTTTTAGAGAAAACAGTTAATTCTTGTAGTATTCCAAATAATGATATGGCAGAGACGGTACATTGAGCAGTATCAGATTTACTAAATTTAATACGTGTGCATGACACCAAATGTGCGGAAACTCCAATATATTGACCATGCATGCAATTTTTCATATCAAGACCACATTCATTTAAAGATGTTTGCAATAAATGACATAATTCTTGCCCTTTGCTAGATATGACTCTTCTCACAGTGATAAAAAGTTCAACTACTTCATTATGTACAGGGTGAGTCAACCATAGAGTAAAGTTCATTATCTCATTTGTTTCGGGAAAGGCGTAAAAATGTTAAATACAATAGTTTTAGGTAATGTTAAGGTGCACAGTTTAAAATTATTTTTGGGTATACAGGGTACTTCCAAAAAGTGTGGCCGATATAACATATGTTTTTTTTAAATGGAACATCCTATTTTCTAATTTATTTTTAAATTCTGCGTAAAATTTTATAACTTTTTTATTAATAATGTTATATACCTAAACCTAGTAGTTTTTCTAATATTTCAATTTTTTTAAAAAAATACTAGTTTTCAGTTTTGTAAAAAATTGCCAGTAGCGCATTGTTTCTAAAGTTGAAATACTCATAATTGATTCGAGGGTTCTATAGAGATGAAAAAAAGATATATGTAAAGAAATTTGAGTTAGATGCTACAGGGTGTTCAAAATAAATTTATACATTTCGACTATTTTAAATTGAAAAATCTCAAATTTTTTAAACGATACACCCTGTATATTATTATTTTTTCTGATCGATTTTACAAAACCCTCCAACTTTTATTAAGTATGTCATACAGCTATTTCTAATAGTTTTCGATTTATTTTGAATTTTTCAATTTTTACCCTTGTTTTTAATACACTTACGCTATAACATCATAGTTGCCAAGACAAAACAAAAATGTAGGCATTGTCAAATTTTGACATGTCTATTAAGCAAGTGAAAATAGTTTAATTTGTTGTACTAAGTGACGTATAAAGGTAATAGTTATGGATTTTCCTAAAAATGAATTAATTAATATGGTTTATTTACTGGGCGAAGCGGGAAAAAATTGTCTTTTGGCAGTAAGGTTTTACGGAGCGAAGTACCCTAATAGACGTATACCATCTAGAAAATCTTTTCAGTGCTTAATAGATAGGTTTGATGGTAGTGGTAGCGTTGAGTATACGAAACGGAAAGTAGTAAACCAATGAGGAAAAAGAAATGGAGATTTTACTTCATGTTGAAGATAATCCCCAGGTCAGCAGCCGTCAACTAACTACTTATCTGACACATCCCAATCTACGGCTAATAGCACCACAAGAAAATACAGGTATCATCCCTTTCATACGGAACTACACCAAGAACTTTAAGACCGTGATTTTGAACTACGACTAAACTTTTGTACCACCATGAATGGAACAATAGAGGCCGATCCAAATTTTTTTTTCGCAGTAATGGAGCCATAACATGTATTATTATTCAACAGTTAATCCATTTTGGGTCCGAAAAGTTCAAAACCAAAGTCATTGGTCGCTTAATGTATGGTATGGAATATTAAGTTTTCAAATTATTGTACCATATTTTTTCCGCTAACCGCTTAACGGGTCTAGATATCTAATTTTTTTGCGAAACGAATTACCCCAGCTTCTTGAAGAAGTTGATAACTTTGAAAGGGAACAAATGTGGATTGAACAAGACGGAGCTCCTGCTCATTACCACCGGGAAGTTCGAGAATTTTTAAATGATCGTTACCCATAAAAATGGATCGGTAGGGATGGATTCATTCAGTGGCCCCCTCGATCATGTGACTTAACACCTTTAGACTTCTTTTTGTGGGGCTACATTAAAGATCGTGTTTATGTGAATCCCCCTACAACACCAATAGATATGGAAAATAGGATACGGATGCGTGCAGGACAATAACGCCCTTTATGCTAAGGAAAGTGAAGGAAAATATAGTAAAACTACAAAACATGTGTATTCAAGGAGACGGGCATATTTTTGAACATTTATTTCGTCATAATAATTAATCATTAGATAAGTTAAACTATATTAAAATTATTATTAACTATTTGTTTATGTTTTCACAATAGCGTAAGTGTATTAAAAACAAGGGTAAAAATTGAAAAATTCAAAATAAATCGAAAACTATTAGAAATAGGGATATGACATACTTAATAAAAGTTGCAGGGTTTTGTAAAATCTATCAGAAAAAATAATAATATACAGTTTGTGCCATTTAAAAAATTTGAGATTTTTCAATTTAAAATAGTCGAAATGTATAAAATTATTTTGAACACCCTGTAGCATCTAACTCAAATTTCTTTACATATAGCTTTTTTTCATCCCTATAGAATGCTCGTACTAATTATGAGCATTCCACCTTCAGAAACAATGGCACTACTGGCAATTCTTTACAAAATTGAAAACTAGTAGTTTTTTTTTTTTAAATTGAAATATTAGAAAAACTACTAGGTTTAGGTATATAACATTATTAATAGAAAAGTTATTAAATTTTACGCAGAATTTAAAAATAAATTAGAAAATAGGGTGTTTCATTTAAAAAAACATATGTTATAACGGCCACACTTTTTTGAAGTACCCTGTATACTCAAAAATAATTTTAAACTGTGCACCTTAACATTCCCTAAAACTATTGTATTTAACATTTTTTCGTCATTCCCGAAACAAATGAGATAATGAACTTTATTGTTGACTCACCCTATACAGGCCGACTGAGTGAACAGATCGGCTAGAAACTTTCAGAAAATATGCCTTTTGTTATAGCAAAAATGCCCTTTCTGTTTCTGGTTCAAAAATATTTAATCTAGTGGGCACAATTGAATTTGTTATTTAAAATTTGAATTGCCCGCTATTTTATGCCAATTGGTCCAAAATGGATTTTTTTTTCAAAATTTAGGTCTTGACTCCAGCTTTCCGATGCCATTTTAAAAAGTTTTTATGGAGTCATTTTAACCGTTTTTTTACATTTGTTTATTAATCAAATAAAAACAAATGCGTTTTTTCGGTCATTTTGAAAAAAAATTTGAAAATTCTGGTAAAGAATCGCGAGATCTTTATTTAAAAAAAAATAATAATTTTCGTTAACAATTTGTTTTTTCAAAATGTCAATTGTTGTTATTTGATTAATAAACAAATGAAAAAAAAACTGTTAAAATTATCCCCAAAAAAATTTTTTTAATGGTAGCTGACGTCGAGGCCTAAATTTTGAAAAAGAAGATCCATTTTGGACTAAATGGCTTAAAATGGCGTGCAATTCAAATTTTATATAACAATTTTAATTGTGTCCAATGGGTTCAATATTTTTGTAACAAAATTCCAGGGTATTTTTACTATAACAAAAGAAATATTTTCTGAAAGTTTCAAGCCGATCGGTTCACTTGGTCCACCTGTACAATAAAATTAAAAAAAAAAGATTTTTGCTTGTTTTTTTTCTATTTTGTAGGTTATATGCACATTTGAGCAATTTAAAACCAACGAGGATTTTGTTTGTCTCAATCCGACTAATATAACCGGAGTTACTCATATTTTAAGCTCAAAGAACGCGTTTTGAAAATTTAAATTGTTTATAAACAAAAGAGCACAAGTTTTTCGAGGTCCAGAACTCAGGACAATACTCCTGGTGATACTCCAAAGAGAACAAAATCATACTATTGCTGTATCTAAACTATGCCTATCTTATCATTATTTTGACCTTTTTTACTGCACTATTAACAATAAATAAAAAATGCCAAGTAAAAATTTCCCTATTCAGGATTTTAATTCTGACTCGACCATAGACATAGAGCCTCCCAAAATTGACCACACTTTAGAAAGAGACAAAGCGACTTTGCGGCTAAATACCTGCCTCTTTTCTGTATGCCTGTAATAAACAAAGCGCAGTGCCCAGAAACGGAATTCAAGGTGAGAAAAGCCCTCACCCGATTCTAGTTCAAATAGAACACTTAAAAATATTATTTTCAAGAGCGCCGTAGCTTAGAGGCATTCTAGAAAGAGACAGCTACTGGCCGTTCATTCACTTTGTCTCTCTCACACTTTTGCGTCCATATTTACTTCACAGCGAGATACAGAACACTCAGTCCATCTTCTATGTATAGGGAGTCGACAATATGATGAGTTATAGTTCTATACGTAATTCCATTCTAAAAGATGTATTATTCTTTTATGTCTTTTACGTCAAACTCGTATATAAGTAATGTAGTAAGTAAATATTAAACCATAAGAATTTAATTTGCACTAGAACCATATAAATAAATATTATTCGTATAGGTATTAAATATCATGTACTATTCAATTGAATTGAAACAATGAATATTTCAATTCAAAATTTCTTCTCTACTCAGTGTAAGTGGTCCAAGATGACCGAGCTTCAAAGATTTTTGGCTATTAATTAGGTAGCTTAGTTTGGTATACAGTGTTTTGTGTATCTAATATGTCGAAATAATTATGACTTACAGTATTCCAACTGAAATAAGACTTATAATGATCATCGCAATAGGAATAAAATAAGGTCTTTTGAAACAGCATAATGACATGATTTTCGTTAAGTTTGTTAACGTACATGTCAAATTTACCTTGACATCTAAAACATGTCAGATTAATATAAACGTGTAGCAGTGAATTTGCAACAGAGTATATTTGCCCAACTGATCTCTTAATATGTTGGACTTCGGTTTGCAATTCTGCTGACTAATAAGGTAACCGAAATAGTTAGCTTTACCCGGAGCTAGAGAAGAGTCTTTTTTGGTAAAACTTCGTTACGCGGGCTTTTCAGAAAAAGGTTCTTTTTTGGAATAAGCTTGAAATGGTCTAATTTTGAAAGACTTACGAGAAAAAACCTATATCACTGACAACTGTTGATAACCACTGATCGAAACTGTCAGTTGTTTGCGGAGAAATAGACTTCGTTCACACTAATGCACAGTGTGTCGACTAGTACAAGTTAGCTGGACAAAATTATTTTTTCACTTATTTCAATTGTTTATGTATATTCTAGGCATATTAAGTTATTTTAAGAAAAAATTCATCGCGTTGGTTTTTTTTATGGGCGTGGCTAATTTTTTCCCCTAAATTAGTCAGCTACGCAGACATATTTAACGATAACTCGGGAACAACTTGTCAGATTTTTATAAATATAACATTAAAAAAATGCGTAACAAAATTTTATTAAAGTTGATTGATATTATTTTATTCTATCTTTTATCGTTTTGGAGTTATTTAGAAATTAATGGAGAGAAAAAAAATTTTTTCCTGTAAAATTCATTATTTTTTTCGGTAAAAAAAGCGCAATAACAAAAGAAAAACAAAATATTATACATTTTTTCTGATAGCTGCGTATCCGGAAAATAAAATAAGGTATTAATCATGAAAATCGGTTAATAAATGTGGGTTTTATTCACAATTTACCGCAGGTACTCAATATCGATAAAATTTGTGTAATATAGCCACCCTTGCATATCGCGGTAGGATTGCATCAGCTTAGCAGGTAGATAACGGAACTAAAGGGCAAGGGTATTTTGTATGGTTATTAGAATTAAAAATTATAATACAGTGTCTTTCATTTAGCTGCATTTCGCTTACCAGTATTTTTTGTCCAGCTGCACAAAACATTGTATAACAAAAACAAAATATTCTGCGTATGTACACGAATTTTTCTACAAACTTGGATGTGCAACTAAATGAAAGACACTGTATTATTATTTTTAATAATAACCAGATGAAAAATCATTTATTGCATTTGTCAATTAAAAATAAAACAATTAATCCATATTACGTAGTTTTATTGTCACAAAAAGGATAAAACTCAAATAATACCTGCCTTTCAGGTAGGTAACTTGTGCATTATACATACATAAGTAGTTGGTATTTTAAAATGTTTTTGATTTTTTTAAGGTACATATTTCTTGCTGTTCGGTTCAAAAAAAAATTGTTTTTGAAAATTCCAGTCAAAAATTGTTTTTATTTAATTTTAAAATAAATGTTATAAATGCTCTGTAATAAATTTAGCATAATGACACTGACTGTAATTATATGTAAAATAAAAATACTCATTTATTGATAAAGAAAACTTTACAAGTCAAGGTTTACATGCTTAGTACAAGCACTACATAACTAAAAATAGTAGCTGAACCTAATAATTATCATCAGAGTCTTCTGATGAGTCGTTTACTGTATAATCGTCATCATTTTGTGGCATTGTGCGACAATATGATGACGATTCCAATCTTGACTCTTCTATGCTAGGGCTTACAATTAACTTTAATACATCTGTACATATTTTTTCCGGCTTTTTTTTGGGAATCTCTCGAAGGCTATTGATCAAAGGATCAGATGTTATAATTAACATGCATAGTAAGTCTCTATTCGTGGCAACACGCGAGCACTTGCGGGTGTTGTACTCCCTAAATCTGCGGCAATCTTTGTTCCGTGCTTCTTGAGCCTCTTCGGAAAGCTGCCCAATTGGTAGCAATGCCGCTTTGATGACTTCTGTGCTGTGAATTAATATTTTATGCACAGTAGCAGGCATACAGTACCACGAATAGAGACTAAGATAATGTTTTCTGGTTTCAAGACAAAATTTTTTGAATTCAACTAAGTTTATCTCGAATCCAGAAGACAGTGTTCTCAAAATAACATCAAACTTTTTTATAATTGTAACATCCAACCCTGTGATCTGAGCACTCATCTCAGCATTCTTAAAAAAGCGACGGGCTGTATTTCCATCATTTGAAGAACCAAATCCTGGCTTTGGTTTATCTACAATGAGTCCCATCTCGTTCTTAAATTTCAATTTGATTTCCTCGGAACGAACCTTGATATCTGCTTTGTCTTCGTTGCTTCTAGCCTGCCATTTCTTAATATTCAACTTGTAACTGATATGTAAAAGACATTCGAAGCAACGAATCCAAGCATAAAGTGTAGATAAACCAAAGCCAAAATGTTCTTGATTGCTGTTAAACATCGCGGGGTCATCGTTCATCGTCTTGGGGGTGGCGCCACAGATGAAACACTTTTGGGATGAACTAGTTTCCGTTAAGGCGTTACACACCTTTCCGTCTGTCATTGTCAGCAAAAGTTCGTGTTTTACAGAGATTTGAGAATCACCAAAGTTGATAAGTGTTGGAAGAAGAGCATTAACTTCTTCCCACAATCTATTTGTCTCCACTAACGTGAAGTCGTTCGTTTCTTTGGCAAATATAAATTTGATTGGGCGACAATACAAAGTTGATGAAGGCCGAGGATTTTGCCAAATAATTTTGGACCCATCATATAACTTAAGGGGAATTAAAGAAAATGCGAAAGAAACTCGTCCGTATATTCAGTGTTCTCAAATCTCTGTTTGTATGTGCTGTGCCCAGAACCTCCATCACATTCCCATTTAGTAACAAGTGTAAACGATGAACTTGTTAGGAGCACACTGCTGATAACTTCATTCTGTGCTAATACTAGACGTTCCACTGTTTTATTTAATAAGGCTTGCAAATTTATTTCAGCACGAGTTTCTGTTATAGCAATGTGCTCCTCTGCAGGGTAACAGGCCTGTTTGGACTTTTTTAAACTAAAATATATAGTAAGCTAAAGCTTCGTCACTACTTAATTGCCTAGGATTAACGGAACTGGTATTTTTAGACTTAATAATATTATCTGGGCTCTCACTAAAGTCTCTAATCACATTGGCAATTTTCCTTTGCCCTGCTGAACGCACAGCAATTTCGGTAGCAGTCACCAATTCACTGACACTTCGAGATTCTACGAGATCCACGACGCGACGTTTCTTCGTCTTAAACGACGATTCCTCGAAATCTTTGCGAGGTCTTCCTGCAGGAGTCACATTCTCACTTGATGTTGAAGGTTGTGGCGCAAAAGAACTCGCAGTAAACTGTATGTCTGCTTCATCCAACCAATTCTTATTTTTAATTAAAAAACGCTCCTTCGACTTTCCTGAAGCCAACCATTTGGCACCAAACTTATTAGACAAGTTGGATATCTTCAACTTTATTTCTTTTTGGCTGCTTTCAGTAATGTCACCAAAGTGAAATTTTGAAGAAAGAAAGTCATATACACGCGAGTTTTTTTCATTCTTCGTGTGTTTCAACCACTTCTTAAAAAACTCTACCCTTGAAATAGAGTAAACGTGTTCTGGAAAAAAAAAAAAAAAAAACATGTTGTACTGAAGTGTGCTAAACAATATGTGTATTTTTACGAAGAATAAAGTTATTTCTGTGTAATATCTAAAAACTAGCCCGGATAGAGGTGAATGTCTGTATATTCTGAACTTTCAAAGTTTTTTTTTTTTTTAAAAAAACACGCTAAAATACATAGGCTATTTTAAAAAAAAATACTAAAAATTCAAATTAATAGATTCTGATTAAAAAAATACATTAAAATATAGTACTTACCCTCAGTATTAATATTCATCACAAAAACTTTCACAATATTACAATATGTCACTATAAGATGTGCACGAAAGTGTCGCTAAATTGCAACTGATTGATTGAAAGAGCTGCATTAAACTCATTACCTGACTTCTGACGCTTATGACTCGCCACTTGCAAATTTGATAAACAACCTTACGTTTTGCAAATAAGATTTCCTGGAAATCATAATATGAATTTTGTCCACCTAGCATGTTCTACGCGACACACTGTGTAATGGGTGAAATGTAGAGGTCAGCCTAACTTTTTCAAAAAATTATTAAATTTTTGGTAAAAGTTCGGTAGGCGGGCTTTTCAGAAAAAGGGATGTTTCTTTTTTATTGGAATATACCTAAAATGGCCTAATTTTGAAAGATTTACGAGAAAAAATTGGGGGGACGCCATTTTTGTTAACCCGAACTAACCTCAACTAACTTGGTCTCCAGTCACTAATATAGCACGTACATCATTTTTGCACATTAAGGTAGTACATTTCTTTTCATTATTTAATATTTTCTACTTACTGATTATTTAGTTCAGGTTAGTTCCGGCTAGTTAAGGCTAGTTCAGGTTAGCAAAAACGGCCTCCTCCCAATTTCTTCTCGTAAATCTTTCAAAATTAGGTCATTTTAGGCCTATTCCAAAAAAGAAACCTCCTTTTTTCTGAAAAGCCCGCATACCGAACTTTTACCAAATTTTATTCATTTATAATCTAATCTTATTACAAAATTGTTTATTGTCATTTTTTTTTGGTAAAATTTCGGTACGCGGGCTTTTCAAAAAAAGAAAGTTTTTTTTTAAAAATAGGCTTAAAATGTCCTAAATTTGAAAAATTTATGAGAAAAAATCGGGAGGTAAACGTTTTTGTTAACCTGAACTAACTGAAACTAACTTGAATTAAATAATCAGGAATTACAAAATATCTTAAACAACCTTCTGATTTGTCGTTTTCGTGTTGTTTTCCGCAAAGAAAATTTTACATTGGTTGGAATTTTACTATGACTGTAAATGTAGTGTAATCATTTGCTCTACCGAGCAGTTTCGATCAGTGGTTGTCAGTAGCATAGTAGACTTTCGTAAGTTTACGTATCGATGTTAATATGCAAAAAACGTGCAAAAACTGCCTCCCTCCGATATTTTCTCGTAAGTCTTTCAAAATTAGACCGTTTTAAGCTTATTCCAAAAAAACCCTTTTTTTTAAAAGCCGGCGTAACGAAGTTTTACCTTTTTTTTTTAAAATAAAATTGTCATTATTGTTAATTTTCTTGTTTTATTTTACTCGGATTCTCTCCGACTTAATGTTAAAGGAAACAATTTAAAAAAAAATCAGTTACTATAAGGGTAAAAAGTTTGAAATCGTTATCACATCTTATTCGAAAGACATTACAACATTATGCAGATGGAATTGGGAAACTATATTTTTGGTAATCTATCTAATGTTGGCAACAATATGAAGATTCATTATTTTAGTACTCTCTGTATATAGAGCATATTTTTTTTATCGGTCATCTTCGTCGATCGCCTCGATACGGATTTTTCCATTTTTGATTTGCTTTAAGGATATATTCGCGCGAATATCACAATATCCCTTAACGTTGCCCAGGTGCCGAAATACACATCTGTATTTCATAGCACTCCCACACAACGCGGTAATGCTACTACGGACGATATTGTATCTCTACATTAACTACTACCTATAAACCTACACAATGTTTTTATTAACACTTATACAGTGTATTTTTAACTTATTAAGGCTATTGTTGATTTTGTTACTAATATCACCGACATAGCTGATAGCAAATCATTTTCTGCTTTCGTGTTTTATGTCTGGTCCGTAAAAACAATTTAGCCCGATATCTAGTTAATAACAGAGAAATATCTAACAAGTATGGACTGCGATGCTGTCTATGTGGTACAAATGGGATGGAGCTTACAACAAGGATTAAAAGAACACTATTTTAAATTGTAGAAGTCGCCGAATCATTACTAGCAGACTCTAACGCCACGTGGACAAACTTCATTCCTGTTTTAACCACTGGAGGATTAAGCTGAACTGTACTTTATTTCAAACTTGCCGTGCCCGCGGCTCCGCTCGCGTGGACTTGATTCACTATTATCGTCATTGCTTATGTTACCCAACGTAATAAAATATATCGTATAACCTGGCCAGAGAACATATGTATTTTATCAAAAAACAAGTAAATTGGATAGGTAGTTCTTGAGTGCTAAGCGCACTAACGGACAGACAGACAGATAGCCGTTGCATTTTATATATATTGTACTCGTATTCTTTGTTACATGATATTGTTCCATATTTAACGGGTTAGGCAGCGTATTGCAAGGGAGTGCGCTAGCGGCAAACTTTTTTTTGACTTGATTCACTATTATCGTCACTGCTTATTTCTTATATTTTCTAACGTAATAAACTATATCTTATAACCTAGTCAGAGAACATACTATAAATCTTAAAAAAAATCACGTAAATCGGATAAGTGGTTCTCGAGTGATAAGCGCACTAACAGACAGACAGAGAAAGATACGTTACGTTTTATATATATTATAGAAGATTATAGATAACCTGTCCAGAGAAGAAATGTATGAATTAAAAAAAAAACACACGTAATTCGGATAAGTGGTTCTCAAGTGATAAGCGCATTAACGGACAAACAGACAGAGACAGAAAGACGTTGCATTTTATATATATTATAGAATATAGATTATAGATAGATAGAGAAGTGTAAATTTTCTTTTTTATGGTATTAATCGTCTATCTAAATGATCCTATTGATATATCAAAATCTCTACTGTTTTTATAGGCTAAATGTCAGAAGCGAAATATCATAAATTTGAATTAAATGAGATCGGTGAAATGGGTCGCCGGTGCATAATTTTGGTACATTTGTACCAAAAATTTTTCACGATGTAGTAGGCAAGCGGTGAAAGGCGGAACGCTGGACCTTAAACAGTCGGTAACTAGTATATCTGGATTACTTGGATACCCAAAAATTTCTGAATAGCTCTTATATCTCCACTATATTCGTAGAGAGGTCATATCGGTTTATTTTATTATATATATTTTAGGTAATTTTCATGTTCTGGATAATACACTGTTCCAAGGAAAATCAGCTCTTGTAATATAAAAAATTAAAGTGAACAATTTACTAGCTTACTTTTTTTTCATATGGCAACCTAGTAAATAATTTATTCATGGCAGTTTTTCGTCGACTATATTATCTAGGAATCAGGAATACTTCTACAGGCCTGGCTGACATCTACGTATATAGCCCTTTCCAAGAAACATAATGCGAGAAGTTGCGAAGACCACCGTACGATATGCCTGTCATGCCGCAAAAATCTTCATGCGAATAATCTACAATCGAATCCGTAGTAAATGTGAGGCATACCTCAGTCGATCCCAGTACGGGTTCAGAAGAGGAACAGGCACCAGGGAAGCGATTCTGGAATTGATGCTGATGCTGAAAGATACCTAGAAGTGCAGAAAAGGCTGTACACGTGCTTCGTTGACTACAGAAAGGCATTCGACCGCATCAAACATAACAAGCCAATTCATATTTTGCAAGAAGTGGGGCTGTATGGACGAGATATATTAATTATTCGCAACATATATTGGAACCATAAGGGATGCGTTCGCATAGAAAATGGCAATACAAATTATATCAACATAAAAAAGGGTGTCCATCAAGGATGCCTTTTAACTCCACTCCTTTTTAACGTGTATGCGGAATATATAATTAAGTCATCGTTAGAAGAATGCTCAAAAGGCGCCACAATCAATGGAAGTGTATCACAATCTAAGATATGCAGATGACACCGTGGTTCTGGCGGAGTCTGAGGGAGATTTACAAACAATGATAAATGTCCTGTCAGAATCAAGTGCCCGGTTGAGATTAAAAATAAAGTCCACGAAAACCAAAACTCTTGGTTTTGGCCTAGGCGAAAATGCGCAGAACAATGCTCATATAGCCATCGACGATGATATCATCTAAAACATTCATAGTTACATATACATGCCTAGGTAAAGAAGTCGACACCTATTTAGATCATTCAAAAGAAATTAGGAGGCGCATTTAGATAGTCGAGCTGGCTTCATCAACATGCGAAAGTTTTTGTGTCACCCGAAGTTATCCATCCATACAAGATTACGAACATTAAAGTGCTACATCTGACCACTACTACTCTACGGGTGCCAAGCATGGTCCCTTAAACAGGAGGTCATAAAAAAGCTTCAGGCGCATATTGGGACCATAACCTGAAAAGGTGGCCAACATATGAAGGTGTTATTCGAATTATATGAAAATTTGCATATCTGGTTTTTTGAGGTCGATGGTTAAGAATCTGACATAAAAAATGTAAATAACAAAATGGCGGCCCAATATGGTGGACAAAATTGATAAAAATTGTCATATTTTCATGAAATTTCGACTATACGGTTCTTCGAGGTTGCCGATGAAGAATCTGAAATTAAAATGTCAAAAACAAAATAGCAGATCCGATATGGGGGCATATTTTCATGAAATTTCGACTATAGGGCTTTTCTTCGATGTCGTTGATAAGGATCTCAAAATTAAAAATGTCAAAAACAAAATGTTTCAGTTAACTAGTGTTAAATGAAAATTAACATCGATTTGAGTATTATGTATTATAAAGATAGATATAACATTATTCATACTTTTTACATAAAATTTACTTTAAAAAAATATGCAAGTGCGGGCAGCGGGTTTTGCTTCTATATTATTAAAAAATAGTTGGAAAACACGATAAAATTGGTTTGACAGTGGGATGTCGTGGGACTTTCAACTTATGTATATTTTAATTTTGATGTTTGAAACTAAAAGTTCTAAAAAAGTGATATTTTAAACGTTACAATTTTTAAATGATAATCAAATTTTGTTGTAATCAATTTATATCGTTTAAATGTACTCACTTTTATTCGGGGAATCCATTTCACAAAATTAAATTAACTTCAAATACAAAACATTTGAGCGCAATAGAAACTGCCTGTCTAACTCAAACAGAACAAGCTTAGAATCTGGCCTGCTCGACAACAATAGGTGTCAAGAGCCACGTGTGCACACTTGCTTATTATAACCGGTCGTTTCGAATAGCGCAGGTACCAACCCACATACCTAGAGCCTGAAAAGTCCCTCAATCGAATTCATTTTAGGGACTTATGGCCACCTTTTCGGCATTCGGTCCCAATGTGAGGCGTTCGAAATGTGGCTATACAGACGAATGCTAGGCATCAGCTGGACTAGCAGAACGACCAACGTAGAAGTTGTAAGCAAGATGAATGCTCCACAATGGCTAGTCCAGACAATTAAGGTCAGAAAAACAGCCTACCTCGGTCACGTAATGCGTCATACAGAATACGAACAGCTCCAACTTATACTGGAAGGAAAAATAGACGGAAGACGAGGCTTAGGTAGAAAGAAGGAATCATGGCTAAGAAACACTGGACGAACACCGACCAAAACGTTCTGATACACATAGCACAAAATAGAGACAAATTTGCCATCTGATTGCCAACCTAAACAGAGAAGGCGCATAGGAGGAGGATATTATCTAGACGATAATTTTTTCTTAATCAAAATTCATTCAGTTTCGATAACTTATTCAGATGTTTATTAAATATTTAGATCTTTACAATACTAAGACTTCAAAATTAATAAAAAAAAAAACTCAAGATAAAGATTCAAAAAAACTAATGAGTTAACTTGCGTCGGTTAATTTAAACAAACGTAAACTAAGTTGTATTTGTTAATTAAATTATCTTGTTGCCTTCTCGCTATTTCCGCCAACTTTTGCACATTTTCAACGTGTTTTCGAGTTCCATTGATAAAGTGTGTCCATCTTGAATACCCGGCACCTTAAAAATGAAAGTATTATGTATAAGTCTACATAAACTTTTTCACTTATATTTCGTTAAAGAAACATCTCTTGACCGTTTGCTACATATCATATTCTGTGTATTACATTGGGTCGAAATTTAATGCCCTGTACTTTGTTTTGATGGTTTGAAAAATTATACTCTGAATTAACTTAACAATGGTGGTCAAGAAATTTGTAGGTTGACATCATAAACATAGACATATATATATATATATATATATATATATATATATATATATATATATATATATATATATATATATATATATATATATATATATTAATTGATTTATTGGTGATGATGACATAACATTTAACAATATTACACTTAATTCTACTTCGATTTCCAATATTTATTAATATATCCTTTTATTTTTTTTTTTGGCATCCTAGCTGTATGTGCCAGTTTTGTATTATAACAATCAAATTCATATCTTAATAGTCTAATTTTAATTTAAAACTAAAAACTACAAGTTAGTAAATAGTTCTGCCATTTAAGGCTAGAACAAGACACAACCAAAAGAACACGCACATGACATCCAATAAAAAAAAACCAGCTAGTTAAAGATTCTCGTAAAGTCAGCAATTCTTTAGAAAATATAGGCCCTGCACGTTTTACTAAAGAACTTGGAGATATTTATAATGCCAACTGGAAGAAAATTGTACAACTTTGGTAAAGTCCGTCCATAGATATAGTGAAGTGACTAACTGATTCCTGTTAATACAAGCTGTAAAATTCAAATATTATTGAACAGGTCCGTACTTTGCATAGAATTTAATTATTTTGGTTTTTGGAAAGACGTTAAACTATGTTTATGGTATGTTTATTACAAATCATCTTAATATTATTAATTATTTTTATTACAAAAACAAATTATTACTTTATTCATTAAAATTAATTACATTATTCACTTAAAATAATATCACTCTCGCTATCATTATCATTGGTTTTTAATTATTAGTTTTTCTATATTATTTGCAACATTTTCAAACATGTATGACAGAGTTCGCCCAAATCTGTAAAGGTATATTAAAACCTTCGGTTTCCATAAGTTTCAGTACACTGGAATTAACACTGGGGCAAATATTATTACGACGAATGGCAGATTTCAATTGATATGAAATATGCTCTATAGGATTAAATATACAATGGTATGGTGGAATCCTTAAACTGTATGCCCCATTACCATTCCATTAGGGTTGAATAAACATTCTTTACAATTTCCTTGGAATCAGTAGATAAGTGTTTTCTACTTTTGCGCGGGTAACCTGTTGAGATACACTTGACTGGCAAATATTTTCCATGACTAAGCTGCTCTATTGCACACAAAGTAACAATAATTACAAAGCTTAAACTAAGTGCCGGCTATATTTATATGACTATACAGTAAGTGCCAATATAGATTATGTAAGTTATTTTCGGGTAAATGCCATGTTTTATAACCACCATTAAAATCATATTAAAATCTCATTAATAACACAGGTCAACATTTGATCTAAAAAAAAAACACTCGGAGCGGTATGGTCCTTATGGGGTTTTTGGGGTCGCTGATTACGATGAGCGGGTTGATTAACCTTCACAACATCAGATTCAAGGTCATTTGAAGGTCAAATAGAGAAAAAATTTATGCGTATGTTTTTGAGGTCCCTGAGTCCGAATCCGTAGTTTGTTTGACCTTACGCCCTTTTCCCAGAGGTCATTTGAAGGTCAAATAGAGAAAAAAACCGTAGGAAATATCTGAAAAAATTTACGCGTATGTTTTTGAGGTCCCCGAGTCCGAATCCGTAGTTTGTTTGACCTTACGTCTTTTCCCAGAGGTCATTTGAAGGTCATTTGTAGGTCAAATAGAGAAAAAACCGTAGGAAATATCTGAAAAAATTTATGCGTATGTTTTTGAGGTCCCTGAGTCCGAATCCGTAGTTTGTTTGACTCAAGCCGCCTTTCAGAGGTTATTATAGATCATTTCATCATCAGTTTATGTTTATTTGAAAAATATGTATGGACATTTTGCGTTGTTAAATTTAATTTTGTTTTTATCGTACACTTGCGAAGCATACAGAGGTTAATTTACGGTACATTTTTATTGATTATATCTCATACATATCATTTTACATTTACGTTAATATATCACAATCAAAAAAGTCTTTTATGCTGCTCGGTCATTACAAGGGAATTAATATGTGAAATATAAGCTAAATAATGGCAGGTAGACTGATGCAAGCAAATGTTTTAATACTGTTTAAAGGTACTTATTAGTAAAACTTAAAATATTGTTAATATCAAAAATAGACTATACAAATATTTTGACTAGTTTTGTGACTGTGAAATAGACTTTTAAAATCTAAAAAAAAATTTGACCTAATTTTTGTATTCTCGATGTTCGTTCCATATATCTAGTAAATTTAAAGCCCAGCCCGACTGTGTTTCTTGAGGTATAAATGAAACATTGTGCGCTATGTTATGTTTAAATTTCGTTTTATAACTCAATTCCCAATACATTTCAAATTAATAATTCTAATGTCGAACAACCTTGATATCAAGTAACCCTTAATCTGTTCAATACTTAATCCTTGTCGACAAAGAAACTCTAATACCCAATACCTTTGAACCCAATAACTTACTTGTACAGTAATCCTTATATCTACTTATACTCTCATATTGTCTTATTATAATAGCTCAATGCGTAAGTTAACTACTAAAAATGATTCGGCTCATACTTCGTAAAGAGTCTCGAGTGTCCAACTAGATTTTCGAAATCGCGCAGTCAATATTTAATATGAATTAAGCATAAGAGTTTCCTTCTTTTAGTATTTATCAAAGCATGTTTGAAGTACTACACTAAACGAGAACGCTTTCGTTTCTCGTGAAATGATCTTCGACTTGCTTTTCTTTTATGAGATTTATTTGATTCTCGCTTCAGGCTCCAGCAATAATCTGCCAACATGTTTATCCTCCAAACACCTTGATACCTTTTTTCAAATTCACTCAAGTCTTGCTGCATCCTTTCTCCATGTTCTTCGCTAAAATCTCCGAGATTTTCAAGGAACCAATCAAGGTGTGAATGGAGAAAATGCACTTTCAGACTCATTAAACACCCCTCTTTATGATTTCCAAGAAATTTAGTCGTCACCTCTCTAAAACTTTGCCATGCTGCTTTTTCTTTGGCATTCATTTTCCTCTCAAATGCATCATTTTTTAGGAGGTCTCTTATTTGTGGTCCAGTAAATATGCCCTCTTTTACTTTAGCTTCTGAAAGATTAGGTATGCATGAAAGCAGGACTTTCGTTTCGGCTCATGGCCTTGACAAGTTGCTTTGCAATACCTAGTTTGATATGCAAAGGTGGAAGTAGGACCTTATTGGCTGATATCAAACTTGGACCTATGATGTTTTTTTTCACCTGGAATTAATTCTCCTCACATAATGCTCTCATCTCGAGCCCGACTATTCCACTCACAAATAAAGCACGGATAAGAATTGTTTCCAGATTGCTGTCCCAGTAATATTGTAACTATCTTTAAGTCCCCACAAAGTTCTCACTGGTTTTGATTGTAATTCAATTTTTGCAATAGCAACTCAAAATTATGGTATTCTTCATCTAATACAACAGAATGAGCGACTGGTAAAGGGGCATAAATATTTCCATTATTTAACAAGATAGCTTTTAAGCTTCTTTTTGAAGAATATATAAACAGTCGCCAATCACTTGCTGTGTATTCTATACCGTATTCTTGCACTAACCCTTCAATATTATGGCAATAGACTAGATTATTCATTTTAGTAAAATATTTTCTGAATGGACGTTCTCTCGAACGATAGACAGAAATTTTTGTTCCTGTGGATAGACAATTTTTTTCTTTTAACCTAGATGCTAAAAGCTCTGATCTATCTTTCGAGAGTCCCAAGTCTCTGCACAGATCACTTAATTCGTTTTGATTAAATGTTTCGGCTTCCGATATATAATTTTCCTCAACATCTGATTCTTCTGTGCTGAAATTTTCTCTTTCTTCGTGTTCGAATGTTTCGTCTGGCATATCTTCATCAGTTACCACTTCTTGTCCCAATTCATTAATTTCCATGATATGATCAGAATTTGTTTCAATAAGAACTGGTAAAGTCACAGATGTTACACGTGCATATGAAATAGAATCCTTCTTCTTTCGGTTGTACCCTTTCAAGTTTGTTAAGCAGAAGTAACAGTCGGTGGTATGGTCTGTTGGGGGTCTCCATATCATTGGCCGAGAAAATACCTGGTTGTTAATTCTATATAGAACATTGCGGGATTTATGACATATAGATTTTGGTGTGTAAGAGTTATCCAATGAGCTTGTATCAATATGATAAATTTGGTGATATTTTACTTTTAACGAATCTGAAAACATGAATTTCTTTTGTGGAATATACCCCCCACAAACAACACAAAAATTGTCGAGTTTAATGGAACATGACGAATTTCTTGTAGCATTTGACTCTACAGAGGCCAAGTTTCCCACCAATGTAGAGCTACGGTCGCATGATGACGAAGCCTGCGGGCCCGCTTTCCCACCCTGACCAGCCGCCGATTTCGGGTTTCCGGGACCCTGTCTCGTAATTTTTTCAGGAGTAGTTATCATGACGGCATAAACGCCGTAACCCAGGGACTTCGCCGGATAGTAAGACAACTCCGTTGCCCACCGTCACCACGTGGAGGTGCCCTGGGTGCAACTACACCTTAAATACTGGAGTTTAAAGCGAGACTGAGCTAAATTTATAAAAAAGAAGAGAATAAATAATTTCGCGAGGAATGAAAAAGCATTTTGTTGTCAAAGTAAAACTTCAAATATATATACAAAGATACTTAAAATGACCACCGTATATCTTTTGAGCATAAGATCATGCAGGATTTGAACTGAATGATCTGAAAAAATAAAAGATGAATTTTTTCAGAATTTTTTCCACGATTTTTTCTCTATTTGACTTTCAAATGACCTCTGGGAAAAGGCGTAAGGTCAAACAAACTACGGATTCGGACTCAGGGACCTCAAATTTTTCAGATTTTTCCTACGGTTTTTTCTCTATTTGACCTTCGAATGACCTTGAATCTGATGTGATGAAGGTTAACCAACCCGCTCATCGTAATCAGCGACCCCAAAAACCCCATAAGGACCATACCGCTCCGAGTGTTTTTTTAGATCAAATGTTGACCTGTGTAATTATTTAAGATCCACCTTTGTTGTTTACAAGTAGGTAAAACGAACAGATATCATAATTTTAAGTACGGTCCATGATTTACCTGCTTCTAAAGTGCCCAAAGAAAACCATAAAATTTCATTTTATTGTCTATTTATGGTTAATGGTTTTTACCCTTTACGGATTAAGTTTAGTCACTTCACTATATGTATGGACGGACTTTACAAGATAAGTTAGAAACCTTAGGTTAATATTTTTATGATCTAGAGGAATTTTAAGATTCCTTTTCACCTTATTTCTAGTTTCATATTGGTGATTCACATAGTGCCTTAAACTTATTTCCTTGTAAAAATATATACGCGTTCCTAATATAACATATATAGCGATCTAACATCAGTGATTTGTATACCAAAATTAACAGGTTTTTAGATAACATTTCACGCAATCAGTAAGATTTATAAATTAACTTCCTAATATTGTTCTTTAATCTCAAAGCATGAGCCTCTCACCGTAGGTGTCTATCAATTATTATACCTAGATAGTATTAGAAACCACCTTAATATCATTTAAAAAATTTTTAATCGTGATTGAACTATATTTTGGTCGACCAGCAGAATTCAAAGAAAAAGAAATATAATTTGTTTTATTTAAATTAAGGGTTAATTTGTGAAAATCTAACCAATTTTTCACCCTACTCAAACCCAACATTACGTTCTTTCTAACATCGTCATTGCCTGAAAAAAGTAATACCGTGTCATCAGCATAAGAAGTTCCATTAACAAAAACCGCTCAAGTGCAAGAACTTGCACAATAGTGTTCCGTACGTTGATTGTTTTTAAAATAAAAAATTTTGTTAGGGTGGTATAAAATGATCAGTGACTTCACAAAACACACCCCAAATGAGTTTTCAACAAAGTTTGTTTCCAATCTTTACTGAAAATCTGGTGACCTTGAAATTTTGTTTTTTTTTATATACCAGATAAATTATTAAAGGTAATGATATTTTTCGTTCAATCTATACCCCGTGGAGAATATTCCAGTATTTTTTCAAAATTTTTTGATCAGCACTTTTCGAGATAAGGTAGGGGACAGCGATTTTTCACGATTTTTTAAAAGTAATACGAAGAAAAGTGTGCGCAAGTATTACATTATATATATATTTTTTACTCCTGTTTTCACAAGCTTTCATTTGACACCACACTCGATGACCTAGTAAAAATTTTTTTTTTTTCACTTCCGATTTCACCCCTCAAAACGAATCCCTTAAGTCAAAATTTATGTTACGGTGATCAGTGACTTCACAAAACACACCCCAAATAAGTTTTCATTAAAGTTTATTTCCAATCTTTATTGAAAATTGATGACCTTGAAATTTCTGTTTTTTTATATACCAGATAAATTATTACAGGTAATGCACTCGTGATAATTTTCGTTCAATCTACACCCCGTGGAGAATATTCCAGAATTTTTTCAAATTTTTTGATAAGTACTTTCCGAGATAAGGCGGGTGGACAGCGATTTTTTCGCGATTTTTTAAAAATAATACAAAGAAAAGTGCGCGCAACTATTACATTATATATATATATATATATATATATATATATATATATATATATATATATATATATATATATATATATTACTCGTATTTGCACAAGCTTTCATTTGACACCACACTCGATTATCTAGTAAAAAAATTTTTTTTTCACTTCCGATTTCACCCCCCAAAACTAACCCCTTAAGTCAAAATTTAATTTTCAAAATTACATGGCTCTGATGAGGCCATCAATTCCTATATTACTACCAAATTTCAACTTTCTATGACAAATAGTTTCGGAGAAAATCGGGTGTGACAGACGGACAGACAGACAGACAGACACCGAAGTGATCTTATAAGTGTTCCGTACGGAACACTAAAAAGATCAGTAAGTGAATTAATGTATATTATAAATAAGATAGTCGTCAAGCTATTTCTATCATACATATATATATATATATATATATATATATATATATATATATATATATATATATATATATATATATATATATATATGTATATACATATATATATATATATATATATATATATATATATAATATATATATATATATATATATATATATATATATATATATATATGAGGCTGGTTTGAAAAGTCCGTGCAAAGTCCAAGAGATGGCACCACCGGCGCGTATCGAGGTCATGTTTAGTTAGTAGCATCTCTTGAATGAACGCACACCAAGTTTCAGCCATATTGGTCTATTTCTTTGTGTTTGGCATTCGTGTGAATCAAGGAAGTCGAGTGATTTTCAAGAAATGGACGAAAAAGAATTTCGTGTGGTGATTAAACATTACTTTATGAAAGGCAAAAACGCCTCAGGAGACTAAAGAGAAGCTTGATAAACATTATGGTGACTCTGCACCTTCGATTAGAACAGTTTATAAGTGGTTTCAAAATTTTCGGACTGGCCATATGGGCACAAGTGACGCTGAACGTTCTGGACGGCCTGTGGAGGTTACGACTCCAGAAATCATTGATCAAATCCATGATATGGTGATGGATGACAGAAGAGTTAAGGTGCGTGAGATTGCTAGTGCTGTGGGCATCTCGACTGAACGGGTACATAATATTTTGCATAAACATTTGGACATGAGAAAGCTATCCGCAAGATGGGTGCCGCGATTGCTCACGCTTGACCAAAAACGGAATCGTGTGAAGTGTTGCAAGGATGGTTTGCAGCTGTTCCAGAAGAATCCGGAGGACTTTAAGCGTCGTTTCTCACTGTGGATGAAACATGGATACATTACTATACTCCTGAGACCAAACAACAATCTAAACAATAGGTTACCAAGGGGGAATCTGCACCAAAAAAGGCGAAGACCGTTCCTTCGGCCGGAAAGGTTATGGCGACTGTCTTTTGGGATTTCGCAAGGGATAATCCTCATCGACTATCTGGAAAAGGGTAAAACTATTACAGGTGAATATTATTCATCGTTATTGGACCGTTTGAAAACCGAGCTGCAAGAAAAAAACGCCCGCGATTGTCCTTTTCCATCACGACAACGCACCAGCACACACCTCAGCAGTTGTGGTCGCAAAATTAATGGAAATAGGATTCCAACTCGTTTCACATCCCCCCTATTCTCCAGACTTGGCTCCCTCGGACTACTATTTGTTCCCCAATTTGAAGAAATGGCTGGCGGGACAAAGATTTTATTCAAACGAGGAGGTGATTGCAGTCACTAATGGATATTTTGCAGACTTGGACAAATCCTATTATTCGGAAGGGATCAACAAACTAGAACATCGTTGGACGAAGTGTAGAAGCCTAAAAGGAGACTATGTCGAAAAATAAAAAAGGTTTACCCCAAACACATAAGTAGTTTTTATTTTTGCACGGACTTTTCAAACCAGCCTCGTATATATAGTTTTCTCTTTTAATTATCTTCAACCATTTGTTTACAATAGGTAATATTTTTCTTGGGTTTTGCTTGTCATTTAAAACAAAAGCTTACTATTGGTTGCAACAACGTTTCGCACATTTTGTTGTGTTTTATCAAGTTTTCCTTTACTAAAAAATTTTGTTTACATTAAAACTAATTTTCATATTATACGTTAAACTTTAAAATTGTATAAAAATATTTACAAAAGCAATAATTTACTCAGTGACATACCTTGGAGTTTCTTTTCATGTGAACTGATATCACCTGATACTTATTTTAACAGGCAAGTTGGCATATATTTTTTTATTATTCTTTATTTTGAGATAATATTCTATTTTTTGTTAGTTCATATTTTATACAGGGTATTTGTATCTGTATATATTCCATAGAAGGCCGTTCAGTTCTAATGTATTGTTTATCGTTAGTAGTTTAAGATTTTTTATATATAGTTATTTAATTAGATTATGGTAGATTTAACTTAAGCCCTTGATATCTTTTTTATCATTAATTGTTTCTTTTTCTCGTTTTTTTTCGATCATCTCTTTGAATATTAACTTAGTATAGTTTGGTTCCTGTGTTAAGATCTTAGTATTCTTGAAGTTAAATTCATGTCTTGTTTGTGTTTCATGTTTATGTAATGCAGTTGAAGCATTTTTGGTGTATTTATAACCGTTTAGTGAAAGTGCCTTTTAGAAAATTAGTTTTAATGTAAACAGAATTTTTTTAGTAAAGAAAAACTTGATAAAGTACAACAAAATATGCGAAACGTTTTTGCAACCAATAGTAAGCTTTTGTTTTAAATGACACCCAAAACTCAAGAAAAATATTACCTATTATATATATATATATATATATATATATATATATATATATATATATATATACTAGCCGGGCCCGCGGCTCCGCTCGCGTGGACTTGATTCACTACTATCGTCACTGCTTATTCCTTATGTTACCCAACGTAATAAAATATCTCCCATTATTTCTCCTTATCTCCCAATATTTCTCCTTATTTCCCATTATCTCTACATAATTTCCATTATCTAGGGTTATCTCTGCACATCTCCCATTATTTCTCCTTATCTCCCATTATTTCTCCTTATCTCCCATTATCTCACCTTATTTCCCATTATCTAGGCTTATCTCGACTTATCTCCCATTATTTCTCCTTATCTCCCTTTATTTCTCCTTATCTCCCATTATCTCACCTTATCTCCCATTATCTAGGCTTATATCGAATTATATAGAACATATGTATAAATTTATAAAAAACACGTAAATCGGATAAGTGGTTCTCGAGTGATAAGCGCACTAACGGACAGACAGACAGACAGAGAGACGTTGCATTTTATATATATATTGTATTCTTTGCTACATGATATTATTCCGTATTTAATGCTTTAGGGAGTGGATTGCAAGAGAACGCGCTAGCGGCAAACTTTTCTCCAACTTGATTCACTATTATCGTCACTGCTTATTCCTTATGTCACCTAATAAAATATATCCTATAACCTGGCCAGAGAACATACGTATGTTTAAAAAAAAAGCACGTAAATCGGATAAGTGGTTCTCCAGTGATAAGCACACTAACGGACGGACAGACAGAGAGACGGACAGAGAGACATTGCATTTTATATATATTATAGATATTCTCTGCTACATAATATTGTTCCATATTTAATGGTTTGGACTGTGTATTGCAAGAGAACGCGCTAGCGGCAAACTTTGTCCGACTTCATTTACTATTATTGTCACTGCTCATTCCTTATGCTCCCTATCGTAATAAAATATAGCCTATAACCTGGCCGGAGAACACATGTATGTTTTAAAAAAAAAAGTACGAAAATCGGATAAGTGGTTCTCCAGTGATAAGCGCACTAACGGACAGACAGACAGAGATACGTTGCATTTTGTATATATTATAGATGTAATAAAATATATACCTATAACCTGGTCAGAGAACATATGTATGAATTTAAAAAATCACGTAAATCGAATAAGTGGTTCTCGAGGGATAACGGACAGACAGACAGACAAACATTGCATTTTATATATATTATAGATATAGATTATTATTATTATTATATAACCTGGCCAAAGAATATGTATGAATTTAAAAAAAGACAGGTAAATCGGATAAGTGGTACCCGCGTGATAAACGCACTAATAGACATACGGACAGACAGAGAGACATTGCATTTTGTATATATTATAGATTACAGATATTCTTTGCTACAAAAATATTGTTCCATATTTAATGGTTTAGGCTGTGTATTGCAAAGGCACGCGCTAGCGGCAAACTTATTTCCGACATCATTCACTATTTTATGTCACTGCTCATTCGTTATGCTACCTATCGTAATAAAATATAGCCTATAACCTGACCAGAGAACATATGTATGTTTTAAAAAAAAAGTACGTAAATCGGATAAGTGGTTCTTCAGTGATGGGCGCCCTAACGGACAGACAGACAGACAGGCAGACAGATAGACAGAGATACGTTGCATTTTATATATATTATAGATATATATATATATATATATATATATATATATATATATATATATATATATATACATATATATATATATACATATATATATATATATATATATATATATATATATATATATATATATATATATATATATATATATATATATATATATATATATATTATAAATTTTTAAAGCTCAATACATTTTGATAAGCTTTGAAAAGTCTTGGAACGTTCCTGAAAGTTGACTAGTTGACGCAACTAATTTCACGCAACTAATAATGTGAAAAATATAAGAAGTGAGCTATTTATTTAACGTGAAAAGGTCCATGTAACACTGTATTATTTCATTTATTTCCAGGTGCGCAGAGATAAGAAGTTTGGTACCAGTACCGTTCAAAAACTTTTACAGTATCCTTTTTTTGTATATAGATAATTTCTGTAGACTCTTGAGAAGTTTTGAGACTGTAATATTCTTTAATTTCTAACCACTGTGTATTTTATCTTTTATTTAAATCTAAAATAATAAATTTGAAAAATCTTACTTTAATTTTTTTTAATTGCAGCTTTGGCATTTTATCATCATTTCTGGCTCTTCAATAGAAAGTTTACGAAAATCAGCACTAAACAATATACATAAATAAATCAATGTGACGATGGCAAATATCCATTCGCATATGGCGTTAATAACATGAAGTATATGGGCACCATCCTCTGATCGCCAATAAATATACGTAGAACCTAAAATAGGAACATCATTAATATTTTATTTCAACTTACTATTCAGTAGTTTTGAAGTGGTAAAAATATAAGACCTTAACAAGAGTAGAAATGTATACTTTCTTTATAAAAATGATATTTTAATACTTCTATGTATTTTAGCATTGAAAAAATCATGATTTTTTTACTAAGTTCACCAACCTACATTGGGTATACCAAGGTGTTACATATACAGACAATCTTTAGGAAGTAAATGTATATGGCTTAAGTATTTTTTGTAAGACACCGCTAATTTATAAATGATCTGAAACTTGATAACTTAAGTAATTTAAGAAATATAGGTACTATCAACACCTATATTGCAAGGTAGTTTTATTATTTTGTAAGTATGTAGAGGTAACAAACTTAAGAATCGTCAGTTATTGCTATTTGTTGCCTCAAAGTGTAAATTTCTTAAGCGATATCCTAAAAAATTTCCAAAGATCAAAGACAATTTGTATAAGGAAATATATAGCAGTGGTTAAAGTGAGGAAAAATGCGAGGGAAGACTCCTCTTTCTTTTTAAATTTATGAAAGAGGATCTCTACTTTGCAGCAGAATAACCAACTTTTAGGTGCCGCCACTTTTTTTTCCACTTTGATTACTGTTTTTTTTAGACCTCATTATATATATATATATATATATATATATATATATATATATATATATAGATATATATATTATATATATATATATATATATATATATATTTATATATATATATATATATATATATATATATATATATATATATATATATATATTATAATGAAATTAAAATCACGATTGACCAAATACATTTTCAACTAGCATTTTTAAACAAGTCCTAATTATTATTTCCCTTATTATTACGCTATTAGATACATATGCGTAGCAATATTATAAAAACAATCGTTAAAACAATTTCAGCAATATTTATGGTAGCTTCACTTAGTAAAGTTTTTTTAAGGATATTAATTTTTTTTAATATATGTATAAGGTTCGGGTTTATAAATGAGCCATTGTATTAACAATTTTATTTATTTTTCTTAATTACTTGTAAACATTAACCAGAAGATACACGACACCTACAATTTATTACAGTTTCCAAAAAAAAGTTTTATACCAAAATTATAGGTAATGAAGCGATTTTCTTCTGGAGTATTTTTAATATATAGTTAGTATCCGAAAAATGTGTTATAGAGAACAGTTATATTTTTTGATATGAATCATCCTGTATAATCTTGAGTATACGATGATTCTAAAAAAACTTTAAATATATCTTACTCATAAATTTAAAAAATTTTGAGCGCCAATCATAGATGGATAAACCGGAAGTTTAGCTGATGTGCAATAATCTTCTTTAGCAACCCTTTTCAGTCAACTTTTGGACGTTTTTCCTTCCATTGCTGTCTGCCCTGCGCCAGCCAGTACCAGAATTTTCCTGCGGTTCTTTTCACATCGTCTATCCATCTTGCTGATGGCTTTCCTAGGCTTCTATTGTATGTTTTAACTTTTAACAAACGAATTTCCACATATAAAATCTACTTACGTATACAAAATTCCTTCCGACTCCTCATACGCCTCGTTCTCAACTGTTCTTTCGTCTCTATGTACGATTCTGGCCTCTCTGGCGGCATCGGTGAGGTTGCGCTCGGCATCCCTAATGCGCGCTTCGTCACGCTTCTGGGCAAGCTCAGCGGCTGCGGGTTTGATAGTCGTTCCCATGACCTCCATAATTTTTAATACCGCGGTGAAGCCTTCATTAAAAATACACGCAGTAAGTGGCAATTTCAATGTTCGTTTTGCCACAAAAAATATGTTTTGAGGCTAAGTGCCAAACACAAGAATTGAACGAATGATTGTTATTTTGTATGTTATTCCCCAAACACCGCTTCAAAAGATCGTATGCAGTCAAATTTTCGTAAATAGATTTAAGAACTTGTTGAATAACACCATCCACAGGAGGTAGATGCTTGAAATTACTCAATGTACGTGCAGCTTCGTGCTTTCACCACTTGCACCGCGACTCGGCTCCAGAAGGGCAATAGGTATATTGTGGCCTTTCGTCGGTTGAAATCTTATGGTAAAATGTGGACCAAATTTCTTTTTTCATTTCTTTCACTGCATCTGGGTGACGTCGAATAGCTAAGCCATAGTAAAGTGATAAATCCTGCATTAATTTATTAGTTAGCTGAATTTTTTTATGTTTTAGCTTGCTTCCTTGTTTGCGTTAATGCTTTTTTGGCTTCTTTTACTCTTCTATACATTAGTTTTTTAACATGCAAGACACATTCTTTTTTTCTGTAACAAAACATCTCCATAAGACTCCCTGTCACCGATGTAATACTTGATCTTTGCGTGTACTAGTCTTCCAATCGCTGAAACATCTCGAGAACAACGTCGACCTCCATCTTCCCGGCGTTTTCTTTATGATTTGCTGAACAATGCTCTTCATGCTCGTCCCAAAAAAACACTATCTTCTTTTCTTTCCTATTTTCGACAAGCGTGTCAAAAACTTGATTTTACAATAAGGTCTAAAATCTTATGACTATATTTACCAATAAGAGACACGATACCCAAAAGAGACGTAAAGCCACGTTTTGCCCATGATCCATCACCTGATACCGATAATTCATTTTCTTTATTACCAGCTGCTTTGTTTTTATCTTTCTCTTCATTGGCGGCTTTATTTATAACAACTTTGAATAGAGCCTCAACTGTGATTTTAATATTTTCGATAATTTTATAATAATAAGTTGTTCCATAAAAGTCCGTTCCTAAATCCATCAGGCCGCAAAAATTGTTCACTCCAGCGTTTCCACAGCCGAGTAATCTTATTACAAAAATGAAAAATTTTATATGATTTCATTCACACAAAACACGAAGCTTAAAACCAACTCCTCTTTCGTCTCGGTTGAAAAATTTCACGTCTCTCTCACAAACTTTGCACTTCCACTTTTGTCCTAAAGTTTTAAAACCAAAAATTGTACTATACAATAACTAAAAGTCGGATCAGTACTTGGACTCAAATCAGAAGTTTTGACATTTTTTTCTGCAGATGTACTTGCAAAATTAGAATTATGTACTTTAATCTGAACGTCGATTACCATGAAACTGTTTTTTACGTGGTCTGCACACTCGGTTCGAACTAAATTTCTCATATTTTTTATCCATATTGCACAATATTAGTCGAGACGTTTACTGAGTGATGTTAGTCCTGTGAACGATATTTTCGAACTAAGCAAATCAGCGTACCGTTTGCTTTGGAGCTACAGGTTTGCCTCAAACATACCCATTATAGTAAGCTCTCCTTTTACCTGCTTCTATTTTTCTTAGAATCATAAAAGTAGCAGCAGATGTTCGCCGCAGGTATAAATGGCCAAAAGGTAAGTTGGCAAGTCGATATTTCCGACCCTAGAAAGTGTAATGTTCCCTTAACACGATGTAATTCTGATACTGCTTAAAAACTCGCTCTCCATCCAGTGAAGATTTGGGTCTCTATTAGTCCGATTAGTTAGCTTTCTGATTTAAGGCGAAGGTAAAGAGTATGATAGGAACTAGTTGTAAAAGAAAATTTATTTTCGACCACCATTTTTTCGAAATGTACATGCAAATCATAAGTGAACTTGGCTGATGACTACTGGTGCATGCTACAATGCATCATCGCTAAATGATCAAAATTTGGTGGTACATCAGAGTTCTGTAGTCAATGCAGCAAATAATAAAACGGTGGTAATTTTTCACAAGAGAATATGGCCTAAACTACCAAAGGGTAAATAAAATAATCAAAAAACCCTATTTTAGAATGCTTAGTTTCATAAGAAACACGTGAAAATCAATAAAAAACTCTTTCTTTGTTAATATAATGGTTTTTATGGAAGGAAAGTGTTCAGCCCTAAAAAGAACCTAACTAAAAAATTTAGGTACCTGATTCTTCAGCAGAAAATTTTTTGATTGATAAAAACCAGAATATTGTAGCCGCAATAAATGATATTATACTTATCATAAGCAATAATTGTTTCCATCTTAATATTCTTTTCCATTTCTTGCCTTTCAATGCTTGATACACCAAGACGGATGCATAAACCTAAAAAAGTTTTAACTGTTTCGTACTTAGATAATGGGTATCATGTAATAACACATAGTGCTTCATATAAAAAGTATATTTTTAAAGTCACGTTTGACGGTGGTGTTAGCATATACTCCTGATTCTGTTACTTCCTGAAAGTGTTCTTTCTATCTGTCCATTATCTTGACTTCATCTCTATTTTGTTTCTATTTTTGTCCTTCATATTTCTCATGCTATAGTCTTTTTTCTTACTTAGTTGTTTCAGTGTTCCGTAAAATAGTTTCTGGTTGCCTCTGAAATTTTCTTTCATATTTTGTCCAAATTTTCTCCAAGACTCTTCGCTTCTTTTACCTTTGTTTTGACCAGTTTCCTTATCTCCTTGTACCTTTCGTAGTCCGCTGTTGTATTTGTACTAAGATATTTTTTCCATAGCCTTTTTTTTCTTTAACGTTTTTCTGTAACTCTGTTGTCCATCAGTTTGTTCTTTTCATATAGTTGTTCCCTGTTTTTGTTTTTCCGCAACTTTCTTCTGCTGCAGTTAGTATTGTTTCTTTTATTCTTTGCCAGTGGTCCTCCATGTCTGTCTCGTCTCCATTCTGCCCCTTTAGCATTTTCCTAAGGGTTTTTTGGTATTTATTTTTATGCGTTTCCTCTTTGATTTTATAACTTTTTATTTTCTCCTTTATTTCCTTTCTTTTTTTTCTTCCTGGTTTCTTATTAGTTTCATTTTGACAAGGTAATGGTCACTGCCAATTTCTGCTTT